>OX366530.1:12461848-13661848 GCA_947256265.1 Acronicta leporina | reverse complement strand
CATTGAAGATATTAAAAAAAAAACACGTGGGTTATGTATATAAACGGCTCCGAATCCGAAACTGTGATTTTTAAAATTCTTGTCTGTTGGTCTGTTTGTTACGGGTTGGAGCAAAAACTACTGAATAGATTTTAATTTTATTATCACTGTTACAAAGTATATCAGCTTAAAAACTGGTGAACTTCTTATCTCAATCATTAAATGAATCCTGAGATACAGCTTAACATCCCTGATGTATAGAGGCCCATACAGAAAAGAGGTCATCAATGCTGGTTTTCATTTTTACTCCTGCGATGCTATTCTGGATATAGCTTCACGTGAGCGAAGCCGCGGGCAGAAGCTAGTAATAATCTATACTTCTATACTAATATTCTAAAGAGGAAAGATATGTATGTATGTAACGAGTAAACTCAAAAACTACTGGGACGATTTCAAAAAACCTTTCACCATTTGAATGCTACATTATTCCAGACTATAGAATATTTTGAAAAAGTTAGGAATCCGTATGAAAACAAACTACGATAATGTAAGTCAGTGTTAAAAGATACGTACCAAAAAAAACCTTATACTGCGTACGCCGCTGAAACTATTGACAATTGAGCAAAGTGATGTACTGCAGATTTATAGAAGTGGTTCTGAGCGCGACTGCTACGCTAGAGATCTGGGTTCGATTCCCAGGACGAGCAGTCAAGTCAGTTAAAAACCCCAATAACACTTTATTGGTGTTTTTAACTTACTTCAGAAAAAAGGAGAAGGTTCTCAATTCGACTGTATTTTTTTATGTTTGTCACCTCAGAACTTTTGACTGGGTGACCCGATTTTGACGATTCTTTTTTTTATTTGCATTTACATATGTACTAAAAATTGTAGCAATTTAATTTTTTGTAGTAAATACCAAATACCAGGTCTAAGATATTTATTTCTGACTAAACATTCTCAAAGATCTTCTTAATGGATTTGAGATAGAAGCTGGCGTTCTTTCCAAGCTCCACCAGGTCTGGTTCCACCTGATGTCTCCTCTCTACTCGGTCGGCGCCCACAATATTTCTCCTCTCTATCTGATCGGGGCCCACCTCAAGTTTTCTCTTCAAGTTATGTCTCCCCTCCGCTTGTTGCGAATTAATATCGTTAGATTCAGCTGATATCTCGCTGGCTTCAGATTCGGAGGAAGCTTTTGCTCGAAGTTCCGCATCTGCAAGAACTGCCTTACATTACAGTCTAGATTTCCTTGATTTCGTCGTGGGAGAGCCATGCTTCGGCATGAATTGGCCGGCTCGACTGGAGTGATACCACGGCCTCTCAGAAGACTTGCGTGAAACAACGCTTACGTTGTGTTTCGCCGAGTGAGTGAGGATACCGGAGGCCCAAACCCTTTAAAAGGCGGGCAACGCACTTGAAATTCGTCTGGCGTTGCGGGTGTCCATGGGCGGTGGCGTGTCCATAATCGCTTACCATCAGGTGATCCGTCTGCCCATTTGCCCTAGGGGGGGTAATTCCATAAAAAAAAAACACTTCCCTCAGACTTCTCACAGCTTCAGCCAGTTCGGGTGTCGCTCAACCTTAGGTTGAAATACCTATGTGCTTGTTTAGACAACAATATCCTCTATCCCATTATGAAAAGCGTAATGAGTTAAAATCCAATGGTAATAGGGTTGCCTTTTAACTTAAGACCTTATAACAATAACAGTCGATGGACCTAAGTAGGTATACTTCCTTTGAGGATAAAGGTTTGGTTAAAAAATCTAATAACGATGTAAGTTGCATATTATTTCAGCATACCTTTCGCCTCTGGTTTCCAGACTTCAAAATTATCACCTTGGCCATCATCATCGTTAGCATTAGCAATAGCTGGAAAAAAGGCAAAAGATTGTTTTAGTTAATCTGCCAAAAATCTGTTTTTTTAATTGTCATAAGATTACCAACAAACAAGAAGTAGTAACCACACCTTTTAAAAACGCCAACAACACCAGTGTCCAGTCTTTAAATCGGAGTTACTAAGTCTCATTTACCCAGTAATGTCACTGGCTACATTACCCTTCAAACCAGAACACCGTGTTTCATGTGACCACATTATTAAAATTTCTTAGCAGTGGAATATTTGAAAGAAGAAAGAGATACACATTTATTCAGACAAGGTCCGCACTAGACACACATAAAATAAAAAATAAAACAAGGTCCGAAGGATGTGCTGTCGGCTTGCTTGCCCCTAATGGGTTACCAGCTCAGTATTATGCTGGGCGTGTTTAACACCCAACGCTGGTTTTCAGTTCGCTGCTGAAGTCGTCTGAGATACCTACCTACCCAGTTTCACACAGAGTAACAGAGTTCTACCACCTTATTATTATATTTAAGTATCTACGAGCACGAACCCTGTTCTTTAGAGGGCTCTGATGCACGTAGCTGAAGCTTGGGACTACTCTGACCTCCTGGCTTACTAAACTGCTGGTTGAAGATACTGGAGGCCCGCCGGATAATTTTGTTGAGCTCGCTAGCCACCGGGGAGGCGGCTATCTGCTTGGCGAGAGCATGGACATCTTCCAGGTTCGCAGTTAGCAGGATGTAGGAATTCGCCGCATGCAGCCATAGGAGAACTGCTATGGATGATGGATAAAAGAAATGTGGATAAAATCACTGACGGAAGGAGATAGGCCTTCGTGGCTAATTAATAACCACGCTGATTCTCCGAACTTCGAGGGTATACCGTGCTTGCCGACGTGACCATTTTTAGCAAGTCGAGATCCCTTCATGATTTGATTACCAACATATAAAATATAGAAAGATTCCACATGATTACACAGGCAGAGACATCGCAGCAGCCTATTTCCTTTATTTTTTTGTATTGTCTCTTACCTGAAATCTCTGTCCCACTGTGTGGCACGAGTATCCTGATATAGACAACAAATTCCACCAACCTAGCTTATCGCGGACTTGTGGACTTCAAACGCCGTGCATCAAATCCCTCAGGCATGCAAGTTTCCTCACGATATTTCCCCTCATCGTTCAAGCGAATGATTTATAAATATGCACAAGGAAAATGCAGATTGCAAAGATTCGTATTGTAGAAGATTTCACTGCTCTGCTAAAAATCTATCTCATTCTATTTTTTCACCGCAGTAATAAATGGACGACCAAGATAATCTTTATTCGGTCACGTCTCTTTTAGGATGATCTTGTGAATTTGCGAAGAAAGCGAGTGAAGTAAAAACGGTGTCACCTACAAAGGACACGACAAAGTGAATTTTTCGTTTAATTTCATAGAATTAGCGCTGACATTTTTAGGCCGAGGTTTCGGTGCCTTATTTTAGGGAAAGCCTTGAAAATTTTTAATGGCTTACTATCAAGATGCGGCGTTGGGGATCGGGTGAATGATGTTTGAAGTCCGCCTAATAGACCTATTACCTCTAAAATATATATAGGCATAGTCAAATCAGTATCCCGTGGAACTGGTTCAATAATCTAGTGATGATCATGGTCAACGCCGCCCTAAAGTTCTGTTGTTCGAGGTCGAGCGGTATTTTTAGCTGCGATATTTTCAATAGCAAACTCATTACATTGTTACACTAGGAGCAAGGTGTGTTTTTCCCCTCCAACCAAAGGTCCTCGAGGATCCGGGTGTATTCGGGCCACGGCCCAACGGTTTATTATCGGGCGGTTGTATCTATATGTATTATAGGCACATAATATCCAAGTTGCGTTGCAAACTTCACTTGCGCTATTCAGGATTGTCTGTCATTGTTTTCTCCAAGTAGCGCGGTAGATGTTACACACACCTATTTTTTTCTGTTTTTAGAAAAAGATAATTACAAAGACACAAATTGTTGAGATCTTCATAAGTCTGCTGAGATTGGCGAAGAAATTGCCTCCGTCTACGTGGAAATCCTCGAGTGACAACATAATATCCTTAGGTACTTACCTACTTAAATTATAAATCCGAATATAACTCTGTTTGTTTCCTTTTCACGCGTAAACCGCTGAACTAATCTTGATAAATTTTGGCAAAGAGATAGATTGCAAATTGGAGGAGACTTTTTGTCATAAATAGTCCTGTGGAATACAAGTAAAACCGCGGGAAACTGCTAGTAAGTACCTACCTAATTTAAAAATGTCTGTTGGTTTCGGCCTCGGTACCTATCAACCTGCTCACCATTCTTGCGCCCCTCGTTAAGGTCATGACCTCTTTACAACGGCATAGGCGGCATAGACCTTCACGCAAAAGAAACGCGCGATAAAAACGCGTAAGTACTATTTTCACTACGCACGGACTACGGACCAAACTGCAACGCATGCGTTTTACAGGAACTACCTACCTTGCTTGGTACCTCTTGGTACGTACAACTATTATACTCTTTGGTTTGGTACCTACTCCATAGTATATGAACTTATAGGCTGATGAAACGTCCCTTCTGAAATATTTTTATAACAATAATTGAGCGCTGAGTTCTGGTATAAAATAATAATATTTGAAAACTTACTTGCTATACAAAGTTTGCTCTTCGCCATGATATCGCTAAAAGTAGTTAATTGTAAGATTTAGGTCTGCGTAACAAACATTTACTTAGAATTATCGAGTTTTATTATGTGTGAAATAAAACAGTTAAAATAACAATAAAATATGACTATTTTATAGCGGAAACATACCAACATCTACACGAAAACTTTACCTACGCATGCTGAAATATCAAATTATGATTTTTGGATTATTTTAATAATCTTCTATTTTAACAATTGACCTAGTAATCATTGTAAAACCGTCGTTTGTGTTTTTTTATATAAATCTAATATTAGGTATGTATAGCAAAGTACAAAATAAAATCTAACTAGGTAAATCGGTCTAAATCTAACATTCTTGGGTGAAACGGAACACTTAAAACGCGTTCATTTTAATGGTCAATTTGATTATTAAATATTTACGCAGAGTGATGTAAATTTAAAAACAAACATATTCAAAGGTCAACAATACCTACAGTATAACGTGTTTCATGATTTTTTCATAATTAATTAATCGAAATGGGCTAGAAAAATAAAACATTATCGACAAGAAATTTAAACGAGAACATTGACAATAAAATATTTTTTGCTGTAGAATTAGATAATGATCTTACTGTTTCGATTGGTTGTGAAATTAACAAAAAAACCCATTTTCTTTTGGCTGGGACCGGCTGGGACCTTTATCCAAGCTGGGACCCTGGAACTACTTAGGGCTTTGACTATCTACTTAGGGTACCTAAGTCCCATTGTTTTTTTTTATTATTATGGCGTCACACTTTTTGTGTATTTGCCAGTGTCAAGTATTAGAATAATCAAGTAGGTAATAATTATTTCCCATCATAGGATTGTATTATGGCACCACACTTTTTGTGTTCGCCAGTGTCAAGTATAATGTTCAGTTGCCCCAATAAAACGGTAGAAACTTTATTGAGGCTTCGATGGAGTTTAGGTGTGAACCCAAAAAGTCACGATTTTCAATTTTATATCATTTGCCTACACTCTCACACGTTCACGAACACTTAATGGTTAATTATCCACCATAATTACACATTAAACTTCGGAGAAATTCAAGTTTTGAAAAATAATGTAAAATCAACAATGTGCACTTTTCATTTTCCCGCCTAAACTCCTAAGTGCCATTCACAGCCATTCATTGCCAATGTCAAACTCAAATTGTCAACTGTCAAAAACAGAAGTGATACTGATAGATGTCACTGTGAAATTCGGTGAAAATACTAAAAGTTAGATATTTGCGAATCATCTTGTTTTGTTTATTTGCGTGCCGCCTGATCCTAAAATTACTGTGTTTGAAACATGGAGACTAATCTCCAACACGAAGATTTGTTGATCAAATTACGTGCCAAATTGAACGAAGAAAAGGTGAAACTATGGGAAGCCCCATACATCTCTCAAGACAATGAAGACACCCAAAATTTTAAGGTAAATAAGTAGGTACAGAAACAATGATAGCGCTTTTTCTTTGTTATCACCTATGGTAAAATAATACTATTACTGGCGTCGGACTGAGTGCATTATTCAAGATCAAATTCAAATGTTTTTATTTCAAATAATATTTTGTGCACTTTCCTACAAGAAAAAATATTACTCGTTGTAGTAATAAATTTAACCAGCAAGGGGAAGAAATTCCATGGACAATATTATATTCTACATTGGAATAATAATGCGAACAGGATGTGAGGACATTGAATAAATTTTCCTATGGTGTTGAGTCATGGCTTTTAGAGTTATTCTAGTGAAGGAAAAATTCGACTCGCAGGTAGGATTTAAACCTGCGTCCTCTGGTTACGCACACCAAATGGTGTATTACCAGTAATGGTGTATTACCTGACACATACATACCAACTACTGTAACTATATTTAAATAAAATCCATTCTACAAGCTTTTAATTCAGCAACATCCATAATTTCCCCTGGAGACAGACAGAAGGGACTTGTTAAGTGTGACATGGAAAGTGACTCAAATTTGAAATAGAGTCATTAACATAGTCCAGGAAAAAGTTGTTATTGAATTTAATATAAAAAAAATTTAAACAGCAAATTATTTTCATCATCATCCTCATTCATATACTTAAATCAAAATACTTACCAATAAGGTCAAGCTGCTTTTGCTAAAAAATAATAAAATAATATAAAAGAAAATATAGAGCTTATTTGTTTAGTTGGTAGAGCATCAATAAAATCATAATTCATTTATATAGACATTATTTACACAGCTGCTTTATGGGACTGGCCAGTAATACCAAAATAATAAGAAATTATAACCAATGCTGGCTGGTTTCAGTGTGGTAACCGAAAATAAATTAAATTTAGAAGTAAAGGACCCGTTCAGATACACCACCAAATTGAGAACAACGAAGAATGCCGATTGAGTATGCAGTACTCCTAATGTTCACACATAAATGGTTACCGCAATGACTAGCAAATCTGTTTGTCACTATGCATATTATAACAGCTTGGTATTTTTTACTACCCACAACAAAAATAACTCTTATATCTGAATGGGCCTTCATATTTTTATAATCCTTTTCTGCTCTACTCTAAAAATGTATAAATAAATCAATTATTAATTATGTTTGATGTGATTTTCTTCTATGAATTCCTACTATAGGTGGTGGTGCTGCTATGGATGGATGGTATATATCCAATGTAATAATAATCATGCAATACTTACAGGACCTGGTCGCAAAGTATGCAAAAGATCTCTCACTTGACAATGAAACCATACTAGAAGCTTTACATGAACTGCAACTCCACTCCATTGAGAGGTCTAAGGACAATGCGGAGTACAAGGAGACAGGGTTCGCTACATTCAGGATCAAGGCCACTATCCCAGGGGAGAAAGCCAGGATGATGAAGCTACAGAAGAAGTTGGAAGTGATGGGTACTGAGCTGATTGCTGCTGTGGCTGGAGAGATTGGCGTTGCTGAAAACAGGTATGAAATCTAACAGTCTTGAAAAATAATTCATTTCAGAAATCACCTGTAATTTTGTTTGTATGTTGCACCTGTTATAATTTCAGGGTCAAATTAATATTCAATGGCAAAGTGATAAAGCCTAGTCCAAGTCTAGAGGAACAAGGCTTGAAGAATGGAGCCAACATGATGGCGCTGGTCATGGCAGGTATGTCATATAACCTGACACCTTTAACTAGAGTTTAATATGGGGAACCATTGCCATCAAAAACTGGCCTCTAAGCATATTTTTTTTATATGTATAGCCAAATTTATTGGGTTTAGGCATTCCTGTGACGGTAAAGAGGTTGATGAAGAAATAGTATCATTTACAGAAACCCCCGAAGAGGTGAAGAAAGAAGATACAATGTACATGGAGATGAAGACAGTCCGTGATGACGCCACATTACTCTCAGAGTATGTGGATGATCTGGCCGAAGATGACGAGTATATGAAGGTAATCTAAACAAGACCATTTCTTTCTATTTTATTCATAATCTGTAACATTAAAATTTATTCAACAATAGCTGTGAGGTTGCAATGCCTAAGACATATCTTAATATTGAAATCGAACTACTCTTTAGGGATTTTATCGCGTTGTATTGATTATTATTTTATTCCCGACGTTTCGGATCCTTTACAGCATCCATGGTCAGGGTACACTAAGATGTTGGTCGTCTTAATATTAAAATGACTAATAGCTACAGTTTGACAGAGGTTTTACTTAATGTACACTTACAGTTCGCCGGTATGTTTAGGTCCCATGTAACAGGGGGTGAGCCTATTGCCATTAACTGGGCACAACTTCTAAATTCCGAGCTGCTATTATTCCGAATTTCATAGAGAAACCCAATAAAACTTTGCTCGACCTGGGAATCGAATCCAAGACCTCTAGCGTAGCAGTCGCGCTCAGGACCACTAGGCTAATGAGGCAGTCAGACATTTTTGTTAATTGTAAAATTTGTAAAAAGTATGTATGTAGTTTCATTTCAATGTCCAATATTCGCGTAAGTGTCAGAAAGTATACTTACAGTTGGCGCAAAATAACTTGAACCAAAATGGTGGATGCGCAGTAGTCGTTTTTCAGTACATTTTGCTCGCAAATGCACTGCGCAAACTTTCCACCTCTCCGGTAGTTTTGGGTCGAGTTATTTTGCGCGAACTATTATTATTATGTTATTAGTAGCCCAAGCACCAACAACTATCGAATTCGTAACGTAAACAAATGATTTTCTGCTACAAATCTCATACATACATATTTTCACATGTGTCTCCCATTGGGGTAGGCAGAGACTACACTTGCTACGATCCTGGCACACCACTTTCGTTTCATCTACGTTCATTATGCTCCTTCAAATACAAATTATTATTTATTTCGATACGAATACGTTTTCGATAGTGTTCGTGCTCGGGCTACAGACGTGCAGTTCTTTCAACACTTAAATAAGTTGGTGGTGATGGTGGTGGTGTTGGTTCAGATCGAGGACCAGTCGGGTAAGACGGTGTCGCTGCCGGCGGCGGAGCGGCGCGCGCTGCTGGTGGGGCTGGCGCTGCACGAGCGCGGCCGCGCCGCCGCCCGCCAGCATAGCTACCCGCTCGCGCTCGTGCTGCTGCTCGAGGCCGACCGACAGCTCAGGTAACGCTGCTGGTGGGGCTGGCGCTGCACGAGCCAGCATAGCTACCCGCTCGCGCTCGTGCTGCTGCTCGAGGCCGACCGACAGCTCAGGTAACGCTGCTGGTGGGGCTGGCGCTGCACGAGCCAGCATAGCTACCCGCTCGCGCTCGTGCTGCTGCTCGAGGCCGACCGACAGCTCAGGTAACGCTGCTGGTGGGGCTGGCGCTGCACGAGCCAGCATAGCTACCCGCTCGCGCTCGTGCTGCTGCTCGAGGCCGACCGACAGCTCAGGTAACGCTGCTGGTGGGGCTGGCGCTGCACGAGCCAGCATAGCTACCCGCTCGCGCTCGTGCTGCTGCTCGAGGCCGACCGACAGCTCAGGTAACGCTGCTGGTGGGGCTGGCGCTGCACGAGCCAGCATAGCTACCCGCTCGCGCTCGTGCTGCTGCTCGAGGCCGACCGACAGCTCAGGTAACGCTGCTGGTGGGGCTGGCGCTGCACGAGCCAGCATAGCTACCCGCTCGCGCTCGTGCTGCTGCTCGAGGCCGACCGACAGCTCAGGTAACGCTGCTGGTGGGGCTGGCGCTGCACGAGCCAGCATAGCTACCCGCTCGCGCTCGTGCTGCTGCTCGAGGCCGACCGACAGCTCAGGTAACGCTGCTGGTGGGGCTGGCGCTGCACGAGCCAGCATAGCTACCCGCTCGCGCTCGTGCTGCTGCTCGAGGCCGACCGACAGCTCAGGTAACGCTGCTGGTGGGGCTGGCGCTGCACGAGCCAGCATAGCTACACGCTCGCGCTCGTGCTGCTGCTCGAGGCCGACCGACAGCTCAGGTAACGCTGCTGGTGGGGCTGGCGCTGCACGAGCCAGCATAGCTACCCGCTCGCGCTCGTGCTGCTGCTCGAGGCCGACCGACAGCTCAGGTAACGCTGCTGGTGGGGCTGGCGCTGCACGAGCCAGCATAGCTACCCGCTCGCGCTCGTGCTGCTGCTCGAGGCCGACCGACAGCTCAGGTAACGCTGCTGGTGGGGCTGGCGCTGCACGAGCCAGCATAGCTACCCGCTCGCGCTCGTGCTGCTGCTCGAGGCCGACCGACAGCTCAGGTAACGCTGCTGGTGGGGCTGGCGCTGCACGAGCCAGCATAGCTACCCGCTCGCGCTCGTGCTGCTGCTCGAGGCCGACCGACAGCTCAGGTAACGCTGCTGGTGGGGCTGGCGCTGCACGAGCCAGCATAGCTACCCGCTCGCGCTCGTGCTGCTGCTCGAGGCCGACCGACAGCTCAGGTAACGCTGCTGGTGGGGCTGGCGCTGCTTTCCTTTTTTTAAAAGCTTATGTGGGTCTCACATTACTAGTATTCTTGTTAACCCCACGTGCTAAGCTAAATGCTTGTGTTACGAGTGGGTTCACGTCGGTAGTGCAATGGGTGGGTTTCGAACCGGCAACCACATGATCGCAAGTCCGACGCCCTAGCCATTAGGCTACCGCCGCTTCAATATATGAGAAATAAAAATGGAAAAACCAACATTGATAGTCTCTTTTTTCTATGGATCTGTATACACCAGAGAGGTTGTGCTGTATCTCAAGATCCGTTCAATTAATTGAGATAAGAAGTTCACCAGTTTGACTATTTACCTAAAACTTTGGTTTATAAAAATATAAACTTCAATAAGTCACAAATTAGTTGTGTATCTTTATAAATTGGGTATAATTGCAACCGCGGGTATTTTCCCGGCGCAGCGAATGTCGTTCATCGATCCTGAAGACGGTGGACAACTGGGCGGTGCTGCAGCTGGACATCTCGTGGTGCTACCTGTGCCTGCGCAGCCTGGCGCACGCGCAGGACGCGGCCGCGCGCCTGGCCCGCGCGGAGGCCGCCTTCCGCGACTCCTACGGCGAGGACCACCAGAGACTCATCGCGCTCAAGGGCACTGCTGGTAAATCACCATTTTATTATCATAACATACATACCATCACGCCTGTATTCCCCAAAGGGTTAGGGAGAGGCTACTAAAGGTTACTAATGTACACCCACAGTTCGCCGGTATGTTTAGGTCCCATGTAATAGGGGGCGTGCCTATTGCCATTAACCGGGCACAAATTCCTAACTCCGAGCTGCTACTGGGAATTCCATAGAAAACCCAATAACACTGCTCGACCTGGGAATCGAACACAGGACCTCTCTCGTAGCAGTCGCGCTCAGGACCACTTGGCTAATGAGGCAACTACTGAGAATTTCATAGAAAACCCCCATAACACTGCTCAGTGGGAATTTATTTGATCGTTTATAAAGACCATCAAGAAACGATTGAATTGAATAGGTACCCAGAGACTTCAGCTTCAGAAGAAAGTGAACTGTTATTCCAGAAAACGAGCGCGTGCTACTGATGCGTATGCACTTGCTACAAGGCATCGTGGCTTACCACCAGAACAGGCGCGCCGAGGCCAAGGCTCTACTGGCCAGGGCCGAGACTGAGTTGAACGCGCTGAGGGTAAGTCAATCATTGCAGCCAATAGGACTCTACTGCTGAACAAAAGCGTCATGGGCTTTCACAAGGACCGGTTGTAAGCCGCCTGCATCCAATAACTCCCAGCAATCAGGACGTCTCTCGTTGGAGGTTTTCTTTTATGTCATGACTTGACCGGAGTGATACCTCCTCACACAACCGTATAGATTATACGAATAGACTAACTTGGCCATCGCATGAAAACACAATGTATCACACAAGTTATATTAAATTAGATTGTTTAGTGTGATTGCTAAGTCAATCTATTTATTTAAAACATAAAAGATTTTTAATATTGATACCGAACTTATTACAACATGTCTGTTTAAGTCGGGTTGTATACATAACCGCTAGCTTTTTACGAAATAGCTCTGGCTATATGTTGCCAGAACTAAATTGTAGCCATATTGCCATATACAGCGACCGGCAAATTTTGGAATTAAATGATAAATTATATTTATTTCTGTAAATAGATCTTTTAAAGACACTTTTACAAGTCAATGTTTTACATATTTTTTTAATCTAGATGGCGCCGCCTAAAACTTATAATTCGACGTTCCATTTCTTGTTATTTTACAAGACCGTGCTGTATTGATGAATGCAAAATGTTCATGCATTTCTGCGCGATGAAGGTCAGCAATTATGAAAAACTGCTAGACGTCACTTCAATTGTTTTACATAACATAGTTGTTTTATAAAACAGCGGTTATGTAATACTGGAAATTGTACAATTTAAGGGCGACATATCCATGGCCGTGATAGCATAGTGATATGACCATTGGACTACCAAGTCAAAGGTCTCGAGTTCAAATCCAAGGCATGCGCCTCTGACTTTTCGAAGTTATGTGCGTATTAATAGTTAATTATCACGCGCTGAAGGAAAACATCGTGAGGAAACCTGCACGTCTGAGAGATTTTGTCGACGGCGTGTGAAGTCTGCCAACCCGCATTAGGCTAGCGTGGTGGACTACAGCCTAATCCCTCTCATTGTGAGAGGAGACCCGTACCCAGCAGTGGGAAATATAATGAGTTGATTATTATATTCATGGATATATTCAATTTGAATTGCCTGCATTAATGTTTTAGTTTGCGCAAAATAACTTGACCCAAAACTAATGGAGAGGGGGAATATTTGCGCAGTACATTTGCGTTCAAAATGTACTAAAAATCGACTACTGCGCATACGCCATTTTGGTTCAAGTTATTTTGCACCAACTGTACTTTTGTTTGTTTGATGAAGTGTGTCTGGTTTCTGATGGCAGGTTGACGAAGAGTCGGTGCTGACGCTGATGGAGCTGGGCTGGTCGCGCGCGGCGGCGCGCAGTGGTCTGCGGGCCGCGGCTGGCGACACCGAGCGCGCGCACCACTTCCTGGCCGAGCGCAAGGCCCAGCGCGACCGCGCCCGGGACGCGCACCGGCAAGACAGGTATACTGTACATTCCATTAGTGCCCTGTTTTTTTTCTCATCAAGAGCCATGCTTCGGCACGAATGGGCCGGCTCGACCGCAGTGATACCACAGCCTCACAGAAAACCGGCGTGAAACAACGCTTGCGTTGTGTTTCACCGAGTGAATGAGGTTGCCGGAGGCCCAAACCCTTTTAAAAAGCGGGCAACGCACTTGTGACTCCTCTGGTGTTGCGGGTGTCCATGGGCGGCGGTTATCGCTTACCATCAGGTGATCCGTCTGCTCGTTTGCTCCCCTATCCCATAAATAAAAAAATATATATTCGTCCACTACTGGACGTAGGCCTCTCCTAGTGAACGCTACATAACCCGATCTTCGGCTTTTCTCATCCAGTCACTGCCAGCTACCTTCTACAAGTCGTCACTCCACCTGGCCAACGGCAACCTGGCCTTTTTTTTTTCTAATACAGATAAAGTTTCTTATGAACAAACTGAAGATTTACTTGTAGTTTGTGAATAAATCACTTTGTTCTAAATTATCCTTAAGTTAATTAGGGTACCTTTTTTAAATACGTTTAATAAAATTGTTAATTTGTAACTTGCACTTCCTTGCTTGAAACACAGGTTCAACCTAATTCAAGTTCAAGTTCAAGTTCAAATGTTTTTATTTCAAATAAGCTTTTACAAGCGTTTATGAAACGTTGTGATTCTAGTTGCACGGTTCCAAAAGGTCGATCCTATGGAGAAGAATCCGGCAAGAAACTCCATGGACACTCTTTTAAAATAAATGAATTACAAACTTCACTGGTACAATATTGCGATAACAAGATGTGAGGACGTTGAAGGATGTCCAAGTTTGACCGAGGTCGACTATATTAAACGAAGATTCACGTTATTTGAGAATCCAATGTCATTTCTAAATAAAAAACTATGTGGTAACGCACACCATCAAAGCGACAAATAAAACTAGGTGTCTACTTAGACAAGCCACAACGTACACACATTTACAGTTTCTGTTGTGGTAAACAATACTTTCCATATGAAGGCATCTCGATATGTAAATAATATGGAATCTGTTAAAGCTATGTCCATCTACTTATAAGGTTCCTACTATAGCTACTAACTGACCAACATGAAAATTAATAAGCTTATATTAGTCTCTAATAATCAACAGTTTCATTTTGCCAGGGAGGCCGCAAATGCATCCGTATCTAACAACCACACATTCTTATCGTTAACATAGTCCTTGGTTTTGTAATAGGCTTTCTTAAGAAGAACAGATTTGACGTGTCTTTTAAATTTCTTGCCAGTGAGATCGGTGACACATTTTGGGAGTTTATTATAGAAACGCACACAATTTCCTAGAAATGATTTATTTGTTTTAGTTAGTCTAAATTTAGGTACCACTATTTTATGTTTATTCCTAGTATTAAGGTTGTGAAAGTCACTATTGACACTGAACTTCTGCAGGTTTTTGCGCACATACATTATGTTTTCAAGGATTCAGGCATAGTATAATATGTAACAAGGCTTCTTTTATTTGTAAGATTTGTACCTATTGCAAATGTATTTCGACGACCTCTGTGGTTTAGCGGTTCGTGTACCGGACTGCTGACCATGAGGTCGTGGGTTCGATTCCCACAAGACACAAAAAATTATGTGATGAATATAAGTGTTTGTGTTCGTCTGGGTGTTTCTTATGTATTATAAGTATATATTTACAAAAAAAAGTATATAAGTATTATGCCATAGTACAAGCTTTGCTTAGTTTGGGACTAGATGGTGATGTGTAAAATGTCCCAGAATATTTTTTTTTTCTAAATAAACAATTTACTTATTTAATTAAAATATTGAATTTTGGTGGCAAAAGTCAGCAACATTCGAATTTCGATGAAAAATATTACATGCATTTTTGTTTAAATTGTGCTAACACGGTGACACAACTGAGGCAGTAGAATTGAAAAATTCAAGCTTAACAATCTGCTGATCTGGAGACCCGTTTGGTACAGCCGTGAGACGCATAACTAATTTAATTTTAAGAGTATACTTCACTATGTCGTCTCGTTTTTATATCTTCTTTTTTATTTTTATTATGTGTAATTTGTGTCTTTGGTGCTGGCCAAATAAACGTTTTTTCTTTCTTTCTTTCTTTCTTTTTCTTTCAAAATTAGAATAGTTACTAGCCGGTGCCCGCCACTTCGTCTGCGTACTTTTAATTTGAATATAATACAAATCGCAATAAAAGGTAGCCTATGTCCTTTCTCAGGGTGAAATCGGTTGAGAGGTTTAAGCGGGAAAGCGTAACAGACAGACAGACAGACAGAGTTACTTTTGCATTTATAATATTACTAGCTTCTGCCCGCGACTTCGTCCGCGTAGCGTGATGATATATAGCCTATAGCCTTCCTCAATAAATGGGCTATCTAACACTGAAAGAATTTTTCAAATCGGACCAGCAGTTCCTGTGATTAGCGCGTTCAAGCAAACAAACAAACAAACAAACTCTTCAGCTTTATATATTAGTATAGATATATATATAGTAGGGATTGATGCGCGCGCTTTGAGCGCTATGTCGCCAATTTTATTTTACGTGATTTCAAAAATATAATTAGTTATTATATTCATTTTATTTATAGGCTACTAAGAACTTCCTATATTTTTTTGACTATAATGTTTGTTTCCAGACAGCGTCGTGCGCTGGGAGTGTGCGTGGATGGGTCGGAGGTGAACCAGCAGCTGGTGACGGCGCTGGTGGGCATGGGCTACTCCAGGAAGCTGGCCGCTGTCGCGCTCAGGAACTCCAACAACCACGTCGCTGAAGCTGTCAGGCTCATACAGGAACAGCCCGAACTGGTCAGTTTTTATGATCATCAATCCGATATTAGGCTCTGTAGATCCTTATACACTACTAAACTTCACCTATTTGCTGTTCTTACTTTACTAGACGAGGGACCAGGCTTTACCAATGAAAGTTTAAAGTACTATGCAACTTTAAATGATAGGATTCACGATTTTGTTCCCTATTTTAGCATACAATAAAAATCTTTATTATTGTATGCTATCGTTCGTATTAACATTCTTATGATGGTCTTGAGTATTCTAACAAATGTCTTGCTGATCTGGTATCGTCGTGCGACGGGTAGTTGAGCTTCCTAAATAATGGTTGAGCTACACGATGACTGGTGTATGCGTGCCGTCAGTTAGGACAGGTCAACTCAAGGCTGCTGGCTGCTATGGCCCTTTATTCAAAAGGCCTGTTCAGATATTGCCCTACATAGTACTCACATATCTTAAAAGACTACTATATTACTGTCTGGACTTTAAAAGAGCCCATGGATTCGCTGAGTTTGTTTCGGTGTTTCTTCTAGAAATGCACCATACCATCTAGTAAAAAATGTAAAACATTGACTTGTAAAAGTGTCTTTAAAAGATCTATTTACAGAAATAAATATTATTTATCTGAATTGCCTCATTAGTCCTCGTGGTCCTTGGTAATTACTAAACTGACGTATAAAATGTGAGCTCAACGCCATATCGACATTAGATATAAGTATCACCAGTTGTTGCCCGATGGCTGGAAATAATTGGGTGAAGATAGCGCAGGATAGAAATAAATAGAAGGAAATGGAAGAGGCCTATACCGTATCAAGGCGTTCCTGTAAATAGTAAGTTAATAAGTTGCAAAAATTACTTACACAATCATCAACCTATACTAGGTTAAAAAGAAATATTTGTAAATATGGCTAATAGGAAAAAAAAGCTTTAATATTTTATTTATTATTATTATAGGGTTTGCCGTTATTTTATTCGCATCATTCATGAAAATTGGTTCAGCAATTTAGTTGTAAAAACATAACAAACGATGAAGTATCAATCAATATATAAATTGATAATAATAATCAATGTCAATATATAAATTGCTAATGAGCAATTATGTCAAAGAGCTGTCAGCCAATGGGATTGCATAGGCCAAGTCGGAGGTAGCGCCATTAGTTCCTCAGTTGCTTACCCTATTGAAAAGAAACTTGATTTGAATTATTAAAAATTACCTTCACATTTTTAGTATTAGTTTTGAATTTAGCCAAGTTCTTGTGCGATATTTAATGCTGTGTTTGATTACAGCTAGCAGACAGCGACATGTCTTCAGACGAGACGTCCACGCCCAGCTCTGAAGACTCGCTCGTCATACCTGACAACAAATTAGTCGCAGAGGTAATACCACTTTAAACCCGCACCAAACTTATTCATGTTATCATTATACCAGGGGTGACCCTACATTCCCCGACAGGGTTAGGCAGAGATGTACCTATCTATATGTATAACAGGTAGATACAATAGGCGGCCTTGTCAGCAGTCAGATAGAGGGACAAACGAGCAGACGGATCACCTGATGGTAAGCGATTACCGCCGCCCATGGACATCCGCAACACCAGAGGAGTCGCAAGAGGGTGGCCGGCCTTTTAAAAGGGTTTGGCCCTTCGGTATTCTCACTCCCCGGGCAACGCCACCTACCGGCGTCGCGAGTAAACTTTATCTTACGAATCCGTGTCCATTATAGTATTCTTTTTGTTACTCTGTAATATTTTCAGTTAGCCATTATACTTTTTATGACGAAACTCATCTGGTCGTTTTGCTTTGCTTACCTTTATCGAAACACTCGGCGAAACACAACGTAAGCATTGTATCACGCCATTTTTCTGTACGGCCGTGGTATCACTCCAGTCGGTGCCGAAGCATGGCTCTCCCACGAAATATTGTAGGTATATTGTTTTTTTTTTCAGTTGGAAGCGATGGGCTACGAGCCGGAGGAGGCGAGGGCCGCACTGCGCGTGTCGCGGAACCACATCAGCGGCGCCGTCGACCGCCTCGTGGCCGGCGGAGGGAAGCTCGTAACCAGTCAGTATACCAGAAACAGAATTATCGTGCAATGGTAACACATAAAAGACTCGTAGACAACCAGCTGAAAACGCTAATTAGACAAGCGTACAAACGAAAATAAAAAAACTATGTCTGCAGCTAAATGCGTTTTTCCCCTGTAGTGTATAATGAAATTATTGAGATTTGCATACAGGTGATGATCCCGACAACCCATCCACCAGCTCAGGAGTAGTCAACAGGAAAAAGGCAAAGAAACTTAAGAGAGATAAGAGGTGAGCACACATTTGTAAGAGAATTGGGACAGGAGATAGACTCCTCTCCTCTGGTGGTTAGGTTAGGTTAGTACAAGAACTCCACGAGCTTATACCGCCTTCCCCTTTCTACCATCGGAGCTCCAGACGCACGGCAGGTTATCATCCCTACCTGGTTGATGTTCCGCGTATTCGCACACAGCGCTTTAAAAATTCCTTCATAATGCGCACAGCTGGGCAGTGGAACTCCCTCCCTGCGTCTGTATTTCCGAGTGAATATAACCCGAACTTATTCAAATCTAGAGTGCATAGGCATCTTCTGGGTGCGCTCGCTCCACGGTGTCGGCTTCATCATTGCCTCGGCAAGATTGACGTCAAGAGCAAACCCATTATTAGTAAAAAAAAAAGTACAGTATAAGTCACGTAAACAGTATTAGGTATATGTATATTAAAGAGTGATTCTCACATGTATGTTCGTTAGTTAGCATGTACACACAAACTGAGTCAAATTACTGCGATGAAAAATAATTTCTCTCGCTTGGTAGACTGTTTTTATTAGAAAAAACGATGCCACACTAGAATTTTCTCCTGTATCGTCGGTGCTTTTATAAACACAAATCCTCACAATCACACAGACCTGGCACAACTACCTGCAGATCATACAAACATTTCCTCCGTGTGGGGATCAAATAATACTCCAAGCTCCAAACGTTCAAAGCGGACCATTGGAGTATCATTTAATTTTGTCATTGTAGGGGAAGCCTTATACAATGTAAGCTTTAGCAGCTGATAAAGGAATGTGTTGTGTATGCTATAATTTTAATAACTGTTGCAGGAAGAAAGAGCGTGAGCAGGCCTTGCGCCGGCTGTCAGCCGCCATCAGGACCGAGGAGGACGACTACTTGGACACGTCGCTGGTGGAGGAAGAGGAGTTCCTCGTGCAATACAAGTCCCTGCTGTAATCATGTATTATAATCAGACATTGAAAGAAAGAAAGAAAGATTTATTCAGCTACAGTATATATACTAAACTTGCGAAAAATTAAAAACGAAAAAAATAGCGCAGCCTACAATTTTATTATACACGGTGAAAGAAATCTAGTTCCGCATATATCCGATAGATAGCGCTGGTTTACACCCAGAACCGGAATGGGGTATTGCAAAAATCACAATTATATGTATTATATATATATAGGCTTGCTAGAAGCCTAGTAAACGTTGTCCTGCTCGGAAAAAAAATATAACCTAAATCCAATAGTCATATATTATAAAAATCACTCGAGCAGTTCTGGAGTTATAATAAATGGTTTAACTAACACGAATATTATATATAATGATTAGTTTGTTATTGGCACTCCTTATATCTACATATTATATGTAGATATAAGAAGTGTTTCGTGTTGCCAATTTAAAATCGGAACACTAGAGTTGAGGTTTTATTATTGTATTGTTTTTTACGCATTTATATTGCTTGGTTGTGTTATATAATATGCATTTCTACTGAATACCTCAACTATGAGTGTTTTTTTCTATTGTAGACGTGACTGTTTCATTATTTCGTAGGTTAAACATTAATCCTAAACCCTTTAAAAGGCGGGCAACTCAATTGAGGCTCCTCTGGTGTTGCGGGTGTCCATGGGCGGCGGTAATCGCTTACAATCAGGTGACCCGTCTGCTCGTGTGCCCCCCATTGTCCATAAAAAGAACCTAGAAGACTATTGAACCCTTAAAAAAATGTTTCTTCATATTTTGTATAAGCAAAGGACAAAATACTAACATACAAGTTCTCGTTGTTTGTGCGAGCGAATGGACGTGTTGCTTGCGCGGTGCGCTAACAAAAATCGGTTTATACGCTACTGTGTGTGATTGTGATCATAACGTGAATATTTGTTTTACCGTCAGTGTTTTACCGAGTGTATCGGGCCAGAATTATTGATGGCGAAAGTGGTACATTCACCCCCCAAGACTACTGGAGGGGAGGAAGGTCCAGACATCTCTGCCACGGATACGAAAGGAAAACAAACATCTATTTCCACCTGGCTTGGCAGTGGAACACGGTCTAAGAAGAAACGGAATGAGGAATCGGATAGCGATTCATCCGTCTCTCAAAAATCCAGGCGTAAAACATCATGTTGTTCCTCTGACAATCTGCAGCTAACCCTCAAAGCTATGGAAAAGCAGATGAGCGCAATGAATTCCCTTTTGAACTCAATAAAAGAAGAACAAGACGCTCGCCTGCTAGTTCTACAAAAGGACATATCGGAGATAAAAACACAATTGGGTGAGTTGAAGAATGCTAACACCGAATACGAAAAAACGTTAAACTTTCTGAGCGAGCAGTGTGATGATCTAGAAAAGTTTAAAGAGGAAACTACCGTCAACAACAAAAAAATGGAAAACAGATACAAGGATCTAATACAGAGAAACAACTACTTGGATAAGTGTAACAAAGCATTGGAAGAGAGAATTGGATACTTGGAACAAAAAGAATTGGAAAAAAATGTCGAAATAATGAATCTGAAGATGTCAGAAGGAGAGAAAACTATTGAAGTGGCTAAAAAATGTGCAGAGATCTTGAAAATAGATAAAAATGAAGTAGAAAATGCATGGAGGGTAGGATCCGAAAAAAAAGAAATACGGCCTATTATCCTGAAGTTGCGAACAAAGGAGGCACGAACAGAATGGATAAAGAACCGAAAAACGCTACTCACAAACCATATGATCTTTAATAACAATGACATGACACGCATTTTTAGTAACGAGCACATAACAAAACATAATAAACAACTCTTCTGGGCCACAAAGACTAAACTTAAAGATACTTATAAATACATATGGATACAGAATGCTAAAATACTAATAAAAAAAGATGATCTGAATAAAAAGATATATCATATTCGCCACGAAAATGATATTGAATCTTATGTATCCACAGCAGACAAGACACAATAATAAACAATAATACCATGCTACATACCCATATAAACCACCTATAAGATTACAATGGCTACTCATCCACTTCAACAAGAATTAAGCGATATTAATTACAGAAAATTCACTAACATAAAAGATTGGACTAACTACATAAACAATGGTGAAAGTAAACTTCAAATAATACACATAAATATCTGTTCCATTAGAAAACATTTCACGAGCCTAATAGTGCTCCTACAATCTGTGCTGCGGAGACTAGACATACTATGCCTAACAGAAGTCAATATAAAGAAGGACGAAGTGTTCACATACAACATTGATGGCTTCAACATATTTTCACTGACACGAGAAAACAAACGAGGAGGAGGAATTCTTATTTATGTAAAAAATGGTGTACAGTACACCCCACAACAAATCCAGACTACGCCGCAAACGTTTGAGCTAATACAGGGACATCTCGTCAAAAATACCTATAATGCCAACCTGCTGGTTATCTACAGGCCGCCGCACACAAACAAACGCACTTTTACAAATGAGATTAAAAGCATCGTACGAGCACTTCCTAATAACAATAACACCATACTTGTAGGTGACTGCAACATTAATTTATTGGTAAATGAACTGGATCCTTCGGCAAACAGATATTTGAACACGTTAGCAGACCTAGGACTTCAGTGTGGCATACAAGACATAACGCGTGAGGTGGTTATGGGACAGCGGCGCGTGGCGTCGTGCATCGACCACGTCTTCGTGCGGAATGCGAGGTGCGGAGCGCGCGACCTGTGCGCATACACATTGACTAGCCAGGTAGCCGACCATTATCTAACGGGACTCGCAGCTGTTATTGATAGTGACATAGAACAACATCGTGTCAACCGATCTACATATACGTATGATAACAAATGCTTAAGAGACAAACTTAATAAAACTGATTGGACGCATCTACTACAAATAGAAGATCCCTGTGAATTGTATGCTAGAATGTCAGAAATTTTTGGCGATATTTATAATAGTTCTAAAATAGAAAAAATAACTAGTAGCAAACGCGAATCACAAACATGGGTTACGGGAAAGTTACGAAAATTGTTAGAAGACAAGGATATCCTTTTTAGGCATTGGAAAAATGATCCAAAGAACAACCAAAAAAGATTAGAATATACTAGATGTAGGAACAAAACTCAGAAGCTTATAAATATGGCCAAAAACGAGAGTAGACGTAGGATAATAAGTAGTTGTAAGAAGGATTTAAGGAAGATATGGATGAATATTAACAGCTGGCTTGGTAGGGCTAAAACAGGAGTTGATTCTGTTATCGAAAAATACATGCTAAAACAAGAATCCATACAAACAGTCTGTAATAATTTCTGTGAAATCTTTACGAAGGAAATAGATTCAATTAGACATAAATGTGACCACAAATTTTTAAATAGAACTAACTATGTAAACGAATGTAATATAAGTTTCAGGTTCAAACCAGTAACACCAATAGATGTACTAGAAGTTATAAACAAATTGGACTGCAACAAGTCGCCGGGATCAGACGGTATAAGAACCAAAGATTTAAAAAATATTAAAGAAAATATTAGCCCCGTAATTGCATATTTTATAAATAATTGCGTTACAAAGTGTCAGTACCCAGAGGAGTTAAAAAAGTCTATTATTAGGCCAATATATAAACAGGGCTCACATCAAGATTATAGTAATTATAGACCTATAGCAATACTTAATACAGTCAATAAAATAGTTGAAAAAATTATAGTTCAGCAGCTTACTGATTTTCTAGAAAATAACAATATTTTAAATGATGTTCAACACGGTTTTAGGCCTGCTAGAAGTACAGCTACTGTGCTGGAAAAATTCACAGATGATGTAAATAACAGTTTAAATAAAAAACAAATAGTTACGGTTATATACATTGATTTTAAAAAGGCTTTTGATACCTTAGATCCCGACGGCTTGTTGCAGGCTATGTATGACTGCGGAATTAGGGGTCCTATGAATGCATGGTTCAGTAAATACTTAAAAAATAGATCACTTAAGGTAAAGGTCAGTGGGACAGAAAGTAAGCAGGGGCAGATTAAATTCGGAGTACCTACCGGCTCAGTATATGGACCGCTAGGGTATATAATCCATGTAAATAGCATGTCTAATGTGCTGAAAAAATGTAGGGCATACATGTATGCTGATGACACATGTCTAGTCTACAGTCATAAGAATATCGATCTCATACGGAAAGCCATGCAAAGTGACTTTGACAGTGTTGTTCAATGGGCACATGATAATGGAATTATAATAAACATAAATAAAACAAAATGTATGATCATCCACTCGCCATATCACCGACACAAACAGTTTACTATTGATATTAAAGGACACACTTGCGAATGTCTGCACAACAACATGCAACACTGTCACTGTTCACCCATAGAACAGGTTATGCAGTACAAGTATTTAGGGTTGGTAATAGACAACACTTTCACATGGAATCTGCATGTCAATACTGTCTGTAATCGGCTGCGTGTAATTTTAGGTAAATTAAAAATTCTAAAATACGCTGTTAATAGAAAAGTTATGTTCACCATTTATTTTGCACTAGCTGACTCGGTTATTGAGTACGGTTTGGGTGGGTATGGTCTTGCGTTTCCCACGCACTTAGATAAGATAAAGAAATTGCAAATTAGACTACTAAAATTACTTGTAGATGGGAAAACTAAAGATGATTTAAATAAGGAATATGATAAGCTTTTTAAACTTTGTAAAATTTTGCCTATTAACTTAAAAACTAAGTTGAATATCCTAACTGAACAGTTTCAAAATTATGACCATAAAATAGAACGTAAGCACGTCTACCCAACTCGTTTATCTAAGAAAAAACAATTATCAGTTCCGTGCGTATCAAACTATTTTGGTAAACGCACTAGAAAATATCTAGTCCCGACCTTGATTAATGATCTGCCGCCGAAATTAATAGCCCATGTTAAGACTAAAAACCATCTTAAAAATGTACTTAAGAAACACTATTTGTCTTTGTGTCCGTAGCGGGATTAGCTGGAGAATGCCCAGTATGTCTAGTTTTATGATGTAATGATAAACTGTATATCTATACGCTTCTATAGCAAAACATCTATTGTTTAGTAGACGTATTAAGACAATTTAAAATTAGATACTTACCTATCTACTTATCAATGTTAGTGTGAATGGACACTCCTGCTGCGTCACACAAGTGGCATTTATAATGTATTTAAGTTTAATGTAGCACTAAGTTTAACAATATTTGTGTAAAAAACCATAACACGAGAACAACTGCCGACAAACTATTATGTAGTTTGGCAGATTTTGAAATTGTAATACTTTGTACAAATATTAAATAAAAAAAAAAAAAAAAAAAAAAAAAAAAACAAATACCTACTTTACAAAATTAATTAAACGATTTATCGAAATAAAGCATTTCGATAAATTGTTTGCGAGAAATTCGTGAGTGCGTGCGCGCAGGCGCGGATTGTTTATGGTATATTTATTTTGTAACTTCGGCACCCTGACTGCCACGCCTAATGGTCGTTAGTGCGACTATTACTATTATAATTAGTTGTTTTCTATGACATTCTCAATACTATCTCGAAGTAAGTCGATAATTGTAAAGTAAGCAATAATAAGTTGCTAATTTGTCTTTTCCTTCCTCAATGAACGTAGTTTGAGTAAACTTTTTACGATTATACTGTCGTGCCATTTATATCCTAAATTCAAAGAATTAGGTTTGAATATATGATATAACTATTTTAATGTTATTTAAAACGTCCGGAAAAAACGTTATTTTAACAAAAATGTATTTGTATCAATTTTATCTAAGAATTAAGTATAAAATACTAAGGATTTGAAGGATTAAAATAAAAATATGTATACAATAAAGTATTGTTTTATTAATGTTTAGAGTAGGTACTATACTATTATACATTTTAGAGGTAATGTTTTTTAAATATTTCTTTATTTAATTATTTATTAGTCTTGTCAATTCCAAGGTGGTTATTATAGTATCTATCCAAAGTATTACAACGACCGCTTTTAATGTTATGTATCTATATGTTATAATTTTATTAAATACTTATTCTTGTCTGCGGTTTCGGTTCGTAAAATATTACTTTTTGACAAGAGATACCATGTTATCGAAATGAGTTCAGCGAATAAGCGTGCAACAAATGGCAATTTTCACATTTATTATCGTTGTCTGAATTAGTATAAATTTTAATGGAAGAGTAATTCTCCATCATTCTCTGGCAGGATTAGAACCTCTGGTTAAAAGTACAAAAACATAGTTTCTCTAAAAATAAAACCTTTGAGAATGTTTAGCATGCTGATACAAAATATAATAAAAAATAATTTGTTTATCTTTTTCAGCCTTAATGAGGCACTCGTGTGGGACAGTGATATCGATAATCATCGTGCAAATTTTAATAGATTCAAGTCGTGCCAACAGTTCCGGCTTTTTCACTTTTTAAAAGGGAGCCCCTTTTTAATACTCCCAGAAGAATCATAATGGATATCGTATGGCAATCAGTAGGTACTATGTCGTATGGCAATTTTTAGCAACTGAATTATTTACGTGCCTTTAGTACTGTAATGCCTGTGAATGCATTTGATTATTACTTAGACCATTATTATAACACTAGCTTTTGCCCGCGGCTTCGCTCACCTGAAGCTATATAATATGATTTAAAAAAAAATGGATCCATAAAATAAATTTACCTATCGAAAACCAACAGTGATGTTCTCTTCTTTGTACGGGCTCTATACATCAAGCTGTAACTAGGGATCCGTTTAATTATTTGAGATAAGAAGTATACCAGTTTTTAAGTTGGAGCTTAAACTTTCTAAGAGTAATAACAAAATTAAAATCTATTCTGTAGTTTTTGGGCCAATCCGTAACTAACAGACAAGAATTTTAATAATCACATTTGGAGACCATCACCCACGTTTCTTTAATATCTATATACTAATATATAAAGCTGAAGAGTTTGTTTGTTTGCATGAACGCGCTAATCTCAGGAAGTACTGGTCCGATTTGAAAAAATATTTTAGTGTTAGATAGCCCATTTATTGAGGGAGGCTATAGGCTATATATCATCACGCTACGCGGACGAAGTCGCGGGCAGAAGCTAGTCTTCAATATACAGACACAGTTTTTTCACAATTTTATAATAGTAATAAAGAAGACAATGCATTCATGCAAAAATATGGCCGACACGAAAATATAGTTCGCGCCATCTTTCAGTGGTTAACGACAAATTCAATAAACATGACATCGTTCTTAACGTAGTCAAATTTGTCGAGACTGGTGTGCGGGATAAAGATGTACTGCCTCTTGAGCTGCACTACGGACTTGTCCAGCGCCTCGTTACTCCTGGCCTTGTCCTCTTCCGCCTCCTCGTAGTCGTGTCGCTTGGAGGACGACTTGCGACGGAGCTGGAGAGACTTCACTATGTCCATGGCCTGGATGCATTGTTTAGAAGGTTTTATACAAGGCTCGATCGAAATAATCTTCTCATTAAAACATCTACTCTCAAGACAGGAATGGCCAACGTTTTCGTAAATAAAGAAAAATTTGTACAGACGTCTACCCACACTACCTAGTATACTGCCGTGGTAATCGAGAGGGCAGTAAATCACCTGGTGGCCACCTTTGACTTACTGCCCTCTCGATTACTACGGCAGTATTGTTTACCCACTATAAATCTAGGCCATCCCAGCTCTAGACGAAGAAAATCACTAGATTATAAGGGGAGGCCACTTTATACCTACGTTGTGAATCTCGGTCACAAAATATCTATCTTTTTAGTGTTGGTAAAATTTAATTTGTGCTATTATAATAAGTAGGTAGATACTTACTTTTAGGCCCACTTGCACCAATTTCTTAAATGTATTTAAATCGTATTTAAACACAAATTTACTATGAAAAATTGTGTTTAAATATAATTTTAATATATTTAAGAAGTTGGTGCAAGTGGGCCTTAATATTATTACAAAAAAATAATTCATTTGAGTTTTATTGCAATCCCTACTTTGCAGGATGGGAAAAGAAAATAAGAATATTAACCTGGTAGAAGATCAGACTGGAAATCTCCCAGGAGTCAGTGCCCCAGCATGTATCCAAGGAACACTTGTAGACTACCTTAATATCAGTATAATTATGACCAACTGACCATAGTCTGCCGTTCGAAGATTACTTACTGAAGGAAACCCGTTTCATGTCGCAACTAACCTGGCTCCTGTTATTAGGCTGGTCCTTGAGTACGATGTTGATGTTGAGGTCGCAAGGCCAGTCGAGCAGCGCGTCGTAGGGCCCCGCCACCAGCCGCACCGTCGACGTTATGTGCCGTCCCTTCCACTTGCCTATGCCATTAAGGTTCAGCTCAGCCTGGAGCAAATTATCGGTTTGAAGTTTAGGAGGAGTAATATTATCATTATAAAACCACTGATTTAATGATCAATCGTTTAGGAGCAAAGTTCCCAGAAAGAGTATTTGGGCCGTAGTCTAGTCTTTATAGGTAGCGAAAAACTGCACAAACTATAAAAAAAATGTCTTGAGTATCCGATATTAGTCAGTACGGAAACACTACTACCTCAGGTCCCAGCGGTCACAAGGTGCGGCTGCTGAGCGAGAAGTCCTGGAATCGATTCCCGGGTCAAGCAGTGTCATTTTAGTATTGTTAAAATGCTCGGAAGACGCTCGCAATTTAAATTTGTATCAGTTCTCCTGTGCCCGACTGCTACGGTAGAGATCCTGGTTTCGATTCCCAGGTCGAGCAAAATGTTATTGGGTTTTTCTATGAAATTACCAATAGCACCTCGGAGTTAGGAATTTGTGCCCGGCTAATGGCAATAGGCTCGCCCTCTATTACATGGGATCTAAATATACCGGCGAACTGTGGATGTACATTAGTACGCCTCTGCCTAACCCTTCGGGGAATACAGGCGTGATGGTATGTGATGTACCTATGTCTTACCTTCAACGTGTATCCATATTTACTTGTCCTGAACAAAGGACTGCTCAGTACCGTGTCATTCTCCTTGGCATCCCTCATCCGTGCCAAGTAATTGTCTATTCGCCATATGAATTGCCCTGGAACACAATTATATAAAAAACTGTTGTCACAACACCTACACTGATCTGATCTCTCCAATTTTTATTTTCGCTACAACGCATTCTAGGTTCATAACAGTCCCCAGGGATGTGCCCAAACAGGCGTTGCACAGGTGGGTTCTAGGGTGGTCTTTTAAGAGGGCACAGTGCCTCCCGTTTTGTGCTGATGGTGGCCACCGGGGTGGTTTTAGTCGGTAAAAATCCCACACTCCTAGGTCTTAATCCCCGAAGACCGGCCGCCTTTTGAAGGTTTCCCCGCGTAAACTAAAAAAAGGTTCATAACAGTAGCCCCTACTATCATGGACCTAGAATATGTTATGGACTTGTTATTTACGAAGAAAAAGGAATTTTGAATATGACGGGCCCAACAATTTTTTATTATGGGATAGGGCAGCAAACGAGCCGACGGATCACCTGATGTTAAGCGATAACCGCCGCCAATGAACACCCGCAACACCAGAGGAGTCACAAGTGCGTTGCCCGCCTTTTAAAAGGGTTTGGGCCTCCGGTAACCTCATTCACTCGGACGAAACACAACGCAAGCGTTGTTTCACGCCGGTTTTCTGTGAGGCCGTGGTATCACTTCGGTAGAGCCGGCCCATTCGTGCCGAAGCATGGCTCTTCCACGTGTAAAGGTAGATTTCATTTCAAGGTAGATTTGGTAGATTTCATAATTTCACGATTGCGTGATTGATTTAATCCCTCAATATCGTTACCATCATCAGTGCCCATCTCGTGCCTGTCGAAGGTGACCCTCGCCTGGAAGTCGGCGAGCTCGTTCCTCAGCTTGTGGTAAGACTTGGTGAGGGCGCGCAGGTCGCGCAGCACCGCGTCCACCTTCGTGGAATGTTCGGACAGCTCGGCCCTAGCGTCTGCTGTCGCCACCTCTAGCACTGCCATGCGATCTATTGTCTGTGTTGAGCAGAAAGCCAGAATTTTTAACACACCAGAGACCAAGCAGCGACTATACCGCTCTAGAAAAAGCGTAACTATGATTTCGAAAATACATTGCACTGTCTCATTAGCCTAGTGGTCTTGAGCGCGACTGTTACGCTAGTGGTCCTGGGTTCGATTCCGAGGTAGAGCAGTGTTATTGGGTTGTTTTATGTAGTTCCCGGTAGCAGCTCGGAGTTTGGAATTTATGCCCGGTTAATGGCAATAGGCTCGCCCACTATTACATGGGACCTCGGCAAACTGTGGGTGTACATTAGTCGCCCGGTAGCTAATATTTTTTGCATTGTCGGCATCTCAGATTAACTAGGTATATACCTAATAGATAGAGTCTTATAAATACTTCATCTGAGGTCGGCATAATAACGGTTTTGAATTTAGAACTGCATGATTGAAAGATAAAGTAAGTGACGCTCAGTCAGTAGGTACCTACAGCTCTTATACTCTGGTCAGTAATTATTTGTAAGTCTGTGGAATTAACCACATAATATTTGCCATTACGATTATTAATTGCATCATCCCAACAAAAAAGGTGAGGGTACCTACACAATTACTTACGTTTACAACTACCCGCAAATGATTAGGTTATTTTGACAGCCGCGCCTCAGGCTGGTCTTACGAGTCGCGACACCGCCGTAGACGGACTACAGGGTGTACCACTGCTTATGAAGATTAATGTTAGTTGGTAATAACCGATTATGGACTATAAACTTTCTATCATTCCACGACAGTGATTTGATCTCGATTCGTGATAAGTTTAGTGCTAGTGATGAGACCGCAAGCGATTTTTCCAGCACCAGATATTGTATCGACACAGTTTTGGTGAGTAGAGAATTTTGTATCATATTTTATGGGGAGGTGTACCCACTTAGCAAATCTTTGACCCCTTTTCGAATGTTAGTGACGACGTAGGAGTTATTGTGTGTCTGTGACGATGATGAGGTCGACGCGTAGTCCGAACCCACAACCTTTGGCGTAGAAACCGATAGCTTAGCCATTGAACTGAACGTGAAATGTTTATTTTATACTTAGAAAGATATACTTTTTAGAACAGGTTTTCTCATAAAATTATCATCATCATCATTTAACCATCACGCGTGTATTCTCCGAAGCGTAAGGCAGAGGTGTACTAATCTTATACTTACCCGTAGTTCGCCGATTATGTAATAGGTGAGCCCATTGCCATTAACCGGACACAAATCCAAACTCCAAGCTGCTACTGAGAACTTCATAATGAACCCAATAACTCTTTAAGCAACCTGAGATTGGAACCCTTGACCTCTAAGCCTAGCAGTCGCGTTGAGGACCACTAGACTAATGAGGCAGGTTAGTCTAGTAAAATCATATATCTTGCCAAAATATGTATGATAGCTTATGCCTGCGACTTCGTCCGCGTAGCGTGATGATGTATTATAGCCTATAGCCTTCCTCAATAAATGGACTATCTAACACTGAAAGAATTTTTCAAATCGGATCAGTAGTTCCTGAGATTAGCGCGTTCAAGCATACAAACAAACTCTTCAGCTTTATACCTATACTAGCTTCTGCCCGCGACTTCGTCCGCGTAGCGTGATGATATATAGCCTATAGCCTTCCTCAATAAATGGGCTATCTAACACTGAAAGAACTTTTTAAATCGGACCAGTAGTTCCTGAGATTAGCGCGTTCAAGTAAACAAACAAACAAACTCTTCAGCTTTATATATTAGTATAGATAGAGTATAGACTAGCTTCTGCCCGCGACTTCGTCCGCGTAGCGTGATGATATATTATAGCCTATAGCCTTCCTCAATAAATGGGTTATCTAACACTGAAATAATTTTTCAAATCGGACCAGTAGTTCCTGAGATTAGCGCGTTCAAGCAAACAAACAAACTCTTCAGCTTTATATATTAGTATAGATAATACCTATATTAAAATTTAAAAAGTATAGAGTATAGATAACTCACCGGTCTTTCGCTAGAGGTCGCTTGTAGCTGGGCCCTCAAAGCTGACAAGTTAGCCAGTTGCTCTGAAGACCTCCTGGCTTCCATCAGCTCTGCTTCTAAAGCCGCGCGGTTTTCTGCGTTCCTCTCTCTTTCTTCCTCGACTGTGGTCTTTATGTAGTTTATGACATCCTCTGACAAAAAAACGGTAAAAAACATAACATACATCACGCCTCTATTCCTCGAAGGGTTAGGGTAGAGGTGTACTAATGTAGTACCTACATCCACAGTGCACCGGTAGGTATGTTTAGGTCTCATGAAACCGGGAACAAGTCCGAACTCTGCTCGACTGGGGAATCGACCCAGGACCGCAACCAGGGACCTAGCGTACCAGTCGCGCTGGGGACAACTAACAAAGCATTTAAACAACCTTATTACGTACTATGTGAATTAACAAGAGTACTAGTAGATAATGTGCGACCCATATTGCTAGTAATCTTTAAAATAGTAATAATAAATAAATAAAATAAAGAATGAAATGTTTATTAAATTTGCGTCATCACTCGCGTTAACCTAACGTTTATTTAAAAAAGTGAAAGGTTATTCAATATACTGTGATTGATGAGAAATCTTATAATTATTGCAAACTTACATAGACGTACCAACTTCTTTTACTTCGTCCACGTTCATTATACGCACGCACCTGACATTTTTATTCTTATCATAAGCACATCTTATAAATAACACTGATTACGTGGCACAAGTCGAACCATCACTAAAAACTCAATTACACAGCGAACCGAACTCAGCACCTCTGTGTGACGACCAGTAGTCACATATGTATTAAGTAAATTAAACAACACAGAAATATTTTACTATAGTTCCGGTCACACGGCAGCTTGGTCTGGCTGCCGCTAGAATGTCATCCATGCCTTGTGCGTCCGTTGACTACAACTACTTATATCTTTTTATTCTCAGTAGGTACGTCACACTCTGCCTCAGTAATCTCGAGTGTCTCAGTAATCGTCTTACCTAAATTGTTGACGGCTCGGATCCTGTTGTCGTGTTGCGTGAGGGCCTGCTCCAGCAGTTCCCTCTCATGCTGTTCATGTACCAGGCTGCTGACGGTGCTCTCCAATCGCATCACTGTCGACAGCTGCTGACTTTGAAGCTCCTGGAATGTACAGGCTGGGGTTAGGGACTGAAGACAAGATCCCATGGTAAAATAAGTATAAATAAATAAACGCGCTCAGGACCACTGTCCTGAGCGCGTGTACGTTGCCCTAGCAGGAAAGTAGCTCCTAGAGTGATATGAGTGGAACGTATAATTAGTGTGTAATCTGCTGTAATTGTGCGCCGCATAAAAAAATTGTGCGCTTTGTAGTTTTGGAAAAAACGAGAAAAACTCTTCCTGCAGGAAAATTCTAAACGAATGACGGAATGAAAAAAAATGTATATGGGCAGAGAGCTTATATTTGTGCATAAATGTGCGCCAAAAATATAATTTGTGCGTCTGTGAGACATACAAACATGTGTCTGTCTGTGTATAATCATTGTATTTTTTTTTATTGTTATAAGATGTATACCTATCTGTATGTATGTACACACTGTGTCCCTATGCTGTGACCAAATAAAATACTTCTTTCTTTCTTTCTTTCTTTCTTCAGGTTTTCGAGATATTTAGCAGATTACGCACTAAATATACGTTCCACTCATATCATTCTAGGATCTACTTACCTGCTAGGGTAACGTACACCCTGAGCGCGACTGCTACGCTAGAGGTCCTGGGTTCCATTCCCAGGTCGAGCAAAGTGTTACTTATTGGGTTTTTCTACGAAATTCCCAATAGCAGCTCGGAGTTAGGAGTTTGTGCACGGTTAATGGCAATAGGCTCGCCCTCTATTACATGGGACCTAAACATACCGGCGAACTGTGGGTATACATTAGTACGCCTCTGCCTAACCCTTCGGGCAATACAGGCGTGATGGTATGACTGCAGTCTGCAGTCCTTAGGGGCTCTTAAGGGCCCCATTAACATCGGCAATGCATTAGAAACACCTCTGGTATTGCAGAAATCCATGGCCACCGATGCCTACTTCGGTACCACCCGATGGCTTGTCAGTTCGTTTGCCGACTTGATCTATAAAAAGAACCTTCACAACTGTTACCTGCAAAGCTAACTGCACATTAGCTAAGTCGTGCTTGAACTGCGCTGCCCAGTTGGCCGACCGTTCTGCTTCATCATCGACGGCAGCTCTCAGCGACACCAGGGTGGATAGGAAGTGCTGGCTTCGTTCCTCAACCAATACCAGCTTGGAGCGAAGAGTTTCTACCTCCGTAGCCTGGATGTCGCGGTGACTTGACTCTTCTGTGAGAACTAATCTGGAATATTTAAAAGATTATGGCTATTGATAAAGTAACGTAAAGTAAAGTAAGTAGAACATAGAAGAGCGCTTAGCTACGTTAATACGGAAGAACATGATTGGTCCAAAATGTTAATAACAAACCTTCACAACTTAATACCATCCACCTGTATTCCCTGAAGGTTAAGGTAGTCTACTAACATCACAGGTATCTATGTTTAGGTCCCATGTAATATAGGGCGAACCATGTGCTTTTAAATGAGCATTAATGTTAACTCCGAGCTGCTACTGAGAATTTCATAGAAAACTCCACTAACTTCTGCTCGACCTGGCAAATTGGGACTCAGAATTTTGATTAAAAGAAATCGTTTGCACTCTCAAATAGTTCTGCAATCTACATCGTCTTGCACAACCCTAGCTCGTTCTATAGGTGTCATGTAGATAGATTAGCTTCCACTGTTATTCATTCCAACAATGTCTGTGTCTGTCATTTTGGCTTATATGGAGTTTCCACCACTGTGTCTTTTAGCTTACTTGATAGAAGCAACCTCCTTCTCCAAGTAGGAGACACAGTCGTCGAGGGGCACCTGCCGCGGCGACCAGGTGTGGTTGGAGACAACTGGGGGCGTTGGCGGCGGGATGCTCACGTGGCTTGAAGATGTGCGTGTCTAGAAATTAGTATTTTCATTAGTCATTTCAGAAGCAAATGGTACACAAGGTCTTGTTTAGTTTTGAGGGAGACCAGGTGAGGAATATTTAGGGCTGTAAAGGTCATGAATACGAGTAATGATTAGTAACTATGAATATACCTAGTTGAATCGGTATCGGGAAATATTTCGAAAAACGATTATTACGCTTAGAAAGACAATTTTTTTTATGGTATAGGGGAGCAAACAAGCAAACCGATCACCTGATATTATGCGATAACCACCAGCAATCCTTAAATCTGAGAATAATTTAAGGATTAACAACAATCATATTTACCTTCTCCATCTTGGGGCACTCCTTCACGTGTGTTTCCTTGTGTTTCCTCTGTATCCAGGCGCCGCAGCGAAGTGGACACTGTTCCAAAATGCTGCCACATAACTTCAAGTGATTCTGATAAAAAAAGTATTCTTTAACTATTTTTGGTCCTTGCAGCCGGACTATCAATAAGCGCGTTAGATAGGTATCACTGGGTTATTTAAACTGCGCTTAACATGATTATTCAATGGACAGGTGACTCAGACTAGCTAAGCAACGATGATCCTGCGTGGCCTATTCGCTGTAACTATGGATATTTTCTTGTTACGAGGCTCGAATGATGGTCGTTCCATGTAAAGTTTTTGGTGCGTGTGCAAAATCGGGTGTGTCGGACTCCACTCAGAGTGGGTGACCTACCGACTAAAAACCACACGGTGTTCCTTCCTGCACGTTTGCGTCGGGGGCTACGGGAAACAGAAAATTCGTCCGCGGCCGGCACAGATTGTGTAGGGGGGGAGTGAGGAGTTGGACTCCCCCCATCGCATTAGAGGGGCGCACTTGGAACACTACGCGCCACCGCCTCGGTTCCTATAAGGGGGGGTGTGGCAGACGTCCCCGCGTCTGCCAGCCCCGGACCCATTTATGGAGGCTGGAAGAGGGCATTATCGGCCCTCCTCCGACGTTCGGTGCGCCGGCTCCCGATCGGGTTACTGCTGACACTCTCCCTCTCCCGTTCCGCAGCTTCCGTCTGTGAGATGACTGTTTCATATCAAGCGGACCATATACCAACATACTTATTCAACTTTTTGTTAATTTTTTGTACACAACAAACATAATATTTAATTCTAGTTACCATTTTTTTTATTCATACGTATTAAGTCAGATAACTTTAATATGTTTACATAACTATTGCAAAACGGCCGCTCCCGTACATTCTTTATTGACAAGTTAATCATCTTTCAATGTGTGATAAAAAATGGCTTGCCGAGATCTTATCACAGAAATGTTCAGCTATATTGCAATCATATTCACAGAAGACGTTCATTCATTGTAATTCATACATTCATGTAATAAAAAAAATCAACTTAAAAACCTAAAAGAAAAACTATGATGAAATAACCACAAATAGAACAAACTCTCTACCTATAACGAAATATATAGCTAGCGAAAACGTTAGGCTAATAATTAGAGAGCGGTCCCCCGACGCGACAAAATTTAATCAAAAAACTTCATACGTTCTTACGAAGGGTTATAATTTCAAGATTATTTTTTTCTTTTTATAGGGATTCAGGTTTATACCTTTTTTGTTCTATTTGTGGTTATTTCATCATAGTTTTTCTTTTAGGTTTTTAAGTTGATTTTTTTGTGTCGGGGGTTTTTTTAAATTTTTAATTTAATTTGTTATTTCACACTTTTTGGAGGGACTCCTTAGTTATTTTGTTTAATTTCTTTTATTTTCTTGCGTTTTAAGATCCAGGTAATTTAGTGTTTAATTAGGTATTTTCTTCGTTTATTTAACGCGCCATTTTGTGATGGCGGCCATTTTGGATTTGAAATTTATCATACTATATAGTATTCTACTAGTCAATTCCTTTTATTTGATCCCCATATTGAGGGGGTTATAAAAAACATTTAATTCGCCATTTTGTGATGGCGGCCATTTTGGATTTGAAATTTATTATAGTGTATAGTATTCTACTAGTCAAGCCCTTTCATTTGATACCAATATTGTGGGAGTTGTGAAAAAATATGTAAACCGCCATCTTGTGGCGGCGGCCATCTTGGACCGATTTTCATCAAACATAGCTAAGAACACTCCCGACTTATTCACCTTTCAAACAAAAAAAACTAAATCAAAATCGGTTCATCCATTCGGGAGCTATGATGCCACATACACACACACACACACACACAGACACGTCAAACTTATAACACCCCGTCGTTTTTGCGTCGGGGGTTAACAAAATAAGTAGAAACAATATAATTCCTGAGATACTTTCCATCGTAGGCCAGTAGGTAGGTACTAGCTTTAAGGTTCCTTGTAAGAGAAGGCAAGTCTATAACCATTGCACCATACTCAAATCTGCACTGCTATTGAAAAAACATAGTGACACTTAGTTCGACCTGGGAATCGATCCCAGGACATAACCCTAACAGCCGTATTACAGCGTCAAATACGTAAATTTGTTTTACCTGCAGCTGGCCCATTTCAAACAGTTCGTTGCAGAAGTAACAAGGGCTGTCTTTGGAGCCCTTGCTCGTCAGCTCATCATTTTTCAGCTGGCTGAGCCGGTTCAGACTCATTTTAACATCAATTGACGTAATGATGATTTAGAAAATTGTCTAATTATTTAAATATTATGCCATAATTGCTTCATAGATTTCTGCACCTGGAAATGGAATAAATTATATTGATATATTGTTTAAGTTTTATCAAGATAAAAGTTTGGTCTTTTGAGTCTGATTATGACCTAAACAGAAATTAAACCCGTTACAAATTTCAAGGTATCCAAGATACGTGCTGATAGCAAGGAAAGCAGATAAAAGTTATAGTAGTTAAGTCTTTGGCGATGCGAAAAATATACCTACTCGGAGTAAATTAATCCCAATTTTTTAGCTTACCTAAATTAATACTCGTATAGGTTTTAATACGTTCATTGTTTACTAGTTTTAGCCCGCGACTTTACCTGTGTAAAATTCCATCATTTTAGGGATGATTTCCGTGATCAAAGCTATCCTATTTCTTTCCCCGGGACTTACTCTACCAACCGACTATGGAACAAGAATCACTAAAGGTTTAGATCGATTAAGGATCTTGAATAAGCCACCCTTAAGACTATCAACACAAATTATACATAATGATTTGTGTAAGCACAAATTAATTATCATTATAAGTACCTATTAAAATATGGTTTTCCTTACCTTTATCTATTACGAAATATTTAAAGTGACGTTTCCAATTTCCTCGAAATAAATATTAAATGTTCTAAATACACTTTTAGGATGCTAAATACACCATAAACTTCCACTCTCTCTAAACAAATTAAATTAAACAATTTTACGAATTATCCGTCGATCAATTGATAAAAACAGTTCCTGAAAATTCCGAAAACAAAAGAAACCGGTAAAATATATTCAAATTCCGAACACCAATTCAACTCACGACTTTCAACGTAATTAGATGCCTAATTCATTATATCAAAATCAATTTTAAGCGATGCTTTGGTTAAATTCCTGGCACATAAAAAGGATAAATTAAAACTATTGTAGTGTGTGCTGATGTCTCTTAGTCACTGAAATGAATCATAGTATCTTTTATCGTTATCTACGGATACATGATACGGGGCGTTGTTTGACGATGATAAACGCTCGCAAATACTATTATAATCAAATATTTTGTATTATGGGTCAAGGTGGATCAATTTGTATTAATACCTATTGACTATTTTTTATTATAAACGAAAGTGAGGAAATGATTATTTATTTTGCCAGAAATAGGTAGAGGGACCAAAATACAATCATGGTTTGCTTTAATTAAAATGATGCATCTGGTAAATACTCGAAGCCGTCCCCAACATAATTTATAAATCGGTGCGGCGGCGGTAGCCCAATGGCTAGGGCGTCGGACCTGCGATCATGTGGTTGCTGGTTCGAAGCCCGCCCATTGCACTACCGACGTAAACCCACTCGTAAAACAAGCATTTAGCTCAGCACAGGACTAGTATCTAATATGCGACCCACATTTAGCAACGTAAGCTAAAAAAAATCAGCTATGATGATAATCACCTTCTCTGGTCTTGTCATACATAACATACCATCACGCCTGTATTCCTCCAAGGGTTAGGCAGAGGCGTAGGTACTAATGTACACCCACAGTTCGCCGGTATATTTTAGGTCCCATGTGATAGGGGGCGAGCCTATTGCCATTAACCGGGCACAAATTCCTAACTCCGAGCTGCTACTGGGAATTTCATAGAAAAACCCAATAACACTGCACGATCCGGGAATCGAACCCAGAACCTCTAGCGTAGCAGTCGCGCTCAGGATCACTTGGCTAATGAGGCAATCTGGTCTTGTCATTTGATACTAAATTACACAACCTCATTGATACAGGTTGTTTTTTTGCAAGTTACGGTAGCTAATTGGTTCGTGGCGACTTAGCCGTGAAAGTAAGCAGACCACCGGTCGACGGGTTCAATTCTGCGCGACATATTACCTAACTGTGACGATGAATAGGGAGCCTTTTGAGCCGGTCCTTTACGTAATACCAGTAGATAATTAGTAGGATTGACTGACTCATGTGAACATAATCCTACTATAACTTAAGGTAAGCGAAACCGCGGGCAAAGGCTAGTTAGTTTATATTTTGATAAACACGCTGTTCCTTCCTATATATTAGATGCTGCACCGTACAAACTTGGACCTTATGTTACTCGATACAAAGTCCAAGGTCGACAAACATTTTATGTATTCCATATACTTACTTAATTAGTTTAAAATAAAACAAGTGTCCTTTAAATAAATAATTGAATTTATGGATGACAATAACATTGATGTATTAAGATTAATTAAAGATTTATTAATTAATTCAAATACATCGGCCTCCACGTTGATCTTGCACTTCAGGTCAGGGGCAAGACGAGTTGCTATTTTCACATGGATCCATCTATTAGGTAGGTTGACAGTATTATGTATCTTCAATCTTCATACTAGAGTCAAGACAATACCGAAAACAAAGAATTAATGGAAGAGCTTTATGCTGGGAGTGTTTCGCGGAGTGAATGGGGATACCGGAGGCCCAAACCATTTTAAATAGCCTGTGTCCATGAGCGGCGGTTATCGCTTACCATCAGATGATCCGTCTGCTCGTTTGCCCCCCTTCCCCATAAAAAAGCCACTGTATGGTATGGTATGGTATAGCGGGCTATTTTCCGCAACTCCACGACAAAGCGCGTATTTTGCGTGCGGGTGGGAAGAATTATCTACTCGAGCCACCCTAACTCCTCAAGAAAGGCCAGCAAGCGGTTCATGTTGCTGACGATCTCTGGGAGAGTACTCGGTTTACCGAGGTACTTTGCCCTGTATGCGGCGACCCCTGGACAATGTAGGAGCACGTGGGCCGCTGTCTCGTCTTCCCCCAGGCAGGCTCTGCACAGGGGGCTGTCTGTAACACCTATAACAGAAAGATGTTTATTAAAACAACCATGGCCGGTGAGGGCTGCCGTGACTGTTCTTAATTGTTGCTTTGACAAAAAAGCCACTGTAATAAAAATTATAAAGTAGACTTTTAGTGGCTACTTACCATCACGTCGCTCGTCGGCTCGTTTACCGACTGTGGTTCGAACCACTGTCACAGGATTTTTATATCTTTGGAAATATTTAGCATGCGTTCATGCAAAATAAAATAAAATGGTTATTTTGTTTCTTCTATGAAAACTTCTCATTAGCAGCTCTTAGTTTGGGATTGTGATTAGAGCGCCCCCTATTACATGGCACTTAAAGATTCTGTTGAACTGTGGTTGTACCACTGCCTAACCCTTTAGGGTACTAGCTTGATGGTATGTTACGTTATGTAATATCTAACTGTCTATTAAAAAGGTAGCCAACTTAAAATACTTAGTTGATAAGTAAGTACACCTCTGCTTTTGCCACTCCGAAAACATGCGCGGTGATAATTTATTAATTAGTTAAAACATAACCAGATATATATAACCAGATCAGCCGCGCATGACGTATGAATTAACCTTTATCACAGCTTAGAGCCTTCGGCTGCTTCGGCTGCGCAAACGCATCCAACCTCTCGGCGCACAACCTGCGATATTTCCCAACACCTACTCAGTCAACGATTGCATCTCGCATGGTGCGCGCGTCCATCGCGCTACCAAAATAATTCGTCCGCGAGTGTTTTAATACTTAATTACAACATTTAATTATTGCACAATTAAGCAAGTGTTGGTTTGTGAAGTGTTAAAAAAGAGGTTCTTTTCAAAGGAGGATCGTGTGTGTGAGTAATTTTTATGTTTTGCATTTAAACTTCTTTTTTGTTTTGCAGGGTGGGTTATTTTGTTTTTAAGATGAAGACAGAGCTATTATTTTTTGAGATAACAATCAGGAAATTATCGCTGCTGTCTGCCATTTGCCTTGAATTAAGATTGTGGTTACAAGATCTGAAAATTGCAACACCATAAAATTGGTACTTAGTGCTTACTTCTTAGCTATCGAACGTTCAACTTAGTAATTTGAACTCGCGGTTAAATGCATGTTTCTACGCACAGTCAAGCACAGTTCCTTGGCCGGATGTGCTGAAGTTAGTGATAGTGATACCGAGTGTAATGTCACTTGAACTCATGCATAACAACGTGGTTTTGTTGCAATTTATCGATGCAACAGTGCGTTAGCAACCGGTCAAGGTGGTTCACCCAAACCTGCTATACTTTGAATCGAATTTTATAAACCAACTAGCTACCCGGTGCCCCGACGGACTTCTATCTGTCAAAAGTTATTTTCTTCGCAACTTTCTTAGTTTTCTTATGTTCTTTCATAAGAACCTTCTCCTTACAATAACAAACAACAAAAAAAGAATTAGCTGAATTGTTCCAGACGGTCTCGCGTGATGCCTTGACGAAGGGACAGATAACCATTTTTATAAATAACTAGCTTCTGCCCGTGACTTCGTCCGCGTAGCGTGATGATATATAGCCTATAGCCTTCCTCAATAAATGGGCTATCTAACACTGAAAGATTTTTTCAAATCAGACCAGTATTTCCTGAGATTAGCGCGTTCAAGCAAAAAACAAACAAACAAACTCTTCAGCTTTATATATTAGATAGATGACAATTTAGATGATGTTGAGACGGAAATAGGTAATAGTTCTATTAACATTATGTACTTAATCATATTTTTGTATTATTTTTTTGCTTATTACGTGCTAAAATTAAAGTTATTTTAGTGAAGGAAAAAGTCGACTTCGGACTGGATTCGAACCTGCGTCTTCGCTATGACAAATTTCGACATGGCAGGTAGGAATCGTGGTGGCTTATAGTGGACATAGTGTCTGGTGTTTCTAACCAGAAGACGCAGGTTCTAATCCCGCCCGCGGTCGAATTTATCCTTTACTAAAATAACTGCGTCTTCTCGTTAGATACACCAGATGCTACTATGACTACAAAGCCATCGCGAGTCCCAGCTAGGTCGAAATTTGCGTTCACATTCTGAATTTTACACTGCAAGATTGTAATAAACCTATTTAGGTAAGCAGGTCCAAATTAAGTTCATCCGGTTTCTCAAAATGACTTAAATAACACTTGAAATTATTGCAATAAAGAACATTACAAAATTACAAATAATAAAAAGGACACACATACCTACCTACTCGTAGATACCACAATTCCTTCCACAAAAACACGATACAACTAGTATTTTTTCTTAATTCCTTGATTTTGATTCCTTGTTTCGTCAGTTGCCCAAAATGTCAAGATTATTAAAAAGAATGTGGATTTTAAGAACACTTCATAAAATTCGACGACACGTTTGGCGTAGCAGCTGAGCGATCGGCTTCTGCAACACGTGTTGTGGGTTCGACACCCTCACGGAGCAAATGTTTGTATGATCTACAGATAGTTGTTCTGGGTGTTTATCTAGTGTGTTTTTAAAACGCACACACGATATAGGAAAAAATCCCAGTGTGGGGCATCGCTTAAAAAAATTTACTATCGACTTATTTGGGAAATCCATTTAATTTTTTAATGGGTTTACCTAGATCCTAGTAGTAACTTAGGTTTAGTAAACTAAGGTTAATAGCTCATAGAATTGGGTCCGACCTAGATAAAAAGCTCATGTGTTATTCCAGACTATAATCTATCTCTGTGCCAAATTTCATCCATATCCGTTCAGCTGTTCTGGCCTGAAAGAGTTACAAAGATCCATACATCCTTAGTAGGACAATTATACATTTTATTGGAAGAAAAAATAGATCTCTCAGTATTCGAACTTGCGTCCTTTTAGCCAACTAAACTACAAAATCACAAGACGTGGTCTCGATGACTTAGTTGGCAAAAGCGTGCACAAGCGATTACGAGGAGGAGCAACGCCAGAGGAGTCGCAAGTGCGTTGCCCGCCTTATAAAAAGGTTTGGGCCTCCGGTGTCCTCACTCACTCGGCGAAACACAACGTAAGTGTTGGTTCACCCCGGTCTCCCACGATAAGAGTACCTATGCTTGTTTGCAACCTTAGTGGTATATAAAAAAGAAAAAATTAGTATCAGGTATGTTAAGTACTTACTTGATGTTCAAGCATCAGACGCACGCGCCGCGCCGCGCCGCGGGGAAAACCTAACTTGTTTATTTTTGTATAAAATCATAACCTGATCGCGTCGACAAGGTTATTCTTGAACTTTGATTAGTAAAAGATAGGTATCAATTGTATTAGAACGTTCAAACTTTAGAGGTAAAAAATAACCGTAATATAAACGTAGCTACTTACTATCACGCCTTTATTCCTCGAAAGGTTAGGCAGAGGTGTATATAAGTAACACCCACAATTCATCGGTATGTTTATGCCCCATGTAATAAGGGGCGAGCCTATTTCCAGATCCCATATTGTAACATATCTACCTAACAGTGCCACTGACCACATATCTAGAACTAGCTTCCGCCCGCGACTTCGTCCGCGTGGAATAGTTATTTATAGTCTTAGCGTGATGATATTTAGCCTATAGCCTTCATCGATAAATGGGCTATCTAACTCTGAAAGAATTTTTCAAATCGGACCAGTAGTTCCTGAGATTAGTGCGTTCAAGTAAACAAACAAACAAACAAACTCTTCAGCTTTATATATTAGTATAGATTCGAGCTGCTACAAAGAATTTCATAAAAAACCCGATCAACACTGCTCGACCTGGGAATCGAACACGGGACGTCTAGCGTAGCAGTCACGCTTGGGACCACTAGACTAATTATACAGTGTAAAATAAAACCAAACGGTTAATTAAATTAACCAATTGCATTACTTCCATTTGCATGATTCATATTGCGTTAGTTATATTTTGCACACATTGCTATGTTTTCAACACAACATCATCTTAAGCACGTTTTCACATTATTTGTTATCAATTAATTGGAAATATTAACTTAACGTGTCTTGCTATCTTTCGAAGGATTGTTGAGCTCCCAATTTTGTTTAAATTGTTACCCCGTACTTAGGTACTTTCCTGATTCGTGGGTGCGTTTACAAACACAAATTCTTACATACACAAACGCCCAGACCCGGAACAACTACCTGTAGATTATACAAATTTTAATTTGCTCCGTATGGGGATCGAACCTGCTCAGCTGCTACGCCAAGCGTGTCGTCTTAGGAGTATAGTTGAGCTACTCAATGACTGACGCATGCGTGCCGTCAGTCATTGTGTAGCTCAAGCTCAAAAAGCTAGCTCAAAAAGCCTTTTTAGTCTTTGCCGTACATTGTAGCACTCACTTATAGCACTCGTGGGCTTGCAGCTGAAGACCAGAGTCTGGTGACAGTAATGCTGACCTGATGACCATTATTACTACTACTACCTTTTGCCCGCGGCTTCGCTCACCTGACGCTATATTAGGATTAGAAATGGATCCCAAAAATAATTGAAATAAACCAACAGTGATGATCTCTTCTTTGTATGGGCCACTATACATCAGAGGTCAATTTGTATCTCAGGATCCGTTTAATTAATTAAGATTAGTTCACCGGTTTTTAAGTTGGAGCATGTCCTTTCTAACAGTGATAACAAAATTACAATCTATTTAGTAATTTTTGCTCCCACGCGTAACAACACTGAATTTTATAAAAATCTCACGATCACGTTTATATACCCTAACCTACTCGTTGTTTTTTTTATATTTTCAATGTACATACACAGCTTTTCACAATTTTATAATAGTAGAGGAGTGCTGTGTGTGCCAATAACCACATTCTTTCTTTATTTACTTATTTGATTCTTCTATGTCTGAACTTTAAGAAACCACGTGTTTTGAGATTTGCAACCCAATAACTTGCCTGATAACTATTCGTAATAGCGAGGCCAATGAGGTTCTCTATAAAGTTGTATATCCAAGATCTATTGAATATTCATAAACCCATTATATTGCCCAACTGCTAGGCACGGGCCTCCCCTCGGAATGAGAAGGATTAGGCTATAGTCCACCACTTGGGTCTATAGCGGGTTGACGGGCAACGCACTTGCGACTACTCTGGTGTTGCGGGTGTCCATGGGCGGCGGTAATCGCTTACCATCAGACGATCCGTCTGCTCGATTGCCGCCCTATCCCATAAAAAATAAAAAACATGCCGTCGAGGAAATTTCTCAGGCATGCAGGTTACCTCAAGATGTTTTCTTTCACCGTTTAAACGTGTGAAAATTATTACAGGACTACGAAAAGTCAGAGGCGTGGCTTGGATTCGAACTCGAGACCTTTGACGTAGCAGTCACTAGGCCATCACTGCAGTTTAATATCAATGCCACTGATATAAAAAAAAACTTTCGTGACCTCATTTGACATCAGAACAGTTAAATCATAAATTTATCGTTTCATTTAGAATTTTAGATGATAGAATAAACATATTAATATAAACATGATGATTCATTTGTTTTATAATTAGCCATTGACTTTTGAAGAGGTTATAATCAAAATAGCAAGCAGGTCTAACCAAAACATTTATTCTAAAAGAATAATGCTTACCAATGTTAACTTAAATGAAAGCGTAGTTAATTAACTAAGTAAATCAACACAGATCCACGGAAAACTTATAAAACATTTCCTTCATAGGTTGAGTAGGTAGGTTTGACCTCTTTCTAGTGTGGGGTCTCAATGATGTAATCGAAATTTTGATTCTAATGTCATCGTCAATACAAAAATGAAAAAAAAAAGACATCGGTATCATCGGTATCAGACTTTATAAAATAAATTACTGTTAATTTAGTTTTTCATATTTGCGGTGTGCGCGGTTAGATTTCCCTGCGTTCGGCGTGCTCTAAAGATTGCGACATTATAAAACCTCGCGGTTTTTCTGATCGTTGGTGTAATTAAGTGTATGTTGACAATAGCTCGGCTATTGAATACAATATGGTTACTACTTATATTCAGTACTTAGTTTTGTAATGGGCTCGTGGAAAAGCAATTTGATTATACTGATCATCCCATCTGAATTTCCTAATCCTGGAGACCATTAGGAGTCGGTCCCGACTTCGAAAGGTATAAAGATTTGTTCGATATGTGTCAAAAGCATCAAAAACTTTAGTCGTGACACAAGCGAGGGACAGCATAAGAGTCCTTAGTGACAGTTTTTTTTTTAATATTGGCGCCAAACTTTTTTGTATTAGCCAGTGTTAAGTTTAAGGAGTAACAGTCCTCATCATGGGATTATTATTACGGCACCACTCTTTGAGTTCGCCAGTGTCAAGTATTCAGTTGTTCAGTTAGGTACCCCACTAAAACTGTGAAACTGTAATGAGGCTTCAATGGATCTTAGGGGTGAACCCAATAGTCACGAGTTTCAATTTTTTTACTATCATTGGCCTAAACTCACACACGTTCACGAACACTTGATCGTTAATTATCCACCATAATTACACATTAATCTTCGGAGAAATTCAAGTTTTGGAAAATAATAATATAAAATCGATTGCGTGCACTTTACATTTTCCCGCCTAAACTCCCTCGTGGCAATTAGAGGGTTTAAAAGTCTGACAGCACATAATAATAAAAAAAAAGTTGGACACTATGAGAACATTACAAACAAAGGTAAATTGTTTTTATAGTTTTAATGACGAAGGGGATTCCAATCCAAGTGTTAATAGTCCGTGAATAACAATATACTACTTATTTAAATAATTAGGAGCTATGCATGCGCTTGTCCCCTTCATAATGACTTGGTAAGGAGCTGTTCTGAATCGCGGATTGCTCACTTGGTTTTATTAAGAAGCGGATACGATACAAGAAAATTTCCTATCCTACTCAATAGGTCCCTGGTCACCGAAGTCCTAATTGGCAATTCTCGCTCTCCAGACTGGTCTGTCCTATTTTTTGGGGTGCGCAAATCCTCATCATCAGCCTATACTAGTCCACTGCTGGACGTAGGCCTCCCCCAATGTGCGCCATTGCACCCTATCCTCGGTTTGTCGCATCCAGCTTCCGCCAGCACCCTTTCGCAAATCATCACTCCATCTTGTCGGAGGGCGTCCTACGCTACGTTTGCCGAGTCACGGTCTCCACTCAAGAAAACATCTACCCCAGTGCGGTTGTCAGTTCTTCTACAGATATGGCCAGCCCACTTTTTCTCTGTCGGATAAGCTCGTTGCGGATAAAATCCGCAATGAAAAAATCCGAGAAAACGCAGAGAAAATCCGAGCATAGCACGCTAAGCGAGTTTACAATGGTAGACTAGCCGTGCTGTGAGTATCCACGTCTCAGCACCGTAGGTCAGACAGATGTCAGATGTCAGACTCTTTTCCCTATAGTCGCGGCCATGGGATTCGTGATATTCAACACGACCATGACAGGCTGTTGTCCAGCGTACACTGAACCCCTTCAAAGGGCGAGGCCAGACTGTTCTCTCCGGCGCCAAATGTATGTACCTATGGCCTTTTGATAGATCAGCCTCCTTCATATGTCCATCGCAAACGTGTGTGTCCTTTACTCCCAGTGTTCATAATTATAAGAAAAAAACCTGAAAATAATACGATAATTTTAATGCCTTTATGCGTCTTTTCAAACAACAGATCATTATTATTTCAACCATACACTATCCCACTGCTGCCCATTGGTCTTCTCAGTTTATGTGGGCTATTATTGGTTCTCCCCCCCTCTGTTATCCTTTTCCGTTTAGCCAGCTATAAATTATAATAAATATCTGAATCGAAAATTTTTGTTGTTAATTTGAATGCCGCAGGGAAATACGTGTTACAGAGAAATCAATTATACCTTATACTTGAACAATTACACTTCATTAATGCCACGAACCTGCCTATTAATATCTGAATAATGGACTCACATTACAATTGGTTTAACTCTAGTTTCGCAGCGGTCTTAGATTCGATGTTGGTAGCTATATAGCGGCTGACATATGCCGAAGTCTTCGACAATGGCGAGCGTTATGAACTCCTGGGCTATCACTGCTACCTGCTCTGATATTTAAGTAATGCTATATAAATAATTATATCAAACCGGTCCCTGTTATTATGCAAATCCCGTGCGCGTTGCTTAAATACGAGTAGCGCACTTTATACGCACTGAAAGTTATCGTCCTGCCGAATGGCCGACTTTGGCTTGTCATTCTTTATGATAATGTCAACTTTAATATCCGTAAGCTTGATTTTTTCATTATTTATGTAACTACGTACATAAGTAAGTATTATTTTTTTGTATTGTATGGAGTTTGTTAAGTATCAAAAAGACCTAGATACTGTTTTTCTGCAAAGCTGAGCTTATACTTCGAACTTTTTAGATTCTAGTCTTCCAGATTCATTCATTTATGAATTCGTCCACTTATGAGGGTTAGCCTATTGTACTGATTTCTGATTTGGAATAAAATTGAATACATATTGAAATAAAACCACTTTACGGATTTTATCGCATTATATTTACATCAACAAAATCCCGACGTTTTCGAACCTATACCTAATAATAAATATAACATCAAGACGCACAACACCTCAGTCTGCCCATGTCTATGAATGCCATAAAGGGTCGCTACAATAGTGTGTTACGTCTAGAATGACTTTTCGAAATCTGAAAAAATAATATTACTCTTAATAGGTATACGATAACAGTTTGCTACTTATATGTAAGTGCCAATTAGAACAACACCAGACGAATATTGATATACTCGTAGTTACTTGGGAAGACTTAATAAGCTTCCATTTCTTTCCATAACAAATTTTTCATAGCGGTTAAATTGATAATGTTAGAACCCTCTCTAGTAGCTATAGCGTTTATATACTGCGTTTCTAATACAGTTCTATGTTTATGAAGTACGTATAAAGACATAGTGGCTGTAAGCAGTGTCAATACCACACTGTTTTCACAACAGATCCGGTGACCGACGGTTGTGTGAAACTAAACGTGGGTTCGGAGCCAGGGCGTCGCAAAACATGGAACCATATGTAGCTATATACGGAAATTAATAAGCAATTGGAGGTGCAGTGGAAACCAAGTATATAGTCTTCTGTTTTTTTAATCTTGACCGCCGGTTCGCCTGATGTTGATTGAACGATGGAGCGCGCTTGCCTAGAAGAAACCGATTCACTCATCGTGATGAAGAACTATTGAAAGTAGAACCCGAAGATACTACTTACATAATAATTTCCTTCATGTTTGAAAGCAAAGGATGAAAAGAAGAGTGAGTGTTGCCGTTGGTGAGTGCTGTTCTTACTAAAGAACAATATGCTGACCCAATTTTGTGACGTGTAGGTACCACTAAAGTTTACGAACACTAATTACAAAATTCAAACGCAAACTCAGTTACTTATAAACGTAGCTCATTGAGTAAATATTACATTATAACAAATGTAATTTCAGCAATGTTATAAGGAAATAACCTTATTAAAGTCATTTTAGTTTCATATTGGATGTCACTACTTCACAACCGATTGTTGCAACTCTATGCTAAACAAGAAATAATATTAAGTAGGTAGTATTGCGAGCAAGTTATGCTTGCAAAGAAGGTAGCGGAGAGGGAGAGAGAGTGATCCGCTTCAGACAGACCTCTGAGCTGTGGGCTGCGGACGGCTGGCTTCATTATCTGGTCGGACAGTAGGTGGTAGTAACCCCAGGAGGTGGCGTTTAGGCGCCTTCGAGTGGGACGAACAACGGGGCTTCGCCCTTTAGACCAACAATACTTACATACATATTAATAAGTCTCCCGCCGCGTCTGTCTGTATGTCTGATCGCGATAAACTCAAAATCTACTGAACGGATTTTTATGCGGTTTTCACCGATAAAAATCCGTTCATCCGTTAGATAGTGATACATGAGAAAGGTTTCACGCTTATGACCCTTAGGAATGAGGCAACGTGGTTGAAACGGCGGGAGGGCCACTGTATTTTTAATATTAAATACAAAAATATTTAAGTGTTCAATCCCACATGACTAATAAATTATACCTACACTATGGGAAAACTGAATGCGATGCCAGTTTCCAATATGTGACATGATACATGAACCATAAGTGTAGCCATAATCCCTAACTGCATTTTTAATAATTGTTGAGCATATAAATGAAAATGTAGTACCTAGATGAAACGTGAAACTCAAAGGTCGTTTTTTATTTCAATAATTTAATGGCATGCCTGTTTTTATAGTAATAATAACATTCAACAATTGTTGACGACTTCCCTGAAAAAGTCCTTCATTATACATACCTACAATGATTGTAGGTATTTAGATGAGGTAGAGACTTGATGTGATCTTAACAGAGTTAATAATATATGTAAGGTTGAAAGAGAAGCCGACTAACTGATATATGAACGCATAGTTAAAACTTCGGATAAAATTATGCAAATCTTTAAAAATATTGCAATTATGTAAGATCTTACGAAGATAATTTTCAAAATGAATCTGCAAACAGAAATATTAAACACGTTGGTATTAACTTTAACACAAAATAAATATAATAGACACTTCTTTTATGTTTTGTGCATTCAATCTTCTTAGAGTTAAAAGTTTTTAAATTAAGTGTAATCATTATTATATCAGCTACTTTTTCAAAAACAATGCTTTTTTTTTCTTACCTATTTGGAAACGTTGCTTGTATAGTCTAGACATTACGTTAGATGACATTTGGCTGTGACTTAACTAGTAAAATCTAGTTACCACATAACACAATCAGTTCCCACCAGTGTAGAGCCTGTGAAGAGAACAGTAATACCTTATCAGTTTTGGCCATCAATCAGTAAGCTTTTATTTTGAGCAATGGTTGTTATATCGGAAGTATCATTGTGAAATTCTTGATAGCTTATTGGGTTATTTTGAGGCTGCTAAAACTGGATTACACGCCTATCTAATTATCTCAGGCCATTTTGATAATTTGTATAGATTATATATACGTGATTAAGATAAATGCTTACGTATTCACTTGGAAAAAATACCATGGTAAATAGTTAATTTATAAAATCAAATAAATGCAGTTCTCTTCATATTTGAAGACCAAAATCTGTCTAAATATTTCTTTCAAATGTCATATGTAGCTGTGCATCCAAGCATTACCTTTGTCCACCAAGGGTCATTATTATATTATATTCCATTCCTATGTTAGTAATTTTGCAATGTGAAAGATTTTGCATCTAACTATTATAAACTTTCAATACAGTGCACAAATATAGAAAATATTAAAAGTACATGTGAATCATCATTTATGATAAACATTTTGGTGTATTTTCTATGAAAAATTGTCTTTTTTAAATACCACACTACATTAATAACACTTTACCGACGAAATAAATGCGTATTGCATATCTAGATGATATAATAAAATTAAGTTCATCTTAATGACATCACGACACGACCTTTACAATTAGGAAGTAGACACACTAGTATAAGAGCTAATATCCACAATCTAGACTTCACCGGTACAGCGATAAAGTAACCGTGACTGAAGAATATGAACGACTAGATTAATGAGATAGACAAAGGAAATTATGTAGACAAGGACGCGCGCGACATTGGAACAGGTTTTCTGTGGTTGGGATTAGATTATTTCTAGATTTTTTTATCTTCAAGTATGGTAAAGTGCTGTGATAGCCTAGTGATATGACCATTGGACTACCACCTAATGTTTATCTTCTTCTCTACTATTATAAAATTGTAAAAAAGCAGATCCTGAAATACAGCTTTACTTCTCTGATGTATAGAGGCAAAGCAGAGATCATCACTGTTGGTTATTATTAAATTGTTATTAGAATCCATTTCTAATCCTACTATAGCTTCAGGTGAGCGAAGCCGCGAGCAAAAGCTAGTTATTATAATAATAGTACTAACTACTTAGATTTGGTATTAGGTATTTCAATTTGACATTGGAACATTCGAACGAAATGCATCGTTAGTGAACGTTCTCAACTATCATTTCACTATCATGATATTATTTAACATTGACTTGAGCAGAGTTATATGACGTAAGTGCCTAAGTGGCTTTTAAGTATTCTATTTTACGAAGCAAACTTGATTTTGGTGATTAATATGAGTATAATAAATATGCTAATGACGAGGAATCGTCCGTTTCTCAAATGTCTTTTTTCCCCTTTTCATAATGTCTTTAAAATTAACCTTAACTTATATTATTTTATCAATGTACAAGTATAACGCGACAAAATCCGTAAAGCTTTTATTTCAATATCTGATTCTATACTTATACTAATATATAAAGCTAAAGAGTTGGTTTGTTTGTTTGCTTGAACGCACTAATCTCAAAAATTATTTCAGTGTTAGATAGCCCATTTATTGAGGAAGGCCATAAGCTATAATATATCATCACGCTAAGACCAAGTAACTATTCCACGCGGACGAAGTCGCTGGCAGAAGCTAGTACCTAATATTTGCTTTTCGCCCGTTTTTCGGTTTCATCCTAGTTGTACCTTTGTTAAGGGTAGTAGCGTGATGTTTAATAGCTTGAAACTGTCCTTATGAATCTCGTCTATTAGTGAACTGCATAAAAAGCCGTTCAGTTTATCGCGAACAGACAGACGCAGCGGGCAACAAAAATTTACCAGGGTTCACTAAACTCATCAATATTTAAGGGTCCGGCAGACCCTGAATCATTAAAACATTAAAAACATACTTGATACCAATATAAATCGTAATTCAAAAATAATTTAATCAAATTTTGTATGATTCGGATTTGGGTACAATTTATTTTGGAATTACGTTTGTACGGCAAATTCGATCTGCCGGACATTTCACTTGTTCATCTGAGAGACTGAAGTATGACATTTTGTTCCTGCAGATAAAAGTCTTGTACGAGTTGCCTACATCTAATAAATAATACTTAGGTAGTTATATAAAAATAAATCCCTATTTTTTATAAAGAATCCTATCGTTTCTGCAAACGAACATTATATCGAATGAGCCTACTAGATAATGTTGCTATAGTTGCGAAATGGTTGGAGACATCTACAAAACAACGTCTTCATCTCATCCCGAACGCGTAATTTAAACATTACTCAATTTTATGATCAGTTTTACGGTCTGCATGCCTTGTTGACTTGTTTAAGTATATCCATACTCATAGCAACCTGTTTGTTGAGATAACCGGTTCGGGTTCATAGGTACTGCCTTAATTTAGTTGTGAAAATAATATATAAATAATACGTAAACAAAGACGAATTGAGTGAAATAAATTAATACAGGATTCTCCCAGAATGACATTACGACTATAAGAGAAGAGATATTATTACGAAATCCACAGAAGCAGGCTTGCAGTTTCGGTCGCTCTAAGCTTTTTCTTAATAGCCCTTCTCTGCTGATTTGATTTTTTTATTACAATTAGAACGATAATTATTGATACCTATTTTAATTTGGTTCCTACGATACCTTAGATATCGGACGGATAAACTACATTGAATGTTGCCGAATATAAGAAAGAAAACAAAATTAGCCACAAATACACAATTACACTATTGCACAGGTATTAAGCAAATTAATCATCTATCAACCCCCAACACCAGAACCGAACGCATCCTATTTGGAGGTTTGTGCGTTATACCCGATAGATAAACCGAATTCGATCGAAACGTTAATTGATGATCAATGTCAGTAAGTAGCACATCCTGGTGCATGCGTTGATTAGTTGACCACTCAGCATGCAGGATGCTGTGCTATGGCAGGGCCTTCGCAATGCGCTGATTTTCAGTGGTCACCTAAGTGACGCACGGAGATCAAGCCATCTTACTTACATTAAACAAGTACCTATTGTACTCTGTGACATATAGATGTCCCAATAGTACCTATGTTACATTGCCTATCAATCTCAAGATTAGGTACGCACACAGACGTACTCTACTAGCCTATCAATAATAATACTTATTCTTACGTTACTACTACCGACTACTACGCTACTAAATTATATGATTCAAACGTTGTGTATGCGACACCGGGTTCTTAATCTGCGTTACATTCATTATTCAAGCATCTTCATAAAAAGTAAAAAACTATCTGTCTTCCTTGGTGGCTGGTGGTTGGTATCGTAAAGCACCTCGGGATGTGATTCGAGTTCTGCGCTTGAAATTCAGTTCCCTGTCTTGGTTGCTGCCGCTCTAGTAGTCTTCTGTTCGTAAGGGCTCATAAGCCGGCAACAATTTCAGCAACTCCTCTGGTGAACCTCTCCTTGAACAGAGTATGGGCCTAAAATACTAGAAAGTTAGATGATGAAATTCAGATATTGCTTGCCTATTTGACTTTCCCCGTAAATCTCACATAAAAACAATATACACATCTATATGAAAAAGCTAAGTAGTATAGTACCGTGCTACAGTTCCCATAGCGTGTGTCGTAAGCTGCGCTCGCGCTGCCGCCGCTGCCGGCTCTTGGCCAACTTGTTACGTCACAGCTTTGTGTCCAATAGCGCACGTGGGAATCAGTGGTGCGAATAAAAATATTTAGTTTACTTGCTGTATTGCTAATTATTTACATTTGGTGTTATAATCTGTCTACTCGAAAAACAATGCTGATGTTATAATAATGAAGAATATTGCCATGTTCATATTCATATTTTGACCTAACTTGTTCAAACTTTAAAAATTTTTCTTAAATTGAAGTTATTATGACAATTTATAGAAAAAGGTAAGCTACAATATAAACCAACCTCTTTTGATGCAGTCTTAATAATGGCAGAAAATTAGAACGCGATTCGAAATTTGAAAACGACGAGTGCTGTTGACCTTTTGACAAGTAAAAAATTGGCGGGACTCTCAGGGACTCTAAATCTGTGTAGATCAGTGTAGATCTTAGTTGATAGGTACCACTGACAGATTACTTACTTTAATTTAACTATTACAGTAGTTAACTACTAAATTAGTAAAATATTGAACTAAGTGCCTAGTAGTTACACTAGGCACTTAGTAGATAAAAATAAAGACATAAGCTATACTTATATTATAATACGAAATTTAGGTACCTACACCATCTTTAATAATTAAAATAACTAAAAAACCCGACTGCGTAAAAACACTTCAAAATAAACTAAAAAGACAAAAACAAGTCTAGTAGTCCAGACCTATGTAAAGTAATATTGATTAACTACACCATTTAAATGTTTTCATGATCGATAAATACATAAAATAATAAATTATCACGTAGAATAAAGTCAATCTTTTTACGCAGTCGGGTTTTTTAGTTATTTTAATTACGTTACTTGTTACCGGATTTTTAGTGCAAAACTACGAAAAATTATTTATATGAAAAAGTAGATGATTTCCTACAAGTCCCTTAACAATAAAGTAATGTAATGCTTTCGCTAATTGCTACCGAAAATTTGAGAATACATGATACGGAATGCTCAAAACATATTTTTCAGCCCACGCATTAAAGCGCATAAAATCCGCCATTTTGTTTTCTTTTTAATTTCATGTACCCAGTGACACTCGTGCCATCAAGACAAATCTAATGAGGTATCATTTATCTAAATCGGTTGCACCGTTGAATAGTTACGAGCGGACATAGGAACGGACATACATACATACATACATACATACATACATACATACATACATACATACACGTCAAACACATAACCCTCCTCCTTCGGCAGTCGGGTAAAAATTAAAAAGAAATGAGGAATTTGATCGTGCAGTGTACATATTTATAGTGATAAAAGTTAATTTAACGTGTTCAAGAACTCCAATGCTGGCTGGTCTCAGGTAATAAGTTAATACCTACTGATTTAAAAATTGTTATTAAAAATAACATTAGCTAAGCTCATATTTTATTCGAAAAACACAGCCTTGTTTGTAATTGTCTGTTTTGCAATTACAATTTTGCGTCATCAATATGCTAATTAGATGAGTTTGCGTCTACTTCGCTGTATTTATATTTATTAGCATTGCAATTTTGAGTGTTAGAAGTAGGTACCTACCTAGCTGTAACGAAAAGATTTGATATTATTGAATTTATAATAAAATTTGCAATGTTATTTTCGAATAGGTATGTATTCCATGAGATCATTTAATTTTGGTCGCCAATAATATTTTTATCAATTTGATTGAAGAATATCTCTATTAAATTGTATTAAATGACTAAAATACAAATTAATAGAGATATTCTATCGTACATAGGGTAGCATCACGCCTCTATTCCTTGAAGGAATAAGCAAATATGAACTTATTTACTATTATATCCACAGTTTCTCGGTATGTATAGGTCTATGTAACAGGAGGCGAGCTTATAGACCTTAACCGGGAACAAATCAAAACTCCGAGCTGCTACCGAGGATTGACTACATAGAAAAACCCAATAAAACTTTGCTCAACCTGGGAATCGATCAGGACCAGGCGTAGCATTCGCACTCGACCACTAGACTAATGATTGTCTATCGTTAGCGACGCGTTAACGGTAAATTCAAACAATTAAATGATACTTAACTTTATATTAGGTACTTGTACAGTTAACTGCTTGCTAATTATTGTTTAAGCGATTAGCTATTAATACGTATGACTAAGAAAAGACAGAGCTGCCTGGAATTCGAACTCGCGACCTTTGACTTGGCAGTCCTTTAGCCATATTTCATAAGGTGAGTCATGTTTCGGCACGAATGGGCCGGCTCGACCGGAAGAATACCACAGCCTCACAGAAAACCGGCGTGAAACCAAACTTACAATGTGTTTCGCCGAGTGACTGAGAATACCGAAGGCCCAACCCTTTTAAAACGCGGACAACGCACTTACGACTCCTCTGGTGTTGCGGGTGTCCATGGGCGGAGTTAATCGCTTATCATCAGTTGATCCGTCTGCTCGTTTGCCCCTTAAACCATAAAAAAATATCACTATTAAGTAGTATTGCTTTTTTATCTGGGGTCTATAAAAAGAATCATAAAATCATTCACACTATTTTACCTACTGATTTCTGACACTACTTTTTACGGATTTTATCGCGGTATATTGCTATTATTTAGTTCCCGACGTTTCGGATCCTTTACAGCATCCATGGTCACGGGCAGACTGAGGTGTTGGACGTCTTGATGCTAAAATTACTAACAGCTACCTTACATTTTTGTTAATTTATTAGCGATCCGATTCAAGCAGAACGAGCTCACCGTATCCTTTGGTCTTGCAGTTTTGGGCTTGCATTTAGATTTTATAGATTCTATAATGGGATTCCAAGCAGCTGGTAAGACCCAACCATCTTCTCTATTGAAATTTGGGTGTTTTTTGATTTCAATAGCCTCACGAATCATCCTGGGTAGGAATCGGTTTTCTTTTGCGAGGACTTGTGGTTTATCAAATCTGATGTAGTGCTGGGTCTTGTCTATGTTCACAAACTATTGACTTTCTGGAACGGCGGTGTTTGACATCGGCAATGTGTTCTTTTACGTTACTATTTTACCTTCTAAAAGTGTCCACCCACATACTCCGTTATGCCCAAGGACGCCCTAAGACGACTTGTATTCATCACGACGTTATCAAAGTAGGGTTAGATACTATATTTTTCAACACTTTTAGTGCATTTCGATTGTAACAATTGAACGGTTCGCTACAATGGACATTGTTGCTCGAAACCTGTCAGACGAGTGCATTTGGTGTTCTCAGCTCAACAATGGCGCATACAATTAGAGGGAGCATAGTCCAATCATTACGATAATGGCTTACAACTCGTTATCATCGAGTAACCAATCACGTAACAGTAGCCTAACTAGGAGTTCATAGAATAATATTTGCATGGAAAACCTTCGGTAATCGCTAGAGGCGGGGTGCCGTTTTCCGTTTTCCCATAGATAAAGAGTAGCTATATTTATTTACTAGCTTCTGCCCGCGACTTCGTCCGCGTAGCGTGATGATATATAGCCTATAGCCTTCCTCAATAAACGGGCTATCTAACACTGAAATAATTTTTCAAATCGGACCCGTGGTTCCTGAGATTAGCGCGTTCAAGCAAACAAACAAACAAACAAACTCTTCAGCTTTATATATTAGTATATAGATTTATAACTCTATGCACAATAGTAGTACGTAAGGGAGACTTAATGCCAAGTACCTACCAGTCAACCTTTGGGGTTGGGAGAAATTAATGTAGGTACAATAAAACAAATATTTGAGTAACTAGCGATAAACAATAAATACTAAAATATTATCTGTGGTCTTTCCAAACAATACAAAATAGAGGTCCCGTAGAAACGAAGTATGGGCAATAATCGGGGACACATCCCTGAACCGTTTATTGACAATTTCAATATTAACACTGCTTCGTCTGGAAATTGTTCCCAGGACTTCTAGCGTAGCACTAAGAGCTACTAAACTAATGAAGTACCTAATTAAGATGTTCTATTGCTTGATAAATGGTAGTTACCTAGGTATGTAAATATGTAACGCTAACTGTAGTTTAATCAGTGGTGGTGCAAGTAGGCCTAATATTAACGAAGGTTTAGCTTATCAATATGGTAAAAAGCTTTGAAGTAAACACCTTTACGGATTTTATTATATACTAGCTTCTGCCCGCGACTTCATCCGCGTAGCGTGATGATATATAGCCTATAGCCTTCCTCAATAAATGGGCTATCTCACACTGAAAGAATTTTTCAAATCAGACGAGTGGTTCCTAAGATTAGCGCGTTCAAGCAAACAAACAAACAAACTCTTCAGCTTTATATATTAGTATAGATATTGCGATATATTAGCAAAATCAAATCCAACATCAATAAATCAATAAATAAAGAAATGGACGCCGTAAAGTGCCGATTTGATTTTGCTAAAATAAAGCAATAAAATCCGTAAAGCTGTTTTATTTCAATATGACTAATATTCGCGCAAGCTTCAGAAATCAATATGCTAAAAACCTGTATCAAGTAAGCTACAATAGGATCTCAGAGCAATAATCGCAGCTCATTGCGAGACTGTCGCCGACAATGATTACATAAACGTGGCGCAATGTATCTTAGTAGACAGGATATCTACTCGTAAACATCATTTTTTGTATTGAAAATTATAAATACAAGCTCGAATATATATTTTATTTGAACACTTAAAAAGTACTTAACAAAAACTTCTTAACTTAACTGCCTCATTAGCCAAGTTGTCCTGAGCGCCACTGCTACGCTAGAGGTCCTGGGTTCGATTCCCAGGTCGAGCAAAGTGTTAATTGGTTTTTCTATGAAATTCCCAGTAGCAGCTCGGAGTTAAGAATTTCTGCCCGGTTAATGGCAATAGGCTCGCCCCCTATAGGGACCTAAACATACCGGCGAACTGTGGGAATACAGGCCTGATGGTATGTTATGATGGTAAAACTACTTCCTTTTCCAATAGGTACAGTCGGTAAAACAGTTATACAGGCACCTATCAATATTGAATTCTTGTTGATTGCGCAACAAAAGAGTTTTAAATATGCTCGACATTTACTGAGTAATGATAATAAAATCACGAGAATAAAATCAAACACACCCAGAGGCTGAGCAACTATTTAAAATACGAGTAGTTGTTTTGGGTCTGGGTGTATCAGCCAAATTTGTTCCTTGTGGGAATCGTTCCCGTGGACCGTGTTGCAGGAACCAATCGCTCAACTACTGTTCCCATCACACAGTTTAGTATCTTCGTTGTTCTTACCTACAGTGTTATTGTTTAGTCTGTTCTATTGATATTTTGGCCATGACTTACCTAACTGACAAATTCAGAACCTGATTAATTAAATGATAAAACTAAATATAAACACTCATCACTTATCTTATCTTATCTTGTGTAGGGCCGAGGCAGCAAGGCCTCAGTGCACTTCGACCCAATGGGATCTTTTGTGCTTCCCCTAGATAACTTATTCCTCATCCCCTCCCAGTTCTACAAGCAGCTCTTCCATGAGCTTTATAATGAGGCCTGGGGGAATGAGTCTGTAGTCCTCTGGTCTTGGATAACCCTGACCCAAGAGGCGCATTCGCTTTCTAGCCTTTGCATCGCATGTACACAGAAGGTGTTCCATGCTCTCAATTTCCCTTTTACAGGCCCTGCAGGCTGATGTCTCCGCTAGACCCATCTTTTGTAGGAGAGCATTAGTCCCGAAGTGTCCGGTCAGCGCCCCCATCAAAAGACGGGCCTGCCGCCTGCTTGAGTTCCAAATGGCATTTTGCCATTTCAATGAGGAACCTATGAATTTCTTGGAGTGAGCAAGTCCCGTGAGGCTCAACCACTCATCCATGTGCCTCGCCCTTGCGTACTCCCGAAATGCCGTTTTGACTGTGCTTGGGGCCAGTCCTACAAATGGTTCCGGTCCAATTAGTGAGGTCCCAGAACCTTCCCTAGCCAGCTCGTCAGCATGCTCGTTGCTCACAATACCCCTGTGACCAGGGACCCAAACAAGCCTGACCCTGTTTCGCTTTCCGAGCTCATTAAGAGTTCGGGCAGCGTCCATGATCAGCCTTGAATCGATCCTGTAGGAGGTCAGGGCCATGAGTGCCGCTTGGCTGTCACTAAGAATGTAGATGGACCTTCCTGTGGTACCGCTACTTTCCATCTGTTGTGCACAGGCAAGAATAGCATATGTTTCCGCTTGGAAAACTGTAGCTAGTTTGCCCATGCTTTGACTGACCTTATGGTCCCTTGCATAAATGCCAGCCCCTGTACCCGACTCGGTTTTCGAACCGTCAGTGTACCATATCAGACTGCCCTCCTCTGGTGGGTCAAGTCCCTTCATCCATTCTTCCCTTGACGGTAGATGAACCTTGTAAGATCTCTTGAACCAAAACATGGGCTGCATTTTGTCGCAGTGCATGTATCTCTAGCTATCATGTATCACTCATCACTAGGTAGTAATTAGTAATCCATGGTCCGTTATCTATTACCTTTTATCACTTTTTGAGTAATTAATAGTCAAAACATTACAAAAAAAGTTCAAGGTTGAATAAAATAGGTTATTCAACCCGAAGTTAATTTAAAATATTTTATCTTTAAAAAGGTTTATTACCTACCATATAAATAAATCTTCAAATAAGCATTCAAAATTCATAAGGATAGGTTATTGACTTAAGGGACCGGCGGATCGAATTGACTGTAAAAACGGAATAACAAAATAAATCGTAATTCAAAGAGAATTTAGGTAATCAAATATTGTTATTGTTATTATTCGGATTCGGATACCATTAATCTAGGTTCTTATTCAACCATTTCTAAAAAAATACTAATTAAGTTGTACCTAAGTGAATGTAATTTTTAATAACTTTACGAAATTTCGACCGATTTTCCGGTCGCTTAATTCCAGTGAAGTAGTAGTAGAGAAAATGGTTGAGTAGGCGAGATTAATGGTATCCGAATCTGAATAAAAACACAATTTAATTAAATTGTTTTTGAATTAGGATTTATTTTGATACTTATCACATTTTTATGGGCAATTAAATGTTATTTCACCAACAAAAACCTTTAAGAATGTATTCTATTTATATATTTTTCCTCAACGATGTTTTTTACTGCAGACACCTTAAAAACCGAAGGCCGCAATGAAATATTTCACAAGTATGTGTCTATTGGACCTGCGCAAGCAACGAATGGGACGTGCCATATCAATGTGTTACATAAGTTGACATTTAGATGAACAGCTGACTCATTATGTGCTAACTCTAAACATACTGAGTGGACTGGTAATACCCCACAAAACCAGTGTATAATAGAAGCTAGAAGGTTCGTATAATCCCAGTAGGCCTTTTGTTCCTACTTTAGGTATTTAACTACTTATTAATCCGTCTCGAAAACTGGTCTAGTCAACACGGACATAATGTTTGTAGCTTCATGCTTGTTTGTGAGTGGAAATGTTTCCAAATATCGGTAGTCCATGTGAGAATGTAGCGTGCGAGCCTGTTCCTTGGATAAAAAAATCGATTCAGAAATCACTCGCTAATGCGAAATACAGTTCCAATAAAGCGAGAAACACAGTATAAATCTTCTTGTCGAATCGACAGCAAACTGAATTACTTTTGTAAGAGCAAAAGAAAATAAATTATTGGAAAAATTAAACTAGACAGTTTAAATAATATTTAGTAGCTTTTGTAAAAGACTTTGTCTGGGAAATTATGCTCACACAAATGGACTCGTGTAGACGCAGCAGAATATCTGTCCAAGGATTTTCCGTTGTACGGAATCCAACAAAAAAAATGAGGTAATTCCTTTTGATAACAGAAAACCGGCGTGAAACAACACTTACGTTGTGTTTCGCCGCGTGAGTGAGGATACTGGAGGCCCAAACCGTTTAGAAAGGCGGGCAACGCACTTGTGACTCCTCTGGTGTCACTACCCCTGGTATCGCTAACCATCAGGTGATTCGTCAGATCGATTACCCTAACCCATAAAAAAAATTAAAGCCGATTAAGCAAGGCACATTTAATTGGAAACACCGAAGGACACACACTTATTGGTTCCAAAAAGAAATCAAAAAGATTAAGATGACTTCAAAAACGATTAGTAAACCTCAATAATGTAATCATTTTGTCTGTCATTTTGGTGTCAGTAAAGTAGAAAATTTAGTTAAGTTAAACATCTTTTGGATTATTTTTTTTTTTTAAGTCAAATTAATGAACGACATTATAGGCTACTATTTAAAGTAGGAACTATTTAATCGTTATTTTTTTCATTTAGACGCCCGAATTTCAGCTTCAACTATCCCAGCTTATTCATAATTCTACTTCTTCTTCCTTTAAAAACTTTGCCCCACACTATGATTTTCTCCTGTATCGTGGGTGCATTTACAAATGATCACATACAAAGTGTTTGTGTATGTCATACATAAACACTTTGGTGCAAGTTAAATCTATTTAAATAACATTTACATACCATCACGCCTGTATTCCCCGAAGGGTTAGGCAGAGGAGTACTAATGTACACCCACAGTTCGCCAAACGTGGCGTCAAATTGGTAGTTTTATATATTTAACTATGACATTGATATGAGGTTATTACAAAAATAATTATTTAAATGTATTTTAAAATACACTTTGCACATGCTTAATTTGTTTTTTATAATTGCTCGCTTTTTTTCTAATGCATTACTTTCCATTCTCTCTTACCTTAGGTATAATGTTTGTTAAAAATTGTGGTTGATCTCATTTCGCATGATGTGATCTCCTATAATTAAAGAAGCACTTAGCCTAAAACTGAAATGTAACTGTTATATAGCAAGTAAGGTGTTTTCTCTGTCTGAGATTCTAATAAAATAAAATAAATAAAAGTTCAATAAAATATCTTGAACACGCGGGCAAATTGGTCTAGTTGCCATGTCAACTAGGCCCAATTGACGCGTGTTGCCATTCCTTGACAAATGGGGCCAATGGCCCTGACTGATTCTCACCTCCAAAATCCTTGAAGGATCTTAAAAAAATATTCTAAATAGATACTTTATAAATAATTAATGTAGGTATCCATGAAAAGTAGCTACATATTATGTAGCTACTAACTACTAACGGCATACTGATTATAAATTCCGAATTTAGTTACATATAGGTATTAAGTTACTATATTAAGCGGCGGTAGCCTAATGGCTAAGGCGTCGGACTTGCGATCACGTGGTTGCCGGTTGAAACCCACCCATTACACTACCGACGTGAACCCACTCGTAACACAAGAGTTTTAGCTTAGCAAGAGGGGTTAACAAGAATACTAGTGATGTGCGACCCACATTGCTAGTAAGCTTTTTTTTAAAAAAAAATTACCTAGTTATGTAAGATATTGAATTTAAATAACACCTTATTTAAAACTTATTTTTTTATAGTATAATCATTGTAGAAAAGTACAGTAGTGCCTCATAAGCCTAGTGGTCCTGAGAGCGACTGCTACGATTTTATATAATTGGAATACGAGTACCTACACGTGGGAGATACATGCTTCGGCATTGGGGTATCATACCCATATGGGATACCACGGCCTCACAGAAAACCGGCGTGAAACAACGCTTGCGTTGTGTTTCCCCGAGTGAGTGAAGTTACCGGAAGCCCAAACCCTTATAAAAGGCGGGCAACGCACTTGTGACTCCTCTGGTGTTGCGGGTGTCCATGGTCGGCGGTTATCGCTTACCATCAGGTGATCCGTCAGCTCGTTTGCTCCCCTATCCCATAAAAAAACCACACTGCCAAAATCTAAGACGTTAATTAGGTATCGTAAATAAATCTCTACTTAATAATTATTATTACTATTATATCCTTACATGCCTGTACATTAGTGCTGTACCTACTAATGTACACCCACAATTCGCCGGTATGTTGTATGTGTCCCTGAGAATTTCATAGAAAAACCCAATAACAATTTGCTCGACCTGGGAATCGAACCCAACACCTCTAGCGTAGCGGTCGCACTTGAAACCACTAGACTAACGAGGCAGTTAGTCAGTAGGATTTATCTATCACTATGGTAAGAAAGCAGTTACTGAGTTGATGATTTCTGAGTGCAGTAGTTAGACTACTTATGACGTCACAGAAATTTGTCATCGATTCGAACTCACGACCTCCTCTACGATAACTTCGTTTAAGAACCGGTTTTACTATTGACTTAAGACATTTTGAATACTGTATTCACCTTGACCTCTATTGGTAATATGGCCAATTAAAAGAGGGCCAGTTAAGCCTATGTAATGTTGAAGTCACGATTAGATTCAGTACCTTACAACCTTGCTTCCATCTACGACCTCTTTAAGGCATAGTGGGGATAGATTTACAGATCTCCAAAATACTTCCTCTATAATATAGAATTAGCTATTTTTTAGGTTATTTTTACTGAAGGAAAAATTCGACTCAACGCAAGATTCGAAGCAGCGTCTTCTGGATAGATACACGAGACGCTATGATCACTAAGTCATTGTAGATACAATAGCTTAGTTGTCATAGCGTCTACGGATCGGATTCGAACCTGCATCTTCTGGTTAGATAATCAGATACGCAGGTTCGAATCCTGCCTGCGAGTCGAATTTTTCCTTCACCAAAAAATAACTTTATAACCTTAGTATGTAAAATGCATATTATTTGAGTATAAATATTTATTTGAGTTTTACATTTTTGGCTGTGACATTACATTATTATTTTTTATCTGTTAAAAATGTTAGGTACTTTCAGTTAATAAATTCAATTTTATTAACCATTTGAACAATGTTGCAATAGATCATTAAATTCTTATTGTTTTTAAGACATTTTACAGGAGAACAATCATATTCAAAAAAAAAAATTTTGGATCTCGGAATATCGGTTTTGTTCTTTTAAAAAAGGCTGTCTTTTCTAGATAGAAAGAGTTTTTGTTTTCTTGGGAGATCCCATGAAAACAAAAACCAAGTACCTAAATAAACCGATTCGAACCTTTCACGCTGCGTTGTCCTAGGTCATTGCCCGTGCGATCCTTCACCGTGCACTGTAGCCGCTAAACTTAACTAGGTATTTATATTCCAAGCCCGTCTTCACAGAACACAGGCTCAGATTTTGTTACATTGTATTTATACTATTGTTAAGCGGCGGTAGCCTAATGGCTAGGGCGTCGGACTTGCGATCATGTGGTTGCCGGTTCGAAACCCACCCATTGCACTACCGACGTGAACCCACTCGTAACACAAGCATTTAGCTTAGGACGAGGGGTTAACAAGAATACTAGTAATGTGTGACCCACATTGCTAGTAAGCTATTTTAAAAAAAAAAAAACAATAATATTTATAACGTGATAGTGGATATGTATATGAATAGGCGAATGTCAGCGACAGCGCCGGGAGATGTCGCCCTAGAAGAACATTATCGTCGATCTTTGTTCTTTTGACCGGAGGCCCAAATCCTTTTAAAAGGCGGGCGTCGCACTTGCGACTCCTCTGGCGTTGCGGGTGTCCATAGGCGGCGGTAATCGCTTACCATCAGGTGATCAGCTGCTCGTTTGCCGGTATCCCATACATCCCCCAACTTATTGGTGAGGTCCTTCAAAAAGGCCGAGTGCGTAGTACTCGCAATCGGCGCGTGTGTGTGAGAAGATGTATGAATGTGAAAGAAGCAAAATAAGTATGTAATAATCTTAGCAATTAGCAGCCTAAAGTGGCTTACCACTGTGGGATAAAGGCTGTACCTATGTAGTGTGTATGTCTCTAAACATGTTGAAAAACTAAATGTTTTAGGAACGGGAAAATAAAAAAATATATATTTGAACCAAACCGTCGGTATGGCCCTCCCAAACCGAAGTAATGCTAAGAAAGATAATATCAAGATTAATTTATCATTGATCAGGGGTTTCCTTAACCCCCCTGGATCCGCTACTCCGTGAGATCCGTGAGAAATTCGGTAGCCAACACTTCGACACAAATGCTCTCACTACAAACAATCATCACGCAGTTTTAAAATGTTGTTTATGTCAACGGAACAATGCCAGGAATATACCTACTTATACCTATGGAGGAATTTACATTGCCTTCGTAAATAATTAATTATGAACACTTGTCTTAGAAGGAAATATCTAATAAGCGTTAATTGTATGCAAATATATGAAATGCAAGGTAATCAATTTTGTATACGTGTCTGTTTGATTATATATTATATCATTTATTTTATTTATTTATTCATCAAATAATAATAATAAATATTTATATGTTATTGGAGAAGCTGAGTTATAATACTGACCCAACCTGCAAGGGAACAAGTTGCGCTTGCCCCGATCAGTCCATTGATGGCTGTCCATTCTGAGAAGATTCGTACATCGAAGAAACTGTTCACCTGTGGTTCTGGAAGTCAGAAGCATTACACTTAAAAGCAAACCTACTGCCATTTGACAGGAAGAATTCTGAAAACCTGGTATTACTAAAAATTTCCTAACAGAAAAACAGAAATAAATAACATTTTTAAACACTGAAACTTATCAGTTACACTTACCACCAACATACCTATAAGGTACTTTCTCACAAAATATTTTATTAATTGATGATGACGGCTCATAGGGATGAATGGAAGAAAAGGACACGCTGCGCCGACCCCAAATAAATTGGGACAAGGGCAGGAAGGAGAAGAAGAAAATGCCTTTGTCGTATTCATCAGTCTGAAATAATAACCTAAGATCAACAATCTACCTAATATCAACCTAAAATCATCAAAATACACAATAAAAAATCTATCTAAATCAATCGACTCGTTTACCCGATTTGTATAGCGAACGGTACCAATATTTGCTTGGCCTAAATTGATGGACAATATTTTTGTATCTGTTATGTAAAAATTATATTGACTGCCTTATTAGCCTAGTGGTCCTGAGCGCGACTGCTGCGCTAGAGGTCCTGGATTCAATTCCCATGTCGAGCAAAGTGTTATTGGGTTTTTCTATGAAATTCCCAATAGCAGCTCGGAGTTTGGAAGTTGTGCCCTGTTAATGACAAAAGGCTCGCCCTCTATTACATGTGACCTAAAAATACCGGCGTACTGTGGGTGTACATTAGTAAGCCTCTGCCTAACCCTTCGGGGAAAAACAGGCGTGCTGGTATGTTATGTAAAAATTATATTAACAAACACAATAGAAAAATAACGGTTTTTTATTAGTTGATGATGAAATGTCTTTGCTACGTCCATATGTTTCTATCGTTTGTGTTAGTCCAAGTGTGAAATAATGACCTAAGATAAGACAATAAAAAATCTATATTAATTCGATATTCTAACTAAAATAAGGATATTCTAATCATCGTTTTTGTTTCGGTCATAAACCGATTGACACGATATTTGTATACGTTATGTAATATTAGTAAACACAACATTAAAACAATGGCGCGTGACGCCGGGCGCCTCACGACTTTATGGGAAATGTAGTCACCAGATACTTCATTTGGAATTATCTCTGAATCCGGACGGCTTCTAGTGCATTCCGAAAAAATCTAGAAGTCTAAGGGCCTCTTGCACCAACTTCTAAAATATTTTTAAATTGTATTTAAACACAAAACTACTATGAAAAATTGTGTTTAATTACAATTTAAACATATTATAGAAGTTGGTGCAAGTGGCCCTAAGAATCTAAAAGAATCTAGAGTTAGAAAAATAATACTACTAGTGTCTGTGCTTCTCCCACAGGGGTAGGCAGAAACTATGTAAGTTTCTGCCTACCCCTGTGGGAGAAGGACGTGAGTGTATGTATGTATTTGTATGATTTTTTAGGTCAGATAATTTATGGGGAACTAATCAGAAGGCGTTGAAACGGACCCTAAGAATTCAATTCAACTTGCAGGCAGGATTCGAACCTGCGTCTTCTGGTTAGATACACCAAACGCTATGATCACTAAGCCACCGCGAGTGCCACCTGCCATGTGGAAATAAAATGACTTTATAATAATTATTAGCATGAAAAATGCAAAAAATGACAAAAAGATACACTCTAAGAAGAACTAAACTGAATTTGAACATAATAATATATTCCGCTTTCTGAGAAACTTCACAATACCTACACAACGGAACATTTCAACTATTTTCCCACACCAACATATATTTTTGTCAAACTAATTACCTTCAATTCCCAAGGTTTACCCAGCCTTCGAGACACAAAAGAGCTATTTAAATGAGCGTGTAGCATCGAAATGTGTTCATTCATTACTAATATGAGTGCGTACGTACAAACAAACTGTCACTGGCCATTGTTAGGATGAATGCACAAAGGTCAGACAAGCGTATGACAGCTTTACTTCTTGACGTACGCTCGTGTGCAAACCTGCTAAGTTATGTAATGATGTGGCGTTGATTTCAAAATAAATGGCGTTTGATATTTATTATATAATATATGTACAATTTGCTTCCTTGATTTTTTGTATACCTAGATCGTGTGTTCGCTTTCGTCAAAGGTGTCTAGATTCAACAAGTCTTCGTCATTGCGTTCGATTTGATTTAATTTATAAACTAGCTTTTCGTCCGTAGCTTCACCCGTGTTTCCCTGTACCTAAAGGTCGTAGGTATGTTTAATAGCTTGAAATCTGTATGAATTAGCGGTCTATTGCGCAATGTCTCACTGATGGTATCGTCGGGCGACGGGTTGTTTGGTTTCCTAGATTATCATGGTCGAGCTACACAATGAGTGATGCATGCGTGCCGTCAGATGGGACTGGTTTGACAAAGCCACTATGGCTCTTTCTTCAAAAGCCCATTTCCGACATTTCCATTCCCTGCATTGTAAAACTCACATATTGCTACTACTATGTCTGGACTTTAAAAGAGACCATGATTCTTTGGGTTTATTTCGGCATTACTTTCGTCAGTTAGGAAATGCCAAAAAAATTAAAACACTACTCTATGCTAGAAAGAAAACAAAAATTACATTATTGTAAATAATTTAAAATTAGAATGGCGGCTGTACTGGAATCAAATTATTACCTATCATTTCAGCTTATTATAAGCAAAACAAGCGTCGAGTTTCGATTGCTTGCATACAGAAAAAATATTGAGTTTAATTTTGCAATCATGCATGCATGCATTTTGCATCATGTCTTTATTTAGGAATATTGTTACAGTTTGTTTTGAAAAGAAATAGTTACCTTTATCTAATCAAATTATATAAATTCGCCATCACTGCCTCATTAGCCTAGTGGTCCTGCGCGCGACTGCTACGCTAGAGGTCCTGGGTTTGATTCCCATGTTGAGCAAAGAGTTATTAAGTTTTTCTATGAAATTCCCAGTAGCAGCTGGGAGTTACGAATTTCCTATTACATGGGACCTAAACATACCGGTGAAATGTGGGTGTACATTAGTACGCCTCCGTCTAACCTTTCGGGGAATACAGGCGTGATGATAAGATTATGTTTTTTTATGAATTCGCCACATATTCATATACCATCACGCCTGTATTCCCCGAAGGGTTAGGCAGAGGCGTACTAATGTACACCCACATTTCGCCGGTATGTTTAGGTCCCATGTAATAGGGGGCGAGCCTATTGCCATTAACCGGGCACAAATTCCTAACTCCGAGCTGCTACTGGGAATTTCATAGAAAAACCCAATAAAACTTTGCTCGACCTGGGAATCGAACCCAGGACCTCTAGCGTAGCAGTCACGCTCAGGACCACTTGGCTAATGAGGCAGTTATATATATTCATATTCCTATAGAAATATATCACATTCACTATTTTAAATAATTTTGACGGCATGTTAGGTGTGGTTACGTAGCCACTACCGTGGCGCCGAATGTTGTGGATTCGATTCCCACGCGGGAGTAATATTTGCACTGTGCGTCTATTTATTCTGTATTTCGTTCTTTGGTTGTCCCCCATGACCCATGTGTCATATTAAAAAAATATAATAATTGTCCCTACTTATAATACTGTCCCTTCCTGTCTTCGTATTGACGAGCTTAAAATGCATAAATTATCTAGAATTAAGTACTAACGATTACACGTAATGGTAATGTTGTTCCATAGACATCCGTAAATTTAAAAAAAACGTACGACCAACTGACGTCACACGTCTCGTGACTGCAGTGGAAACTTCCCTGCACCTTACAATTAGTTTTTCTGTAGAAAAGTTATAATTATTTATATGTTGATAATTAGTGGGTGTGGATTTCACGGAATCCGTGTGTTGTTTCTTTCAATAATAGAATCAGTATTTACTTAATAATTGCTGTAATTTATTTAAGTGTTATGACGGGTCTGCCTGAGGCTTGCATCTGTTAATCGTAACTTTAAGGCTGTGGGTTCAAATCTAGTATTGATTTATAACATATGTACCACTAAGGTACAAACAAGCATACGGCCTGCCTGATGGTAAGCGGTTACCGACGCATATGGACGCTTGCAACACCAGGGGTATCAGTCGCGCGTTGCCGACCCTGTAAAAATCTTTTCACACATCCTTTGAGAGGGTGGGGTAAAGATTAGGGGGAAAAGTGGGGCAGCATAGGAAGCAATAAGTGTGTGTGGTGTAGGCAGAAACTAAAGACCGCCGAGTATAACATATCATCACGCCTTTAAGTCCCGAAGGGTTAGGCAGAGGCGTACTAATGTACACCCACAGTTCGCCGGTATGTTTAGGTCCCATCTAATAGAGGGCGAGCCTAATTCCTAACTCCGAGCTGCTGGGAATTTATTAGAAAAACCCAATAACACTTTGCTCGACCTGGGAATCGAACCCAGGACCTCTAGCGTAGCAGTCGCGCTCAGGACCACTAGGCTAATGAGGCAGTTATAATTTGAGTATAATTTATAATAATTACTATAATTGCATATTGAGATGTCTTCACACTAACCCGTGTATAATTGCTTGTTATGCTACCAACAATAATGAGTCCCGTTGTTAAACTTGTGTTTACAAAAACAAATGTGAGCGCTAAGAACACTGCACCATGCATTTTTCTCGCAACACGCCTTAACAATGCGTGGCATTGAATAATGATATTCGAAAAGCCAAAGATAAATGCATTCATTGGAATAGTATTTCTTCTATTATCTGTGGTACTACTATCTATAATTATCAGTGATGTGTCTATATCCAACCCAGGGGTCGACGACGACATTTTTAAATATTCTTATTAGGTTTGCGCTTGATCGCCCTGCGATCTATGATGGAGTGCGCTTGCCTAGCAGAAACCAATTCACTCGTGATTTATAGAATGTCCACCATGAATCGATCTCGACTTAGAAGAGGTGTATGTTAGCGCGAAAAATTAGGTTCCATGAGACCTAAATGGGTATAATAAGTACAATAATTTAGACAATTTTAAATTTGGTATTAAGATTTACTCTATTAGGGTTTACTCAAAACCGCACAATATGGCCAGCGGTCGACAAGATAAAAACGTTTTCACCTCACAAGCTCGGAAAGATTCTATTTGTCATTCGAAATCTGCGTGCAAAAGTGCATTTTGTCCGCTAGCGTGGAAAGAGTTTTTAAACTTCGAACCTTTCTATTCAATTATTTTCTATACCGGTCCACTGATAATGCATAAATACTTATTTCATGTCACACAACCACATTTTTAGAATAATCGCACTGGACAGTAAGACGACAGCATGAAAAAAAAAACTTGAAATTTTCTTCACGCTAGTCAATTCACTTACCATCATTAATTTTAGATTGTTTTTTGATAAAATCGTAAGACATCTTATAATATGAGTGAGTCCAGTAGCGACGAAGATATAAATTTAACACCTGCAGAGTTAGTGCATCATTTAATATTTGCCTTTTTTTCTTGTACCTAGCATTTTCTCCGCTGTAGTGAGGTGAAATGTTGTGTTTCGCTCGGCAGCAAAGTTATTCTGCGTCTCGTACCTTTGAAACCCTCGCAACAATCAGGATTCAATACAAGTACTCACGCCAAAAAACCACTTTGCAGCCTTGCATAACAAATAACTATTGCGGTCCTCCAATGTGAAAAAGTCATATGCTAGAGTTTCATATGCTACCTTTGGGAGAGACTCCCAAAGGTAGCATATGGAACTCCCAAAGAACACACAACACAACAGAAATTTATTAATATTTTGTTGTGACATTACAATTTATACTGACATTTATTTTGACATCTAAGTCTATTCTAGTCATTTTTCTTTTGTAAATGTGAGTACCATGTAGGCTTTATTTTAATTATACCAGTTTCTATAGTCTGGAGGCTTTGGGAATTTTATGCGACCTACACGAATGTCCTACTGATCTGGTATTGTCGTGTGACGGGTCGTTGAGCTCCCTTAATTATGGTTGAGCTACACGATGACTGATGAATGCTTGCCGTCTGTTAGGACTGGTCTACTCAAAGCTGCTATGGTCCTTTCATCAAAAGGCCATTTCAGACATTGCCCTGCATTGTCCCACTCACATTATTTGCATTATTTTATGTCTGGACTTTAAAAGAGACCATGATTCTCTGAGTTTGTTTCGGTGTTTCTTCTCAGAGGTCGTCAGTTAGGAAATGCCGAAGCCATCTAGCTATAAAAAAAAACAAACCATTGACTTGTAAAAGTGTCTCTAATGATCTACTTACAGAAACAAATATCATTTCATTTCATTTCACAATCGACTAATATCTAACTCAGAAGTCCAATTCTGGCAATAACAAAGTTTAGAAAATATAATTTCGATCGAAGCTCAATGTATTAACTAAATAAAGTAATGTAAACATTTAGTGATTCTTGGGTGGATCGATGAGATTGAAACTATATTTGGATAAATTTAAATCAACAGAATTTGGCCTTCAAACAAAAAAAAAGTACATCGTTTTCCTTTTTCTTTAGCGAGAACTGGCAAGACTGACTTAAAAAAAGTATAATAGCACAAAAACAAAAGCAATCATGTAGGTTTTTTACAAAAGAGGTCATAATTCATGATGTTTCTTGTTGTTTTATTGCATTACACACGGATTCCCATCAACAAGGAATCTATCAACAAAAAATATACGACGCTTATTTATGTGTTTATGATAAATCGTCTCATATAATTTATACAAGAACCAGGATAATCTATACTCTATACTAATATATAAAGCTGAAGAGTTTGTTTGTTTGTTTGCTTGCTTGAACGCGCTAATCTCAGGAACTACTGGTCCGATTTGAAAAATTCTTTCAGTGTTAGATAGCCCATTTATTGAGGAAGGCTATAGGCTATATATCATCACGCTACGCGGACGAAGTCGCGGGCAGAAGCTAGTTCAAACATAATAATATTTCATCGTTTATTTAACAATTAATATTTAGCTATTTAAATTAGATTTAGAAAATTACGTCTTAAATACTGCCTTATTAGTTCGTTGCTCCTAAGAACCATTGCTTGTCTGGGGTTTGTTTCCCAGGTCAAGCAAAGAATTAATGGGATTTAAAACCGAATCTATAGTAAAGTGATTAGGCAATGGAAAGGTTTTGAATCCGTAGTGTGTGATATACCTATGTGAGGTTTAGTAACTACTATTATAAAATGTACGTTCTGAAAAATGGCTCGATCAAGAGTACCCTAAACTGACGTTCATGTATGAAAAGATTGATGAGTGTGGAACTGTGGATGAAGCTAAAGAGGTATGTCAGAATTGTAGCAAGTGGAAGTCTGTGGTCTCTGCTAACCATACGGGAAAGAGGCGTGACTTTATGTATGTATGTACCTATGTTAAATGTACAAACTGAGTTATGAAAGAAGTCATTCATTACGAATTCAGGAACATTATAAAAACGAGATTGAAATTATGTGTACTCCGATATCTGATAATGCTTATTTTTTAACACTATCCATACAGTAACGAATGCTTACAGAAAAATCATACAACTTAGTAGGTATATTATATAATGCTTCCTTCAAAACGAACTTTGATAACTATACTCGTATAGAGTTTGAACGTTGACACTGGTTGCGCATGAGTTGCTAATTATTTTGTAAACCAGTCAAACTCAATATTGAAGCGCTCGGCTCACAAACAATCGTAACTCATAAATTCTGAATTAGGTGTTAATTTGCTCACCATAAATCTCTATGGAACTGACAATATGATGACCCAAAAATGCAAAATATGTACAATTGTACATTTTACGAATACGCTTTATTCGGCTCCTCGCCGGGGGCTATATGGGTCGCACATTGATAGTATTCTTGTTGAACCCGTGCTAAGCTAAATGCTTGTGTTACGAGTGGGTTCACGTCGGTAGTGCAATGGGTGGGTTTCAAACCGGCAATCACATGATCGTAAGTCCGACGCCCTAGCCATAGGCTACCGCCGCTTATAACATTCACTTTAACATCAAAGCAGCCCAAGCCCAGTTTCCACTTTTGTCTTACTCTTAGAAGGCTATAATTGAACGTGTTGGCCTTCTAGGTGTTTTTTCTAATCCAGTATGCAATTAAGTATATTTCGTACATAATATTTTACTTAAATTGTAACTCTTCATGAACAAGTCCGATCACCACGCTCGCCTTGGTGGTACATTTTAACTGAGTTAGATCTACGAATTGTTTAATTTCCTTGTTTACAGTGCAGGTTTGAATTCCACGTTATGACGTTGCCGTATAATTGTTGTCATTGGAGCAAAGAGCTCCGGCGAAACAGGTTTTTTTAATGGCAATAGCATGTAAGCGCAATATTTAGTTTTATCAGTAGCCCATGAGCACGAACCACTATCGAATTCGTATCGTAAACGAATGAATTTTATTTTGCTACAAATCTCATACATACATACATATTTTCACATCTGTCTCCCATTGGGGTAGGCAGAGACTACACTTGCTACGATCCTGGCACACCACTTTCGCTTCATCTACGTTCATTAACCTCCTTCTCATACAAATTATTCTCGATTTCGATACGAATACGTTTTCGAAAGTGTGCCGTGCTTGGGCTGCTGATGTTGAACACTTTTTAGCCGTCTTCAAAAATGAGGATGTCCTTTTTTTGACAGTTTTGTATGTTTGTTAGGCGATTATTCCGCCAATTATGAATCGATATTGATGATTCTTCTTTTGTTTAGTATGTCATACTTCAGCTCCATGTACCTACCTAAAATTTAACGACTTTTGACTGCTCCTGAGTATTTAACTGTAGATTCCCCATGCTCTGCGCACTGTACTGGTTCTCCGGTGTTATAATCAAATGAGTTTGACTTACAATAATAAATAAATCTTGTTCCGGTGCTTTCTTCGTAGGTGCAAACAAATATTATCGCAGTTTGCTATGTTATTTAACCAATATTTGCTTATATATATTGTATACCTATAGCCTCAGTCAAGGAATTCGATTTACCCCCGCAACACACAACAGTTGTCTTTGAAAAACCTTTTCACAAAAGTAAAACTGCCTTCAAAAGCCTTAAAACATTATGTTATTTACGTGCAAAACAGTTTGCCGAAGTCGGTCGGATTCCTTCCTTTTGGACCTTCAATTTGGTCGAATCTTTGTTTTCGAAATGTTAAGTTTTTGTTGTTAATATATATTCTAAATTTGAAGTAATTTATCACTATTTGATTTTAGTAAGTATCTAATTAAAATATTAATTTCTACTTTTTATAGTTAAAGTTTGTATGTCTTGTACCTAAATTAGGTAAATTTTAAAGTCAGTTTCTTATTAAGACTTCCTAAAAATTACCTCTATTGTTGTTATTACTTACACAGACAGAGTTCTTCTTTATTGTACATAATGTTTACACTGCCTCTTAGTATAGTGGTCGTACATGGGGCAGCTGGGCAAGAGTCCTACGTTGGATTTCTAGGTTGAGTACCTAAAGTGTTATTAGCTTTTTTTATGAAATCGTCAATAGCCGCTCGGAGTTGGGATTTGTGGCCGGCTTATGGCATTACGTACGTTCCCTTAATAGAAGTGAACTATTTGATTTATGCTAGCAATCTCTAGGTATACACCTCTGCCTAACCCTTCGGGGAATACAGGCGTGATGGCATGTTATGAATGAACATTATTGCACGAGTCCATGACCTAACAAGCAGGACCATCGCGTGCTAGAATCAACCTTATTAGTTTTTATGACTTTTCTATTGTATTCTATTCTAATAAATAAATGAATTAATAACATTAACTTAAACAAAATAACACTATCTACTTTTTACGTACTTATCTTTCGCATTCAATTGATGTCATTTAATTAATGGCGTTTCATTATGGTAGCTCATAAGCCTAGTGGTCCTGGGTTCGATACCCAGGTCGAGCAAAGTGTTATTGAGTTTTTCTATGAAATTCTCAGTAGCGGGTTAGAGTTTGGAATGTGTGACCGGATAATGGCAATAGGCTCGCCCCCTATTACATGGGACCTAAACATACCGGCGGACTGCCCACAGTCTGCCGATATGTAAGTAACCCAGTATGTAACCCATTACATTAGTACGCCTCTGCCAAACCTTTCGGGGAATACAGGTGTGATGGTATGTTATGTTATCAGAGTAAGCTTGTGCTCGAAAAGTGCTCGTCAGAGTGTGAAAATCTTCTACTTAAAAAAAAAGCTTTACATTTGTAGTAAACTAGCTTCCGCCCGCGGCTGCGCCCGCATGGTGATCGGTCTGTCTCTAAAAAGGAATATATTTCCCATTTTAGCACCATTTTTCACTGATGCTGCGCCCCTATTGGTCGTAGCGTTATGTTATATAGCCTATAACCTACAATCAAGACAGAAAGACATTCAATTCGAACCAATAGTTCCTGAGATTAGCACATTCAACTCAAATAACAAACTCTTCAGCTTTATAATAATAAGTATTAGATAGCTTTTCAAAGTATTTTTAATTCACATAGCTTCGCTATTGACAACAGATCATTCTAATAGAACACTAATTACGTTGAGATATGATACAAAAACGTTTGTTTCCCGTGAAAAATAAAAATCATCGCTCATACCTACCTACATCAATCATACGGCTCATCCATTTGGAAAATCATAGCTCATCACGAGTTATGATGGCTTGTAAACGTTGGTTGCTTGGTTGAAAATGTGAAGCTATTTTGTAGTTATAATTTTATTATGAAGTTTATTACGGCCTTCCCTACTCCTAGAGTTAAGTAGAATAGGGTCTGTCATGTTGCAATCCTAAGTTCGAATAGAAACAAAATGTATGGAGATGAGATTTGTGCTCGCTCGATTTGTCGAATCGAAAGCTTATGTCATTTAAATACATTCTATAGAGACTGCTACGCTAGAGGTCCTGGGTTCGATTCCCAGGTCGAGCAAAGTGTTATTGGGTTTTTCTATGAAATTCCCAGTAGCTGCTCGGAATTTGGAATTTGTGCCCGGTTAATGGCAATAGGCTCGCCCCCTATTAAATGGGACCTAAACATACCGGCGAACTGTGGGTGTACATTAGTACGCCTCTGCCTAACCCTTCGGGGAATACAGGCGTGATGGTATGTATGTAATACATTCTATTCTATTCTATTAGCGTTCTTGTATAGAGAGTCAGAACGCTACTCGCTACGAGCATGACAGGCCAACACAAAACACGTATCCTGGATAACTCCAATTTGAAAGCACGACTTCGCGAATAACACTGTCCACTGGTTTATCTTCTGTAAAATAAATGTTACCTTGACTTTCAAAACATTCAACAGTCGTAGAGATGTGATATTTACCAACCCGGACTTTAAACTTTTGCCGGTTTTCAATATACACTGTATTTAAATCGTGCTGACAAATTGATAGACTTATTTGTGCATGCTTGCATTGTACACTGTATTTGTGCCTACTTTGTGCAACGTCTGCTTCTTTTTCCCCATCTACGAAAAAGGATGGGTAATTATATTAGTAACATCAGCATAGGCCTATAGTTTCAGTGGCATCAACCAGGTCGTATGTTCGTACCAACAAATATTGGTTGCATGCGACTACGGCTATAAACTGGTTTGGACACCTGGACATGTGTTACATGTGATCTGAACAGTAAATAGTCTATTAGAAAGATGACAGAAAGATAGCAGAAGAGACATGAAAGTAGAATAAATGCTGTAGAGATGAGAGCGTTGAGAAGTATGTGTGGGGTAACTTTGAAAGATAGAGTGAGAAACAGCGTGATAAGGGAGTGGTGTGAAAGAAGGTGTAGTAACAAAGATTGAGAAAGGTATGTTGAGGTGGTTTGGGCATGTAGAGAGGATGGATGAACGGAGATTGACGAAACGAGTATACATGATGAGTACGGATGGAAGAGTTGGAAGGGGCCGACCTCGACGAACGTACGACAACCAAGTTGCGGCCGTTCTTAAAAAAGGTCAGGTTAAGAGTACCCTAAACTGACGATCATGCATGAGGAGGTTAATGAACGTAGATAAAGCGAAAGTAGTGTGCCACGATCGTAGCAAGTGGAAATCTATAGTCTCTGCCTACCCCAATGGGAGACAGGCATGAAAATATGTATGTATGTATGTAGAAAGATGACGCAGGAATATTTCGTTTAGTGAGAAATTTCTAGCACAATAAAAAAAAGACAGTGGCGAGTGCCACAACCGTATCAAAAACAAAATGTATTGAGATGACATTTGTGCTTGCTTGATTTTTTGAAAGCTTATGGCATTTGTATTAATTGAGATTATATGTGATTAGTGTTCATGTCACTTGTCTACAAGTACAGCTTTGACTAGTCAAAGAGGTACAGGTCTTGACGCCAGGAGCCTTACTCCACAAATTGACGGCCCCAAAAACTTCTTTTTTTATGGGATAGGGGAGCAAACGAGCTGACGGATCACCTGATGGTAAGCGATAACCGCCGCCCATGGACACTCGCAACACCAGAGGAGTCACAAGTGCGTTGCCCGCCTTTTAAAAGGGTTTGGGCCTCCGGTAACCTCACTCACTCGGCGAAACACAACGCAAGCGTTGTTTCACGCTGGTTTTCTGTGAGGCCGTGGTATCATTCCGGTCGAGCCGGCCCATTCGTGCCGAAGCATGGCTCTCCCACGTTAAAACTTATTTGACTGTCTTGGTTATCCAACTACCTACTAGATGGAGCCCTAGCCTTCCTTTCAAGCAGCTCAAAAACCCTTAGCCTTTTATAAATTCAATTTACTTATTGTTCTATGATATTTTCGTTGGATATTTTTAAAGCACTTTGTTACTTAACTCTATTTATGGCAAGGATTCCATCCAAAAAAATCATGGAATATTCCACTGGCAAAGAAACAACATACTTAATAAGTGAGTACAATTATCTGTGTATAATAAAAACTATGTAAGTAGGTACAGTCTTCACAGGTGGGTGATCACATCGTGAATTTTAGATTCACTGTATTTATTTACAAACCAGTAAGATTCTAAACTGGGTTTTTACATTTTCAGGCGTTTAAATATATGATACTTAAGATAAAGATACTTAAGATTAAGAGAAGCGGCGGTAGCCTAATGGCTAGGGCGTCAGACTTGCGATCATATGTTTGCCGGTTCGAACCCCACCCATTGCACTACCGACGTAAACCCACTCGTAACACAAGCAATCTAGCTTAGTACGAGGGGTTAACAAGAATACTAGTAATGTGCGACCCGCATTGCTAGAAAGCTTTTTAAAAAAAAAAAAAAAAGATGTGTTCAGACTTACCTTTTTTTAGTACGGTCCTCATGCAGGCCTCAGACAGCCTATGTCGGATCTTACCAACGAAAAACCGCATTTGCCTTACCTTGCCCTATAGGCCATGAGATCCGAAGCCACGAGATATACATAAAAAAATTCCGAACCTCAAAGCAAAGACGGATTACCGCCTCCCATGGACACCCGCAACACCAGAGGAGTCGCAAGTGCGTTGCCCGCCTTTTAAAAGGGTTTGGGCCTCCGTAATCCTCACTCACTCGGCACAACGTAAGCGTTGTTTCACGCCGGTTTTCTGTGAAAACTCTTAGCGCTTTGTTGAATTAGTAAAAAAATAAGGCATTTCAGAGTACCTACTGTATACTTATTAATATATGTCTGTATACTTATAGCATATAGATATAATAAATACGTGATGATGATACAGTCTCAGTATTATATCTTTACACTGTTTCATTATCGCAGTACCTACGACGTGAAACGTGACTAATTTTCAACGAGTGTGGCCGGCAGGCACCTACTTTGTTAGATTATTTGATTAGCAACTTTAAGTACTAATGTTCTGAATTACATTGCGTTACTGTTTATTTTGATTTAATTAGTTCAGGCAGGTATTGCATTCTTTTTCCATTTTTAGGGTTCCGTACCTCGAATGGAAAAAACGGAACCCTTATAAGGTCACTTTGTTGTCCGTCCGTTCGACTGTCTGCCTGTCAATACCCTTTTCCTCAGAAACGCGTGGAGGTATCAAGCTGGAATTTATATCAAATACTCAGGTCTACTGTCCCTTGGAGCTGTAAAAAAACAAACTTCTAAGCCAAAAGATACAACCGTTTATGCCGTAAACATCATAACCTACAAGGTACTTCCCGTGAACTGAGAATCTTGAAATTTGGTACAAAGCAACGTCTTATAGCACAGATAAAGGAAAAATTGCGAAAAGCATGAATTTTTAGTTACATCATATAATACAATTATTTTTAAGTACGGAACCCTCTGTGCGTGAGTCTGGCTCGGCCGGTTTTTTATGTCTGCATCATTAGCCTAGGGGTCTTGAGGATGACATCTAGTGTAGCAGACAAGGTTTGCTTTGGCATAGGCCAGAGGTAGCCTAGTCTGCTACGCTAGATGGGGTTCGATTCCCAGGTCGAGCAGTGTTATTGGGATTTTCTATGAAATTCTTGGTAGCAACTAGGAGTTCGGGATTTTTATCAGGTTATTGGCATTATTCAGTGAGATAATGTTTCATAAACTCACTCAACAAACCAAAAGCTGTATTTAAAAGGAAGAAGTTATCATGAGTTCAATACTCAATACTCAATACATTTATTGCACTCCACGAGCTAAATAGATGTTACAATAATATTATAAGAAACATGTGGGCCTTGTCAGGCACGGTAAATGTAGGAGAGAGAAGCCTTTTTAACTTCATATTACTTATCTCTTCTTCAGTTTAAGAGCTCAGCTCTTGTCGGTGGAGCAAACGCCACTGTGCTCTATCTTCTGCTTTCCGTTTTACCTCTTGATACGACTGGATCGCCACCCTTTCCTTCGCTTATTCCGCAAATCTTCGTCTAGGTCTTCCCCTTCCTCGTTTTCCTTCAAATATAGTTCTGAAGAAGTTGTCGTATTGTATTACTTATACTTTATATTATTTAATTTATATTTTTTTTATTCATATATATTTTATTATTCCCCAGTCTTATCTGGAAGAAGAGTGGAGAGGCCTTTGCCCCGCAGTGTGACACTAAGGGCTTTTAATAATAGGCTAAGGCCTGCGTGATTAGGTAACTTACCCTGAGTGGGAGAAAAAAATTTGTACATAGTTTTTTTTTTTAAACTTACTAACATCGTGGTTCGCACATTAAGTACTTACTAGTATTCTTTATAACCCCTCGTGCTAAGCTAAACACTTGTGTTACAAGTGGGTTCACGTCGGTAAAGCAATGGTTGGGTTTCGAACCGGTAACCACATGATCGCAAGTCCGACGAGCCATTAGGCTACCGCCGCTTCAATATATTTATTATTATTATCTATGTACATATTATGTAATTTTTTTTTATGAGTGTACCTTATTACTTGAATAATCTAATTTAATTGTTCATGACTAGTGAGTATAGTTTCGGTGTAAAAATAAAAATAATACAGCTTACAATAATTAGTATTTAATAAGCGCAAACATAAAAAAATGATTCGGTGTTAAAAATATAAACATTCAAAATGGGCACACAAACATATTTTATGCATATTTAATATTTGCGCATACAGCAACACGTAACTTAATGCGAAATGATTGCGTTGAGTTGACCTTTGTTTTTTAGCTCATTCTAAGTAAATAAGTTGCATATTGTTTTGTTTTTAATTTCAGTAGGTAGGTAGTTATACCAGTAAAAGCCTGTTTGTTAGGGATGGTTACATATAGTTCCTCTTAACCTACTACATAATAGTCATAGTTCTTGTGATCAGCCCGTTTTCATCCTCCGCCGTACGTAGGTCTCTTTCTGGTCAGGTAAAATGTTAATCCACAACAAAGTTAAAGGGGCTCGAAAATGAGCTGAATTGCTTCGAGAAAAGGATGGTACTGCCGTGCCCCCAGATATAAAACTTTTTAACTTTTATGAAGAAGCTGCTATCTTCTATTAAGTCTTTACAGTCCTTGTAGTTATGGTATAATCAAGACCCCAATATCAGGTTATATGCCATGATTAAAGATTCGTTCTCAACGATACTGGCCTCATAACGTGTGGCTTGCCACATGAGTTGCCATAATCTGCGGTAAGCCTATAATCAGACCGACATCTGCCCATCACGAGTCTTCGGTTGACGTCGCGGCAGGAAACGATAAAACACGAACACTTATTACAAGACATACGAAGGCCGCCACTAAAAACATCTTACTATAGTTAAAAAAGAATTATCTGTAATTTAGCAGTTATACATTTGTGAATGACTTTATTATAATAGGTTTTGAATTCAGGGAGTGAAAGATGAGGTGATGGCTGTTGGGGGCAAAGAAGTTGGTAAAAGGTCAGGAAGATGATGATATAATAATAGGTCTTGTTATTCAGGGCAGCACAAGACAATAGAAACACTAGATACTAGTTATATTTTTTTTTTAATACCTCAATAATACCTAGACCGTAAAATTGAAGGAACAGGGAAGGGGAAGACCTAGACAAAGTTTTGTGGAACAAGTGAAGGAAAGGATTGCGATCGACTCGTATCAAGAGGTAAAACGGAAAGCAGAACATAGAGAACATTGGCTTTTGCTCCAGCGACAAGAGCTGAGCTCTTAAATTAAAGATTTAAGAAGAAGACCTCAATAATTCCTAACTTTTAAATACCCACCATTATGTGGAACTCTATTTTTATGTTTAGTTTCTTTTGTTCTCTTTTCTTCTTTATATGGAAAAAAAAAATATTTGTTACTAGCTTCTGCCCGCGACTTCGCTCACGTGAAGCTATATATCAAGAGTAAAAATGGAAAAACCAACATTGATGATCTCTTCTTTGTATGGGCCTCTATACATCAGGGAGGTCAAGCTGTATCTCAGCTTTCGTTTAATTAATTGAGATAAGAAGTTCACCAGTTTTTTAGTTGGAACATAATACTTTCTAACAGTGATAATAAAATTTAAATCTATTCAGTATTTTTTGCTCCAACCCGTAACAAACAGACAAGTATTTTAAAAATCACATTTACTGTTTCGGAGACGTTTATATACCATAACCCACATGGTTTTTTTTAAATATCTTCAATGTACAGACACAGCTTTTTTACAATTTTATAATAGTAGAGAAGAGATTTTATCCGGTGCTTAAATAGCAGATAATTGTAATTGTCACAATAATTGCTGTAAGTTGAGAGGTAGAAAACGAATGGCAATAAATCATAATATAAACAGCTCAATTTTCAAGTAATACTTACGTTTGGACTAAAACAGAGTATTTTCTGGAATAAACCGTGTGTGCACGCATGTTTCAAACGCGTGTGTGACTATCTCCGGGTCCCACAAGAGATAGCAAAGCTATTACATTTTTCTTTTTTGAACGGCCAACGTATACTTCATTTTGATTAGTAAAACCCGGAATTGACCCTCGAGCCTCGATACGCACGAAAATCGATTGAAAACAACTCCAAATCCTACCCGATTCACAATGGCCTTGCTGCTGATAATTCACGTCAACAATTGGCAACATTATTTATAAAACACGCTGCAATTCTTGCTTGACAATGGTGCGCTCAGCGGATCCAATGGCGTTTGTTTAAAAACGAACGAATATGTAATGCTAGACATAATAAGGCGAGCACCTGCACCAGGCAGCATTCTGCGATGTTTTCTTGAAGACAATCATCATACATTGTCAGTCGCAGGGCTACCTCCCAAACCATCCACCAAGTATCTATCAAGATTCCCTAAAAAAAATCAATATTAATGATGCCTTCCTAGCCATGCTTCGGCACGAATGGTCCGGCTCGACCGGAATGATACCACGGCCTCACAGAAAACCGGCGTAAAACAACGCTTGCGTTGTGTTTCGCCGAGTGAGTGAGGTTACCGGAGGCGCAAACCCTGTTAAAAGGCGGGCAACGCACTTGCTACTTCTCTGGTGTTGCGGGTTTCCATGGGCGGCAGTTATCGCTCACTATTAAGTGATACGTCTGCTCGTTTGCCCCCCTATCCCATAAAAAAAAAATATTGACAGACTCCAGGATTTACAGTTGATGAATGATGACGAATTATTCAATCCTGGCATTGTAGTGGCAGATACTAAGTGGATGGGCATATGCAAAATGCCAAATGAACCCAAACCATACACTACCAGCTCTAAAAGAACTAAGTACTCCTAAACATAAGTGTTACTTTTTAAGGATCAGCCAAGATCGCTGATGGCTTACCCGTACAGTTAACGTCAACAAAATAAAGTTTATGGTGTTGCCAAATAAAACCGGAGGAGTGTATACAATATTAATTATTTATTCCACTTCCCCTTGCCTTCAAGCTGCGATCACCCTAAAGGGTTGGTTGTGCAAAATATCAAAATTTTATGTTTTGGACAAACTTACTACAGAAGCACCAAGTCTTAAAAGCTCCGCACTTGCGAGTGCGCATTGCGCATTAGATATTAATCTTTTGTTTACGCACATCTCAGTTATAACGTACTTCCCAAATGAATGGTGATGCTGTGAAAATTGTACTTATTTGTGTGATTGTGATTACGTACGATGTGTGACCCGGAACTGACTTATTACCATTCTATTTTGATGAAACACAATTGACTGCAAACCTTTTTTTTGTATGGAAACCGAATTATTGTAGTTGGATGAGTTTTTACCTGTGTAATTTGCCGGATTCGTGTTATATATTAGATGGTACATAAAGATTGAAATGATATTTTGGAATGACAAATTAAATAAACGTTAACATAATGGAATCACAATATAAATTAGTGTAAAGTTAAGTGTTAGTTTGTTCCGTTCATACATACATAATTTATTACCTTGTAATTTGTGAATCATCGCTACCAAACGGCTCTATAATTCTTCGTATTGATATATTCGTTGATTAATGCGTAAATAAGGACCAATATTTGAAACTTTCACATTGCAATTAAATCCCTCCCACAACACTGGCACTACAAAAATGTTCGTACGGACATAATTACATTGTTAAAAAGGTATTTTTAATTATGATCCGTCAACAAGGACCAATATTTGATTTCTTAAACTTTCATATGGCAATTACTCAAAATCCTCCGACACTTATGTATCTGCTTAAGTTACTAAGATATAACATATTAGATAACGTCACAATTTTCCCTAAAAATAACAATTTCGCCAATATTACCTATGTTAACTACATAAAATGACCATCTAACGGTAAAATAAGTAGTTGAATTTTAATTTTTATTGTTGCAGGAATGTCGCGTGGCAATAATCGCAGTTCAACATGGCGGGTGGGCAGCAACTGCGCTTGCTGCTCTGGAAGGACTACCTCATACGGAAGAGAAAACTGGTAAGGTGCCTTGGATCATCTTTTTCATAGTGCGGCAAATCCTCATAGATCATCTGCAACAGGGCTTTTCATGGCACGGATGATTCATGATCCAGAGTGGTTATATATACGCACTCTTACGTTTCCTGGCCTTATTGCCAGGATGACTTCAAGGATCTGTCCAGAAATACTCAATAAATATTTAAGATATTGAGGTTTTACTACAGCTTTGAATATAGGAATCCAATACAATCCAAAACTCTTTCTAACGTCGCAGTCGCTTGGATGGACCATTCGAACAAGAAACTTTTCGCATCTCTCTTTTTTTATAATTTTATATTCTTGACTATCCATCAAACTGTAATAAACTCTTGTAATAAAACAGACCAACATATTCGTTTTAAGTCTGATATTTCCTGGTCATAAAAAGTCTTGGTACCTACAAAAAGAACCGTTTTACTAGACCATAGCTAAAAACTATTTTTTTAGATGGTTACAATGTTTCTTAAAAGTTCAGACAGAATCAAATTTTTCTTTTGTCGCATAGTTATCCCTAATTAAAGCTGTAGTGGTGCTAGGATACGCAACCACCAAATTAAATCTTTTGGTTATTTTTAATATAGCTAACCCAAATAATCTATTGTTCCAGATAACTCTAGCAGGCGTAATATGGGCGACGGCGGTCATGCTCAGTCTGTACTTAGTTAGGGTTAATGTAGACAATGAAGACTTCCCCACATGTAAGTTTATTAATTTGTTCATTACTACATTGTTTTTAATCTTAAATACTTCTCACACAAAACATTTTTAAAGTTTTAACGCTTTTAATGTTGACTTCCGCAACCTAATCGTCTCAAATTACTGGGTAATGTTTAACTATAATTGCTGTCTTGCTTTAAACTTAGGTTAGGCGGCGTTAGTAACTACGTATGTATCCGATTACACTCACAGTTCACCGATATGTTTGTGTTAAATGGGCACGAACTCAGTGTTGTGCAATATTCAGAAACAGGTGCCGCTCTAAAAAGTTAAATTGCATCCCTCTCACAATTTAGAAGTTATTCCAGGTATTATCTTATACTAGCTTCTGCTGGCGACTTCGTCCGCATGGAAGAGTTACTTGGTCTTAGCGTGATGATATATAACCTTTAGCCTTCCTCAATAAATGGGCTATCTAACACTGAAATAATTTTTCAAATCGGACCAGTAGTTAAGTTAAGAAATTTGGCGAGCTAAACCCTAAACCCGTGGTTGTACTACATTCATACCCACAACAACTACAATATCGGCGCGCACACACAGGCAATTGCAATTTGTGCAAATAGGTAAATTTTCCTTAACTCGAGCCACATATAGATCAGGGGGCCATGGCTTCAAGTATTGTAATTATCTTTTTGGTAAAAATTAACACATATTAAAAACCACTGTAATCAATTCAGTAGCTTATTATGTTACACGTTGCATAATTAAACAATACTGTTTTGCTTATCATCGTGTTTATGGTTAAAAAAAGGTGTGGGTAATATGAAGACATCTTAATTGCTTTAGGGGTAGCCACATAGAGATTGTCCCTTGTACAGGTGTTCAGGCACAAGGTACACACAAAGTTTTTCATAGAACTCTGAACCTCCACTAGCACATATTGGTTTTAAAAAATATGAAGTTATACAATCACTGGTAAGTACAGCTGTGGTCAAGACCATCGCTATTGCGAAGCCTACGTGTAATTTTTAAAATAGAGAAAGTGAATTCACTTGGTTGTTGGAATAAAATATAGCAATAAGTAATTGTCTCGGCACTTTTTCTTTAACAACACTGACCAGAATAATAAATAATGCGTCAATACCATCGTTTTTCATCACGCATTCGCCAAGTTTGGACGCGAGGTGAATTTAATTAAATTTTGAGCGTACGAGGTCCTTCATCTTTTGCTTTCAATATGTTTTACTTTACACTAAACTCTTGATCTGATATCCGGGGCATGTAGTAAGCGAAATTGTTAATGTAAAAATAAATAATAATTGTAAGAATACCTATAATAAAGCCATTGTTGGCTGTCCCCTTACTTCAAAAACTCATTTCTTTTTTAAAATCGTTATCAATTCAATTCAATTCAATTCAATTCTTTATTGCGTTCCATAATGTACATATAAAATTAAACAGATGGTAAGCTTAAAACTAAGAACCAATTATGGACCCTGTTGGGCACAGCAACGCTAAGTACGAGAGAGGGAGATGCACCTATACATACATTAATAATTTAATAATGATATTTTAATTATTTTTTTCTAACTATATTTAGCCTTCATTATTTATTGCACTTTTTATCCGACAAAGGTTTACAAGTGGGTGCGTTTACAAACTCAAATTACCACTTATCACAATTTTACGCGTTTTTAAGCTACTCTTTATTTTGTTTTCAAGTATTTCACCCAATTTTACAATCTTTAGGTTCTGTTACTGATGGGTGTGATATTTAAAAGAAAACGGATAAGAAAGCAGAAAAAACTATATTAATTAACGGAATAAGCTAGCTGACAGGACTGTCACATCGGAATCATTGAATCTAGACATAGATACAAAGAGGTCGTATACCTTTTACTAAGTACAGGATATGATAACCTGCGTCGTCTACAATTCTCCCCCTTAGTGATGATCAACCATCACTACCAATCTCTGGTGATAGAAGGGCGACGCGCGTAACAGGACTTCGAAGGATACCTGTGCGCGTGCGCACATCTACCACACGGATGCGCTCGTCATTCCCAGGAAGTGTCACGCTCCCTACTCCGTGCCGCCATGAACCAGGCTCTAAATTTAATTCGACTAATCGATTGCAGAACAAGCAACGTGCTGCGAATGTGCGCACTGTTGGTCGGAGCTACAATACCCAGTAAGTTTGCCTGAGTTCATTCATCACGATTTCGTGAGCTCCATGAAGCGCTCGTCTGTGATAAAGCTCCATAATCAATCTTGACACGCGATGTTGGCCGTCGAGTATAACCGGTCTCTTGACAGCTTCTTTAACACCATCTGTCTTGTCGATACGGCCACCAACTCGTAGTAAGCCTTTGACTTTCGCTGTTGCATTGACGACTAGTCTCAGTTTGCCGGGTTTGTTATGGTTCTGTACACCAAAGTGTGGTAGGTACCATATGTGCGTATCAGCTGAGAGTTCGTCTTGTTTAAGTTCTCGTGCATAACCTTCTGTATCCTTGTGAGCGAGATGGAACATATTGGCAGCGTTGGAGTGAGTTTGACCACAATACCCATGAATTGACCAGCCTAGTTTACAACGTGAAGCATATAGCTTGTGCTGGTTACCGGGAATGATTTCGAGTGGCGCAATTAAATAATAATTATCTTCTCCAATGAGAATACGTGGCACCACACGACTTTTACAAACTTTATCCTTAACACTAGACAAATGATTACATTCCAAATTATTAATAACGGACAAATTTTGTTCAGGCAAATTCAACTTTGACACTTTACGCAACTTAATGTCATAATAACTGTCACTGTTTACGTCGCTTATCTGTGCGCTCACGATAGGGGCGTCGGATTGATACACCTCTATTCCAAACGCATCGACGAATTTAATTGCACTTGACTGTTCACACTTCAGCCCTAACTCTGTTGCTAGACCTGAGTCGATTATGGAAACCGATGCCGCGTCATCTAAGAGAGCATGCGCATTGATTACACCATTAGGTCCGCGTAACTTCACTAATATCACCTTTAACATGACTGATAACGCCGATTTTTGATCTATATGTGCCACGGTAGCTTGCAACACTGGCTTTGATGATGAGCTCGACGTAGGTTGGACCGCGTCACTCGACGGGCTCGTTGAACTCTCGACTCCATCAGCTGTTTCCGATGCTGCGGGTTTCTTCCAGTGCAGTAACTTGTGGTGTGCCAAACCACAGTTATCAATGTCGCACACAGGTGCAGGGCATGCAGTTCTATCATGGCGTGACAATAAACAACAATAACACAGTCCATGTCTCTTTACAAACCTCCATTTATCTCGACGCATTGCGCGCTTGAACACACGGCATTCTGGCAGTGAATGTTGTGATTTTGTACAGAATTTGCACGTATCTTTATCTTCAACAATAGTAGTTGTCAGCACAGATCGTTTATAATAAGGTCTGTTATCATTAGTTCGTTTCTTGAACACTGGTGGTTCATTTGACTCCTTATGTGGTTGTACTTGGGCAATTCCTAGTAATGATAAAATTTCTGCTTCATGCTTAAGAAATGATGCAAGTAACTCCAACTTTGGCTTATTTTCACTTAATCTTTGACAAGCATAGTCAGTCCATTTTCCAATTAGAGTGCTTGGTAACTTAGATAGAATAGCTAAGGACAGCTCAGGACTGCGCAAGTAATCGTTTTGATTTAGTGCTTGTACGATAGCTATATAATTGTTAACCTTTATGGAGAAATTAATTAAGTCATGCTGATATGCATTTGGTATTGGAGATAACTTTTTTATCTGAGTTGTAAGGTTAATAATAATACTTTCAGGTTGACCAAACCTTAGTTCCAGCGTTTGCATTATCACAGCTGGTAGAGTGTTCCCAATAAGCAAATCAGTCACTGCTTCTTTGGCATCACCTCGCAATGCCTTGCGCAGTCTCCATAAATTCTCAGAGTCACTCAATTTGCACAACCGTGTAGATTCTTCAAATGCATTTTTGAAGTGTAGCCAATCAACACTATCACCGCTGAATGCAGGTAAGTCACGGGATGTGGTCAAGCGGCTGAGTAGACGGTCCTCGCGTAGGGCTGACGAGGTAGTCATCATTTCCTTCAAGGTAAGTGCTAACTGTTTTATTGAATCTGAGGGAACATCATGGATATTGTTGGCGAGTGGAGCTGCTGTCTGTTGTGCAGGAATACATGTGGGTTCTACATTACTTTTATTATACAACCAATTTTCGACGCTTTCTCGCCTTTCGTCGTCCGCATCATCGTGATCGTTTGCATCGCTGCCACTTTGTGACTCCCCGGCGTCAACTTGGGCTAGATCTGCGTCCAGCTTTTTATCAATCAGTGCTAGTTGAATCTTAGCCCTGGCCTCAGCGGCCTCCCATTCTAATTGTTTGCGTCGGGCAATCGACGATGAAGTAGATCTTTTGGATTTACTTTTCACAGATGTGGACGTAGGTTTTATGTTCGTACTTAGATGTTCCAAGTCCCTTGGCTGTTGTGAACCATCGGAGCCAGGAACTGGATCCAGTTGTACAATTGATTCCATTTTGGTGCCGCTGCCGGCCGACGTATCCGCCATTTTTCGTTTTTCAGCTTCCAATTCGCGCTGTTGCTTGCGCGTTATTATGCTCCGTGGCGGAGTTTTAAACATCACTTTGTTCAGATCCGGCTCGAAGGACCAAAACCAATTGTTACTGATGGGTGTGATATTTAAAAGAAAACGGATAAGAAAGCAGAAAAAACTATATTAATTAACGGAATAAGCTAGCTGACAGGACTGTCACATCGGAATCATTGAATCTAGACATAGATACAAAGAGGTCGTATACCTTTTACTAAGTACAGGATATGATAACCTGCGTCGTCTACAGGTTCCAATCATAAGTTTGTGTTCAAAGCCACTAATTTTGCAATATTTAATGAAATCTTCTTTGTTATGTCTAGGTGGTTTCCCTGCGCGAGCGCTGCCTAGTGCAGGCATGCTGCCTTTTGTACAGTCGTTCATGTGCACTCTTAGCAACGAGTGTTCTCCTCTTGACAAATATGAAGAAATACCTACTTATGAGAATTCCAAGTAAGTTTTCTAGTGGACACCGCTATGTCTTTTGTATTTGACATCGAGTGAACCTGATGGTAAGCTAACCTGCGCAGTACTAGACAACAATTCTTAGGTATCTCTAAAGTCAGGTATAGGTAGGACGATGTACCGTGGAAGAGCCATGCTTTCGGCACGAATGGGCCGGCTCGACCGGAGTGATACCACTGCCACACAGAAAACCGGCGTGAAAACACTTATGATTGTGTTTCGATTGATTATAATTTATCGTTTTATCCTATACCACATCAGATGAATCAAATCTGCCATTGTTTAGATACTTAATACCAGCGTATTTTAGGTTGACTCAACTTCAACGGAAGCTAGCACCAATTATGAATGAAACTGTTCTGGATGTAGTAGTTTCCATGCCAGATGCCATTAAACTGCTAGCTACGCTGGCAGATGTGGTAGATGAACCAACGTTTATAGATATTAGTAGTAAGTACTTTTGCAATTATTTTTAGATCTCATTAGTTCTACAGTATTTTCAATTAGAATAATTAAAATAACTAAAAAACCCGACTGCATAAAAACACTTTAACCTTTAGTTATTCAATATTACTTTACATAGGTCTGGACTACTAGACTTGTTTTTGTCTTTTTAGTTTTTTTTAAAGTGTTTTTATGCAGTCGGGTTTTTTAGTTATTTTAATTACGTGACTTGTTTCCGGATTTTTAGTGCAAAACTACGAAAAATCTGCAGACGCTTAATTTAAAACTAAGGTGTGTTATTTACTTATGCAAGATTTCGCAAACAGTTTAATTCTTGTAACGAATTGAGGTCATTCAGAAGAAAATTTGAGAATACATGATACGGAATGCTCAAAACATATTTTTCAGCCCACGCATTAAAGCGCATAAAATCCGCCATTTTTTTTTTATTTCATGTACCCAGTGACACTCGTGCCATCAAGACAAATCTAATGAGGTATCATTTATCGAAATCGGTTGCACCGTTGAATAGTTACGAGCGGACATAGGAACGGACATACATACATACATACACGTCAAACACATAACCCTCCTCCTTCGGCAGTCGGGTAAAAAGAAGCGGATGTAGCCTAATGGCTAGGCTGTCGGACTTGCGATCATGTGGTTGCCGGTTCGAAACCCACCCATTGCACTACCGTCGTGAACCCACTCGTAATACAAGCATTTAACTTAGAACGTGGGGTTAACAAGAATACTAGTAATACGCGACCCACAATGCTAGTACCTTAAAAAAAAAACACTCTCGTAATCGTTAACATCACTCAATACTTGTATTTTTGTGCTAATAGTTCTTATGTGTCCCTTGAATAATATTCTTGATCCCTATATCTTACATATAATAAGAATGTAAGTGAGCCGTGTCTGTACATTGCTTATATTTACAAAAAATCTAATTTGGGGGACTCAGAATCAGTAACACAATCCATTTCTATTATTTTTGGAACTTTTGTCTGTCGATTTGTCTGTCTGTTTGTCTGTCGGTTTGTCTGTCGGTTTGTCTGTATGTTTGACCGCGCATCAAATGATAACTACTGAAGAGATTTGGAGGAAGTGGACAGGAATTAATAGCCTGTTTCTTGGATTAACATTTAGGCTATATTTCATTAAAATCGGTTCACTCTATCAAAAGTTATTAACATTTTAACGATTGAAAACGTAGAATTTGAACAATAACCGTTGAAGCAAATTTCCTTTTTAAGTATTTCCGTACTAGACTAGCACGGGTCAAACATTATAACAGAATCATGAAATAAAATTAACAAAATACACTCACAGGTACTAAATAAGATAAAACAAGAAAATAAAACAAAGAAATCAAAAGCAATTATTGTGAACGGGAATTGATTATTAGTACAGTTATTCTAACTCTACTTATACAAGGCATCACGGGACATACATAGGACTTATCCAGCGAGCATCAGCCGGTGTAAAAACTAAATATTTGAGTAGGTTAAAGAAGTAAACAAAAAATTACAACTTATTTTGTAGCGGACTAACACGACATCGTTATTACCTCAATGAAATTTGATTCGATAACAGGTGTCATTTTGAGTTGACAATTTTGACAATATTATTATTTTCTTCTTTAAAGCATCCAGCCATATAGTAACTCATTTTATAATGTGAAACCTCCATAGTGTAGATACAGTGCGCACACTTTATTTGAGAAACTAAAGAGTTTCCATCTAATCGAATAATTAAATTCATAAATAAATAGGTATAATAATAAAAAAATGCAACGTGCGTTAATCTTTACTGATGCCGAAACAGATAAATTGATATTATAATTGAGATTTTAATCTATGTAGGTATGTCTATTTATATTTCCATGCTTCACGTCAATACAATGTGAACAAATTTTTGAAATTAAGTAATTTATAGATTAGAAATAAGGTATTCAGAAATCAATGGTGCTAAGTGTATTACAAATATGGAAAACCAAATTTTTCGAAGTGGTTAGTTGAAACTTGGACAGGACAACGTCTGTCAGGTCAGCTAGTTTTAAATAATAACATAAATAGAAACGCGCTTTTTACTAAACTATTATCCATGAGCGTGGCTGTATATGAGAGCAAATCTCCCGCCAGGAACAAAAAAAAAATGGCCATATAGGTAACTCCTATAAAGGGTGGGTACGCGGAAAAAGTAAACTTATCGCAAAAATAATCCTAGAAGTTTGACTGTGTATGGTATTTCTTTTACAGAAAATGGCTTAAAAGTAAATGATTTATTTACCAAGCCGATGAAAGTGAAACGATATGTAGCAGATAAGTTGGAGCTAGATGATAACGTGACACAGAGCCTTATGGATGCTGAACTTAGTTTTCATGGTGTAAGTTTGTTTATGAAGATGCTGATGAGATTTATATTATACATATACCAGACATCGACAATTGCTGCTAAACACAAAAGTTGTTTTAAAAAAGCACATTAATATTATTTTATGTTAATTCTTTACATAACATAACATACCATCACACCTGTATTCCCCGAAGAGTTAGGCACAGGCGTACTAATGTTCACCCACAGTTCGCCGGTGTGTAACAGGGGGCGAGCCTATTGTCACTAACCAGGCACAACTTCAAAACTTCAAGCTGCTACTGGGAATTTCATAGAAAACACTTTGCTCGACCTGGAAATCGAACTCAAGACCTCTATCGTAGCAGTCGCGTTCAGAACCACTAGGCTAATGAGACAGTTAATTATTTAGCTTCAGCATTGTAATTTTAATAGCATTTCTCTTACAGCTTCTAAAAGGCAATGTGAATATATGCAACGTGGCCTCCTTAAATGAAACCATAGCTATATTAAATGAAGAACACTTAAATATTATAATGGTAAAGTTGTGTTCGATGTCAACGGAGGATCTACAGAAGATTTTAATCGATGTCGTCTTTCAAATAGATTTTAGCAAATATTTGACAATGGTGAGTTAGATGGAAATAAAATTAACTAGTTTTCTGAAGTATGTTTCGTGGCTAAGGTTTACGCTTTGTACGGTTTTATAGCGTTATATTGATATGATTAGACTTGACGACCGAATCCCTTACAGCAACCATACTTAATCAAGTAGTAGCCAGAGACTCAGTAGTTTCAAGAGTAAACAATTACATCATAGTCCTGGCTTTTTCTAAACTATGTTGGTGTCAACTTCCAATCTAACCAGATAGGCTAAATATCAATATTTTACACAGAACGACTGCCATCCGACACTACCGATTCTAAGTATACTTCGTATATGTAGTAATACTTTAAAGAACAGAGTATATAGTGGAGAGAGGTTGTCAGACTTTTTGGGCTTCTTATTATCTCTAACAATTGTCATAAGAGTACATACCAATGACGACTCGGAATCAATAAATGCTTTACGTGCTCTCCGAAGCACGACAAGTCTCGATGTAATTTGAATAGTCACCGATCCATTAACTGAGGGAGGCAAGCGCAGATAAACCTTGCTGGTAGATCAGAGTAGCTATAACTTACCGCGAGCCCTTCTAAAACATACGTTTTGTTGTGATATGAATTGTTTTTCAGAAACTTCTATTGATTATCGCACGTTTATAAATATTGATGCAATTACTACTACTCGTTGCGTTTCAGTTAGGTGATATGTATTACAAAATGTCTGGCGACGATAGGTTAAACACATTAGGTGATATGTTGACGGCCGTGCTGCGCATGATCAAGCTAAATAATTTCCTACCACCTGAGCTGGTCTCCATCTTCCAAGGTGAACAAGTGGACTTCAGTTACATACAGCTAAGTTTGTAAGTGTAATAATTTATTTAAGAGTTGATAAGTATTCCTATTTAGACGTCTATTGTTATTTCGAAGTGTATTTAGTTTTTTTTCTTTATTTAAATTTTATTCTGCGCAAATGAACTGTACATTGCAATTAAGTAATACTTACGGATTCATTTCGAAATTCATAACTTTAGCTTTCTTTCAGAATACCAAAACTAATGGATTTGTTTAAACCAACATTTGGAGACACTAAAACCTACGGAATAATCAAAGACTTCACTGACGCTATTGTGATTGGACTCCAATTTTTTGATAAAGTGGTTTCTAAACAACGGAATGACCAAATAGTTGCAACGGATATTGGTGACAAAAAAACTCCGGGAAGCTTACAAGCTGTGTCCAATTTATTCCACAATGCTGCTAATGTGTTTGACGAAACTATGCAAAAGGATTCTTCACTTGATGCATTCAGTATGTAAGTATATATTTTATTACTTTATTGTTATTTTAACTACCTACTAAACAGCTAAATAAATCACTAATTTATAATCACAAAAATAAATACTTCCCAACAATTAAATGTTATTTTTTTACTAAAGCTTACTAGCAATGCGGATCGCATATTACTAGTATTCTTGTTAACCCCTCGTGCTAAGCTATATGCTTGTGTTACGAGTGGGTTCACGTCGGTAGTGCAATGGGTGGGGTTCGAACCGGCAACCACATGATCGCAAGTCCGACGCCCTAGCCATTAGGCTACCGACTCTTCAATAATAACAATAAATGCTCTACTGAATTCAAATATAATAAGTAGTAGTAATAGTAGGTATTAGTAATAAATCATTCAATTATGTTACAGCTTAACTCAAATTATGAACTTTATCAACAAGTTCTTAACGGCCAAAACGAAGCATAATGTATTGTTCTACTCCACATTGCTAACCAAATTGATGGAGAGTGCCTACAAGGTAATCGACATAAACATGCATATCGAGCAGCTGACCTATAATGTTACCCTGAGGAACCCCAGCGCTGTTGAAGTTTTGAAGGGGATACCGCCAAAGATTGTTGGCAAAGCTTTTGAAGCTTTGGCAGATGCAGAAAGAACGCAGGTACGTTTTGCGAGATTAAGATAATATTGATACTATAGTATGCTGTTTTGTAAACTTTTGTACAGATTATGTGTTAGGTTAAAGGCTATTGATGATTCTAAATTAATATTGTTTTCATATTCTCTAGTTAATTAATTTTATGCTAAATTACAGTATACATAAAATGACAGTGAATTACAGTGTAATGGTTCAAAGATTATATATTTCTCAAAAGAACATAATTCACTGCATGAGATACAAAGGTGATAAAATATACAGATATTAACCATAGTGTGTTGCTTAATTATACAAATTAAAATTAAATTATACAAGAAGTAGATATGTCGTAGTTGGATTGCATATTGCACCATTTTACATAACCTTACATAACTTCTATTTACCTTACAGATCCTAACATCAAAAATTAACTTTCCTGGTCAAATGTTCTGTGATGTGTTCAAACTCCAAACATTCTTCGTAGTATCCAAATCGGAGGCGGAATCTCTTAAGAAACAGCTTTGTACTGAGGCGTGGAAGAACTACGTCGCAGACTTGATCAAGTCTTTTGGAGTATTTGAAGTTAAGCAAAATGTGAGTTTTTATTATATATTTTAAATAGTTGAATTTAGGGGTATGAGGGTTTCATATTTCACTCCTTGTAGAAAGTGTTATTTGAATACACCAAAACACCTTATTTTGATTTATAGCTAGTTTCCAAATAATGTTTCTATAGACTCATGATACTTAAATTCATTTTCAGATCAACAATATGGCGTCCCTCCTAGTCCAAGAAACACTAGGTAAGGACACGAGTGATCAACTGTACACCATCGAGAAAGACTTCAAAGTTCTAAAGAACTTCAGCCAGGCCCTCGTCAGGATGGAAACAGAGGAAAAACCAGAGGTGGACTGGAGTGGCCTATTCAATCTGGATGAAGAATCTGAGCTGATGCAAGTGGCGCGGGCGAAGGGACATCTAGGGAAACAGATGCTGTAAGTAAATTATGAATTGCAATTTCATGGAGCTCGTACAGCTTTTCAGCATTATTATGTGTAAAATAATAACTGATATGGACGTATAAAACGTAAAAATAAATTCATTGTAGTGCTCCAAGCATCCAGGTCTCTCTCTCTCTACTCAGTCTCTGTTTCAGTACAAGCAGTCTCTGATTGAAAATCGTTTTCCATAGGTACTTAAGAACTAGAAATGACCTCCTCGATAATTTGTGTTGATTGTTCCAGAATAGTAATCCATGGTGCGATGGCCAAAGAAATCGTTCAGCAGAATCCGATCTTGGACTTCAAGATCTCTCCTTACTTCAATGACGTCATCATCTTGGTATCAGCAATTAATCAGCAACTGGAACTAATACCGGAGAGTCAGGCTCAGAGTTTCAAGGATGTGTATGTTGATGTGGTGGTCACTATGTTGATGACTGCGCTGAATGAGGATAAGGTAGGTTTTCTTTATGTATTTCTATTTTTAAAATGTCATTGAAACTGTGTATCTAAATACCTTTGCATTCTATCTAAATAGCTACTCCAACATCTAGACCTGGAACACGCCTTTATAGGCCACTCAAATAATTTGCTCTGTGAAAGAAACAGCTATGCTATCTATAGCGGATACGCAATTGCTATGCTACTGTGAATAGTAGAAAACGCTGTTACGACCGTATTCACCACGATACATAATCCATATTAGAATCACCCCTTTGCTAAAACTAAAAATGAATATACCTACATAAATGGATACATATTGCAGACTTACAAAGCCCTGTCAACTGCTGGTGAAGATATCCTGTGTAATGGAGTAGAGGCAGCGAGTGAATATTTAGAATTGCCACCTGAAGAGGATACTAAGAGGAATCTAGTAGAATCACTCTGTAATGCTACCATTGCCATCGAAAATGGACTTAAAGCAGACTCCGTTGTTTCAAAAGCTGTAAGTAACGTTTTCGCTCTGTTTTTCCTTTTCGTTCCTCCTACTGATTGAAATAAAACATAGATAGCTGGCTGTAGCTATATCAGTGATCTGCCTAATGTTTCTCACTGCATATGCAGCGGAACATAACCTGCTAGACAGGGCTGAAATATGCGCACCCCACTGTAACTTACAATCAACCGTAATACCTAAGAACACAGTTTCATTACTTATAGGTATGGTAGCATCGTACGACATAGAACTAACCGTAAGGTAAGTCATGTCGGTTGAGAAGTAAAGTAACTTGCTTTTCAATAATTGTCACTGACGTCACCTTTAAGACCTAAATTCAGAATGTGAAGCCAAATTTTTACCTGGCGGGTGGGACTCGCGGTGGCTTAGTGGTCATAGCATCTGGTGTATCGAACCAAAAGACGCAGGTTCGAAACCTTTACTAAAATAACTGTAATAAAATAATTTGTCGCTGGCATTATTTTGATCTGTAGCCCAAGCACGAACACTTTCTTTTGAAAACGTATTCGTATCGAAATCTTACATATAATAAGAATGTAAGTGAGCCGTGTCTGTACATTGCTTATATTTACAAAAAAACTAATTTGGGGGACTCAGAATCGGTAACACAATCCATTTCTATTTTTTTTTAAACTTTTGTCTGTCTGTTTGTCTGTCGGTTTGTCTGTCGGTTTGTCTGTCGGTTTGTCTGTATGTTTGACCGCGCATCAAATGATAACTACTGAAGAGATTTGGAGGAAGTGGACAGGAATTCATAGCCTGTTTCTTGGATTAACATTTAGGCTATATTTCATTAAAATCGGCTCACTCTATCAAAAGTTATTAACATTTTAACGATTGAACACGTAGAATTTGAAAAATAACCGTTGAAGCAAATTTCCTTTTTAAGTATTTTCGTACTAGACTAGCACGGGTCAAACATTATAACAGAATCAAGAAATAAAATTAAAAAAATACATTCACAGGTACTAAATAAGATAAAACAAGAAAATAAAACAAAGAAATCAAAAACAATTATTGTGAACGGGAATTGATTATTAGTACAGTTATTCTAACTCTACTTATACAAGGCATCACGGGACATACATAGGACTTATCCAGCGAGCATCAGCCGGTGTAAAAACTAAATATTTGAGTAGGGTAAAGAAGTAAACAAAGAATGACAATTTATTCTCTAGAAGACTAACACGACATCGTTATTAACTCAATGAAATTTGATTCCATAACAGGTGTCATTTTGAGTTGACAATTTTTGACAATCATTCTTTTCTTCTTTATAGCATCCAGCTTTAAAGTAACTGATTTTATAATGTGAAACCTCCATAGTGTAGATTGTAAAGAGTTTCCATCTAACCAAATCATAAAATAATATACCACGTATTCTACCTATGTATAATAAATAAAAAAAATCGTTAATCTTTACTGATGCCGAAACAGTTATTTGAGATTTTTATCTATTCAGGTTAGTCTGTTTATATTTGCGAACATTTTTTTAAAATTAAGTAATGTAAATTAAGTCAATGGCGCTAAGTTTAAAAATATTGAAAACCAGAATCCTTTTTTTGTGGCAGTTAGTTGAAACTTGGAGAGGACAACGTCTCTCAGGTCAGCTAGTCGAGAATAATTTGTATGAGAAGGAGGTTAATGAACGTAGATGAAGCGAATATGGTGTGCCACGATCGTAGCAAGTGTAGTCTCTAAATTGTGGAGCATCCATCCATCGAACCCAAGACATCTAGCGTAGCGGGCGCACTTGAAACCACTAGACTAACGAGGCAGGCGAATAATGGAGTAACAAACAAATAAAAAAAATACAGACGAATTGAGAACCTAACCGTTATTGTCTTTCAGATCGCTACCATCAAGAACTCCACCCATTCAGTCATAACCCTCAACTGGAACAAGCTCATCAACAGCTTAAAGGAGCTCTACGTGAAGCTGGATCGCGACTACCCGTACCTGTTCCAGTTCACCAGCTTCAACATGAACGAGTCCACCAAGAGGCGCATAGACTCCCTGTTCGCAGAGGCTAAGGAGTTCTGGTTCGGGGTAAAAAGTAAGGAGAGGAGTCTGCGAATGAGGTATGTAACATACCATCAAACATTCCATGGCACCTTTTTACCCGAAGGGTTATGCAAAGACGCACACAGTTAGCCAGTGTGTGTAATAAGGGGGAGCCTATTGCCATTAAGAGAGCACAAATCCAAACTCCCGAGCTGCTACTGAGAATTTCATAGATAATCCCAATTCCCAGATCGAAGCCAAGACCTGTAGCTTTGTAATCGCGGTAAGGACTAGAAGACTAATGATGCAGTATGTGTTTGTTAAAATTTATCTATGTCTTGCAGTTTTAATTGGATTAGTAAAAACAAATTCAGGTTACGGATAGACGTAGATTTACTATCATCATCATCATTAACTATGATTGTCTTCCTTCTTGCTTCAGCGTTAAGCTTGCGTTACGTTTCCTGGACTTCCTGGACTGCGGTCTGTTCGACGTGAACGGCGATATCTGGCTGAAAATCAAGCACGCCATCGCTGCCACCGCCGGTCCCTTCAGCGTTCTAGATGAAACTGTCAGATTAGTTGCAGGTAACATAAATCATTATAGCCTACAAAATGACGCGGAAATCGTATACGAAGTATCGTGAAGAAGTTGTATGTAGTCTTCCGTAAGGATAAATAAGAAGTTAAAAACATGGTAAAGGAAAGTTGAAAGAAAATCGTCGAAAGAAGAAGAAACAACAGTGGCAGAGCATCTTTCCCGGTGCAACGTTAATATTTTAAATAGCGTTTGCGATTTTCTTGACCATGTTAAAGGTGTGATTTTACCGTCTTACTGGCATTGACCAGTAAGACGGTAAAATCACACCTTTAAGTTGGAATTGTCCAACTCAGATCTACTACTGAGAAATTCATAGAAAACCCCAATAACACTGCTTAAAATGAGAGGATCTCTATTGTAACACTCACGCTTGGGCCCACTACACTAACGAGATTCTTAAAAACTTGAAGAATAGTGATATCGCGGCATCATCGGTTAGGAACACAATGAGTAGGTATACTTATCAAAGATTAGCAATCTGTTTGTCATTTCAGCGCTACTAACAAACGGTTCGTACACTGGCGACCTTCCTCCCATGACCGTGGCAGCTCTGAGCGTCGTCATCCCTAACATTCCGCAGCTTACTGTCGATGCTGTTGACATTATCACACGTGATGATACCGATGTAAGTGTACCTTGACATTATAAATATGAATCAGGCTATTTTTATTCTAGTGAATCATCGAAGGGATTTAGCGACATAATCCCAAAAGTTTATACCTGACATACCATCATGACTGTATTTCACGAGTAAGGTAAGAGGAAGGAGAAAAAAAGAAAAAGAGAGTAAGGTAATGGTGTAGAAGTAGGTGTGTTTTGGTTTTGATGTACCACATAAGGGCAAGATTATGGGCCATTTAACCAGGTAAAAATCCAAATTCCGAGAGAGAGACCTACACTTGTGATCTTTTTACTATATTTGAACACGTTGGTTCAAATTCAGTAAAAAGATCAAGAGATGAGATCGATTTTTCTTTCGCTTAGATTTATATCTTGAACCCTTGAAGCCGTAATAAGTGTAGCGACACGTTTAGCGTTGCGGATGAATGATTGGCTTCTACGTCACGTGTTGTGGCTTCGATCCCCATACGGAGTATTTGTATGATCTACAGGTAGTTGTTCCGGGGCTGGACGTTTGTGTATGTGAGAATTTGTGTTTGTGAACGCATCCACGATATAAGAGAACATCCTAGTGTGTGGGCAACGTTTTTTTTACTACAAGAAATATTTTCCTTCTCGAAGTTTATCAATCATACCTATTTTACAGGTTCAGCCAATCATATCAGTTTTGAATTCGAAGCTTCCTTGGCCGTGTTCCACTACCAGCATGTCTGAGTTGCTGCAATTGACACCATCTTCGAAGGTTGCCGTGAAGGGAATGGAGACAATCCTCTGCATGAATGATGAGTTCCGGCAGGAATGGCTGGCATATCTTGCTGCTAAGAACGCTATTGTTAATGTGAGTGCCATCTTCAGAATATACCTTGTGTAAACGCATCGAAAGCGCAGTGCTAATGAAATTGGCTTCTACAATAGTAAAAGTATTCGATTCCCCAACAATGAAAACACTTTAGAACCTACAGATTATTGTTTTGGGTCTTGGTGTCTGTATTACCCACATAAAGTTTGTGTTTGTAAAAAGTATTCATGACAATGATATTTCTTCTGTATGGGGAAACTTTTTAAAAACCAATACCATACCTAATATATAGAGTTTCTTGTCGGCTCTTCTCCATAAGACCCTCTATTTGGAACCGTGAAATTGCAAAAGTATTAGGTATTAATAATGGTCTAATTCAAGTAAAATATTTTTACCATTAAACCCAGTAGTCCTGAGCGCGACTTTACATAATTTTCAGGTGTCGTCATCATGGAATACTACAGAGTATAAACCACACCTGTTCCTCAAGTTCTCGACCGCGTTCGACTCGCTGGTGGAAGACTTTATGGTCACCAGAGACACCCTCCAGCACATCCTCAACGGCAGTGCTGACGGACAACTAGGGCTGCAGGAGGCCTGGCAGTATGCTGCTAATGCTTTGAACACCACCGAAAGAGATGGTATCTTGAAGTAAGCAGAGATATTAGATTGTTAACGCTGCATTTTTACAAACATAAGACCGGTAGCTCCTTAAGAAGAGCTACCGGTCCCAAATTACATTATATAGTTAAAAAATTATATCATTGCCTATTCCTAAAAACTCCAGGTCTGCGTTCGTAGTAAAATGTTTGCTTGCAAAGACTACCCTTACATTAACATTCTCAGGAAGCTATTCAGCAAGATGGACACAGTGATCAACTCCGTGAACACCTCCTCGCTGTCCAGCGACGTGCCCCTCAGCAGCCTCTGGGAGAGGTTCGCCAACTGCAGCGGCATTATGGATGCTGACTGCCGACTCCTTGGCAGGAAGGCTTGGAAGGGCTTCTTCGGATCTCTGTCCATCATCCTGGAGAATCTTGCCACTGATCTGCTGACTTACTTCCAAGAAGTTAATGGTAAGAGAGGTTCCTGGACAATAACATTTTAGAGATTAATAAATTGACAACTGGCACGTTTCGCGTGGTGATTGAATGATTGGGTTCTGCACCACATGATGTGGGTTCAATCCCGCATTATCATCAGTATCTGCCTACTTTCGTCCACTGCTGGACGTAAGGCTCTCCCAGTGAACACTTCAGTCCCCGCACTAGGTAACATGTGCACAAGTACTGCAATGATTTGCTGATCTAAGCTAAAACCGGCGCTACACCTGTGTTTTGTGTTTGGTCTCATAAAATTGGTATATTCATAGAAGAGAACTCGAGTCTTCTGCAGCTGGTGGGCTTCACGCGCAGCACGGGACTGTTCGTCCTATACGACAACATGGCCGAGTTCATGGGCGTGCTGCTCAACTCCTACTGGGACTACGGGTTCATGAGCCAGGTAATGCACGAGACAAAACAGGGAAACATACAGACAGATAACCACTTGTGTTTTCTGACAAAGATGACGTGTTAGGGACTCGAATTGGGCTCGAATCGAAATCGGGGGCATAGTACAGCATCACGTATAGGTATTTATTTTTTCATTGAACGCGCGATTTCTAGACCGAAAAAGAATATAAGATACTTAGTACAAGAAAATAAACGTGATTTCGTGGGGGATAGTCTAAAACCTCATATTATCAGAGAGAAGCCGGGCCTTTAAGTTGCAAAAAAAACGTCACCGGATTAGACCCCTTACATAACATAATCAACCCATTACATTGTCCCACTGCTGGGCACGGGTCTCCTCTCTTAATCAGAGTGATTAGGCTATAGTCCACCACGCTGGCCTTATGCGGGCTGGCAGACTTCATACGTCGTCGAGAATGATGAAAAATTTCGAGAATCTAATGAATAAATCATCAGGTCCGTCGAGCGTCCCAGTCGGAGTTCTGGGACTGCGAGGCGCTGGTGTCGTCGCTGGTGGCTCCGCCCGGCAGCGTCCTCGACTCGGCCGCCTTCACCAAGATGCAGCCGTTCCTCTGCCCCTCGCTGCTGCACTGGCTGTCGCTGCCCAGAGGAGACAATACACTCCTCGATGTGTTCTCTAAGCCTGTAAGTCCAACTCTACTAAGTACTTGTATAGTACGATTATTTTAGCCACTTACTTCAAAACAGCGTCTACAAAAGAGGAAATTCTTAAAACACGAACTAGCACAATGATCCGAACGAGATAGTTCCAATAAGTCTTTATTTAAAAAAATATACAATTGGCTTAAACAACATTAAAATCTGTTAAAAAATAAGAAAGTTATAATTATGTTTATTTTCATCAGATAATGTACTAAGTATAGACAATCCACAACGCTATACAAATCCCATAGGTTGGTACTAACACTCTTGCGGGAAAAGGACACAAAGCATAAAAACTTGAAATGCTTATATCTTGGAACTGTATTAATAACCCCTTATATTTATTTAATAGCCACACATATTTTTCACTACTCAATTACAAACTACAATAACAAACTAGTTCTGTCTAGTTCTGTCTTCATGGCTCCTACCTGAGGTTAGCGGTAACTGAAATATTTCACCTAAACAAAATCATTTTTTTCAGCAATATTTCTTTTTCACACTCCACGTGAAAAATCTGACGAGCAGATTTGAAAATGCTTACATCAAAGCTGTAGAATTAGCTGATTACTTGACTGAAATATCTAAAAAGAACCAAACCATACTAACCGAAGATGACATGAAAATTAACACAATTGAAGGGAAACTAGAAAAAGCTGTTGACACAGTACTGAATTTCAAACTTAATGTCTCTAGTCCTACATATCAAATGTTCCATGAAATTAATATAAAACAATTTGTTGCTAACATTTATTTAACAAGAATAGTAACCATGATTAACAAACTGTACGAAAATATTGATGCTTTAGTAATAACTGACATATTCGAAGGAAATGAAGAAGAAATGAAATCAATGAAAGCTGACTCAGAAATAATTAAATATCTATTCAAACGGAAACCTACGGATGCTATAAATATACATTTTGATATATTAACTGATGTGATATGGAATAATAATGAGGAATATACTTTAGTTCATGCATTTGATAAAATGTGCGATGATTTAAAAGCTAATATAAGTAAGACAATCCTCGTGAACAATGAAAGAGCCAGAAACCAGATATGTAGTAAGAAGTATGGTGTTATATATGGCGCTGTACAGAATAACATAGTTAATGATTATGATGTTGCCAGAAACAGTCTAAAGAATCTGGTGAAAATGCTGCAAAGTGACGGAGATGGTGTCACAGATGTGTTTGAATTTCTTGGTAACAGGTAAGTTTAAATAGATATTTATTTTAATAATGTTTATAACTTAGCTATTCAGGTAGTGCAATTCGCGCCGAATAATACTTACTGAAGTCAGATAGCAAGATCGGTATTTACGCATGACGAATCAAGTATTTAAGCTGAACACTCATTGGATGGAAAGCTTATATAATAGCAAGGTGAAGTTAACTTATGAGGCTTAATGTGTAGCCGTGTGTACCTATGTATAAAATAATGATATTTAATAATACTTATCACATGTCATGACGTTGCCTCATGTACCCTAATTACTTAAAATAAGGTTTAATTTTCATTGTACAAAATATTCATTCAAAAGCTTGTACCCTCTTCGAATAATGTTGAAATATAACATTTCACCCAATTTGAAAGGCCATAGGTAAAAATAACATAATTATATCATTCATACTAATAAACGCTAGATTAGTTTTCTCAATTTTTTAACATTTAAAATATTCTACAATAAGTATCCATTTTTTCTTACCACAGGAAACAGCTAATATCCTCACTCAGGATATCCACGAAACATGCATACGACCTCAGCATCCCCATCTACCTAAAGTACCTGCAGTCCAACCTGCAGAGCTATGACGTCATCCTGGGTTTCCTAGGCGGCGAGGACTGGTGGAAACTGCTGCGGGAACTATACAATGGTCCTTACGCTACCAAGTTCTTTGACCATCTGGAGAACAGTTTCGATGTGGCTGAAGATCTGCTCACAAATTTTGATGCGATACATGTAAGTATAAAATGGACATAGAATAAGTAATGCTATTTATTTCTGTAAAGAGATCCTTTAAAGAAGTGTCGTCAATTTCTACAATTTTAAAGTATTAGACGGTGGCATTTCTCAGTGGGAGAGCCATGCTTTGGCACGAATGGGTAGGCTTGACAGGAGTGATACCGCGGCCTCACAGAAAACCGGCGTGAAACAACGCATACGTTGTTTTTCGCCAAGTGAGTGAAGTTACCGGAGGCTCAAAACCTTTTAAAAGGCGGGCAACGCACTTGCGACACCTCTAGTGTTGGCGGTATCCATGGGTGGCGGTAAACGCTTACCATCAGGCGATCCGTGAAGTAAAGTAGTAAAGTCCAATAAAAAATAAAATAAAACACTCTTGTCCATTAGATAGTCCGTCTCCTCCACGACATAGACGTGAACCAGACGGAGTCGTTCTGCCGTCCGAACCTGACGCTGTCGGACTACGTCCCGGACCGGACGGGGCTGTGGTCCGACCTCAAGCGGCAGATGTGTGCCGAAGACAAGACCGACCTGTTCCGGGAATTGCCACCGCTGCTGTTCGCCTCACAGGTCAGCTATAAATATCACCGCTATCATTGCGACAGAATACCGTAGATCCAAACTGCGAACTGTATTGGTTGATTCGTTGTCATGTGTTTTGAATTGAGGAGATGAAAATATGTAGACTAAGTATTTAAAGATGGGATAAGAACAGGGGATAATGTTATTAGGGGATAATATTATAATGATAATGCTATACTTATATTCATCAAATAATATTCAGAATCGGATCATTAGATCTGAAGATTACCTTATACATACAAAGTAACAGATTCCTCTTATATACTGAAGTATAGAAAAGGGAGACCACTTTTTCACTGACGTATGTTTAAGTGAAGACATGAATGAGCAATGAAATATTTTTGCCAAAACCGTAGCAGAAGATGAAAAAATATCATATATTTTCAGGGTTACGAAAGTTCTTTAAAACTATCCAAAGAAATTAATTACACTGCGCTCAATGCTGACATATCCAACTTGGAATCGAGGCTGGACCTCGTAAAGGATGGACCACTACCACCACGGAACCCGTCATGGGTGACGGACGAGAAGATCCAGCATCTGCGGACGGTGGCGCTACAGCTGCTGTCCAAGGAGTCTCTCACCAAGGTCTCGTTTGCAGTGATCAGCAATGTGGTGGATGCTGGCACGCTGTTCTTGAATAGCAGGTAATTTAATCATATACTCATCTATCACCTTGTGTCGCATTATTCACCTCTCTGTGGAAAGGTGCCATCAAACTCTGAAAGAATTACAGAGAAGTAGTCTAGAAGAATAGAAGAGTAGTGAAAATGACAGACTGATTATACTAATATCACTAGCGGCCCGCTCCATTAAGCAAAAATCGAATTCCCAGAGCACATTGGAAACCCTCCTGACCTCGCCGCCACCCGCTATAGATGTATAACGTACTCATGGGGCCATAGACTCTAGATTTAGGTGTAGATCGCAGTGCTAGATGCTAGAAGATTCCATGGACGGTGGACCTTACTTACCCGCTAATACGTGTTGAATACAGTTTATAACGCGATTTCACAATGGTATGTGTGTTGCAGCCAGTGCACGCTGTGCTCTCCGCTGACGACGTGGTTCAAGCAGCTGAACCTGCAGCTGTTCAAGAAGCAGGAGTACGACAACCTGCTGTGCCACCTGCAAGACATGAGTCTGCACGACGTGTACCTCACGCTCAAGAACGACTTCCACTGGGACATGGCCATCAGGGAGGTCAGTCACTTCCTACATTTTTGAGGCTTCGACCTTCATCTTTATAATATAGGAGGTATAATAGGCTTAATTTTATAAAATATTGAGAAACATGACTTTGTTTTGTATGTACTTACAACAAAACGTCTACGCATTACAAATATAAGCGTTATTGCGACCGAAAACAAGCCGTCCAAAGAGGAAAAATGTTGCCATGCGTACGACTTCTTATCAAAGTTTGACCACTAACTGTTGCCTGCCACTCGAAACTCAAAAGGACTTATTGATAATTGATATAAAAAATGGCCTATGACTTTCGATAATGCCCATATTTCTATATATAAAAACTAAACAAATAAAAAGTATGGATTACATACATAGATGAACTAATTACATAAAAATCAAATTAAATTCAGCGCATCTACGCGTTATGTCTCCAGTCCTACAATGATTTAATATTCATCCCACAGTTAATTTCAACCCGTAACTACACGAAGTACGAAATGAACAAGTCGATGAACGAGTTCCTGGGCCAGGTGAAGCTGCACCTGCTGGAAGACATCGGTGCCAGGAGCACCAAGCTCACGGAGTGCCTCGCCAGGAATGTAACAAGGAACGCGTTCGGAAACGCCGCACTGTGAGTGGAGAATTAAGTATACGGATTATAATATATTATTTGCAAAGAATACTGTTACCAAAGGACTTGTGTCCCCATGCAATGCTGTCAATGCACTAATAAGCCATGAACACACTCACGCCGATTTGCAGAAATTATAAACTGCCCCTTGCTACGATTCTTACAAACTAATTTTGCTTCTTCCACATTCATACATCTTCTCATACATACGCGCCGGTTGCAAGAACTAAGTACGCACCTGACTTTTTGCAAGTACCTCAGTGGTGGATGTGTTTCGAAGGCAGCTTCCGATCCTAGCACTGATGTGATACAAAAAAAGATTATTATAGCTGCTTTCACTGCAGCTGAACATGAGCTCCTAGGTTTTCCTTTTCTATTTAGTTATTAAAGTTAAAACATGATAGTCTCAAATCAGTATCGAATCGAGAATTTAGATTTTTGTCCCAATAGGCAGGCAATAGCAACGACGTTTTTCAAAAGAAAATATTTCCAGATTCGCCTCAGTGCTAGCTCACACAACCAAGCTTGTCAGGGCTGAGCTCCCCCACATCCACGAAGTAGAGGGCGTCAAAGACGTGGGCTATCTCCAGGAACTGAGAGCTCAAGTAGCTCACAATATCGACGTTGTGAAACCTTTGAAAGACTATCTGCTTGAGACGAGTGATCTACAAAAAGAACTGTTGAAGATAACAAATGATAACTACATTGTTAGCGACATTGAAAACGCTCAAGTTAATCTACGTAAAGTAAGTTTAATTATATTTTTGTTTGACCTGTGTACAGTAGTCTAAGCTAAACTCGCATTGTATAAGTAGGCTTATCGCATTGCAGAGGTAAGCTTATAATACTGGAAATACGACGCTGTGCAGTCGTGTGTCAATAGTGGCGATTTTAGCCTCCCCCCTCCCCTTCTGACTTGTGACAGTGACTGTCAAATAATAAGTGTTTCGCCGAGTGAGTGAAGATACCCGTTTTTTTTTGTGATGGACGTAGGCTGTTGATTCAGGGAATCTTAACAGCCAGGAGCAACTTATAAACTAAGCAACAACAGCTAAGGGCGTCCCCTAACGGGACTCGGACCTCGGCTTAGGGCGTTGCTGAGGGGACAGCTAGGAACGGCTGGATCTGGTTTAAATTATTTTGGTACGAATTTATAGCTACTGGCTCGGTTCGAGCAAGGGTCGGGGGGGGGGATACCGGAGGCCCAAACCCTTTTAAAGATGACGAATGAAGAAGAAACGACTCTTCTGTTGTTGCGGGTGTCCATTGGCCGCGGTAATCGCTTACCATCAGGTGATCCGTCTGTTCGTTTCCGTACCCCATAAAAAGTGACTTAGATTAAATTGCTCAATTGCTCTGCTTATGATAACACAGTAAAATCATTTTCAGGTCCGCAGTATTGCTGAGTCATTGGATCAAAACGTAATTCTTTCTAATACTCATTGGAAGGATATTTGCGACAAATACGATTGCAATCACATCGCCTCAGTTATCGAGAACAATGTTAACAACTCTCGTGTTGACGCAGTGGTAAGTAACGTTCACTTAGGCCGGTTTCCATTACTAAAATCCTTGATAAATTTGCTTACTAGAGGTAGGATTTTGACATTACTTGTATACCTAAATAATGGGCCTTATGTCAAAATCCTATTTCTAGTAAAAAGTCCACAGACTGATTTGTTTATTAGGCTGTGAGTACTCTCCGTCTGAATCGGTTTGGGTAGTTTTAATCAGGTCAGTCCAGCGAGTTGGAGATCGTCCACGAGCTCGTCTTTCTTCAACTTGGCCCTGGACCAGCCTCTCCATGGAGCTCTCGTTTCTGGAGATTGGATGGAGACCAAAGATTAAATATATATTATCTATGGCGTGTAAATTTATGTATTTTTTATTTATAATATTTATCAATAGTCATTTCCTATCTCTCTATTTTCTAGTGCATCTACTGTTTTTATTATTTATCTCTACATCACCCTAAGGTTGTCTGGCAGAAAATGCCTAATCGCATTAAGACCGCCTTTGTACCAAACGGTGCATAAAGTATAATAAATAAAAAAACATATATATTCCTCACAGCTTCCAAAGTACCAAGACGAGGAGTTCTGGCGCTTCAAGTTCGTGTCAGGGTTGGTGCAGCACGCGGGCGAGCTGGTGCAGCACGGCGGCCGCGTGGCGGCGCTGGCGGCGCGCCTGCGCCTGCGCGCCCTGCTGCGCGCGCACGTGCCCGCCGTGCTCGACGCCCTCCTGCTCATTATCAGCGATGATGCCTTGGACACTGTCACCTACAGGTAGCTTTTTTTTATTATGGCACCACAATTTTTGTGTTCGCCAGTGTCAAGTGTAAGTTGTTCAGTTGCCCCAATAAAACGGTAGAAACTTTATTGAGGCTTCGATGGAGTTTAGGAGTGAACCCAAAAAGTCACGATTTTCAATTTTATATTATTTGCCTACACTCTCACACGTTCACGAACCCTTAATGGTTAATTATCCACCATAAAAATTACACATTAAACTTTGGAGAAATTCAAGCTTTGAAAAATAATATAAAATCGACAATGCGCACTTTACATTTTCCCGCCTAAATTCCCTACAGGTAGTTAGAAGCTCTATGTTTTGCACTGCCACATCATCATCAGACTCCTCACTATTTATTACACACTCTTACACACACGTATACTCTTAGGGCCACGTGCACCAACTTCATAAAATATATGTTTAAAGTGTATTTAAACACGATTTTTCATAGTATAATCTCCTCTTACTCCTCTCTTTATGTTTCAGTCTGCAGGGCATCATATCCGAGCTGCATCCTCTGCTGCAGAACACGGTGCTGGAGCATGACCTCAACGCGTTGTCCTCAGGCCTGTCCGTAGTCAAGCAGCTCAAGAACTACCTGCTGGAAAATGTAAATCTCAAACGTAAGTGTTTCATCAATAGATTATGATTAGTTTTTTCATCAAGGGAGAGCCATGCTTCGGCACGAATGGGCCGGCTCGACCAGAGTGATATCACAGAAAACCGTGAAACAATACTTACGTTGTGTTTCGCCGAGTGAGTGAGGATACCAGAGGCCCAAGTCCTTTTAAAAGGCGGATAACGCACTTGCGACTCTTCTGATGTTGCGGGTGTCCATGGGCGGCGGTAATCGCTTACGATCAGCTGATCCGCCTGCTCCCCTATACAATAAATAAAAATTACACAATGACTAATGCTTACGAACCGTTAATTGAAATCCTTCATTATCCTGATACAGTGGAAGTGTCGCGGCTATTCCCGGACGCGGAGGACGTGCAGGCCGGCCTGAGCGCGCTCGGCATCAACAACACTGACTTCTGGTCCATCGCCGCGCCCAGGATACGTGCTGGATACATACACCTCAAACCGGTTCGTCTGATTACTTTTTTCTATGACAGACTGGGAAAGTAACCTCCGTCTTGCAGAAAATCTTAGCCAAATAACATAGCTTCGTGCTATGTTGTGTTCCTAACGGTGAGCAGGGTCACCAGAACCCTCGTGAGGAAGTATCGTGTTGGTAGTGGGGGGGGACAGGTGGTTTTTAAGCATCGCACTTATTGTCTCCTATGCTGCCAGCCCAACTATTCCTCCTTAACTTTTGCCTTACCCTCTCAAAAAGGGTGTGTAAAGATTTTTTCAGGGTCGGCAACGCATTATTTATACTCCTGGTGTTGCAAACGTCCATAGGCTATGGTAACCGCTTACCATCAGACGGGCCGTATGCTTGTTTACCACCTTAGTGGTATAAAAAAAGCTATCTTTCTAAAAGATATCTAATTGTGTGTTCCATAGATATTTGTTTTGAGTCGGGATGAACGTTGTGTCTGTAAATAGCATGTTTCCGTTAGTAAATAGAATAAGGATTGCCAGAAGTCCGGCTGTTTACAGTCGTCTTCGGCTTGTAACAGAATAAACTCAAGACCCGAAAGTAAATAGTTTGTTCAGAATCGACTACTGAATCCATTACAGTTGTTTTAATGTGTTAATTTTTCCCAAAGATAATACTCGATAATACCCGAAACCATTCTCCCTTGATGATTGATCAGGGGAGCATGGCGGGTCTAGTAATGGAAAACTGAAACCTATTTGCACAGATTGTTATTGTATGCGTGTGTCACATAAATCATGAATCCTCTGGTATTGCGGGTGTCCATAGGTAGCAGAAGGTAATCGGTTACCATCAACAGATCCGTCTGCTCGTTTGCCTTATCCCATAAAAAACCACATGTACTACAACCATAGCGGGTGGGAAGCATTACTTTTTTCTAAGTGTAAGGCCTTCGCCACACTTGGCGGTAACTCCATCGCGTAAGATCCGCGACGGAACGACCGATCTTCCGCGTAATGTGGCCGCTTTTTGCAATCTATATGAAATAACATGTATCGAGTTTCCGCCAAGTGTGGCGAAGGCCTAAGAGTAGATTAACTCATTAAGTGAAGTAAAATGATATTTTTTTCAAAGTCTGAATGCTGTGAAAATATAGGTAGAATTATTTATTTTGTTCACCAGTAAAATTGAAATCATTATAAATTTGTTGGTCCAGCTGCTGACATCAAAGGCAGAGGATGCGGACATAGGTAGGTACGTGTGCCAGCCGGAGGTGATGTCCCGCGTGCTGGCGCCGGCCGAGCTGGCGGGCGCAGGGGCGGGCGGGGGCGGGGGCGCGGGCGGGGGCGCGGTGTCGGGGGCGACTGCAGGAGCCGCTCTGCTCGCCGCCGCGGCGCAGTGCTGCGGGCTGAGCGACTCCACGGTGCGCGCGATGCTGCCCGTGCTCATCAGGAACTTCAACTTCAGCTTGATCCTTGACCAGGTACTTAGATATAGACCTAAAATTTCCCAAGTCTTAAGGGCCACTTGCACCAACTTAAATTGTATTTAAACACGATTTTTCATAGAAATTTTGTGTTTGAATACAATTTATATGAAGACATATTGATATGAAGTATAATGCAAGAACACTAGAAAAAAAGCAGTCTTAAGTGCTCTAGTGTTGGCTCCTGGGTAACAATGACTATTTACCATCATCTGGGGCCCAAGTCTGCTATTTCAGTTGTATCAAAATGGTCGTTCAATGGCACTAAATGACATAAGAACTGACAGATTTCGTAGAAAAAACTGTCAAAAATCAACAATTCTGAAGCCATTGAGTGACGATTTTGACACGACAAAATAGCAGACTTGGGGCCCAGGTGCCTTGTCTACTCGTGTGCCGACAGAAACAATAAAAATAAATAAATAAATAAATATTCTGGGACATTTTTACACAGCACCATCTAGTCCCAAACTAAGCAGAGCTTGTACCATGGGTACTAGACAATGGATATAATACTTATATACTTTTTTTTTTGTAAATACATACTTATAATACATAAGAAACACCCAGACGAACACAAACACTTATATTCATCACATAAATTTTTGTGTCCTGTGGGAATCGAACCCACGACCTCATGGTCAGCAGTCCAGTACTCGAACCACTAAACCACAGAGGTCGTCACAAAAAACTTCTAAGTGCATGTAAATCTAGATAGATAGTCAAAGTGTAAATCCCAATATTCTGGATTTTTTAATCAGGTAACGCACACTCTCCTGACTAAATTGTACTCCGCATCGAACTTGACGGAAGACGAAGGAGCGACAGTGTTGGCTAAGTACCAGCAGATGGCGGCACTGCTGCCCGTACTCCAGGAGAACGTTGGCGACGTGGGGAAGACCTTCGCCAACGAGACGCTGTTCCAGAGCCTCAAGGACTTCAGCTCCGTAGGGAATCTGCTGTCTTGTATGTATCAGTGATTCCACCAACCTGAATCCAGTAAAATTACTAGCATTTCTCGTCAGTTTTTCTCCGTTAAATCCACATTTTGGAATCGTACACTTATTTTTTTATATTTAAAGGTATTACAATATTAGTCTAATAGTCCTTTTAGCGCGACTGCTACTCTAGAGGTCTCTAGAGGCTCTCAGGCTTCAGTTTCACGGAAGTAGCTAAACGTTTTCGGATTTTTCCCCGATTAATAGCAATAGGCTCGCCCCATATTATAGGATTTCTAAACATACTGGCAAACTATGGTTGTACATTAGTACACCTCTGCACTTTGAGGAATACAGGCGTGTATGTCAGTTATAAAGGTTAAAATCATCTTCCTGCTACTGTCCCCATTTATTCGGTTGGAAAAAATAACTTTATATTATTGTTCTACAGCTAGCGAGTTCCTGTCGAGTGCAGGCAACATGTTGTGCGGCACTCCGTTCCAGGTGAACTCCAACAGGTTCTACAAGTCCATCGCAGCCACACCGGACTTTTCCACACAGCCTGACCAGGCCCAGCTCGATGTGCTACCCAGTAAGTCTCCCACTACTTCTTCTCTTGTGTGAAATAGAGAGTGAATACCATAGGACAGTAGATAAAAGGTGTTGGTAAAAGAATTAGTCCGTGGATTGATAGAGAGCTGACTTTCTTTTGTTATCTCCGAGGTCAACTAAATGTGTTTACTAATGTGAACCAATTCACAGCGGACTTCTGCCGGTCCTTATATCGAGACATAATCAAGATGGAGGGCGGCAAGATCGTGTGGAGCTTCGTGAAGCCGCTGGTGATGGGCAAGATCCTGTACACTCCACCCAACCCCACCGTCACCAGGATCATACAGCAGGTGATGCTACTAGGGCATATGATTGTGAAACTAGTGGCATAAGCATAGATGAAGACCATTTAATGATGTTGGAAATCTTTTCTTGCTTCTTCTTAGGAGCTTAAAATTGCCTACCTGTTGTACAGCTTTCAAAAAACGTAATACCTACCAAATTAAATCATAATATAAGATAATCCAAATAATATTTTATCAAATTTCGTTATTCGGATTGTTCCTACTGTACCATTTTGTCTACTACTATAACTGCACTAGAAATAAATGAAATCGTGGTGAACTTGGTAAAGTTATCAAGGATTGCATTCGCTTACATTTATTTCCAGTGAAGTATTTTGGAAGTAATGGTAGAGCAGGAACCTAGATTAACGATATCGGAATCTGAATATTAATACACTTTGAATAAATTGTTTGTATGGGAAATTCGATCCGTCCGAATGCCGAACTCGGAATTACCAGAACATACTATCTTGCGGCTAAAATTCCTCTTTGAATCTATATTGTCAGATTTGCAAGTTTTAGAAATCGATGAGCATATGAAACGCAGGATGACCATTTACAGCAATAGGTCTCAGATCAATGTGGTCATTGAACATGATTTTGGTTTTATCCAAATTCATGCTGAGACCTACGCTTTGCGAGGCCGATGCTAGGCTGTCCCACATTTGTTGAAGCTCCTCTAGCGACTCTGCCATTGGGACTATGTCATCTGCGAATCGTAGGTGCGAGATGTAATCGCCGTTTATGTTTATGCCCTTACCTTTCCAGTCCAACGTCTTAAACAAGTCTTCCAATGCGCTCGTGAACAGTTTCGGGGATATGACGTCCCCCTGTCTCACGCCTCTGCGCAATTGGATGGGTTTAGACTGTTGGTCCTGTACTTGGACATTCATAAAAGCCGATTCGTAGAGAGATCTCAGCACCTCGATGTAGCGATAGTCCAATTGGCACCGCTGTAAGAATTCCAAAACAGCCCAGGTTTCCACTGAGTCAAAGGCTTTCTCATAGTCCACAAATGCCAGGCACCTCAAAATACCACTGTAAATGGTCATCCTCTTGAAGTTATTTCAAAATATACTTACCTCGGGCAGATCTTGCAGTTGGGTAAAAACAACTTGGAGAGGGGAGGCCAAGAGGAGGATCCAACTGGGCTGGGCAACATTTGGAAAACTACGTCAAGTCTTCTTTCTGCTTTCATCACCCATACCGCAAAGTTTGAAAACGAAAGTTTTCAACCAGTGCGTCCTACCCGTGATGACCTACGGCGCTGAAACGTGGACACTCACAGTACGGCTAGTCCATCATTTTAAAGTCGCTCAGCATGCTATGGAGCGCGCTATGCTCGGAGTTTCTCTGAAGGATAAAATCCGCAACGAGGTTATCCGACAGAGAACCAAAGTAGTCGACATAGCGCACCGAATTAGCAAGCTGAAGTGGCAGTGGGCTGGCCATATCTGTAGAAGAACCGACAACCGCTGGGGTAGACGTGTTCTTGAGTGGAGACCGCGACTTGGCAAACGTAGCGTAGGACGCCCTGCGGCGAGATGGAGTGATGATTTGCGAAAGGTTGCTGGCGGAAGCTGGATGCGACAAGCCGAAGACAGGGTGAAATGGCGCACATTGGGGGAGGCCTACGTCCAGCAGTGGACTAGTATGGGCTGATGATGATGATGATGAAACGCAGGATCGAATTCGTTTACTTTACATTATAGGTGCTCGGGCGATGAAATAAAAATGTTATTTTGCACACACTATGTTTTTATTGTCCTTACAGTTTTAAGCACGTGAATAGGGCACAAGAATAGATACAGAAGATAAGCGTGAAGTATGAATGAGAAGTACGAAGTGATAGACGGAGGATAAGCAGATATCTAAGCGAAAGGCGAGATAATATTCGAGGCGCAAGCGAGCGTGCCTTCCGCGTCGGAGCCCGTAAAACACTAAGGTCTGCGGCCGCGGTCGCACTGAGCCGCCGGGCGCGCAGCTGAACCATTCGCATTCCACACATTCTTTGTTGTGCTCGAGAGAACGCGATATGGTGCGCGCTCGCTTCTACCTGAGTGAAGCTACACACGATGAAAGATTAATTATTGTCAAGTAATACATACAGAATTGATATAACAGATTGAATAAGAGAATAATATATAAAATAGCAAATTACTACGCGACTGTATGATGTAATAGGTAGGTAATAGGTCACTACACCACCCCCCCACTGAGACCGGAGCTACGCTAAGGTCGATAGTAATCCGGGAATTGTACTCTTCTTCCAGACTTGGTCTTCCTCTCGGCAGCGTCCCCCGATGCTGCGTGGGTCGTGGTAGGATTTTCCATGTCTCTGGTTAAGTAAGCTGGTTTCAATCTGTCTATGCTTACGGTTATCTCTCTTCCTTGAATTTCAATTTTATAAGTCTTGTTACCTCTTTCCTTAACTTTATATGGTCCGGTGTATGGAGGATCAAGAGGTTTCCGAACTGCGTCTTGTCTCAGGAACACGTACTCAGCTGTCGCCAAACTTTTTGGAACATAGAACGATCGCTGGCCATGTCGACTTGTAGGTTGAGGTGAGAGTTTCGACATGTGTAAACGTAGTCGCGTAGCGAAGTCAGTAACATCGATAACGTCAGCGGTAGACGGATTGAAGAACTCGCCAGGTAAGCGCAGGGGTTCTCCATACACGAGCTCAGCCGCTGAAGCCTTGAGGTCCTCTTTCCAGGCGCTACGGATGCCCAGGAGCACCAGGGGAAGAATTTCCGTCCAGTTGGTACCACTGTGACATTTGATTGCTGCTTTCATCTGGCGATGGAGTCTTTCCACCACCCCGTTGCAGGCTGGGTGATACGCAGTTGTCGGACGATGTTCAGCCCCGAGGATTGCGCTCATTGTGTTGAACAGCTTGGACTCAAACTGTCTACCTCTATCGGTGGTGATGCGGTGTGGACAGCCAAAGCGCGACACCCACCCAGCGATGAATGTGCGGGCGCATGTCTCGGCTGTGATGTCGGCGATTGGATACGCCTCAGGCCAACGGGTGAATCTATCGATGACCGTGAGGCAGTACCTGAAATCAGATGAAACTGGTAATGGCCCTACGATGTCCATGTGGACATGGGAAAAGCGTTCGGAGGGAACCGGAAAGGTTGAGGTGGGAGAAGATGTATGTCTGGTGATTTTGCATCGCTGGCAATCGACACACTCTCTAGCCCATTGCTTGCAGTCTTTCTTAATGCCAGGCCAAACAAACCGCTCTGTTAACAGTTTAGCCGTTGCCCTTGTACCTGGGTGACTCATTCGGTGCAATGCCTCAAAGAATTGCTTTCTATATGGTACAGTAACGTAAGGTCGCGGAGTACCAGTAGAGAGGTCGCAGTATATTACTTTCTTGCTGAATGGAGTTTCAACCTTTTCAAGTTTTAGTGCTGTGCCTTTTTGAAGAAGATCTTGCAGCTCAGGATCTGAAACCTGAGAATGTGCAAGTTCATCATAGTTGATAAGCGGTGCTATTGCTTCTACTCTGGATAGGGCGTCGGCCACGACATTGTCCTTGCCAGCTATGTATTGAATGTCAGTAGTAAATTGGGCAATAAAATCCAAATAGCGGAACTGTCTGGGTGAACATTTGTCACGGTTTGATGCAAATACGTACGTCAGAGGCTTGTGGTCTGTGTAAACAGTAAAGTGTCTGCCTTCAACCATGTGCCTGAAGTGTCTGATGGCCTCGTATACAGCCAGAAGTTCTCTGTCGTACGGACTATATTTTCTTTGCGCGGCTGTTAGTCGTCTTGAGAAAAACGCTAATGGTTTCCATGAGTCCTTAGCCCTTTGTTGAAGCACCGCTCCGATAGATATATCTGATGCATCAGTGTGGATAGCCAGTTGTGCGTTTGGTGTTGGATGAGCCAACAAAGCTGCTTCAGCCAAACTAGATTTACAGGCGTCAAAAGCTTCTAGCATTTCAGGTGTCAATTTGACGCTCTGCGAACCTTTTGTTTTTGGACCCGTGAGAACGACGTTTAGCGGTGCTTGAAGATCTGCTGCTCCAGGAATAAAACGGCGATAGAAGTTGTACATGCCTAGGAAACGTCGCAGTTCCTTAATGGTTTTAGGTACTGGGTAGACCTGTAATGCCTGGACCTTGTCTTTCAGCGGCTGAATGCCGTCTCCAGCAACTTCGTGGCCTAAAAAGGTTATCTTTGGTCTGGCAAACTCACACTTAGACGAATTGATCAACATGCCGTACTCTGACAGTCGTTGGAACAGTAGACGTAGGTGCTCAAAATGCAGGTCTTCTGTCTCCGAGAAGACCAAAATGTCATCTATGTATCCATAGCAGAAAGGGAGATCCTTGAGCATTTCATCTACAAACCTCTGGAACGTCTGGGCTGCATTTCTCAACCCAAACGTCATGTAGGGAAATTCAAAGAGTCCGAATGGTGTCGTTATTGCTGTTTTCATGACGTCATCAGGATTTACGGGTATCTGGTTATATGCTTTTACCAGGTCTACCTTGGAGTAAATACTGCTGCCCGCAAGTAGGTGAGCAAAATCCTGAATATGTCTTATTGGGTATTTATCCGGGATAGTCCGTGCGTTAAGTGCCCTATAATCACCACATGGTCGCCACCCGTTGTCTTTCTTAGGTGCCAGATGTAGTGCTGATGACCATGGGCTCTCAGATCTTCGCGCGGTTCCACTTGCTAGCATATCAGCGAATTCCTTTTTAGCGATCTGCAACTTGTCCGGTGGCAGACGACGTGGGCGACTGGATACAGGCGGTCCGGGAACCGTACGGATGTGATGAACGGTAGAATGTTTCACCTGTCGCTGCGTTCCAGCAGGCCGAGTAATATCTGGGTACTCACGTAACAAGCAGTGGTACTTGGAGTCACCGGTTACTGCTTTGATTGACGCAATGGCTTCTACAGCCTTGCTTGCAGGTGATGCAGTCGATGATAGCTGCGTAAGGCCGTCGATCAAGCGATGATTCCTCATGTCTACAAGCAGATGATAAAATATAAGAAAATCGGCTCCAATAATTGGTTTGCTTACGTCCGCAACCACAAATCTCCAGGGAAAAATTCGGCGAAGCCCTATATTAAGGTTTAAATTAATCCAGCCGTAAGTATTAATTGGACTACCATTTGCTGCATATAACTGGTATTCAGTTTTGCTGCGTGGCTGACGCAACATTGACCTTGGGAATACGCAGAGGTCAGATCCTGTATCTACCAGAAAAATCAATTTTGTTGATTGGTCCGTTATAAAGAAGCGGCTGGGTTCAACGTGGCAGTCGCTAGCCGCTACTTCCGGCTGCCGTTGGTGTTTACCGGGTATGTACAAGGCGTGGTGCATCTGTTTGCCCGGTCGCCAAACCGGTTATGGTACCAGCAGTGCCCGTCATTGCGCGGCTTCGACCGTGAACGGCTTCGGCCTCTGTGCGGGGTCGGTTCTCTGTCACTGCGACGTCCACCTTGTCTAGTAGAAAGTGCGTGTACCTGACCTTTAAAATCTGCAAACTGTCGTGCAAGCTCTGCCATCTGCCTCGCTAGCTCGTCCAACGAGCTGTTGCTGGTGTCCGCTTTCACCACGGCAGCAACTGCTGGTCCCGGCGGCGCGATCTCGTGCACCCTGTCGGCTAGTTCTGCAACAGATTCTAATGATAAGCTAGGCTGCGACGCAATCACAGTTTGTATATTTTGCGGTAATCTTCTTGACCACAATGTGCATAAAAAATTATCTGGTACCGTAGGACCTGCAAGGGTTCTGAGGTGCCGCAGAAACTGAGAGGGTTTGCGGTCCCCGAGTTCCTCATCCATAAGCAATTGTTGCACCTTTTTCTCTTGCGATGCTGATAGGCGTCTAATAAGCTCAGACTTTAACTTCTGGTACTTATTTTCAGCCGGCGGTGAATTGATAATATCTTTTACTTCGATAGCATATTTATTTTCTAGCTGAGATATTACGTAGTAAAACTTTGTACTGTCTGCAGTAATCCCAGATAAAACAAACTGACCTTCCATTTGTGCAAACCATAGTCCAGGTTCTTCAGGCCAAAACGGTGGTATTCGTACGCCGACTTTGAAAACGCCCCGATCGCCAAGCACGTCTCCCGCGTTGCCGGCTGTATGCGTCGCGAACGTTCGAGAAGCTTCACCGGAACCGCCCGCTCGTTTCGGATCCGTCATCGTAACGTACTGTTACTAACCGCCGCGTAACCCTATCCCCGCACGTACGCGTTCTTGTTATCGGGGTCACCAATATAGGTGCTCGGGCGATGAAATAAAAATGTTATTTTGCACACACTATGTTTTTATTGTCCTTACAGTTTTAAGCACGTGAATAGGGCACAAGAATAGATACAGAAGATAAGCGTGAAGTATGAATGAGAAGTACGAAGTGATAGACGGAGGATAAGCAGATATCTAAGCGAAAGGCGAGATAATATTCGAGGCGCAAGCGAGCGTGCCTTCCGCGTCGGAGCCCGTAAAACACTAAGGTCTGCGGCCGCGGTCGCACTGAGCCGCCGGGCGCGCAGCTGAACCATTCGCATTCCACACATTCTTTGTTGTGCTCGAGAGAACGCGATATGGTGCGCGCTCGCTTCTACCTGAGTGAAGCTACACACGATGAAAGATTAATTATTGTCAAGTAATACATACAGAATTGATATAACAGATTGAATAAGAGAATAATATATAAAATAGCAAATTACTACGCGACTGTATGATGTAATAGGTAGGTAATAGGTCACTACAACATCACACCTGTATTCCCCGAAGGGTTAGGCAGAGGCGTACTAATATACACCCACAGTTCGCCGGTATGTTTAGGTCCCATGTAATAGACAAATTCCAACTCCGAGCAGTCCGAGCTGCTACTGGGAATTTCATAGAAAAACCCAATAACATTTTGCTCGATCTGGGAATCGAACCCAGGACCTCTAGCGTAGCAGTCGCACTCAGGACCATTTGGCTAATGAGGCAGTTACTACTAGTTACGTTTACTTTTTTAAATTAGAAATTTCTCCACAGGCCAACGCGACCTTCGCAACAATGATAAAGTTGACTCAGTTGGTCCACTCTTTCGCCGCGTCCTTCCCAGCTGTGGACAAGCTGTCAGTCCATCGCGAGGGCATCGCAGTACTGCGGCGCGTCATGACGGGTTCACAGTTCAGCGCCGTCAGGGACATGCTCATAGGAGGGGGAGAGGAGGAAGCAGGGACCCTGCCCGATGTTGACGTAGACGGATTGTTCGACGAGTTTGGTGATTTGAAGGTATGCTCTAATAACTATAGATTTAATAGCTTCTGCTCATGACTCCATTGGTGTAGACCGCAGAATTGGGTCTAAACTGGATAGAAGCCATTCAGGTTCATCCAGTCCAAGTTTTTTTTTATGTGATAGGGGAGCAAACGAGCGGACGGATCACCTGATGGTAAGTGAATACTGCCGCCCATGGACACCCGCAACACCAGAGGAGTCACAGGCGCGCTGCCCGCCTTTTAAAAGTGTTTGGGCCTCCGGTAACCTCACTCACTCGGCGAAACACAACGCTAGCGTTTCTTCACGTCGGTTTCCTGTGAGGCCGTGGTATCACTCCGGTCAAGCCGGCCCATTCGTGCCGAAGCATGGCTCTCCCACGTGAAAGTAATAATATATATTCCAACGTTTATCCAAATCCTTTTTCAGCCGTTTTTCCGTGATTGTTTAACAAACTTTTTAATCAATAAAAAATATACCTTAACCAATTAGATGATTACAAAAGTATTTTTTTAATATCAGTATTAATTAAACATAAGATTATTTGTTGCTATATTGTTTGGTACCTTTTGTACATCGCTTTCGTTGTGTTTCACCGAGTAAGTGAGTGAGGATACCGGAGGCCCAAACCCTTTTAAAAGGCGGGCAACACGCTTGAGACTCCTCTGGTGTTGTGGGTGTCCATGGGCGGCGGTAATCGCTGACTATCAGGCGATCCGTCTGCTATTTTGCCGCCCTATACCATAAAAAAAACCTTACCTTTATGTCCCACTAATCTACTCGTAAATTTCCGCTCAAAACCAATCTTAACGAAATCACACCACGTTTTGGTCAGAAGTTCTATGACTAGTTTCATGAAGACTGCGTACTAAATAGGCCACAACTTGCAGGACATGGGCAGTCTGCTGTCCAAGGTGTCGGATCTCCTGCACTGCATCAACCTGGACCGGTTCCAGGCGTCTCCGGACGAGGAGCAGCTCTCGCACCACGCGGCACAGCTCAGCATCGTCAACGAGTTCACTGCCGGTATCAATGTTCATTTTCTAAAACCCTTCTATTAGGTCCATTTTATTCTTTAAGTCAGCAAACTGCCTCAGCCTAGTGGTTCTTCTCGATCTTCTTGTACGCTTCGGAAACCTGGACGTTAAAAGCTCGCACCCGGCAAAGAATAGACGCGTTCGAAATGTGGTGTTGGCGCAGAATGCTCCAGATTTCATGGACATAACGCCGCACAAACGAGTCTATTCTAAAAGAACTCAACATAGGAACGCGGCTCTCGACCACCTGCACACAACGCGTCCTAAGCTTTTTCGGCCATCTGGCCAGGTCTGGTCCAGATGGTTTAGAAAAACTTGTTATCACTGGCCGCATGGCGTGTGGCATGCAAGTGTACACCAAGCCCAAGATCGTGCAGCCTGGCGAGCGATGGTGAAGAGAGCCCATAGCCGTCACGTCCCTCAGTCATGAGGATACGACGAAGAAGAAGAAGAGTGGTCCCAAGTGCGACTGCTACGCTAGAGGTCCTGGGTTCGATTCCCAGGTCGAGCAGTGTTATTGGGTTTTTCTATGAAATTCCCAGTAGCAGCTCGGAGTTTGGAATTTGTGCCCGGTTAATGGCAATAGACTCGCCCCCTATTACATGGAACCTAAACATATCGGCGAACTGTGGGTGTACGTGAGTAGCCTTTGGAAATACTAGTGTCATGTTTTATTGAAACCGAATTGGACGATTACATATTTTTCCGTAAGGTACAAAAGTCAAAGTCAAATATTTTATAAACGAATATTACAGATGGACCAACTTTTGTAGACCAATATTACAGGTGCCTACTTTTGAATTATCATAACTAGGTGTTCCAAATAGTGGATCCTATGGAGAAGAACATCTTTAACCAAAAATTATAACATTGTTACAATAAAGTGCTTGTCTTCTAGGTGTGGTGTTCCTTACCACTGAAGAGCAAGGCGACGAGCTCACTAACGTTGAGTACAAGATCAGGATGGACATCGACAACGCACCCACCACCAACAGACTTAAGGATTAGTGAGTATTACAAACTTGTTTAGGCGTCTCTATATGGCTTACGCTGAAAATATTGCTTGCGCGATTCAGGATTTGTTTCCATGAGCTTCTTACATAGTGCTATAACTGTCGCTACAGGTTAAAATCAGCAAAACTCTTTATCAATCTATATACTGTCCTACTGTAGATCACGTATCTCCTCAGAGAGGAGTTGAACTATAATCCACAGGTTGGCTGTCTTCACACGCTGACAATCTCTCAGGCGTGTAGGCTTGTTCTTGCTCGGACTATGAACGGAGCGCTCCGTACTAGTACAACCGTTCAAATGTACTAGTTCGGTCTTCTAGTACTATTAGTACAGTACAGTCCTATTAGTACAGTAACTCACTGAAGGAAAAGTGAACAAAATTAATCACTAGTAGCATATACATAAAGTTCAAAATAGCTTTGTTCTTGCTAGTGAGCGACGGTTAATAGTACAGTCGTTCAAATGTACTAGTCGAGATCAAATGAGCGGTGAGCGACGGAGCACTCCGTCGCTCACCGCTCAGTTCGTAGTTCGTACAGAAAGAGAGCCAGAGACTACGACGGACGACGAAGTACTAAAGCAATGATGTACTAGAAAGGAAAAGGAATAGTTCGTACTAGTCTGTGTTGGGAATCAATTCCTAATAGTACATAGTACATGTACTACACAAGCCTACAGGCGTGCAAGTTCATTCAAGATGTTTTCCTTCACCGTTTACCGTGATAACTAATGCACATGTTAGAACTATTAAACACGCATTTCTGACGTTTCAAATTCATTCGAAAAGTCAGAAATTCGTGCTTGGATCGAACTGAAGACCTTTGACTTGGTAGAAACGGTCATATTTTTTTTTGTTAGTCTGTGGATCCCGGGCCCAGAAGCCAACTTCATTGAGAACATGCGCTACTTCCGTGGCTTCGTGCAAATCCAAGACATTGTGGACCAGGCCATCATCGAGCTGGCGCACAACTCCTCGCACCGCCACAAGAGAGACGCCCATGAGGAAATGGACTGGGCAATCTACACGCAACAGACGCCATACCCATGCTATAGGAAAGATTAGTGAGTACATATAGCAATAATACATTTATTATAACAAAAGAATTGTTTATACAGTTTTGTGGGACACTTTTTTAGATCAAACTGTTTCAAATTTAATAAATAAATAATAAGCTAATTTTGCACCGTGGGAGAGCCATGCTTCGGCGGCACGCACGACTCCTCTTGTATTGCGGGTGTCCATGGACCGCGGTAATCGCTTACCATCAGGCGATAAATAGTTTAACTAACCGCCAGATGTAGTAAAATGTAACGGCAAAAATCACTTTATTGCCAAAATAGTAAATAATCATCATCATCATTAACTCATGAGTTAATGTGACCACCGGAAGAATCATCTTCATAAGAATGATGATTGTAACATGCTGTTCCACTTGCAGCTTCCAGACGTCGCTGTACGAGTCGCAGTCTCTGATCGTGGCGTTCTTCTTCTCGCTACTGTTCACTGTGGCCTCCGCCGTAAGGTTCATAGTCTCCGACAAGGAATCCGGCAACGCTATGGTAAATAACTGCTAAAGCTAATCTCTAATGTTTATGGAAATAAATTCATTTTTGGATTTACTTGGGACTATTTTCTAGGGGTACTAGGAGTTGGTGCCCAAGGCGGTAAATTGTCAGGGACGTAATTCGGGGGATGAGACAGAAAGTTCTTAAAAGAAACTCTCCTTTTTATGTAAAATTTCGATAATGGGGCGGTACTAAGGGGAAATCCGGCCCTGACTAAATTTGTTTGTTTGCTTGAACGCGCTAATCTCAGGAACTACTGGTCCGATTTGAAAAATTCTTTCAGTGTTAGATAGACCATTTATTGAGGAAGGCTATAGGCTATATATATCATCACGTTACGCGGACGAAGTCGCGGGCAGAAGCTAGTTATACTAAACGTACAGGGTGGAGGCGTATCTTATACTACCACGATATCATTCTATCCATAATAGGTTTAATTCATCATATCAGCCAAAAGATTTCAACTGCTGAACAAAGGCCTTAATAATATTGTAACAGTTGAAGCAATTTTGATAATTTTTCGTATAGATTCCAATAAATTGGTTTGCAATTATTATAATCTATTCGAATTAAAACTTTGTCTATTTTGTGAAAAGCTACACAGGATGCAACTAAATAAAAAAGTATACCATTATAAATTCTACCTAACCTGTACGTTGTGCAGCTCATGTCAGTGATGGGAGTAGACCTGCGCTGGCACACGCTGTCCTGGTTCCTGTCGTCCTTCGTGGAGATGCTCCTCACCGTCACCTGCATGACCTTGGTGCTGTACCTTGGCAACATCCTGCCCACCACAGACCCCAGCCTCGTCTTCACGCTGCTGTTTATATTTGGACTCTCCGTGCTTAGTTTCTGGTGAGTGAAAGATTAAAGATGACTGCAGAGACCCACACCAGGATTTTTTCGTGTATCGTGGGTGCTATTACAAACACATATTCTAACATACATAAACGCCCAGATCCGGAACACTACCTGGTGATACCCGGTGATAAAAATATTTGCTCCGTGTGGACATCGAAACCGTAACACGTGGCACAGAAGCAGATGGCTCAGCCGCTCCACGAAACTTGACGTCAAAGATAAGCTAGCAAAAGCTACCACTACTAGCTAAAAAGCCAGCGTTAGGTTATTCGTGTGCACTCACTTAAGTCCATCTAGAAGCAAGGAAGGAAGTCACCTCACTTCCTAATTGATAGCGTGCGCTATGTCATCGTACTTAGCGCACAAGTGGTCCTGACCGCGACTGCTACGTAGAGGTCCTGGGTTCGATTCCCAGGTCGAGCAAAGTGTTATTGGGTTTTTCTATGAAATTCCCAGTAGCAGCTCGGAGTTAGGAAATTGTGCCCGGTTAATGGCAATAGGCTCGCCCCCTATTACATGGGACCTAAACATACCGACGAACTGTGGGTGTACATTAGTACGCCTCTGCCTAACCCTTCGGGGAATACAGGCGTGATGGTATGTTATGTTATGTTAAAGAACTGCTTTCATTTGTGATGAAATAAGAAAAAACTTCTCCCTCTCTCTCTGTCTTCTCTCTTCATCTCTAGTACTGCTATCGGCTCAAACAATCTTGGCCAAACAAAACATCTTGGTTCATCCCCGACAAATCACTAATTGAATTCCCTTCGCTCTGGATCCGCCCCTGGCAGCAGCTAACAAGTCTTCTTTCCACAGCTACATGATGTCGAAGCTGTTCCAGTCGGCCAGTCTGGCGGCCGTGTGCACTGCCATCATGTACCTGGTGAGCTTCATGCCGTTCATCATCATCCTGTCGCTGGAGGCCGTGCTCTACAGCCAGCTCAAGACATTCATTGTAAGTATTGTTATACTTACTTCTTTTGAAATAACATGCCTTCACGGTTATGTCTCTAAAGGGTTATATGGATATGGGATATTCTTATGAGCATGACTTAGCCAGTGAAAGCTGCTGAATTGTCCTATGCTCACAGCCTGGAACTTAAACTCAGGAAGGATCCTGGGTCCTGGCCAAGGGTTTGAACCCGGTGAATGGTAGTAGGCTCGTCTTCTTTTATGTGGAACCTATTAATATAATAGCAAAACAATCTCTGCTATATAATAGAACTTTGCTCAACCTGAGAATCGAACCCAGGACCTGTAGCTTAGCAGTCGCGCTCAGGACCACTAGACCAAGGAGGCAGTCCAAATATTAAGTTGCTTAGTACTCTTAAAATTCTTTACTGTAAATTATACATCAACACCAAGACCGGGATGATTGGCGCTCTTTGGGGGAAGCCTACGTTCAACAGTAGACTTTTATAAACATATATTTATATCCCACGACACCAGAGGAGGCACAAGTGCGTTGCTAGACTTTTGAAAGGTTTTAGGCCTCCGATATCCTCACTCACAACGTAAGCGTTGTTTCACGCCGGTTTTCTGTGACGCCGTGGTATCGAGCCCAAGCATTGCTTTCCCACAGTTAAATTAAACACAATGATATTGTCCCAGTGCCTATCGATGTCCTCGTCTCTGTGCTACGCGTTCCTGTACATCACGAGGTTCGAGGCCCGCGGCGCCGGCGCCGGCTGGGCCCAGCTGTGGGCTTCGCCGGACGACAGCAGCGACATGAGCATCGGCCTGGCTGCGGCCATGATGCTGGTCGATGCTGCCATCTACATGGCGATAGGGTGGATCATTGACAGATACTTTGGTAAGAGTTTGATAAAAAAATATCCCCACTATAGATTAGCCCTAAAGATGAAAGCACCACAGGAATTCCATTGCCGTGACTAGGGCAAGAGGAGGGAAGTCATGCCGCTGCTCAAGGTGGCAAACGATCTATTTTGATTTTCTACAACACAAAGAGAGGATCGAATGATCCAACTGGTTGCCACGCTCACATGTAAGATCGGCCCCAAACGGTTTTACTGAAATCAAATAAATAGATATTACATAACATACCATCATTGCCTGTATTCCCCGAAGGGCTAGGCAGAGGTGTACTAAGGTACACCCACATTTCGAGTATGTTTAGGTCCCATGTAATAGCGGGCGAGCCTATTGCCATTAACCGGGCACAAATTCCAAACTCCGAGCTGCTACTGAGAATTTCATAGAAAAACCCAATAACACTTTGCTCGACCTGGGAATCCAACCCAGAAACTCTAGCGTAGCAATCGCGCTCAGGAACACTTGCCTAATGAGGCAGTTCATCGCCATCGTAATAAAGAAACTAATTTCATGTATTTCTTCAGGCATAAAAACCTTGAAAGGTAATATAGCGTATTGCACCACAACGAACGAGAAGGCTGGAGTCAGCGTCGTAAACGTTACTAAGATATACGGCAGAGGGACACGGAGGGCCAAGCTGGCGCTGGACAACGTCTCCATAGAGCTGCATCAGGGACAGATCACCACGCTGCTGGGACACAACGGTGCCGGGAAGACCACACTCATGTAATACTCTATTCTTGTCTTGTTACAGAATTTAATATTGTTTAGCTAATTGATTAATGGGACGACCTCCAACGAGATGGATGGATGACTTGGTTGAGGTCGCTGGGAGTCGTTGGATGGGCATACAACCATTTCTTTGTTTAGCAGTGGAATTCTATTGGCTGATATGATGATAATGAATTGATTATTAACATTGGCATAATGATGTCTAGGTAGTTGTAATTTCAGTGTAGTCTCACTATGGTTGTAATTAGCCGCAAGATAAAGAATCCGTCTTCCTAAAGGATATCGCGTTTTCCCCAATTAGATGCACCTTTTATAATTTCTAAAACAAGGGTCTCCGGTGAGTTAACATTTTGGGATAAGCAAATTGTTGCAATTAGGCCCAGATTGGCAGTCAGTCAGTTTCGATGTCTTTATTATATGCTGGACCCTATATACTGACTATAAGCAGACCTTTAATTGTTTTTTTATTCTTGGTAGGCTTACGCTTAACCTGCCAGTTCGCCTGATGTTAAGCTACACTGCGATCTACGATGCAGCGCGCTTACCTAGAAGAAACCGATTCACTCGTGATTTAAAGACACCCAGATTAAATCGCGGTTGAGCGGCGGTAGCCTAATGGCTAGGGCAGGGGATTTGCGATCAATTGTTGATTTGCGTTGCCGTTTCGAAATCCACCCATTGCACTACCGACGTGAACCCATTCTTAGCACAAGCATTTAGCGTAGCACGGGAGGTTAATAAGAATACTAGAATGTGCGACCCACATAGCAATTAAAAAGAAACTGTCAGGGAAAACCCACTCGGGAAGCGCATTCCACTTTTTTTTTACATACAATAAAAGGTCATCAACAACGGCCATTTTCTCGTCCTAGTATCCATTGTAACAGGTGTGTTTGTCCATCAGTAACATCGTAACGGGCATGCTGAAGCCGACGAGCGGGCACGTGAGCGTGAGGACAGGGGCGGAGTCAGTGGGGGGCGCGGGGGCGGGGGCGGGGGCGGACGCGGACGCGGGCGGGGCGCGGCTGGGCGCGTGCCCGCAGCGCGACGTGCTGGTGGCGCAGCTGTCGGCGCGCGAGCACGTGGCGCTGTACGCGCAGCTCAACACGGGCCTGCGCGCGCAACACGTGCGACACGAGGTCGACAAGTTAGTACACACATACATACATATATCATTTTCACGCCTGTCTCCCATTGGGATAGGCGGAAACTATAGATTTCCACTTGCTACGATCCTGGCACACCACTTTTTTATGGCAAACGAGCAGATGGATCACCTGATGGTAAGCGATTACCACCGCCCATGGGCACCAGCAACACCAGAGTTGGTTGACGCCGGTTTTCGTGAATATTTTTATCACTTCGGTCGAACTGGCCAATTCGTGCCGAAGCATGTCGCTCTCACGATAATTTTCGCTTCATCTACGTTAATAATAACCTCCTCATGTATGATCGTCGGTTTAGGATGCTCTTAACCTAACCTACCTACATAACATCTGGTATCTATTATGTTGCCGATCTAATGCACCGATTCCTATTTGTGCGTGGAAGACTGGAGGTATTCTGCGTAAAGGATGTTGTAGTGAGTGAGTGAATGTGAGAGATGGGCAAAGGCGGGAACTGGTAGGAGGAATGTCGTCTTGTGTGTGATAGTGCGATGGATTACCAATTACCATGTAATGATCAGACAGTCAAGTAATACTGAGGAGGCTTTCATTGTCATTGTGTTTAGTTAAACATTTTGTGATTTGCATCTTGCATCTGGATTTAGTAAGCGACAGTAGATTGAGTTCTTCAATGAGCCTACTATATATAAATGTTCCCATATAAATGTTCGCCATGTATTGTGAGTTCGATCCCTACTCGGAGTAAAGGGTCTGGGCGTATGTAGCACTTACGATATAGAAGAAAGAGAAAAGAAGAAAGAAAAATTACATAGTATTGTTTGATATCCAGGATGTTGGAGGTGTTGTCGCTAGGCGCGGTGGCCTCGGAGCCCGTGGGGCGGCTGTCGGGAGGCACGAGGCGCCGCCTGTGCGTGGCGCTGGCCTTCGTGGGGCAGCCGCGCCTCGTGACGCTGGACGAGCCCACCGCCGGCGTGGACCCCGCCGCCAGGAGGTACGTACCTACCCTCACCAGCACCACACCTCGTCACGCTGCACGAGCCCCCCGCCGCCAGGAGGTACGTACCTACCCTCACCAGCACCACACCTCGTCACGCTGCACGAGCCCCCCACCGCCAGGAGGTACGTACCTACCCTCACCAGCACCACACCTTGTCACGCTGCACGAGCCCCCCGCCGCCAGGAGGTACGTACCTACCCTCACCAGCACCACACCTCGTCACGCTGCACGAGCCCCCCGCCGCCAGGAGGTACGTACCTATCCTCACCAGCACCACACCTCGTCACGCTGCACGAGCCCCCCGCCGCCAGGAGGTACGTAACTACCCTCACCAGCACCACACCTCGTCACGCTGCACGAGCCCCCCGCCGCCAGGAGGTACGTACCTACCCTCACCAGCACCACACCTTGTCACGCTGCACGAGCCCCCCGCCGCCAGGAGGTACGTACCTACCCTCACCAGCACCACACCTCGTCACGCTGCACGAGCCCCCCGCCGCCAGGAGGTACGTACCTATCCTCACCAGCACCACACCTCGTCACGCTGCACGAGCCCCCCGCCGCCAGGAGGTACGTACCTACCCTCACCAGCACCACACCTTGTCACGCTGCACGAGCCCCCCGCCGCCAGGAGGTACGTACCTACCCTCACCAGCACCACACCTTGTCACGCTGCACGAGCCCCCCGCCGCCAGGAGGTACGTACCTACCCTCACCAGCACCACACCTCGTCACGCTGCACGAGCCCCCCGCCGCCAGGAGGTACGTACCTACCCTCACCAGCACCACACCTCGTCACGCTGCACGAGCCCCCCGCCGCCAGGAGGTACGTACCTACCCTCACCAGCACCACACCTCGTCACGCTGCACGAGCCCCCCGCCGCCAGGAGGTACGTACCTACCCTCACCAGCACCACACCTCGTCACGCTGCACGAGCCCCCCGCCGCCAGGAGGTACGTACCTACCCTCACCAGCACCACACCTCGTCACGCTGCACGAGCCCCCCGCCGCCAGGAGGTACGTACCTACCCTCACCAGCACCACACCTCGTCACGCTGCACGAGCCCCCCGCCGCCAGGAGGTACGTACCTACCCTCACCAGCACCACACCTCGTCACGCTGCACGAGCCCCCCGCCGCCAGGAGGTACGTACCTACCCTCACCAGCACCACACCTCGTCACGCTGCACGAGCCCCCCGCCGCCAGGAGGTACGTACCTACCCTCACCAGCACCACACCTTGTCACGCTGCACGAGCCCCCCGCCGCCAGGAGGTACGTACCTACCCTCACCAGCACCACACCTCGTCACGCTGCACGAGCCCCCCGCCGCCAGGAGGTACGTACCTACCCTCACCAGCACCACACCTCGTCACGCTGCACGAGCCCCCCGCCGCCAGGAGGTACGTACCTACCCTCACCAGCACCACACCTCGTCACGCTGCACGAGCCCCCCGCCGCCAGGAGGTACGTACCTACCCTCACCAGCACCACACCTCGTCACGCTGCACGAGCCCCCCGCCGCCAGGAGGTACGTACCTACCCTCACCAGCACCACACCTCGTCACGCTGCACGAGCCCCCCGCCGCCAGGAGGTACGTACCTACCCTCACCAGCACCACACCTCGTCACGCTGCACGAGCCCCCCGCCGCCAGGAGGTACGTACCTACCCTCACCAGCACCACACCTCGTCACGCTGCACGAGCCCCCCGCCGCCAGGAGGTACGTACCTACCCTCACCAGCACCACACCTCGTCACGCTGCACGAGCCCCCCGCCGCCAGGAGGTACGTACCTACCCTCACCAGCACCACACCTCGTCACGCTGCACGAGCCCCCCGCCGCCAGGAGGTACGTACCTACCCTCACCAGCACCACACCTCGTCACGCTGCACGAGCCCCCCGCCGCCAGGAGGTACGTACCTACCCTCACCAGCACCACACCTCGTCACGCTGCACGAGCCCCCCGCCGCCAGGAGGTACGTACCTACCCTCACCAGCACCACACCTCGTCACGCTGCACGAGCCCCCCGCCGCCAGGAGGTACGTACCTACCCTCACCAGCACCACACCTCGTCACGCTGCACGAGCCCCCCGCCGCCAGGAGGTACGTACCTACCCTCACCAGCACCACACCTCGTCACGCTGCACGAGCCCCCCGCCGCCAGGAGGTACGTACCTACCCTCACCAGCACCACACCTCGTCACGCTGCACGAGCCCCCCGCCGCCAGGAGGTACGTACCTATCCTCACCAGCACCACACCTCGTCACGCTGCACGAGCCCCCCGCCGCCAGGAGGTACGTACCTACCCTCACCAGCACCACACCTTGTCACGCTGCACGAGCCCCCCGCCGCCAGGAGGTACGTACCTACCCTCACCAGCACCACACCTTGTCACGCTGCACGAGCCCCCCGCCGCCAGGAGGTACGTACCTACCCTCACCAGCACCACACCTCGTCACGCTGCACGAGCCCCCCGCCGCCAGGAGGTACGTACCTACCCTCACCAGCACCACACCTCGTCACGCTGCACGAGCCCCCCGCCGCCAGGAGGTACGTACCTACCCTCACCAGCACCACACCTCGTCACGCTGCACGAGCCCCCCGCCGCCAGGAGGTACGTACCTACCCTCACCAGCACCACACCTCGTCACGCTGCACGAGCCCCCCGCCGCCAGGAGGTACGTACCTACCCTCACCAGCACCACACCTCGTCACGCTGCACGAGCCCCCCGCCGCCAGGAGGTACGTACCTACCCTCACCAGCACCACACCTCGTCACGCTGCACGAGCCCCCCGCCGCCAGGAGGTACGTACCTACCCTCACCAGCACCACACCTCGTCACGCTGCACGAGCCCCCCGCCGCCAGGAGGTACGTACCTACCCTCACCAGCACCACACCTCGTCACGCTGCACGAGCCCCCCGCCGCCAGGAGGTACGTACCTACCCTCACCAGCACCACACCTCGTCACGCTGCACGAGCCCCCCGCCGCCAGGAGGTACGCACCTACCCTCACCAGCACCACACCTCGTCACGCTGCACGAGCCCCCCGCCGCCAGGAGGTACGTACCTACCCTCACCAGCACCACACCTCGTCACGCTGCACGAGCCCCCCGCCGCCAGGAGGTACGTACCTACCCTCACCAGCACCACACCTCGTCACGCTGCACGAGCCCCCCGCCGCCAGGAGGTACGTACCTACCCTCACCAGCACCACACCTCGTCACGCTGCACGAGCCCCCCGCCGCCAGGAGGTACGTACCTACCCTCACCAGCACCACACCTCGTCACGCTGCACGAGCCCCCCGCCGCCAGGAGGTACGTACCTACCCTCACCAGCACCACACCTCGTCACGATGGCCTACTGCCTACTGCCTCATTAGCGTAGCAGTCCTGAGCGTGACGGCTAACTATTGTCATTGAGATTTTCTATAAAAGTTAGGTTAAGACCCGAGGATAAGGACTCAATAAGGAGCGAGCCTATTGCCATTAACTGGGCCCCAATTCCAAACTCCGTCCTGATAATGAGAATTTCATAGGAAAACCTCTGCTCGACCTATAAATCGAACCCAAGAACTCTAACTCTTGGCCACTTGTCTAATGAACCAATTGAGAGTAAGTAGGTAAAAACGTTGCATGATTCGTTTTCAGGGACATCTGGTCCATGATAGTGAAGTTGAAGGAGGACAGGACGATCCTGCTGACCACGCACCACCTCGACGAGGCAGAGCTACTCAGCGACCAAATCATTATAATGGACAAGGTAACATATACCTACTTATTTGCACATACTGACAAATCAATATAAACAGATACTTGCAGTTTACAACTCTATCTCTATGTGAATTAAGTTGATTCTAGAATGGGAATAGGCATTCTATTCCATTTTTAACAATCTGAAATATTTTATGTACATTATGTTTCTATTTATTGGCGTATATATGGAGGAATAGGAGTTTCTCTTCTCCATAAGACTCACATTTCAGTGTGCCTATTTAACTCATCTATACTAATATATATCTATACTAATATATAAAGCTGAAGAGTTTGTTTGTTTGTTTGTTTACTTGAACGCGCTAATCTCAGGAACTACTGGTCCGATTTGAAAAATTCTTTCAGTGTTAGATAGCCCATTTATTGCGGAAGGCTATAGGCTATATATCATCACGCTACGCGGACGAAGTCGCGGGCAGAAGCTAGTGGTATATAAACTTGATCTCGTTGTGTCATCTCTACAATAACTTAGCATATTACTTATCTGCCTATACCAAAAGATATGCTTTATTGGTGTAGCTAAATACATATTCTATGTAATTCTTTCAACTTTATATGTATGTATTTTGTAACGTGAATATGAAAAAGAATGTATGTAGAAGGTGCTTGGACACTGAATAGCTATAAATGAAGCCAGAAAGACAAACTTGACGGCAAATTTGGGTTTGAGGTTAAGCGATCGGCTTCTAGAAAAAAGAAAAAAGAAATAATATTCTACGCTACGTGTTGTAGGTTCCCGGCACGGAACAAATATTTTTGTAACCTTCAGGTAGTTTTTTCCGGGTCTGTATGCTTATTTGTGTGTTAAATTGTGTTTGTAAACGCACCCACGTTATAGGAGATAATTATAACATAACATACCATCACGCCTGTATTCCCCGAAGGGTTAGGCAGAGGCGTACTACTAATGTACACCCACAGTTCACCGGTATGTTTAGGTCCCATGTAATAGGGGGCGAGCCTATTGCCATTAACCGGGCACAAATTCCAAACTCCGAGCTGCTACTGGGAACTTCATAGAAAAACCCAATAACACTTTGCTCGACCTGGGAATCGAACCTCCTGGGTTCGATTCCCAGGTGGAGCAAAGTCCTCAAAAGAGCGATCCTCTAGCGTAGCAGTCGCGCTTAGGACCACTTGGCTAATAAGGCAGTAATGAGCAGAGGCAGAGCAGGAGATAATTATAAAATAATAAAATATTATAAAATTGTAAAAAAGCTGTGTCTGTACATTGTACAGGTGTTTAAAAAAAACCACGTGGGTTATGGTATACATATAAAGATCTCCGAATCCGAAAATGTGATTTTTTAAATTCTTGTCTCTTTGTCAGTTTGTTACGGGTTGGAGCAAAAACTACTGAATAGATTTAAATTTAATTATCACTGTTAGAAAGTATATGCTCCAACTTAAAAACTGGTAAACTTCTTATCTCAATTAATTAAACGAATACCGAGAGACAGCTAGACCTCCCTGATGTATAGAGGCCCATACAAAGAAGAGATCATCAATGTTGGTTTTTATTTGATATTATTAGCTTCACATGAGCGAAGCCGCGGAAGCTAGTAGGAGTTAATTTTAGTGTGCAGTAACGTTCTAACAATTTGAGGCACCGGTTCCGTCCTCACTAGTGACCAGAAGCTCTTTTTGCATGTTTTGTTTTTGTATGCGATAAATTTGCATCTGTTCCTAGATTCTAACTTCGAACTCATCCTCATTTTAACTATTTTGCAAATCATTTTTTTAAACAATTGTCTTATAACTTTGAAGTACTTTGTCGAAGGATGCTAATGACGTGTAATTCTTTAATCCAATACTTTGTTCTACTCAAATGACGTTATTTATGAAGTATAGTCATTCTATCTCACGAAGTCCTATACGATGACCTTTATGTAATTGAAATAAAGTTCAAATTTCAATAATTTAAAGGCCTTCGTGAAATAGAATATCTATAACAATGTGACTATATTCTTCTCTTTCGGACTTTGTTGCCATCTTTGTCATTTAGGGGGAGTCCCCCAAACCTTGTGGTGGCTTCAGGGGGTACCCCCTCTTTAGTATACAGTTGTTCTCCTCTCCATACAAAAAAAATAATATACTTACGTGTTTTGTAAAGTTTTTGGGCTGGAACTTATTGAAATATTATCAAAGAGTAGATAAAATTGGAGCACTAAGAGCAAGCAATCAATAAGAGTAGTAAGGTAATTTTTAAATTGATTTGCAAGAAACATAATAATTCGGGATCTATAGTGAAACCTTTAAATTTGTTTCCTTTTATCAGTAACTAGTATTTCCTGAGATTAGCGCGTTCAAGCAAACAAACAAACTCTTTAGATTTTTAATATTAATATAGATTAGCTATTGTCCACGCACGTCTTTGTAGAAAAATTCATTGAAAACTTTTCGGACATAAGGTAGCCTCTGACCTTCTCTAATGTCCAATCTATCTCTATACCACAATTAATTTCAAAATATGACTGTCGTACCATACATACCATCACGCCTGTATTCCCAGAAAGGTTAGGCAGAGGCGTACTTTAGTACACCCACAGTTCGCCGGTATGTTTAGATCCCATGTAATAAGGGGCGAGCCTATTGCCATTAACCGGGTACACATTCCTAACTACGAGCTGCTTCTGGGAGTTTCATAGAAAACCCCATTAACAAATAATATAATATAATAAAAATAAATAAATAAATAAACATCGACCTCACCTGGGAATCGAACCCAGGACCTCTAGCGTAGCAGTCTCCCTCAGGACCACTTGGCTAATATGACCTTCGTTAATTATGAACACTCGTATGAAGCGAGGGCGAAAGGTATCCCCTTAAAATCGATATCTGGGCGGCAAACACGAGCGTCGTCGGCTAGGGCGGGCGCCAACACACGACCAATCAGTGACCCGCGTCAATCATATGAACGACAGTTGTCTGTATATCTTTATCACTCTTAAGGGAAAAACTATAACATGGGCCACGAAATTACACCTTCGAATTAAATAAAAAATACAAATCAAATACTAAAATAAAAATATTTATTCGAAACTTTCAACGAATTCTTCCACTTCTGAACAAAAATACCGTAGCTCAGTAGAGCCAGATTCGCATGAAAAATCCCTGAAATTGAAATCCTGAATCTCGCAAGCGAAGTTTTCCCGTAGATTTCAAGCGAACCCGTTTTGTGACTCAGTTTATCGGGAGGTCCGTAGCTACTCCGGAAACCGGTTGTGGCAGGAGCCGGTCTAAGTCCTCGCCACTAATATGCTGAAAAGCGTATACCCGCCATCCAATGGTAATAGAACTCAAAGAAAATGTCAGAAAATGATGATAAAGAGAGACGTAAGTCTCAACCCCACGGCAGTAGCTAATTTGACCTCCTTTTGCTGTTTTGTTGTTGAAAATAATAATCAAAATGTTATAGGAACTCCTTTTTGCATTTCCTGTAGGTTTTTTTAAGAATTTGTTGGTATTTTTTCTTGTTTCCGATCATAAACAATGAAAAATTTATTTATTTAAAAAAAGTATCAAACAAATAATTTTTGTAATTTTTTATAAAGTTATTTTAGTGAAGGAAAAATTCGATGTGCGGGCAGGTTCGAACCTGCGTCTTCTGTTTAATTACACCAGACGCGATGACCACTAAGCCACCGTGAGTCACCCGCCATGTCGATCCAAACAAAATCAAACAAATTACTGCAAATATTCATCACCATCATCAATATTAAATACTGTCCCACTACTGGGTACATTCCTCCTCTCAGAGCAAGGCGGACTGGCAGACTTGATCCTACACAATTGCACAAAACACAACGTCATGTGAGCTGCGCGACCGTTCGCACATACACAGAAAGGTTTTTTACTGTATCTGCATAATTGCCAACTGCATTGCAAACTGCCTCATTAGCCAAGTGGTCCTGAGCGCGACTGCTACGCTAGAGGTCCTGGGTTCGATTCCCAGGTCGAGCAAAGTGTTATTGGGTTTTTCTATGAAATTCCCAGTAACGGCTCGGAGTTAGGAATATGTGCCCGGTTAACGGCAATAGGCTCGCCCCCTATTACATGAGATCTACCTATTACATACCGGCGAACTGTGGGTGTACATTAGTACGCCTCTGCCTAACCCTTCGGGGAATACAGGCGGGATGGTATTTATCTGCATAAAATTAATTAAAAATACGTCAAAATAAAACTACTTTTTACGTAGTTCATCAAGTCATATTGATATTATTTACACTCGTCATTAAGGACTGGACGTCACAGGTATTGAAAAAAATAGTTTCATCATTTCAATCTATACCTACATATATATACAAATAAATAAATTGGAGTGTCTGTTTGTAATAGTAAAATAACCGCTTTTTACTAAGTGCATTTGGAGTATACACGGTACATATACCCAAACAACAATTATTAAATTTTTTGTCTGTCTGTTTGTTTGTTCCGGCTAACCTCCGAAATACCTGGACCGATTTCGATGGGACTTTCACTGACAGATAGCTGATGTAACAAGGAGTAACTATTGCCACATATTGTAAATACCACGCTTACGAACAGTAGCAGCTAGTATCTCATATTTTTTGCATACTTATCTCATGTCTTCAAATTCCAGGGTCAAATCCACACTACAGGCTCTCCAATAGAGATCAAACGCAGCCTTGGTAACGGCTACAAGCTGACGGTGATATACCCTGGGCGAGCTGACACCGACGACTCCTGGGAGGACACCAGCCAGGAGGAGAAGACCAAGCACTTGGTGACCGTCGTACGTGACGTCATCAAGAACGCTAATGTCGTAGACGTGAATGGACTTGAAGTGGATATTGCCTTGCCATTCTTCGATGCTAATGGATTGAATAACAAGTAAGTTTGTATTTCAAATTTACAACCGACTTAAAAAAATACATAGTTTTTTTTGTAGGTATGTTGGTTATGAGATTTATAAACCAATTGCTTCCGCCCGCGACTTCGTCCGCGTGGAATAGTTACTTAGTCTTAGCGTGATGATATATAGCATATAGCCTTCCTCAATAAATTGAGAATTCTGTTCTATTCGCCATTTTTATAGAGGGTCTGGTTAGATACACCAGACGAAGAATTTTTCAAATCTATATCTATATATACTAATATATAAAGCTGAAGAGTTTGTTTGTTTGTTTGCTTGCTTGAACGCGCTAATCTCAGGAACTAATGGTCCGATTTGAAAAATTCTTTCAGTGTTAAATAGCCCATTTATGCAAAAGACATAAGCTTTCGACAAATCGAGCGCGTACAAATGTCTTCTCCATACATTTTGTTTCTGTTCCTTTGTCTATTCGAACTTTCGATTGCCATTATTTTGTCTACATTCCTTGGAAACGCAGGTTCAAATTTTTCCTTATCAAACTTAGTGTTCAAAACTTGGGCTAGTGTTTAGATGAAGACCTTTCCTTATAAATAGTAGTTACTACGAAATACGAATATATTAATCGCGTGATCCAGAAGCCTTTGCATTATTTAACGCATTCGTTGACAAAGCTATGCTGGGTATTGTCTCCAGCCTGCTGCAGCTGTGCGCGGTGCTGGAGGGCGCGCAGCCGGCGCTGGGCTTCAGGTCCTACACGCTGGACTGCAGCAGCCTCGAGCAGGTGTTCTTCAACATCTGCCAACAAAATGACGCGCCGAACAATGGAATTGAATACGGTAACCAATATTACATTTATGTAGGAGAGCCACGGCACGGATGGGCCGGCTCGACCGGACTGATACTACGGCCTCACAGAAAACCGGCGTGAAACAACACTTACGTTGTTTCGCTGAGTGAGTGAGGATACCAGAAGCCCAACACTTTTTTTATATTTTGACTAGCGACCCGCCCGCGGTTTCACCCGCGCTGCCCCGGTCCTAAGAGTCATAGCGTGATGTTAAATAGCTTAAAACCTTCCTCTTAAATCACTCTATCTATTAAAAAAAACCGCATCAAAATCCGTTGCGTAGTTTAAAAGATCTAAGCATACATAGGGACAGACAGCGGGAAACTACCATGTTTTATAATAAGTAGTGATGATGATTCGTTACCTACATGGGAATTAAACATAACGGTGAAGACCTCAGCCGGCAATGTTATTAATACTGAATAAAACTTTCTTGACCTGAGAATCGAATCCAAGAGCTCTAGCGTAGCCATCGCGTTAGGACCACTGAGGTCCAAGGAACAATTAGCAGAAAAAAAAGAAAAAATCTTGCTATGACCCTCTGGAGGGTATCGCACGATTCTTAAATGATAAATTATGATTACGTATAATGATTTACTATAGGTTGCATTAAATAAAATAAAAAAAGTATAAAAATATAGGGTTTCATTTTCCATCACAAAATTGAGAACAAAACAAAAGAAGAAAACTTTGATACGACAAACTAAAGTAGAAAAAATTACATTATATTGTTATTTTTTCCGATAGAATTGGATGGTTCTCCATCCAAGAGTGCGTCGAGCTCCAGCATCAGGACTGACCGGCCGTTGCAGGAGCTGGTCCCACCGGAGGGCCCGCTCAAGGGCACCGCATGCCAACAGTTCCTGGCTCTCATGCACGCCAGATACTTGCATCACATCAGAAACAGGTAGGATATTAACACTAGTGCATGTTTTCAAAATTGTTGCATAAATGGCATACAATATTTTGGAAAGTGTTTTCCAACTAGAAATAAAATCAGGAATTCAAGGATTCGATTACCTTACTAAACAAATACTTTTTATACTTAAGTTCCGGGCCAATAAATCTAGAATTTAAAGCTAGATATACTTAGGTAGATTTTAATAAAAAATAATAATCGATTCGAGAAAAGATTCGAATCTGTGCCACTCCGATTAGTACATCGCACTCATTGCAGGTAGCACAGCATAGTAGACATAATGTCTTTAAAATAGAAGACGCTGACGTTCTCTTAAGACGTTGAATCTGAAAGAAAAACTGTTCATCACAAGCAGTGGTCTTCGTAGCTTAGTGGCTAATGCGTCCGGTGTACTTAACTGGAGGGATGCAGGTTCTAATATTCCCTGAGATAGATTTTTCCTTCATTAAAAACAGCATCTGTTACTGCTAATTGTAATAAAATTTAGCTTATGCTTATTACACATCAAAAAAAGTTTGCGATAGCTTATGCTGATATATTTTTTTAAATTGAACTTTATCAAGAAAAAATATTGGTTGTGTGTTTTCTTTAAATAGAAATACCCTGTTTGAAAGAATCTAAAAAGAAGAAGAAATCAAAATATACTTCAACTACCGTAACAAAAAAATTCGATTTTTCAAAGTGATCGCAAACTTTTTTTGTTGTGTGTACATATTCCAAGATATAAATAAGTCAACACATGGTCCTAACCTTGCTGGCGCGCAGGTGGCTGCTGTTCATGCTGGTGGCGCTGCCGACGCTGTTCGTGGTGGTGGCCATGGCCTTCTCCACGCTGCGGCCGCCTGCCGACGCGGAGGTCGCCCTCAGGCTGGACGAACACCTCTACGAGGGCAGCACACAGTTCATTGTGTAAGTAATCCATTAATTATATAAATATTCTGCGACATTTTACACAGCACCATCTAGTCTAAACTAAGCAGAGCTTGTACCTACAATGGGTACTAGACTAAAATTGTAAAAAAGCTATGTTTATTACGGGTTGGAGCAAAAACTACTGAATAGATTTTAATTTTGTTATCACTGTTAGTAAGTATATGCTCCAACATAAAAACTGGTGAACTTCTTGTCACTATAATTAATCGAATCCTGAGATAGGTATTGGGCATGGCCTCTATACATTTGAGAGGTCAAGCTACCTCTCTAATGTATAGAGGCCCATACAAAGAAGAGATCATTACTGTTGGTTTTTATTAATTTATTTTTGGTATCCATTTCTAATCCTACGTGAGCGAAGCCGCGGGCAAAGGCTAGTTATACTTATACTTTTTTTTGTAAATATATAAGAAACTTATAATACATAAGAAACAACCAGACGAACACAAACCCACATAAATATACCCACATAATATTCATCACATAAATATTTGTGTCCTGTGGGAATCGAACCCAAGACCTCGTGGTCAGCAGAGCCAGTAAACTACAGAGATGCTCAGATCCATTGTAATACATAGTACCTTGGTACCTACTCGTAGATATACAATTTGTTTAATGCGGAAGTGTAAGGATATTCACAACCTGTAATAAAATAAGACCTGAAAGTAATTTGTTCAGATTTGACTAGATACTGAATAGATTACAGTGGTTTTTAATATTTGTTAATTTTTACCAAAAAGATTATAATAATGCTTGCAACTATGGCCCCCTGACCCATCAGTGGCTCGAATTATGGAAATATGAAACCTATTTCTACAAACCTCTTTGTCGTTGTGTTTATTAAAACTATAGTACAGCTACCAGTTTTGCCTTTAGCTAGTACAACTAATTTCTTGAGAAAAATATGTTAACTTTTCTCAAAATGACTTTAGGATTTCGTTATTATGACCCGATATTGTAATTGACGTGTTTGAGGTCTGTACTTATTCTATTACCTACACGTCGCATAAAAACGTTAAAGGGCACCAACAGAGATCTACTCCAAATATATTGTAAGCACTAGGAACTGCTTCGCGCCGGTCTTAAATGACAAGTCCACCAAACCTCATCTAGTACCTACAGCGCCTGGTGATACAGATTTTTTATGGGATAGGTCAGCAAACAAGCGTTCGGATCGCCTGATGGTAAGCGATTACCCGCAACACCAGAAGAGTCGCAAGGGCCTCCGGTATCCTCACTCACTCGGCGAATAAAACGTAAGCGTTGTTTCACGTGTTTCCGTGGTATCACTCCAGTCGAGCGATTATTTAAAGAGATTGCATTAAAACAGCAACTATTCCAACTAACTAGAACCTAGTAATATTATCAAAGAGATAGATCTACTCCTACTATATTGTTGATACATACATACATACTAGTATATAGGTAGGCAGAAACTATAGACCGCCACTTGCCACGATTCTTGCCTACTTCTTTTGCTTCTGCGAACTGCGACCTTCATAAATCTTCTCAAACATACGCGCCGGTTGCGAGTGGACCTTTTTGAAGGACTTTGCCAATAAGATCGGTGTACGTCCTAGGACGACCTCTTCTGACGCTACCTTCTCCAACTATATTCTAATTCTTAAATAAGAGGTCCACCAAGTCTCATCTAGTACAGCGTCTGTATTCTCTGATGAAACGGAGTCCCTTTTTATTTTGAAAAGAAACTACACGGCTCCTCTTTCCGTTTTTCGCGGTTGAATAAGTTGAGTTTTATTATTATTGTGTTTCTCTTGCAGTCCTCGACCATCAGTGTACTCTCAAGACCTGGATCCGTCGCTAGCGGAGCGCGTCACACTATACCTCATGATGGACAAACATGTGCAACACTGGACCCCTGCGGTATGTACAGTCACAAGAACAGATATGTAAACATTTTATAAACATTTTAGTCCGTTAATTAGGGTACCTGTACGGTTTTCTTTGAGACATCAACTTACAGAAAATCATGAGCAAAGTGTTATTGGGTTATTCTATGAAAATCCCCGTAGCAGCTAGGAGTTTAGGAATTTGTGCCCGGTTAATGGCAATTGGCTCGCCCCTTATTACATGGGACCTAAACATACCGGCGAACTGTGGATGTACATTAGTACGCTTCTGCCTAACCCTTCGGGGAATACAGGCGTGATGGTATGTTTTATTACTTTAACAGGACTCTCCTCAGTGTGAGTGTGGGGTGACCAAGCAGCACTGTAACGTGACTGGCAACCAGACGGAGCTGCCGCAGATGATGGCGCTCCCCGACACCAACACACTCAACCACTGGCTCGTCGACACCACCGACATATACATTGAGAAAAGGTACGTACAGTAGATTATTTTGTATACACATAACAGCAAAGAATATAATAATAGAGTCGATACGTAAAATCGTCGTTTGGTTACAGTTCTAACCTAACCTAACCAATATAAACATATTTCATCCCAAAATTACTGCGACAAAACTAAATTTGGTTGCGAAAATCCGTCAAAATATAACTAAATGTCTAAGGCTTTTTACACAAACCCCTTATCTGCAAATAAGTCAGTCTACAAAACAACTAAACGGAGGTAGCGGTTTTGATAAACGTATCGTAATCCAGCTGGACACCATTTAGCTATTTTATATAACAGAGCTATTTTATAAAGCAGCTAGCAGTAAAATAGCGACTTATACAATTCTACTTCGACATATACACATAAAAGCAAAGACTATTATAATAGAGCCTTATTAGCCAAGTGGTCCTGAGCGCGACTGCTACGCTAGAGGTCCTGGGTTCGATTTCCAGGTCGAGCAGTGTTATTGGGTTTTTCTATGAAATTCCCAGTAGCAGCTCGGAGTAAGCAATTTGAGCCCGGTTAATGGCAATAGGCTCGCCCCCTATTACATGCTACCTAAACATATCGGCGAACTGTGTGTGTACATTAGTACTTACGCCTTTGCCTAACCCTTCGAGGAATACAGGCGTGATGGTATGTTATGTTATGTTATTTCGTTAGATACATGGGTTTCTCGTCGGCGGTGAAGAACAACGTGACGCAGCTGATAGCGTGGTACAACAACAAGGGGCACCACGCGCTGCCGGCCGCGCTGGCCGCGCTGCGCCGCGCCGTGCTGCGCGCGCGCACGCCGCCCCGCGCCCGCACCAACATCACCGCCTACACGCACCCGCTCAAGATCTCCAACGAACAGATCAGCAAGGCCACCGTGTAAGTCTTCTTCTCTACTATTATAAAACTGTAAAAGAGCTGTGTCTGTTGTTACGTGGAGGACACGTTTTAGGAACGTGGCCGACCGGGAACTATTTAGGTGAGATAAATTACACTCGGAACACAAAATAATATACAAATTTATTGACACTAGGTTTAGAATTTTAAATACATTAAGGCAAGAGTAGGGTGAGTTAAGCTCATGGTGGGTTCGGTGAAAGCTTCGAGGCGAGGTCCGACCGGTAGAGGGCGACACTTAGCTTGGGCAGCCGCAGCGGGAAGAAGGAAGCCCGCGCGTCGTCTGCAGTTTTATTTAGTGTGGCTTGAAGCGTGGAGAAGGAGCGGCGAGCACGGACCATGTCACACTGTGAAAAAAAAACATCTTTTTTTTTTAAATGTTTTTGTTTCAAATGCTTTTACAAGCGTTTATGAAACGTTATGATTCTTATTGCACGGTCCCAAAAGATTGATCCTATGGAGAAGAATCCGACAAGAAACTCCATGGACACTGTTTTAAAATAAAATAAGAAAAAAATGTGAGATAGATGAAGCCTATAGCCTTCCTCAATAAATGGGCTATCTAACACTGAAAGAATTTTTCAAATCGGACCAGTAGTTCCTGAGATTAGCGCGTTTAAGCAAGCAAACAAACAAACAAACTCTTCAGCTTTTTATATTAGTATAGATATAGATAATAAAAGTAAATCTATAGCATTTTCAGGTGGCTATGTGTTATGCTATGTCTCTTTTATAGGTACCAGCACATAGCTGACGCGGGCATCTCGGGGCTGGTGCTGATCGCGTACAGCCTGGTGAGCGCCGGTGCTGCCATCTACCTGGTGGGCGCGCGCCGCAGCCAGGAGAAGCGCCTGCAGCTGCTGTGCGGAGTCAGCCCCGCGCTCTACTGGGCCACCGCGCTCGTCTGGGACATGATGGTAAGAGATGCACTTTTGCCCCCCACTAGGATTATCTCCTGTATCGTACACAAAAGGCCCAGACCCGAATCAACTCCCTGTACGTCATACAAATATTATATTACTAGCTTCTGCTCGCGACTTTTCTGCATGAACTTCAAAATAGGGTCCGACCTCAAATCAAATCAAATCAAATGTTTTTTATTTCAAATAAGCTTTTACAAGCGTTTATGAAACGTTATGATTCTAGTTGCACGGTTCCAAAAGGTCGATCCTATGGAGAAGAATCCGGCAAGAAACTGCATGGACAGTCTTTTAAAATAAAATAAGTTACAATCTTCATTGGTACAATATTGCGATAACAAGATGTGTGAACGTTGGAGGATGTCCAAGTTTGACCGAAGTCGACAATATTAAACGAGGACTCAAATTACTTGAGAACCCGATGTCATTTCTAGATAATAAATAAACTATGTGGTAAAAACGCACACCATCAAAGAAAATAGTAGATAAAAAGTAACTCATGTGTTATTCCAGACTATAATCTATCTCTGTGCCATATTTTATCCTGATCTTTTTTTTTTTTTATGGGATAGGGGGGCAAACGAGCAAACGGATCACCTGATGGTAAGCGATAACCGCCGCCCATGGACACCCGCAACACCAGAGGAGTCGCAAGTGCGCTGCCCGCCTTTAAAAGGGTTTGGGCCTCCGGTAACCTCAACTTACTCGGCGAAACACAACGCAAGCGTTGTTTCACGCCGGTTTTCTCTGAGGCCGTGGTATCACTCCGGTCGAGCCGGCCCATTCGTGCCGAAGCATGGCTCTCCCACGTACGATATGATCTGTTCAAACTTTCTGGAGTGAGAGAGTAACAAACACATCCATCCATTTATATCATCATTATATCCATTTATAATATTAGTAGGGCATTTTCCTCAAAAACCCCGTGCTCTTAACCCATAGAAAAACACAAACTTATTTTTTTAACTGTATGTGTGTGTTCAGGTGATGGTGATCAACATGGCCATCACGGCTGGGGTGATGTCGGCGTTTGGCTTCCCTGTATTCGTGGCACGAAACAACCTGCCCGCTATATGCCTACTCTTCATACTATATGGGTGAGTTAGAGTTAGTTAGATAATTCATTTTCTTTTGATCGCTTTTGTTATAAAGGTAAATGGGATAGAATTTATGCTTCAATCTATGTAAGTACTTTGTTCTTGAGATTTGTTTGATAAAAAAATTATAAGCTTATAAAAAAGACACCCAAAATTTACTAAGACAGTCGTAAAAAACTAAAAACTACATACAAACATATTTGGAGGATAGACTGGTTGTCAGGCTTTTTTGGGCTTCTGACTACCTCTAACAATTGTCATAGATGTTCGCATGACAACCAGGACCGACGGCCTTTCGTGCTCTCCGAGGTACGGAGGGGTCTCGATTAGTTAAGAATGGTCACCCATCCACACACTGACCGGGGCGAGCGCAGCTTAAGCTTGCAGATCAGTTGATGAACTTAGTGTGAAAATCGTCATTCAATGATTTTAGAATACTTATGTTATTGATTTTTGAGTTTTGTCTTTAAAATCTGTCAGTGGCAACCATTGGACGACCATTATAACACGAATTGAAATAGTAGATTACGGCCCCAGGATTCCTTCGTTCTAGGAACTGATAATAAAAATAAATTGTGGATTGTTTATGACTAGGTACGCGTGTGGCACTCTGATCCACGTGGCAGAAAAGCTGTTTGCGGAGGCCAGCATCGCCAACATGGTGCTGTTCTGCGGGAACGCCTTCCTCGGCCTCTCGTTTATCGCCATCCTGCTCATCTTCGACATCATCTCCGAGTCTGAGGTCAGTTATCTAAACAACTTATGTTAACTATATGGAATAAGGTTTGTTGGAATAGATTTTTAGCTATAAATTTCTTCTTAAATGAAAAAACGCGTGTTGTGTGTAAATATCAACAAAATCCTTAGTGGCAGGATCATTTAGCGACCCTTCTGGCTAGCTCCCATATAAAACTGGCAGCATACTTTATCGTATTCCGTAGTGGGTATGTAAAAGCTAGTGTTCGGAACGGACATTTCCTTGGATTGCTTGCTAGGTACATCTTAGTCTAGTCTAGTCTTATCGTTTGCGCGTTCCTAGCTTTAATAGCTACTACTGACAAATTGTCTGTGTTGGCTTTGAGTCATGTTTCGGCACGAATCGGCCGGTGATACCACGGCCTCATAGAAAACCGGCGTGAAAGCCGCCGAGTGGGTAAAAATCCCGTATGTCCAAACCTTTAACTGTGTTTGGACAGGTGGGCAACTCACTTGTGATTCCTCTGGCGATGCGTATGCTCGTTTACCTCTCTATCACATAAAAAAATGAGTCTTAAAGCATTAAAACCAACAATAAATATATTCGTTATTTCTATTTCGTAGTTTTGACAGTAGCCCGAATTTTACACTTGATAAGTCTTGGGTTATTGGGTTATTAACTTGTTTGTTATATAATTTTCAGTATCAGAGTTTGGATTTACGCCCGGTTGATAGCAATAGGCTCCACCCTTAGTAGATACACATCTGCCTTCGTTCTCTTTATCTCACCTAATGGTGATGGTATGTTTTGTAATTATTTAAATGTGTATGTGTTAGGCCACGGACAACGCTCGCTACGTGCTGCACAAGATCTTCATGTTGGCGCCGCAGTTCGCGCTTGGTGACGGACTGCTCGAGATCGCTAAGAACACAATACAGGCACAGGTACGATGTACTAGCTTCATAGATACTTATATACCTAATAGCCGCATGTGACTAACTGCCTCATTAGCCAAGTGGTCCTGAGCGCGACTGCTACGCTAGAGGTCCTGAGTTCGATTCCCAAGTCGAGCAAAGTGTTATTGGGTTTTTCTATGAAATTCCCAGTAGCAGCTCGGAGTTAGGAATTTGTGCCCGGTTAATAGCAATAAGCTCGCCCCCTATTACATGGGACCTAAACATACCGGCGAACTGTGGGTGTACATTAGGACGCCTCTGCCTAACCCTTCGGGGAATACAAGCGTGATGGTTGTTATAGCCGCATGTTTCAAGTCCACGTGAATCAATCCATCATCGGACCTTTAATTGTTGACAGTATTTTCAAAACTATTCACTACAGATATATTATTATCACGCGCTTGTGATAATGTTAAGTCGGTGAACGCTGAAGGAAAACATCGCGAAGAAACCTCATACCTGAAACTCCTGAAAGGTTTTCTCGTTGATGTGTGAAGTCTGCCATCCGCATTAGGCTAGCGCGGTGGACTATAGCCTAAACCCTCTCATTGTGAGAGGAGACCCGTGCCCAGCAGTAGGAGAGAATAACGGATTGATTATGTTATGATGCTGTTAGTATGATAATTTATCCGTATTTTAAATGATAGATTTGTAGCCCAAGCACGGAAAGCTATCGAATTCGTTTCGTAAACGAATGAGTTTTTTCTGCTACTAATCTCATAACTACATGCATATTTTCACATCTGTCTCCCATTGGGGTAGGCAGAGACTACACTTGCTACAATCCTGGCACACCAATTTCGCTTAATTCTACGTTCATTAAACTCCTTCTCATACAAATTATTCTCGATTTCGCTACATAAGTAATTTTTATTTCATTTTAAAGTGTAGACTATACACTTTTGGCCACGTTTTTAAGACAGTCAAGTCTCTTAAACAAATCTTCCACTCGTTCACAGGTGCTGAGTAGGTTTGGCATGGACACATACAGGGACCCGCTGGCCAGCAGCCTGGTGCTGTACCACTACGTGTACTTGCTGGTGGTGGGCACACTGCTGCTCCTCCTCAACCTCGCCATCGAGTACCACTGCTTCGACGCGATACTGGCTCGGTATGTGCCAACAATAGATTAAGTAGTTGACTTATTATTTATTTTAGACTCACTAGCTATTACCCGAGAGTTTGTCCGCGTGTTTTTTTTTTCTAAAAGAAAACAACCGTGAAACAATTTTACCACCTATATTCTGTGGACGATCTGTGATTACGGAGTAGGTACTTAATTACTTTACGATTTCTTTGTTAAAGTATTTCGATTTTACTTATTTTCCGTTTTGGAAGCCGGATTGACTAACTCGATTGGTAACTCGATGTCACTTGTTGTTTACACAAAGTTGACGTCATTTAACCGTGTTTTGGCGGTAGGTAATTATATTATATTAATAATGATATATTAATAATATATAATAAATTATCGCCAAATATTAATAATTAATATTTGGAGATAATTCAAAGCCATATAAAAATAAATTTGACTTAAATGGAGGAAAGATGACATTAATTAATTTATTTTTAATTTTAATCTTTTTTACTTTTTTACTTTAATCTGTTTAATCGTTCGTCCCCATCTTTAAATATAAGCAGTTTTCAAAAATTTGGAAAATACCCTATTGGAACCTAAGCCTAAATAGGCTTGGGTTCCAATCGAACCATCGATCGAATCGATTAAAAACAACATTATCTTTTTGTGATATATTTTTTGCATTTTTCATACTAAGATTATAAAGTTATTTTAGTGAAGGAAAAATGAAAAATTCTCCCAGCTCCCTGCTGAAAAATTTTCCTTCACTAAAATAACTTTAAAAACAAAATTGTTTTTAATCGTTCATACATGCTATACATTGCCAAATTGCCAATATAGGCTGACCTTGTATTTTATAAGCTTTTCGCGTAATAAGAGGTGAGCTAACGTATATTATATATTCTGGTCCAGGTTTTATTCGGAGAGCGTTCCACCGCCGTCGCCCGGCGAACTGGAGCCGCTAGAGGTGGCCGAAGAGCGCAAGCGAGTACACGCGACGCGCTTGCACGAGCATACCCCGCTACGACTAAACACCATCGGCAACATCAACAGAGGTCAGCACAGTTTGTGCCACCATTATCATCAATAACATCAACATTATCACTACTAGCTTCAGTGTCATGTCTTATTAGTTAACTTCAACATCGTCGATCATCATCACAATAAATCATATTCATCATCACCGCAATAAATCATCATTGTTATCACAATTAATCATCATTACCATATATCATCATCACAATAAATCACCATCATCACAATATATCATCATCGTCGTCACATTAATCATCATCGTCATCATAATAATCATCATTATCACAATAGACCATCATCATCACAGTAGATCATTATCATAATCACAGTCGATCATCATCATCGTCACAAAAAATCATCATCATCACAATGGCTCATCATCATCACAATAGATCATCATCATCACAATAGATCATCATTAACTGCCTTATTAGTCTAAGCAAGACTGCTACGGTAGAGGTCCTGAATATGATTCGCAGGTCGACCAACGTGTTATTGGGTTTGGTCTATGAAATACTCACTAGCATCTCAGAGTTTGGTTATACGGCTGATTTAATAGGCTCGCCCCTTTAACAAGGGACCTAAACATACCGCCGAACTGTGGGTGTACTTTTGGACACTTCTGTCTAACCCATCAGGGAATACAGGCGTGGTATTAGATAGGTACTATAGAGGTATCTATGTTATCATTACCATCATCACCGTGATTCCGAGCGTCAACATCGTCAGTATCATAATAATTTTATTATGATCGATATCATTATCATCATCACCAAATCATCATCCTCAATCATCCTGTCATCATTATCATTATCACCATATCGTCGTCTGGATCAACTTGTCATCATTTTCATCATCACCATACCGTCGTCTCGGTCATCCTCATAATTATTATCGTAACCCAATGTATCATATTATTATAAATTGTTGTAAATGGCCCATTAGGTTTCGTTCACACGGAGGGCAAGAAGAATTCTATCCAGCGTATGGTGTACGGGGCGAGCGACGTGGCGCAGTGCGTGGAGCTCGCTAAGAGCTACCCGGCGCTGGGGGGCCGCCGGCACGCGCTGCGCGGCCTCACGCTGGGCCTGCCGCCCGGACAGGCAAGTCTACTGTGCCGTACGGCTATACGACATCCGGACACAACCTGTCGCTATCTCAATTGTATCATTTATTATGATTATTGTATTATTTTGACGTGGGAGAGCCATGCTTCGGCACGAATGGGCCGACCGGAGTGATACCACGGCCTCACAGAAAACCGGCGTGAAACAACGTTTGCGTTGTGTTTCGCCGAGTGAACGAGGTTACCGGAGGCCCAAACCCTTTTAAAAGGCGGGCAACGCACTTCTCTGGCGTTGCGGGTGTCCATGGGCGGTGGTTTTCGCTTACCATCAGGTGATCCGTCTGCTCGTTTGCTCTCCGATCCCATAAAAAAAAAACAGAATGCTCGTCCAATCACGCAAATTGACAGAGATTACCTATGAAATTTTAAGTATTCGACTTCAATGAATTCGATGTAGGTGCTGCTTTGTAAAACTTATAGGTAATTGCTAACGTTTTGAATGATGGAGTGGCGTGTCATGTTATCGTAGTTAATCTTTTAAGAACTGAGAGATTTAGATCTTGAATTGAATGAAGAATATTTCGCATATTTCGAGTTAATATTTCACTTTAATTTGTTGTTTGACAGACTGTGTTATAATATAAATAAATTAGCCAGTGATTGGTTTGTATGCTTTGACTATAGATAGTCAAAGTTTGTATGTAAACAGCTAACAATACCTGCGCGTTTGACAAATATTGCGGGATATTATAACACAAACTTTACTAAAACACAGATGTCGATAGCAGAAGGTCAGTTTACCAACGACGCAGACAAATTTAATTTAATTTTTCATTGGATTAATTTATTTTTTCTTAAAATCTATCCAAGTCTCAATTAAATTGAATTCATGCAAATTGAATTTAATTTTTCATTGAGTTAATATTTTTACTTAAAATCTATTCACCAATAGGTCAAATTCCTTTTTTATAAATTACGATATCCGTGCTTATAAGTATTTTTTTAAACTTACACGATATCTCTGTTTCACCAACAGTGCACAGCACTGCTTGGTCAAAATGGAGCGGGCAAGTCGACGACGTTCTCGTTACTGACGGGCGAAATACGGCCGTCCGACGGACAGCTGTATCTCAACAACAAACCGGTCAGCTCAACGCAACTGTGTCGGGGACTCATCAGTAAGTACATAAAATATTAACTATCGTCGTCGTAAATATATTATTGACATTTTGCCAGTATCGGTATTATCAGCGTCGCTTTCGATATTCTACACATCGGTATCGGTATTATCGATAGTATAAGTGTCGCTACCGATACTGCAGGCGACGGTTTCAATATTATTTGCGTCGATATCGGTGTGATCGGCGTCGTATGTGTAAGTGTCAGTATCAATATTAATACTTCTATATTATCTATGACATTGATATCTTCTGTAACACCCTCGCTCAATTTCGCAAACATCTGCCCAAATAAAATCAGTTTTTCTCGTTCCTCATATTTAGTACTGTTCAAATTCTTAATAAATTAATTGTACCTAATAGTATTTTTTTGTTTGACATTCTATCTAAAATAATTGTATTTCTATTGTATGTAATAAGTAAATAAAAATTATGTAAGAGCTGTGCACACCTTCAATGTAGTACTAATATTTAATATTAAGATCCTGTTTTTTTGTGAATAAGTCGTCGATAATACCGATACTACTCTAGTACTTATTCTTATCTATGACCGATACCGAAGCTTATAACATGGTAACGCAACCATGGTCAGCGTCAGTATCGGTATCAACATCGATGCCGATGTTATTGGCGTTGGTATCGGTTTTATTGACGGAATCGGTTTTGTTTGTTTTTATTTGCAGGTTATTGTCCCCAGAGCGACGCTATAGACCCTCTGATGACCGTGAATGAGACATTGAGGTTCTACTGCCGCCTCAGGGGCATCACAAATAGAGAGGAGGTATGGAGAAGATTATTAAATATAAATACCACCCCTAAATAATTCCGTTCACCGATTCTGCGCTAATCAAAGTTTTTGTTGCTCATTTTGAGTAGCAGCTCGGAGTTTGGGATTTGTGCCCAATTTAATGGCAATAGGTTCGCATGGGACCTAAATATACTGGGCAACCGTGGGCGTCATGGGTAGGTACGCTTGAATATTGGCGAAATGATAAAGGAAATTTGTTTTTTTTTTTTAATAAAGCTTACCTACTAGCAAGTTGTTCCGTACTAAAGCTGTTAAATTAAACAGTTAATTTGTTTTACATACAAAATTAACTGTTCAATGTTCTGTTATTATTTACATAATTAAGTAAATAACAGAAAGACTTTCAACAATTAATTTATATAAACGCTAAATGTTTTTTAATTCCCGGGATTTAATCATCATGTTTATGATTCTGGGATTTTAGAGGTATTATCAACTTTGTTACTTACTTCTTCGAACTTTCTCGATCTATGATCATAACACAATTTGATAAAACATTGTTTGGATTACGATATATTTTGGTATTAAGATTTTGTGGGCAATTCAAGCTTTGCCAGAACCCTTGAGAGTATTGTTCGTGTGTCAGGTGATAAAGCGCACAGTGGAGATGTTCGAGCTGTGGCGGTACTGCGGCGTGCGCAGCGGCGCGCTGAGCGGCGGCAACCGGCGCAAGCTGTGCACCGCCGTCGCCTTCATGGCGCGCACGCCGCTCGTGCTGCTCGACGAGCCCACCACGTAAACTATTATTACCTACATTTAGGCCCACTTTTTTTTTTTTTTGCGTGTGGAAATCCTCATGGACATCCGCCGCCCGGGGAAGGCGGCGGGGTGTGTCGGACTCCACCCAGAATGGGTGACCTACCGACTAAAACCACACGGGTGTTTCGCCTCACCACTTTTTGCTGGGGTTACGGGAGCGAGGTTTCATTCCTCCGCGACAGGCCCACTTGAACCAACTTCTTAAATGTGTTTAAATTGCATTTAAATACAATTTTTCATAGAAATTTCGTATTTAAATACAATTTAAACAATTTTAAGAAATTGGTGCAAGTGGGCCTTAGGACACTAACTTCATTTTTTTATGGGTAAGGGGGCAAACGAGCAGACAGATCACTTGATGGTACTTGAGCGATAATCGCCGCCCACGGACACCAGAGGAGTCACAAGTGCGTTGCTTGCCTTTTAAAAAGATTTGGGTCTTTTTTTTGTTGACGGGGTTGGAAATGCTTTATGCACTATCCACCACTCCGGGGAGAGCGGTGGGGTGTGTTGGACTCCGCTCTGAAAAGAGCGATCTCCTATGTGAAACACACAGTTACATAGAATTTTCTTTCCTTAATTCTTCTTAAATAGGCTGTAGGCATGTAGGATGAGTTGACGAATTACTCCATAATACGTAATGTATGTGAAATGTATATGTAATGCATATGTAATGTATATAAATATAAGTACTGCATAGGTAATGTATATTATATATGTGGTGTAATGTGTTTGTTGTGGTGTCCCGCAGCGGCATGGATCCGGTGTCGCGCGGCAGCGTGTGCCGCGGCGTGCAGGCGGCGTGCGGCGCCGCGCGCGCCGTGCTGCTCAGCACGCACGCGCTGCGCGACGCGCGCCGCCTGGCCGCGCGCGTCGCGCTGCTGCGGGACGGCCGCCTGGCCGCGCTCGCGCCGCTCCACGACTGCCTCAACAGGTGCCTAGCCTCACTCCTATATATCAGCACGCACGCGCTGCTGCGGGACGGCCGCCTGGCCGCGCTCGCGCCGCTCCACGACTGCCTCAACAGGTGCCTAGCCTCACTCCTATATATCAGCACGCACGCGCTGCGCGACGCGCGCCGCCTGGCCGCGCGCGTCGCGCTGCTGCGGGACGGCCGCCTGGCCGCGCTCGCGCCGCTCCACGACTGCCTCAACAGGTGCCTAGCCTCACTCCTATATATCAGCACGCACGCGCTGCTGCGGGACGGCCGCCTGGCCGCGCTCGCGCCGCTCCACGACTGCCTCAACAGGTGCCTAGCCTCACTCCTATATATCAGCACGCACGCGCTGCGCGACGCGCGCCGCCTGGCCGCGCGCGTCGCGCTGCTGCGGGACGGCCGCCTGGCCGCGCTCGCGCCGCTCCACGACTGCCTCAACAGGTGCCTAGCCTCACTCCTATATATCAGCACGCACGCGCTGCTGCGGGACGGCCGCCTGGCCGCGCTCGCGCCGCTCCACGACTGCCTCAACAGGTGCCTAGCCTCACTCCTATATATCAGCACGCACGCGCTGCTGCGGGACGGCCGCCTGGCCGCGCTCGCGCCGCTCCACGACTGCCTCAACAGGTGCCTAGCCTCACTCCTATATATCAGCACGCACGCGCTGCGCGACGCGCGCCGCCTGGCCGCGCGCGTCGCGCTGCTGCGGGACGGCCGCCTGGCCGCGCTCGCGCCGCTCCACGACTGCCTCAACAGGTGCCTAGCCTCACTCCTATATATCAGCACGCACGCGCTGCTGCGGGACGGCCGCCTGGCCGCGCTCGCGCCGCTCCACGACTGCCTCAACAGGTGCCTAGCCTCACTCCTATATATCAGCACGCACGCGCTGCTGCGGGACGGCCGCCTGGCCGCGCTCGCGCCGCTCCACGACTGCCTCAACAGGTGCCTAGCCTCACTCCTATATATCAGCACGCACGCGCTGCTGCGGGACGGCCGCCTGGCCGCGCTCGCGCCGCTCCACGACTGCCTCAACAGGTGCCTAGCCTCACTCCTATATATCAGCACGCACGCGCTGCTGCGGGACGGCCGCCTGGCCGCGCTCGCGCCGCTCCACGACTGCCTCAACAGGTGCCTAGCCTCACTCCTATATATCAGCACGCACGCGCTGCTGCGGGACGGCCGCCTGGCCGCGCTCGCGCCGCTCCACGACTGCCTCAACAGGTGCCTAGCCTCACTCCTATATATCAGCACGCACGCGCTGCTGCGGGACGGCCGCCTGGCCGCGCTCGCGCCGCTCCACGACTGCCTCAACAGGTGCCTAGCCTCACTCCTATATATCAGCACGCACGCGCTGCTGCGGGACGGCCGCCTGGCCGCGCTCGCGCCGCTCCACGACTGCCTCAACAGGTGCCTAGCCTCACTCCTATATATCAGCACGCACGCGCTGCTGCGGGACGGCCGCCTGGCCGCGCTCGCGCCGCTCCACGACTGCCTCAACAGGTGCCTAGCCTCACTCCTATATATCAGCACGCACGCGCTGCTGCGGGACGGCCGCCTGGCCGCGCTCGCGCCGCTCCACGACTGCCTCAACAGGTGCCTAGCCTCACTCCTATATATCAGCACGCACGCGCTGCTGCGGGACGGCCGCCTGGCCGCGCTCGCGCCGCTCCACGACTGCCTCAACAGGTGCCTAGCCTCACTCCTATATATCAGCACGCACGCGCTGCTGCGGGACGGCCGCCTGGCCGCGCTCGCGCCGCTCCACGACTGCCTCAACAGGTGCCTAGCCTCACTCCTATATATCAGCACGCACGCGCTGCTGCGGGACGGCCGCCTGGCCGCGCTCGCGCCGCTCCACGACTGCCTCAACAGGTGCCTAGCCTCACTCCTATATATCAGCACGCACGCGCTGCTGCGGGACGGCCGCCTGGCCGCGCTCGCGCCGCTCCACGACTGCCTCAACAGGTGCCTAGCCTCACTCCTATATATCAGCACGCACGCGCTGCTGCGGGACGGCCGCCTGGCCGCGCTCGCGCCGCTCCACGACTGCCTCAACAGGTGCCTAGCCTCACTCCTATATATCAGCACGCACGCGCTGCTGCGGGACGGCCGCCTGGCCGCGCTCGCGCCGCTCCACGACTGCCTCAACAGGTGCCTAGCCTCACTCCTATATATCAGCACGCACGCGCTGCTGCGGGACGGCCGCCTGGCCGCGCTCGCGCCGCTCCACGACTGCCTCAACAGGTGCCTAGCCTCACTCCTATATATCAGCACGCACGCGCTGCTGCGGGACGGCCGCCTGGCCGCGCTCGCGCCGCTCCACGACTGCCTCAACAGGTGCCTAGCCTCACTCCTATATATCAGCACGCACGCGCTGCTGCGGGACGGCCGCCTGGCCGCGCTCGCGCCGCTCCACGACTGCCTCAACAGGTGCCTAGCCTCACTCCTATATTTCAAACATTATATAGGCCTAGGCGAACGTTCCGAAATCAGATTGAGGACGTTCTGAGAAATGGCTCGGTCAAGAGTACCCTAAACCGACGTTCATGTATGAAATAATTAATGAGTGTGGATGAAGCTAAAGAGGTATGTCGGAATCGTAGCAAGTGGAAGTCTGTGGTTTGACTTTGCCTACCCTTACAGGAAAGAGACGTGACTTTATATATGTATGTATGTATATTCCTACCTTTTAATACTAAGGTTTACTAAAATTCTTCGTGCTAATAAATTACAAAAAAAAATTAATTATATTCTGAGTGCCAAAATGAAGGCCTCCAAAAAAAATTGCGAACCAAGACAGCAAATAGCAAATAACTTCATTAGTTGTTTTATTGTCAATATTTACTGAGTTACCTACTATTATTAGTTGATTAAAAGTCTATTTAATTATTTAATTACAGTGCTAAATTATCGCATTCGTATGTTTTGTTATTATATTTGTTGATATTTTATTCATCCCACAAACTTCAGTCCATAAACCTACCTCTTCCCTTACAAACTACTTGCATGAGACGAACTGCAATGGGACCAACTGTGAATGGGACTAACCGCGAATACGACTTCGGGAATGGGACCAACCGCAAAGTCAAAAATAGAGGACGAAGTGCGAATTGGACGAAGTGCGCATAACCCAAAGCGGCAACCATGACAGAAACAAAAGTATCGCTATAAAGACAAATCGTTTATATCAACTTTAATCTAAATTATATCAACTTCAATATAAAAAACCTTTTGCATTCACATCGAATGTTTGTATAATGTATTCGACATTGTATCGGTTTTCCGTACAATGAGAAATCAGCTTAAACTGGCATATGTATTGTTATAATGCTTACCTATGTGAATAAGGCGTAGTAATGGGTATTGTTTGTGGTCAGGTTCGGCGGCGGCTACGTGGTGCAGTGCGCGGTGACGGGCAGCGCGCGCGCCGCCTGGCGGAGCGTGGCGGCGCGCGCGCCCGCCGCCCGCCTGCGCGTGCTGCACCACCACACGCTGCACTTCCTCATGCCCGCAAGCACCACAGGTAACTAACAATACCACCACCACCACCATCACTACCACCACCACCATCACTACCATCACCACCATCACTACCACCACCACCACCATCACTACCACCACCACCATCACTACCACCACCACCACCATCACTATCACCACCACACCCACTATCATCATCACCACCACCACCACTATTTTCACCACCACCACCACCACCACTATTTCCGACCTGAGGTCTTATAGCCACTTACGGCCGGTCTTGAACAACGATTTTGAAATTACATGTACGGACCTTATTTTTTTATGGTATAAGCAGGCAAACGTTTATACGGATCGCCTGATGGTGAGCGATTACCGCCACCCATGGACACCAAATAAGTCAAGTGCATGGCCGGCTTTTTAAAAGGGTTTGGGCCCCCGGTATCCTTATTCACTAGGCGAAACACAACGTAAGCGTAGTTTTCTGTGAGGCCTCATGTCAAAATCCTGTCGCATCCTGTCAAAAAAAAAAACGTTAGTGGTTCGTTAGTGGATATGCTTATATCCACTAACGAACCCCTAACGATTTTTTTATTAGGACCGGCTGTTAATGAATTACAATAAGATTCACTAACACCGCCATTTTAACCCCCGTAACAACCGCGTAGATTAGCTCACACAACCACCATGAGACCAATCTGAATTCAGTGCTGAGGGACTGACACTGCCACCCTTAGACCGATCTGAATTTAGCGCCGAGTGACATACCATCTTTTCTAAACCAATCGAAAATTAGGGCCGGACTTTTTTAACTCTGCACCTAGTGGCTTGCAGTAACTTTGCGCCGAATTATATACCTAGTGGAAGTTGTCTTTTTCACCACTGAACAACCACGATTAAAAACTCATCTATTCTTTGCATACTTTCAGAGCATTATAAACGACTATGTATTTGACAATACTTTCAAAAATACACATGCACTGTACACACATCCTTACAAAACCAATAAAAGGTCAAAATTAATGATTTGATACCATGCGCTCCCAAAGGATATGAAAGCAGTTGGCATCACGTCATGATGATGATGATGATGGGCACAGTACTTGCTCATGTACTAAACAGTGACACAAAAAAAGGAAATATCAAAATAAATACTCTGTTTCACAGTTGATCACAAGGATGTGACGACTAACCTGAGTGACATCTTCCGGTTGATGGCAGAGTTACAAGGCACCTGCGACATTGAGGACTACACTATCAACCAAAGCTCACTAGAACAGGTAATATTACATATGGGGGCAGCCATCGGCACGTCATCTGTTAGGGGGAGGGGGTCGACGAAATGTGACATTGTGCGATATGGGGTGGGAAGGGTCATGACCTTTGTGATGTCACATATGACACACATGTAAAATATGTGACGTCACACAAGGGGGGAAGGGGTATCACAAATATGACGACGTGTGACATGGACGTGAAGGGGGTCAACAAATCATGAAATTCGTGACGTAATTTATGGATGACCCATAACAAATAAAGTGTTTACCGTAATAAAGTATATTTTATCGATATCTCCTAACAATGTAATATTTACTTACATATTATTTTATAGATTCTAGCTTTCTGTTCTATTTGAAGTAAAAATTTCCTTGGCCTTTTATGATTACTTTCACCATATTATGTGCCTTGTTAAATAAAACTCTTCAAATATTTTCAAATTAAACACATTTTTTTGAAAATAAAAGCTGTATTTTGTTAAAGTGGTTGGTCGAGCAAAGTACGTCTTATGTTAGTTAAATAATTAAAAATTGATTCTTGTGTACAGATGTTCCTAAGCTTCACGGACAAGTGTGATATAGAATCCGAAATGGTGGAAGTGGAGCCCCTCCCCGCTCCGGACTCTATCCTCCACAGCGACGACCTTGACACCGTCACCTCGCTGTAATGTACCTTCATATAGCCTAGGCTACATAGAATCCTCAACAAAATACTGTGTAATATGTAAATAGGGCTTCTAAGTGATTTCGTTTAATGGGAATTCGAAATAACTACTTGATTGGACCTGACTCATTAGCCTAGTGGTCCTGAGCGCGACTACAACGCTAGAGGTCCTGGGTTCGATTCCAAGGTCGTGCAGTGTTTCTGGACATTTCTATGAAATTCCCAGTAGCAGCGCGGAGTTCGGAGTTTGTGCCCGGTAAATTTCAGTAGGCTCGCCCTCCCATGGGACCTAAACCGCTAATACCGGCGAACTAGGGTATACATTAGGACGCCTCTGCCTAACCCTTCAGGGAATACAGGCGTGACGTACTTGATGGGTATCGATACTTAACCATAAGATAAATAAATAGAAAATAATAACACAAACATCTGTTATTTATAGAATTCCACGACGCAACGTGTGTACATACACGCCTAAATAAGTTATAGTATTTATAAAAAAATCTTAAGTTAATGCGTCATCAGTCATACTTGCTGAAAACAATCTCATTCTTTGCCTCATCTCTATTTCTCTTTCATATCTCTCTCTCTCTCTCTCTCTCACTCTCATTTTTCTCAATTATTTTTTATAGTATATTTAGATATCGATACCCACGAACTATGTAAATTGGCAATAATTAAATAAAAGATCACGTATATAACTAAATCAATAAATATTTTCTTGGTTTCGTTCCCTACTCAAACATCACCAAGAAACATAACCCAACGCAGGTGTCAAAAAATAAACGGTGCTAAATATATCTCAATAGATATTATACAATATATTTGGTGCCCAAGCTGAGCAACCTTTAGTATGTTTTCATACTAAATACATCAATAGATATTTGGGGACAAAGCTAAACAACCTTAACTATTCTCACTTATGGATGATTTTTCAATACTCAGTACTATGAGTTTTGAAAATTCCTCCAACTTTATGAATCTCAGAAGAATGACATGATATAGTATTAATTAGGAAGAACATTAATTGCTCACTTATTAATTAAAGTTACCAAAACCATATTTAGTGATGGTACTCATAATATTTTTTCTGTAATAATGGGGGCCCTAGGCGGTCAATCATGCTTGACAATTGCGGCATTTGTCGTGCTTTTCAAGCATTTTACTAAGTACCTAAAACGATGCTTGAAGCAGACTACGTGTTTGAAGAAAGTTTATATATTTGTAATGCTTGTCAAACATCATTGACTGTATAGGATAGCATAACGAACATAATATGAGTTCCATGACTAAGGCCCACTTGCACCAACTTCTTAAATGTGTTTAAATTGTATTTAAACACGAAATTTCAATGAAAATTTTTATTTTAAATTCAATTTAAACAAATTTAAAAAGTTGGTGCAAGTGGGCCTTAATTGTAGATTTTAACTTAGATGTGTAAATAGAACAAATGTATGACCAATTCTGTCGGTTTTAACTTTTTATATTTGTATTTAACGTTTCGTTATTTCTGTGTTGTAAAAAAATAATTATAATGTAATTTTGCACATTTTTATTAAAAAGGTTTATCCTTATTTTGTTAAAATGATTGAACACTACAGTCTAAAATTTACAGTATTCGATAAAAATGGCAATAACCGGTAACATACTAAAATACCTACATCTATAATTACAATATTAGTACTGATAACTTAAACTTTTGTAAAGTAAGAAAGTTATTTAAGCGGAATATTGTTAAGATATAATATATAATAGCTTATTGAATGAAGCTATTGTATATTCGAAATCAGTATAGCTTATTCTATAATATTGTTTATTAGACTTGTGCTAAAGTAGCTCAAAGCGGAAAGACAAATAGTATTCAAAATATTGATAAGCATAATTATTTTCGAACGAATTTATTTATTACATACAATTTTATTATATGTATAGATTTGCAACTTATATATTGAAAAGCGACCCGCCCGCGGTTTCACCCGCGCTGCCCCGGTCCTAAGAGTCATAGCGTGATGTTAAATAGCTTAAAACCTTCCTCTTAAATCACTATCTATTAAAAAAAACCGCATCAAAATCCGTTGCGTAGTTTAAAAGATCTAAGCATACATAGGGACAGACAGCGGGAAACGACTTTGTTTTATAATAAGTAGTGATATTACTTATATACAAAAAAAGAGTGACTTGTAAGATAGTAGAGTTTAAGTATTGTACAGTCAGCATAGACAGTAAACACATTATGTAAATAGATTTTGTGTTTTAAAATCAGGTTCTTATTCAATTAAATTGTGACAAAGATTTTTTATGCTAACTGTACAGTTATAACGTTTCTTAACAAAACAAATTTAATATTATTGGTACAGACTGCAACACAGACGACTGTCGTTGCTGTCCGTACATTGTCTTAAAAATATAACAAATATGCAATCTCTGTGATATTTAATATTTTTCTAGAAATTAAATAATAAAGGATGGTTTTTGGATTTACGAATTTTATTTATATATATATATATGTATAATTTCTTGTAAAATCACAAACAAAATTTAATCTCAGTGTTCAAATGTCAGATCCATTTAGACTAGAAAACTATAACCAAAATATAAAATCAAAATACCACTTACTTATTAGTTAATTACGAATCTCAAAAACCACAACGCCTACAGACTTGAGGCAGGTAGGTTAAGTAGGTTCCTTAAAGGGGTGAACAGATCCGCTTAAAACGTTAAGGACAACCCCCCCCCCCTGGGAAAAAGAGATCAATAGGGGTAATACATTTACCCGACTGTAACAACAACAGATTAGAGCTATTATTTTAGCTGGTAACTGGCTTCATACGGAGACTTTTACTGGTATTATCCAACGTTAGCCATCGAAGATAGACGAGGAAATGTACTGGGTTTTACCCAACGCCAGTCTTCATCGAGAGAGCACAATCGGTTCGGACGAACCAATACTGTTTAACGCAAAAGTTCTAACCTTTATCGGTTAGAACGGAAGCAAACCCTAAAATATTCTACAAAAGAATAACATGAAACATTAATAACAGGGTCAAAATTCAAATAACACTAATTGTTGTCAAAAGACGGGTTTCTAAGTCCAGCAGACTTTTTAAAGTGTCCGGCCAGCAGGTCCAGGAATCTGAAGATAACATCCTTGTTGATTTGCTTGTGGGTGAAGCTGGAGACCACCAAACTCACAGCGTCGGAGACTGTTTCCTCACCAAACACGTACAACAGAGCTGGGAACATTGTTTTTAAATTGATAATACTCAATTAAGTTCACTCTCTCTCACACTCACTCATTCACTCAGTCACACAAAGAGTGAGTGACTGAGTGACTGAATGAGTAAAAATAGCTACTCATTCATTCTCTTAATCTGTACTCCAATAATCTAACAATTATGTTTTAAACAGTCATACAAATGATAGATCAATCTAGCTATCCAGGGCCGAAGTCTACTATTTCAAATGTGTAAAACGGTCGTCCAATGGGGTTCTAAATTATGTAAAAACTGACAGACTTTGAAGGCAAAACTGTCCAAAATCAACAATTTAGAAGTCATTGAATTTTCACACAAAACAGTGGAATTGAGGCCCAGGATAATTTTATTGTTATTAATAGTGTCTTGTGTAATAAGAAAATATATCGTAACTCAGTACCTGGTGTATTCTCGAGCACAGCCGCACAAGTCTCGTCCACGTTGACTTCCCTCAGCTGGTCCCGGGGCTCGAAGAAGCTGGTGTCTTTCTCGGATAGCTCCTCAAACACTACGAACACCTGCCGTCGCAGCCAGGCCGCGAGGTCCGCCAGCCACGCGTCCAACAGTGATTCCGCTAGGTCTGCAATACACATAGATAAGTACTGCGAGCGTATTCCTCGGAGGTTTAGGCAGAGTTGTACTTTTGTACATCCACAGTTCAGTCATATGTTTTTTTATGGTATAGGGGGACAAACCAGCAGACGGATCGTTTGTTCAGATAAGTATTGGAATCGATTCCAATAATTTTTACACCGTGTTATATTTTGTCCCAAAAATATTTTAAAAGTTTCAAGTGGGACATCGAGCTACACTAGTATATTTCAGCAATCATTTATCATGCGCTCAACACGTCACGGCAAGTCATAGCGGCACTAGGCGCGGGGGCATGGTGAGCGTGTAATGTAAGTAGTAGTAGTACGGTAAGATACCAGGTAAGATAAGCTTGTTACTTTGTGATTTTTTGTGAACTGTTTTGAAATTTTGTACATAAATCCTTTACATAAATATATATACTAAAACTAGTGTTGTATAGGTACCTGCGAGCAGTAGCGTGGCCAGGCGGTGAGCGACGTGCGAGCGCGCGAGGCCGGCCGCGGCCGCCAGCGAGCACGAGCCGCACCAGCCCGCGCCGCTCGAGCCGCACCACTCATCTGCACAGGGACAAGGCACGTGTGTACTGTGTGTACTGTGTGTGTACTGACCGAAGTCGTCGGGGGTGTGCGGGCGGGGCGGCTGTGTGCGCGGCAGCTGGTGCAGCGAGTCCAGCGCGGGACGTGTACTGTGTGTACTGTGTGTGTACTGACCGAAGTCGTCGGGGGTGTGCGGGCGGGGCGGCTGTGTGCGCGGCAGCTGGTGCAGCGAGTCCAGCGCGGGACGTGTACTGTGTGTACTGTGTGTGTACTGACCGAAGTCGTCGGGGGTGTGCGGGCGGGGCGGCTGTGTGCGCGGCAGCTGGTGCAGCGAGTCCAGCGCGGGACGTGTACTGTGTGTACTGTGTGTGTACTGACCGAAGTCGTCGGGGGTGTGCGGGCGGGGCGGCTGTGTGCGCGGCAGCTGGTGCAGCGAGTCCAGCGCGGGACGTGTACTGTGTGTACTGTGTGTGTACTGACCGAAGTCGTCGGGGGTGTGCGGGCGGGGCGGCTGTGTGCGCGGCAGCTGGTGCAGCGAGTCCAGCGCGGGACGTGTACTGTGTGTACTGTGTGTGTACTGACCGAAGTCGTCGGGGGTGTGCGGGCGGGGCGGCTGTGTGCGCGGCAGCTGGTGCAGCGAGTCCAGCGCGGGACGTGTACTGTGTGTACTGTGTGTGTACTGACCGAAGTCGTCGGGGGTGTGCGGGCGGGGCGGCTGTGTGCGCGGCAGCTGGTGCAGCGAGTCCAGCGCGGGACGTGTACTGTGTGTACTGTGTGTGTACTGACCGAAGTCGTCGGGGGTGTGCGGGCGGGGCGGCTGTGTGCGCGGCAGCTGGTGCAGCGAGTCCAGCGCGGGACGTGTACTGTGTGTACTGTGTGTGTACTGACCGAAGTCGTCGGGGGTGTGCGGGCGGGGCGGCTGTGTGCGCGGCAGCTGGTGCAGCGAGTCCAGCGCGGGACGTGTACTGTGTGTACTGTGTGTGTACTGACCGAAGTCGTCGGGGGTGTGCGGGCGGGGCGGCTGTGTGCGCGGCAGCTGGTGCAGCGAGTCCAGCGCGGGACGTGTACTGTGTGTACTGTGTGTGTACTGACCGAAGTCGTCGGGGGTGTGCGGGCGGGGCGGCTGTGTGCGCGGCAGCTGGTGCAGCGAGTCCAGCGCGGGACGTGTACTGTGTGTACTGTGTGTGTACTGACCGAAGTCGTCGGGGGTGTGCGGGCGGGGCGGCTGTGTGCGCGGCAGCTGGTGCAGCGAGTCCAGCGCGGGACGTGTACTGTGTGTACTGTGTGTGTACTGACCGAAGTCGTCGGGGGTGTGCGGGCGGGGCGGCTGTGTGCGCGGCAGCTGGTGCAGCGAGTCCAGCGCGGGACGTGTACTGTGTGTACTGTGTGTGTACTGACCGAAGTCGTCGGGGGTGTGCGGGCGGGGCGGCTGTGTGCGCGGCAGCTGGTGCAGCGAGTCCAGCGCGGGACGTGTACTGTGTGTACTGTGTGTGTACTGACCGAAGTCGTCGGGGGTGTGCGGGCGGGGCGGCTGTGTGCGCGGCAGCTGGTGCAGCGAGTCCAGCGCGGGACGTGTACTGTGTGTACTGTGTGTGTACTGACCGAAGTCGTCGGGGGTGTGCGGGCGGGGCGGCTGTGTGCGCGGCAGCTGGTGCAGCGAGTCCAGCGCGGGACGTGTACTGTGTGTACTGTGTGTGTACTGACCGAAGTCGTCGGGGGTGTGCGGGCGGGGCGGCTGTGTGCGCGGCAGCTGGTGCAGCGAGTCCAGCGCGGGACGTGTACTGTGTGTACTGTGTGTGTACTGACCGAAGTCGTCGGGGGTGTGCGGGCGGGGCGGCTGTGTGCGCGGCAGCTGGTGCAGCGAGTCCAGCGCGGGACGTGTACTGTGTGTACTGTGTGTGTACTGACCGAAGTCGTCGGGGGTGTGCGGGCGGGGCGGCTGTGTGCGCGGCAGCTGGTGCAGCGAGTCCAGCGCGGGACGTGTACTGTGTGTACTGTGTGTGTACTGACCGAAGTCGTCGGGGGTGTGCGGGCGGGGCGGCTGTGTGCGCGGCAGCTGGTGCAGCGAGTCCAGCGCGGGACGTGTACTGTGTGTACTGTGTGTGTACTGACCGAAGTCGTCGGGGGTGTGCGGGCGGGGCGGCTGTGTGCGCGGCAGCTGGTGCAGCGAGTCCAGCGCGGGACGTGTACTGTGTGTACTGTGTGTGTACTGACCGAAGTCGTCGGGGGTGTGCGGGCGGGGCGGCTGTGTGCGCGGCAGCTGGTGCAGCGAGTCCAGCGCGGGACGTGTACTGTGTGTACTGTGTGTGTACTGACCGAAGTCGTCGGGGGTGTGCGGGCGGGGCGGCTGTGTGCGCGGCAGCTGGTGCAGCGAGTCCAGCGCGGCGTCCACGTGCGCCAGCGCCCGCCGCGCCCCCACCAGCCGCGCCAGCGCGCCGCACACCTACACATCCCATGCGTTGCAATCGTTGCCAACGGACAGCACAATACACTCAAAATAACTGTGCGGGTTTGAAGATATCCGCAACTGAGTTTGTAGTGGTCAATTAAATGTAAAATGTCGGGTGTAAATACAGGTGGGCTCGTGAATGTTTCACATTCGTAATTATTTTCTTTAATGGTTTGAATATTTTTGCCCAAGAACACTTGATTTAGTTACGGTTGTTCGCAACGAATAACTTAAGCGCGCACCGTTATTTTGAAGGTGCTGTACTATACTGAAAAGTCCGGTTACCTTGGTAGGTATTTAATGACAAAATTATAAAAACCCGAAACCTATATTTTATGTATAGGAAATCAAACCAAATTGACACGATTAAACGCAGTGGATGGAGCTAAACCTTATTTGTTATCCAGTAAAAACAGATTAAAAAGTTAAAGAGTTCCCATGGACGATGACGAATTGTGGAATATGTAATTTAGACTAGAGACGACCACTAGTACCTATACGATAAAATTTTCTTTTAGTCAGTTTCATTAAAAAAATAATGAATAACTCACGCTGAGGTCCGACGAAGTGCAAACATACGTCCAGTCGTGCAGCGTGCGAGGCGCGGGCTCCTCGCCCTCGGCGCCCACTGCCGTCTTTATAGAGTTGAACACACCCGTCACTGTACGCTGGAATAATCTGAAATTGACGATTAAATAATGGCTATCTAAACAGTTCCTGTAACAGAACAAGCGCATGACCTGAAAATAGTGTTACGCCGAGAAGCTATTAGAATTACGTAGATGGGTCACAAAGATTCTAGATAAGTCGTAGAAGCATGTTAGCAGAATATTCGAAAGAAAGTACTCGAATGTGTCACTTACGTAATAACAATAGTTCAAGGGCGGGGTCAAAGGTCAATGCCCGTAAACAATAGTTTCGTTTAGTTTAGTTTCGCGATTGTTCGATTCTAAAGCTTGTTTGAAATAAAAACATTTGAACTAACTTTGAACTTGAACTCTAGAATCTTCGTGACTGTGTATGTGCTATAAATAGCCGTCGTGAGGATCGGCTAGTACAGTTTTAGTTTTGGACAAGGTGAAGTAAACTGGTGAACATCAAAGTGAACACAAGTGATTCTCAGTGTGACAGTACAGTGCGACAATTGATAGTGTAGTGACTTTATCTGTGATTTCTGTTATGTGTCTGACAAGGTAATTAAAGCGTGTGTTTGTTTCGGTAAAATTAGCGTTAATTAATGTATCCCGAACCCCAGCTCGTAACAATAGTTTGATGAAATGAAATGATATTTATTTCTGTAAGTAGATCATTAGAGACACTTTTACAAGTCAATGTTTTGTTTTTTTTTTATAGCTAGATGGCTTCGGCATTTCCTAACTGACGACCTCTGAGAAGAAACGCCGAAACAAACTCAGAGAATCATGGTCTCTTTTAAAGTCCAGACATAAAATAATGCAAATAATGTGAGTGGGACAATGCAGGGCAATGTCTGAAATGGCCTTTTGAGGAAAGAACCATAGCAGCTTTGAGTAGACCAGTCCTAACTGACGGCAAGCATGCATCAGTCATCGTGTAGCTCAACCATATTTAAGGGAGCTCAACGACCCGTCGCACGACAATACCAGATCAGCAGGACATTCGTGTAGGTCGTATGAAATTCTCAAAGCCTCCAGACTATAAAACTGGTATAATAAAATCAAGCCTACATGGTACTCACATTTACAAAAGAAAATGACTAGAATAGACTTAGATGTCAAAATAAATGTCAGGTCGCAACAAAATATTAATAAAATTCATAAATGTCAAAATTGAATTCACTAATAACAAGAAAATCTTTATAATCAAAATAATGTCAATGATCAAAATAATGTCAATACAAAATAATGTCAATAATCAAAATAATGTCATTATATCACAGTGTCTGACTAGCATAGTAATAGCCCGGTTCATCAGAGCAGCTCAATCCCAAGCATTTTTATCGTTCAAATAGTCTATCACTTTATAAAAACCTTTTTTGCATAGTCTATTTTTAATATGAGATTTAAATTTGTTGATGCTTAAATTTTGAATGTGGCTTGGGATTTTGTTGTAGAAACGAATACTTTGACACTTAAATGAATTACTGACTTTTTGTAGCCTAGTCATTGGTAATATTAGCTTGTTCTTGTTTCTAGTATTGACATCATGAATATCGCAATTTCTAGAGTATAGTGTAATATTCTTTTTTACATAAATGAGGTTTTCATAGATATAATGAGATGCGACAGTCATAATGTCAATTTCTTTAAATTTATCCCTCAGTGAATGTCTAGAACTAAGGTTATAAATTGCGCGAATTGCCCTTTTCTGCAACACAAAAATAGTTTGAATGTCGGCAGCGTTTCCCCACAACAAAATGCCGTACGACATTACACTATGAAAATAACTAAAATATACTAGTCTAGCCGTATCTACATCGGTTAACTGACGTATTTTAAAAACCGCGTACGCTGCAGAACTGAGCCTTTTCGCCAACTTATTTATATGTGGGCCCCACTGTAGCTTTGAATCTAAAGTGATACCTAAAAACGTCGTGGTATCCACAAGATCCAACTCTTCTCTATTTACTAACACACTGGTTTTCACTTGCTTAACATTAGGTGTTATAAATCTAATAAATTATTCACATTAAACCAGTGTACTATTTTAGAAACAGCGTTATTTACATTGTCAGTTATGGGCTGCTGTCGTTTCAGTTTAAATAAAAGTGATGTGTCATCTGCAAATAACACTACTTCGTGATTGTCTTTTATTAGGCTAGGTAAGTCATTTATATACACAAGAAATAAAAACGGGCCAAGAATTGAGCCTTGCGGAACTCCCATGGTGACCATAGACCCCGGGGACCTTTCTCCGTTAACATCCACTCTTTGAATCCTGTTACTCAAATACGAAGTAAGAAGATCCAAAGCAATGTTCCTTATTCCATAGTGATGTAATTTCCTGACTAGTGTTTCATGAAAACCGCAATCGAAAGCCTTAGACAAGTCGCAAAAAATACCTAGAGCATCATGCGACTCCTCCCAGGCATCAAAGATATGTTCCAGAAGCTCGACACCGGCATCGGTTGTCGAGCGACCCCTAGTGAATCCAAACTGCTTTTTATGTAATAATTGGTTTTTATTAAAATGACTAAGCAGCTGATCAAGCATTAACTTTTCAAATATTTTACTAAAGGTAGGTAGCACGGAAATAGGCCGAAAATTTGTGGGGTCAGACGTGCTACCCGATTTAAACAATGGTATTATTTTACTACTTTTCATCAAGTCCGGAAATACACCACATTCTATACTTTTATTATATATTATAACTAACTCAGGTGCGACTATATTAATAATTGTTTTCGAGACTTGTACAGAGTGTCCCCACAGGTCAGCAGTCTTCTTTACATTAAGTGTGTTAAAGGTTTTGATAATATCTCTAACACCGACATAAGCGAAATTAAATTCAAGATTGCACATGTTAACATTTTCTATTAATAAAGACTCAGCAGCTGTTGGTGATGAATTTAAAGATTTTGTAGTTTCGACTGGAATATCAGTAAAGAAATTTTCAAATATGGTGGCCACTTCCGAATTAGCTGCGACTGTCTTGTTGTTGATACAAAGACAGTAGTCTGTGTTCCGTTTCTTAACTCTTCCAGTCTCTTTATTTATAATATTCCAAGTCATTTGTATTTTATTAGTACTAGTTTTTATCTTAGAACTTAAGTATCTTATTTTAGCTGCACTACAGATTCTTTTAAATAATTTAGAGTAATTTTTAACATATTCATAGAATTCTTTGCTTTTATTATTATTTCTTTCTTCATATAACTCATAAAGCCTCTGTTTACTTTTGTGAATTCCAATAGTAGCCCATTCACTGAAGGTTGTAGTACCCTTGACCGAGATTTTCTTGGGGACAAATGTTGAATTGAACTCTGTACAATACATAGAAAAAAAGGCATTGTACATTTCATTTGGATTTTCGCTATGATATAAATAAGGTAATTTATGAATTAATTTGTTTCTAAACACCTCCAAACGACCCACGGTCTTAGGCACTACAATAATATCTTTCTTTCCAACATTTTTTTCTTGCTTGACAAATGTAATTAATTGTCCACAATGATCAGAATCTAGCTGGTTTATAATCTGTTTGTTAATAGGTATTATATCAGTAAAAATATTGTCTAAGCATGTAGCTGAAGTAGCAGTTATTCTTGTAGGTTCTAAAAAAATGTTTTCAAGATTATAGGATTGAAATAAATTTTTAATTTTTGAGCACATTGAAGTATCTTCCAATAAGTTTATATTGAAGTCACCACAGACTGCAATGTTTTTATTTATTTTGCAAATTTTTGACAGCACATCATCCATGGTGCTTTCAAAGCATTCATACAATGACAAAGGTGGCCTGTACACGCTTAGTACAACAAGCCGCTCTAATTCCACACAGGCTAGTTCAACAGTCCGTTCAACAGACAGGCTCACTATGTCCTTACGTTCTTTAAATTTAAGGTGTTTATTTAATAATATCAAAGAGCCACCATGTATCGCATTTTGTCTGCTAAACGAACTACCAAGTTGATGATTATTGAAATTGAACATGAACTGGTGGCTTTTGAGCCAGTGTTCTGTGATACATAAAATGTCAATATTATTACAGTTCACGAACAATTCAATCTCAAGTTCTTTATTTGACATTCCCTGAATATTTTGATGGACTAAGCTAAGGACTGGCTTTTTACAATTGTGAGCATAATATAAAACAGGTGTTTCACTAAAAGAAAGTAAATTATTTTGATTTGCGTGTAAATTATTGCAAGAGAATGTTCAAAATCAACTACAGTGTTTTTTTATATGTGTTAATTTTTCCCGGAAACGTAATTACAATACCTGAGACTATGGCCACTGATCCATCAGGCGCTCGAGTTATGGAAAACCGAAACATTTTTGCTTGAATTGTTACTGTGTGCTTTGGGTCTGATTGTAGTACAGCCAAGAGTTTTATTTTTGCACGAATTGTTGCTGTGTACGTCGGGTCTGACTGTAGTACGCCACGAGTTTTATTTTTTGCACGAATTGTTACTGTGAGCGTTAGGTCTGACTGTAGTACAGCCACGGGTTTTATTTTTTGCACGAATTGTTACTGTGTGCGTTAGGTCTGACTGTAGTACAGCCACGGGTTTTATTTGTTGCACGAATTGTTACTGTATACGTCGGGTCTGACTGTAGTACGCCACGAGTTTTATTTTTTGCACGAATTGTTACTGTGAGCGTTAGGTCTGACTGTAGTACAGCCACGAGTTTTATTTTTTGCACGAATTGTTACTGTGAGCGTTAGGTCTGACTGTAGTACAGCCACGGGTTTTATTTTTTGCACGAATTGTTACTGTGTGCGTTAGGTCTGACTGTAGTACAGCCACGGGTTTTATTTTTTGCACGAATTGTTACTGTGTGTGTTGGGTCTGACTGTAGTACAGCCACGAGTTTTATTTTTTGCACGAATTGTTGCTGTGTGTGTTGGGTCTGACTGTAGAACAGCCACGGGTTTTGTGTTTAACTGGTATAACTAATTTCTTGAAAAAAGTATGATTACGTGTCTTAAAACTACTTTAGGGTTTCGTTATTATAATTATGACGACTCGAATTGATGTGTTTGAGGTCTTGGGGTTATTCAGTTACACTTAATGTTTTAGTGACTTGGATTTGAACTGAAAAACACTACTTGTTATCGTTTAGTGCTTCTTAAACCGACAGTCAAAACTGTAAATTTCCTTTTTGTAATTTGTAATATAAATAAAGGAAAAGTTTATGATTATATGCAAATAATCAAAGTAAATAAATATTTATAAACCCCTATTCCGGTTGAACCTCACATATTTGAAGACTGTCGCCATAAGATCAAATTATATACATAAGAGAATTGAATGAGAATGAGATACGTCTGAAATCTGTTGTTTTTTCCCTTCCTTTTACGAAAACACCACTCGTCCTTTAAAAATAGCAAACCTATTTCTAATATTACTGATTGAAACTCTTCTCCTTTACATAAGACCCACTTTTGGAACCGTGCAACTAGTTTCCGTTTTTCAAAAGTACCTTCTTTAATGGTCTAATTGAAATAAAACATATTATTGACGTTGACTTTGAAAACTAAAAATGCTTGCTAACTCGTTTTCAACTAGTTGCAAGCAACAAACAACATAAATCACTCACTTGTCAAGCCTCTGCATATTGTTGGACGTTTGACCGGGCGACGAGTTCCTGTCCATATTCATGTCGTACTCATCTGAAAATCACTATAACGATCAGATTAACAGACAAAACGACATATCGCAGATAGCATTCAGCCTGCTCAAATTCGCATTTTGATCACGATTTCATTGATGTATCGTTCTTTTAAAACTAATCTATATAGCAAGTGAGATTAAGTGTAAATTATAATTCTATTATTTGTAGCAGGCCGCAAAATAATTTTCTGTTTTAATTTTTTTAAGCATTTTAGTACAAATTAAATGCCAAAAGCAAGCAAATAGTAGCAGTACCAAAATCGCTATGAAAAATAATCATAATGTCATTAAATTAAAAGTAGCAATTATTAGCATGCATTCTATTGATCATATATTATACTAGCATTTACCCGTGGCTTCGCTCACTTGAAGCTACATTAGGATTAGTAATGGATCCCAAAAATAATTTAATAAAAAACCAACAGTGATTATATCTTCTTTTTATGGGTCTCTAATAGTCTCTATACATCAAAGGTGTAAGCTGTATCTCAGGATCCATTTAATTTGAGTTAAAAAGTTCACCATTTTCTAACAGTGATAGCAACATTAAAATCTATTCAATAGTTTTTGCACCAACCCGTAACAAAAAGACATTAAATTTTAAAAATCATATTTTCAGGTTTGACGATGTTTATATACCCTAACCCACTTGTTTATTTTTATATAAATGTACAGACACAGCTTTTTTATGATTGTATAGTATGTAGTAGAGATTTCTTAAATATCCCTGTGTACAGACATCAGTTGTTAGTTTCTTTATATTATTTTCATGATACTGCCTCATTAGCCTAGTGTTCCTGAGCGCGACTGCTACGTTAGAGGTCCTGAGTTCGATTCCCAGGTCGAGCAAAGTGTTATTGGGTTTTTCTATGAAATTCCCAGCAGCAGCTCGGAGTAAGTAATGTGTGCCCGGTTAATGCAATAGGCTCGCCCCCTATTACGTGGGACCTAAACATACCGGCGAACTGTGGGTGTACATTAGTACGCCTCTGCCAACCCTTCGGGGAATACAGGCGTGATGGTATGTTATTTTTATTGATGAGGGTTACCGGCAAGCGTGGCGGTGTCCACCGGCCGAGAGGAGTGATGATGCTGCGTCCTGCCACGAGTCTCCTCCGCGCTCTCCCACCAAACATCTTCCGCTCGCTCAGCTCTGAAAAACCATACACAAGTCAGACCACATAAAAAATATGTATCAAGCTGCGGTCGAGCGAATTTTTTATGACATAAATAACGATTTCATAGAAGCAAAATACAAAATTTTATTTACATCCAAAGATAGTACACAGTTTAAAATAAGTCCCTAACTACTAGCAACCCTAGGAACTAGTTTTGACTTTTCAAAACTACCTTCTTAATGGTCTAATTGAAATAAAACATTTTGACTTTGATTTTGACGTTGAACTCCAAGATAGGTTATCCCTGTGTCAGTAGTTAGTTCCTACCCAATCTTATTACAGTTTATTGTAAGGAAAAAATTTAAAGGAAAACTGATGAGACGAAACTTATAATAATAAAATAGTTAATGATTAAAATTACAGTTTTTTTTAATATTAGAATAAATGGATAACATATAAGTCAAGCGATTCAACGAACATATTATAAGTTTCGATATATTAAACAAAATAATATTTAAGTTATTTTTTATTTCAACATTTTGATTGGCGAATAGAATCTATGTATCTGACGTACCTCTAAGACGTTGTGATTTGCCCGGCCGGTACGTGTTATTGTAATTTTTTTATAAACTTGTGATCAGATAATATAACAGATATACTTACTACTAACTAAAGACTACTATACTACTACTACTACTAGACTACTATAGACTTCACAAAATTTGAATGGGCCCACATTCGGGAGTATATTCGTAACAAATATACAAAAAACAACAGACGAATTGAGAACCTCCTCCTCTTTGAAGTCGGTTGAAAACGATGTTTAATTATAAAGGTAAGTATTACAGTGTTTTGTATTACATTACCTGTACAGGATAAATCTTTGCCACAGACAGCACGAGCCAGAAGTTAATGTATGTTATTTTAAGAAAAACAGAATACTTCGCGATATGTCAGTTACCTGGGGCTGGACTCGGCGCGCTGCTGCAGCAGACACCGGAGCTTGGCGATGCTGGTGGACAGGTCGGCCGCCTCCTCGTACTCCGGCTCCGGGGAGTCTGGCAGCGGCACCAGGGGAACATCCGCCCTAGGCACCGGTCTGGGTTGAGATGGCTGACGCAAATCGTATAATTAATCGTAGGCAGGGTTCGAATCTGCGTCTATCTGGTTAAGTACATCGGACGCTTTAGCCAACTATTCTACTAAGACCAGACCACTGTTCATTTTTCTTTCGCAAAAAAAATATATCTTTAACATGTTGTTGAGGTCGTTGCGGGAGATGAAATTATCCAAACAAATCAATCCTTGTTAAATGATGTAATTACGAATTTACAAATTAGGTATGAAACAATGTTAGATGGAAGGTTTAATAAAAATAGGTGAGAGCACACACAATTTATGCACTTCCTCGTTTTCTTCATGTGGAAACAGAGGACAGATTTTTGAAAACGCCCTTTGTATGACTCCACTCGCCGTTCTTATATTAGCGACTCGTGAAACACCATCTTTGCCGGGAAACGTTTGAATGATTCTCCCGAGACGCCATTTCATAGGTGGAAGATTATCTTCTTTAATTAATACGAGAGTATCAGGTCGTAACTCTTCTTTCTTTGTCTGCCATTTTGTTCTCGTTTGAAGTTCAGAAATATATTCCTTTGACCATCTCTCCCAAAACTGTTGTCGCATTTGCTCGACTCGGTCATAACGAGTTAGACGATGTGAAGCGGTGGTCAACAGGTCCGGGCTGGCCGGCGACGTGAGCGGTCGGCCAATCAAAAAATGAGACGGTGTGAGAGGAAGGAGGTCTGCTGGATCAGTGGATAATGGGTACATAGGGCGAGAGTTGAGGACGGCTTCTATTTGCGCCAATACCGTGCTCAATTCTTCATAGGTTAAATTTGAGTTAGCTACGACGCGACGTAAGTGGAACTTACAAGACTTCACCCCAGCCTCCCACAGTCCCCCGAAATGCGGTGAATAAGGTGGAATGAAGTTAAATTTTATACTATCATCAGCGGCGATTTCAATGATATTATTACTATTGTTACGTAAAAAATTCGACAGTTCTTTCATTGCCCCGACAAAATTCTTACCATTATCCGAGAATATCTCAGCCGGCTTACCCCTTCGTGAAACAAATCGTTTTAAAGCGAGTATATAAGCATCTGTCGTTAAATTAGTAACCAATTCTAAATGAACTGCACGTGTAGAAAAACACACAAACAAACAGATGTAACATTTTTCTAATTTAGCGCCTCTTCCTTTGCGGTTCAATATAAACAGCGGCCCAGCATAGTCCACGCCGCATCGCAGAAATGGATAGCCAGGTTCTAATCTTTTCGATGGTAAGTTACCCATTTGAATTGAAATAGGTTTCGGTTTCATACGAGTACATGTCACACAGTGATGCACGACATACCTGGCTAAATTGCGGCCTCTAAGAGGCCACCAACTTTCACGTATCGAGGCTAATAATGCTTGAGGACCAGCATGAAGCTGTTTTCCATGCTCGTATTCAAAAAGAAGACGTGTAAAAATATGCTTGCTACATAATAATATAGGATGTTTTTTGTTATATGAAAAATTCAAAGAGTTGTCTATGCGACCTCCGACTCTGATAAGATTATTATCATCAAAAAATATGTTAAGACCAGATATATTACGAGCTGGTTTAAAAGTTATGTTCCCCTTTGACGAATTACAAATATCAGGAAATGATTCCCTCTGCGAAAACCAAGTTAAAATTCTAATAGATTTATTTAATTCATCGACTTGAAGCGGGCCAATTATACGATTTATTTTTATTTTATTGCGACAATTATCAATAAAACGTAACATGTAAGCAAACACGCGTTTCATACGATTAAATGACGAAAATCTCTTAAACGGGAATGTATTGACATTACTCTGTCAAACTAATAACGTAGTGTTCAATTTAATATCTGGTAATTCACAAGAATCAATATTGTAACAACTATAATCATGATCGAAATTTGAATTAAATTTATGCAAATATTCCGGGCCATGCCACCAAATGTCGGCCGTGCAGAGCGCATCGAGTGTGACCCCGCGTGACACTAAATCAGCTGGGTTGGATTTGCTACCTACATGTAGCCACGGTAAACTACCGGTACGTTCATTTATTTGAGATACTCGGTTCTGCACGAAAGTTTTTAAAGAGTGGGGTGACATTCGTAACCAACCTAACACGATTGTTGAGTCGGACCAAAAATAAACTTTGTCAAAACTCAAACGAAGTGAATTAATAATTTTCGTGTATAGCTTAGCCCCTAAAAGAGCACCGCATAACTCCATACGCGGGATTGTAATTGGTTTGACAGGCGCGACCTTGGACTTGGCGCATAGTAAACGTACTGACACTGAATCATCAGAGTCAGAATACATACGAACGTAGGCACAGGCACCGTAAGCATTTTGTGAAGCGTCGGTGAAAATGTGAAGCTCTTTATGCTGCATTTTACAGTCGACTACCTGACGCGGTATACGTATATTTTCTAAATATTGAAGTGTATCAACGAATTTAGTCCAGCTAATAAAAATATCATGAGGGATCGGATCATCCCAATCAAATTTGTACAACCATAATTTCTGTAATAATATTTTTGCAACGATTATAGTAGGCGCAAGCAAACCCAGCGGGTCATAAACCTGCGCAACGGCTGATAACATAATGCGTTTTGTGACGTGATTCCCGGCGGGCTTTAACTTTGTCGTATAATGCAGCTCGTCTGTGGTGGCAAACCAACCCAAACCCAAAGTTTTACTTTGACAATTTTCACCTAAAGATAAATTTTTAGACGAGTTGAAAGTCGTCAAATCGAAGTTAAACAACCATTTACGTAAAAATAAACAACCTGATTTTAATTGATTAGAAACCTTATTGCAAACGTCTAACAGCTCATTTTTATCATCGCAACCCGTTATCAAATCGTCAACGTAGAAGTCTTGGTCAATAATATTCGCTATAACGTTATCAGTACATTCTGATGCGAGCTGTTTCAGACACCGCATACTCAAGTATGGCGCGGATGCAGTTCCGTACGTAACCGTGTTAAGCCGGTACACACCGAGCGGTTCCGTAGGATTTTCTCTCCATAATATTAATTGTAAACTTTGTTGATCTGGTTGAATTAAAATTTGTCGGTACATTTTTTCGACATCGGCGCAAGCGATATATTTATATTGACGGAATCGTAATAGAATAGCGAAAATATCATTTTGTAAAGATGGACCTGTTAATTGGATATCGTTTAAAGACCTCCCACTAGAAGTTTTAGCGCTTGCGTCGAATACAACCCGCAGTTTAGTGGTCGTGCTATGTTCTCTAAACACGCCATGATGCGGTAAAAAGTAGTGGGGGGACGTATAAGTATCTATTTTCGTCATGTGACCGAGTTGTAAATATTCACGCATAAAATCAAAATATAAAGATTTATAACTCGGTGTGCACCGACCTAACTTACGTTCGAGCGCGAGGTACCGACTCTCGGCTCGCTTGTATGAGTCGCCTAGTTGATCAACTGATTCGCGCAGCGGAATCCGCACACAGAAACGACCATGATTATCGCGTATTGTTGTTTCTACAAATAATTTCTCACACAATCGCTCCTCATCAGTTAAGTTGTCTGTCTTAGAAAATACTTCTTCCAACTCCCAAAATTTTCTTAATTGCGTATCTAATTCTAACGTTTGTGTAAAGTTGCATTGGACTCGATTAATGCGCAAGTCCTTTTTGCATACTAAACCAGACACAACCCAGCCTAATTTAGTATTTTGCAAGTAGGGCCCGTTGGAAAGACGAATTAAACCATCACTGAGTAGTTCCCAGAACTTGTCAGCGCCGATTAATAAATCGATTTGATTGTTCGTATAAAATGTAGGATCCGCGAGTTTTACGTTATTCGGAACACAAAAATTATTAAGATTATTGCCAATCGAAGGCAACGTAGCGGTTATGCAAGGTAAAACTAGGCAATTTAAACGCATATTAAAATCATTAATTTTAGACTGTAACTGTACATTACACGACTGTGTAGACTGCGTCACCGAATTACCTACACCTGTGACGTGAACTGTGGACTGTAATAAACGAATTTGTAATTTGTCGCATAACGATTTTGTATTGAACGAATGCTGACTACCGTTATCGAGAATAGCACGAATTGTATGAAATTTATTATTGACATCAGCAATTTCAACTAACGCCGTTGATAATAAAACAGGTTCTAGTAACGAATAGGATTCATTGTCAATGTTACGATTTTTAGTGGATGTACTATGCAGTAACGTTGTATTGTGGGCGGAGCCGGCCGCCGGCGCTCCCGCCGCGGACTCGGGCTCGCCTGGCGGCGCGGCCAGCGCCGCCGCATGTGCCACATGCGACCCTACGACTGACGTCGCTCTGTTATCGTTATCACAACAATCCGCATGAAGCATTGAATTATGCTTACGATTACATTGTCTGCATGCGCCGAACCAGCAATCAGAGACTGTGTGCCCAGCTCGCATGCAATTTTTACAAAGTTTATTTTCATCTACGAATTTTATCCTGTCCTTTATAGAAAGGTTATTAAATTGACTGCACGAATAAAGTGGATGATTTGCCTTGCACATAGTGCACGTTTGGCTACGTCTAGAATCAAAGTTATACGAATTATTATTATATTTTTGCGGCTTAGGCGTATTACGAGTAGACACATAACTATGTGAACTGGCTTGAATCGGTGTGTGCTTCTTTACGAAACTGTCTGACGATTGTTTATTCGAATTATGGGTTACCTTAATAGTTTCTAGCATATCGGCCCTGTCAGTGAGAAATTTAATTAAATCATTCAAGGTTATTTTATCGTTAGTGGTACTTTGCGAATTATTAAGACTGCCTTTAGTTTGTTCCCACTCCCGTTCAGTAGTTGGGTCCAATTTAGAAACTATTATATAAATAATTAAAGTGTCCCAACTTTCCGTGGGCTCACCTAAACTTTGAAGGGCACGAATATTTTTTAATATAGTGTCTATTAACTTACGAATTTGAAATGGCGATTCTTTGTTAAGCGATTGAGTTGTAAAAAGCGCCTTGACGTGATTGTGAACGAGTAACCTATTATTATTAAACCTATTTTCGAGTAAATCCCAGGCTATCGCGTAATTTTCAGCGGTGAATTGCAACGATTTTATAATCTGACGAGCAGTACCAGATAAAGCAGACCGAAGATAATGAAATTTTTGAATTTCGTCGATTGTTTTAGAATTATGAATTAATGATATATAAGTGTCTCTGAATTCGAGCCACTGTTCGAATGAACCATCAAATGAAGGTAGCGAAATTGTAGGTAATTTAATACTAGAAGGCTTATTATTATTACATGTGTGTTTTTCTTCAGTGGTAATGGACAATTTTAACATACATTTGGCTTTAGATACATATTCGTAAAATAAATTTTCAAAGGCTTCCCTCTCGAGTAACTCTTTTTCTAATTCGGTACCCTGCGACTGTAGCTCAATATCATCCTGAATAAGCGAAAATTGTTCTAATAATTTATCCACCTTTGAGCAACGGTCTTGTAAAGCTACTTTTTGAACATCTGATAAATCCGAGTCTTGTAACGACTGGACATGTTTCGAAAACAATGTGAATTTGCCCTTAATTACTCCCCGTTTTTTTATCAACTCTTTAATATTTTCATCACACGGCATTTCGAACAACTATGAAAGACAAGAGTGAATAAAATTGCAAGTACTTACAGTTTCGTATTCAAAATGTTGGTCGAGTAGGTAGGTACAATAGTCACGAACTCACGCACGACGCGACTCCGTAGGTAGGTAGGTAACTTACTTGCGCACGAATTACGGGGTTATTTTACTGAAATTTAGCACAATAAACACGATATTAGCACAAAATGAGCACTGGGATAGGCGTTTGGTTAGGATAATTGAATGGCCTGACCGGTTTTCTTCCGCTGGTTACCGACGATGAGTTGAGGATTTCGCTTCGATCCGGCTCGATGGATCAATGTTGAGGTCGTTGCGGGAGATGAAATTATCCAAACAAATCAATCCTTGTTAAATGATGTAATTACGAATTTACAAATTAGGTATGAAACAATGTTAGATGGAAGGTTTAATAAAAATAGGTGAGAGCACACCGGTAGTATGCAACGTCTCGGCGGCTAATATTTTGTCATCGTTGTCCCTTCCCCCTCTTCCTGGTTTCAGCGGCGCAGAGATGCACTGCGCAGCGGACGCGGATTGCGCACAAGTTCCCGATGAAGGCCATAGATGGCGTTAACACATGTTTTGCATGCGTTAATGCCAAATGAAAAAAAAAACTATAAAGAACATTTATTTTAAAACTAGATGACCCGGCGAAATTCGTACCGCCTAACAGTCGATTCTGAAACTAACGTCACTCAATTGTTTTGCCTTCCCGGAACCCCTCCACTAACACTTGAAACTTTATGGTATGGTATTAAAGTTCAAATTGACTTTTAAGTATTATTACGAATCCTTTGTATGGGAATATAGAAAGGTGTTGTTTTGAGACTTTTTCAGGCATTTTTTTTTCTGTCCGTAAGAACCATCCTCGTAATTCAAGGAATATTATAAAAAAAAAATTAGCAAAATCGGTTCAGCTGCTCTCGAGATTTACGCTTAGCAACACATTTGTTGATTAATTTTTATATTATAAGAAGATTAATCTGATCTCTGCCTCTAAGCAAGTGGAATGAACGCGAATGGAATAGGATTCTCAATATATGCAAATGACAGTTCGCTTCGACAAATATCATCTGCATACATTTTGTTTCTATTCGTTTAACTGTTCTAACTTCAGATTTACAGGCCCTGACCTTAAAATTAAAAAGTTGGAAACACAAAATAGAACCCACTTTTTAAATTAAAAAAGAACACTTTTAATCAAATAAATAGGGGTGAAATTTGGAGTCAAAAACAACTCAACAAGTAAATATTATTTTAAGCTAAGATGGGTACTCACAACACTGTCCTGTGAGGTAACTCTATGTTGTTTCACTAATTGTGGTACATTGTTCTCATCTGTGGAAATAATACTCATTATAATACGCATTATAAATGCAATCTATAAGAACATATTTCTAATGTAATGAAGGAATTAGACTAGGCCAAAGAGAAAAATGTATTGCTACATTTCATTTATGAACTGTCTCTTTGGCCTAGTGGTCCGAAGCGCGACTGCTACCCTAGAGATCCCGCGTTCGATTCCTAAGTCAAGCAGTTATTGGATTTTCTATGAAATTCTTAGTAGAAGTAGCCCAAGCTCGAACAACTATCGAATAAGTATCGTAAACGAATGAGTTTTTTTCTGCTACATATATACATACAATCTCATACATCTATACTTAATATATAAAGCTGAAGAATTTGTTATCGCTGTTAGAAAGTATATGCTTCAACTTAAAAACTGGGGAACTTCTTATCTCAATTAATTAAACGGATCCTGAAATACAGCTTGATTAAATTATTTATAATCATAACTAGCTTTTGCCCGCGGCTTCGCTCACCGCGGATTACATAAATCTATATCTATACTAATATATAAAGCTGAAGAGTTTGTTTGGTTGTTTTTTTACTTGAACGCGCTAATCTCAGGAACTACTGGCCCGATTTGAAAAATTCTTTCAGTGTTAGATAGCCCATTTATTGAGGAAGGCTATAGGCTATATATCATCACGCTACGCGGACGAAGTCGTGGGCAGAAGCTAGTACATACATATTTTCATTATTTTCACATCTGTCTCCCATTGGGGTAGGCAGAGACTACACTTGCTACGATCCTGGCACACCACTTTCGCTTCATCTACGTTTATTAAGCTCCTTCTTATACAAATTATTCTCGATTTCGATACGAATACGTTTTCGAATGTGTTCGCGCTTGGGCTACAGCTCGGAGTTTGGCAATAGGCTCGCCCCCTATTACATGGGACCTAAACATACCGGCGAACTGTAGGCGTACCGGGTATATTAGCATTAGCACGCCTCTGCCTAACCCTTCGGAGAATACAGGCGTGATGGTATATTATATACATTTCATTTATGAGGCAATGACACATTTTTTTTTTTTAAAAAAAAAGCTTACTAGCAATGCGATTCGCACATTACTAGTATTCTTGTTAACCCCTCGTGCTAAGCTAGATTGCTTGTGTTACGAGTGGGTTCACGTCGGTAGTGCAATGGGTGGGGTTCGAACCGGCAACCACATGATCGCAAGTCCGACGCCCTAGCCATTAGGCTATCGACGCTTATACTTATATTTTTCTAAACTGACCTGCCATACCTCTTTGTCCGTTGTTGTAGTGAACTTCCTTGTGCTCAGGTATGGGCCTACCCTGCACCTCGGGAGGGGGGGTCTTGTCACTGCTACGCTCCCGATGGTGAGAGGGTGACTTATCCTACACATATTGATACCGAATAAATGCTTAAGTTAGTTTGTCCCTTCAAGAAATATTATTACAAGACTGGAATATGGATAGCTTGGAGTTTAGTAATAGATGCAAGATGTGTTTTTTTATGGCATATGGGGCAAATGAGCAGACGGATCGCCTTGTAAGTGACTATCGCCACCGATGAACACCAGAGGTGTCGTAAGTGCGCTGTTTGGAAAGGGTTTGGGGCCTCCGGTATCCTCACTCACTCGGCGAAACACAACGTAAGCGTTGTTTCACGCCGTTTTTCTGAGGCCGTGGTGTCACTTCGGTCGAGCCGACCCATTCGTGCCGAAACTCGCTCTCCCGCGGCTAAAATATATTTACATCTCTAAATTTTACTTCTGAAATCAATAGGACTGTTTAATTGATGCACTTTTATATTTTTTAGGAATAATTGCCCTTTCAACTTTATGAATACTTACTCTAAAAGTAAATCATAAAACCCTAGGAGACACTAACCTGAGAATCATCACTGAGTCCCGTAAACCGGAGACCTTTCTTCAGTCCAGCAATGCCGAAATCGAGGAGACCTTCCATCATGCCAGCCGCTTCGTCCTGAGTTGGACACATCCATCATAATTAAACATAAGAATAAACAGAGCAATAAGCAGTACCCTTTAACGGAAGACTACTTCTCTTTTGCCGCAATTAATAATAACCTTTATCCAAACACAATAGATTATCATTTTGCATTTTCTATGCTAAGATTATAAAGTTATTTTAGTAAAGCAAAAATTCATGGTTCATAATGGTTTTCCTTATTAATATTTTGTATCTTTTTAAATGAAGGAAAAATTCGACTCGCAGGCAGGATTCGAACCATCGACCACCGCGAGTCTCACCCCCCATGTCGAAATTTGCCTTCACATTCTGAATTTACGTTAAGGCTAACGGTAACGTCAGTGACACCTAAGAAATGTTAGACATTTCCTGGCAAGGTGGCATCGTACGATATCGAACTAACTGCTAAGGAAGTCATGTCGGTTGAGGTTTGGGACTCGCGCTGGCTTAGAGATCATAGCGTCTGGTTACTAGTATTCTATTATCTGTGGTCTGGTGTACCTAACCAGTTGGTTGAGCACGAAGAACTTAATATGTTTATGTATCGCTATATGTTGAGATGAGAGTTTTGAGAAGTATGATTGGAGTGAAATTGAGTGACAGGATAAGAAATAGTGTGATAAGGGAACGTTGTGGTGTGAATGAAGATGTAGTGACTAAAATCGAGAAAGGTATGTTGAGATGGTTTGGTCATGTTGAAAGAATGAATGAAAGGAGACTGACTAAACAAGATATACGAGAGTCAAGTGAATGGGAATGTAGGAAGGGGAAGGCCTAGGCGAACGTTCCGAAATCAGGTTGAGGACGTTTTGAAAAATGGCTTGGTCAAGAGTACCCTAAACCGACGTTCATGTATGAAAAGATTGATGAGTGTGGATGAAGCTAAAGAGGTATGTCAGAATCGTAGCAAGTGGAAGTCTGTAGTCTCTGCCTACCCCTACGGGAAAGAGGCGTGACTTTATGTATGTATGTATGTATGTGTATCGCTATATGTGGAGGCTTGTAATTAGCAATTTATTAATACCATGTTCATTATAATTATCATATATTTATTAGTCTGTAAGCCTTCTGTAAAATAAAATAAATAAACGTATCGAGTTTTTTTCTGCTACAAATCCGCCTTTAAAATGGTTTGGGCCGTTTGAGAAATATTAGTAGGTACAATAGTATATTATTACAATTATTAACACATCATCTATCATGCTTGTCATTACCATGCAGTTATACATAAAGAGACAGGCGTTACAATTTAAAAAATATATCAGCATTTTAAACTGACAATCTCATATGGGCGAAAAGCCAATTTACGGGCCAAGATTAATTATTGGTCTCTTCATTAGTAATTTCAAATCTATCCATATTGGTTATGGATTTTTTTAAATCAACGAATCATAATAGGACTGGTCTCGTACTAAAAAATAATAATTCGAAAAACCTTCGAGAATAAAAAAAATCTAAAATTAAATTTACAGAATGAATTATAACTCCCTTTTTGATAGGCTTGCGTTTGACCGCAAGTTCGCCTGATGTTAAGCGGCACTGCGATCTAAGATGGAGCGCGCTTGCCTAAGAAGAAACTGATTCACTCGTGATTTAAACACACCGCATTCCATGCGCATTCCACATTTCATTCCAAATGGATGTTCTAAAATATCAATATCAAGGAGAATTTACTACGATTGTCTTGACACCGTTTTTGTAAACTGCAAAACCACTTGCGGCTATCTTCAGACACGCACAGACATTTTGACGATACTATAAAAGGTGTAAATTCAATCACACCGGCATCTATATACAAAAAGCGAAAGCAGAAAGATCGTGCAAACGACATACACTGGAGTTTTGCTTGCGGGACACATCTAAGGCAAGTTGGTGGTCCACCTGTAGATCACCTATCTTCGTCTTTGCTTGGCTGACGGTGGACTGCAGATCCTTCAGCAAGGCATCTGCGGGCTTGGGACTCTGTTCCTTCTTCGTTTCTCTGTAGGGTATGCTGTCTAGAGGGTCAATGTCTATGGTTTCTTCTTCTCCTGAAATTAATGTTTACATACAAACACTGACACATTTTACTCCCTTCTCTGTAAACTCTCACATACAAGTTTTTCTGCCAAAGAAAGAAAAAAAAACAGAACAAACACTTGTTCTTGCATACATCTTGTCTCTCACTCAGCAAACAACAATGTAAGTGTTGTTTGACGCCGGTTTTCTATCAGGCTGTGGTATCACTTCGGTCGAGCCAGCCCATTCGTGCCGAAGCGTGGCTCTCTCACGATGAAATTATTCAGTTTTAAATTAATAACGTTTTGAAATCTTACCAAACCACAGAGGTTGCGGCGACTTGCTCCGCGGCGGGTTTGGGCTGCCATCGGTGTCAGCGTCCTGCCCCCACAGCCGGCTCAGTGTGATCTCACCATCTAGACTCGCGAGCAGGTCCTGACCCATACTGATGCACTGCAGATCTATATCTGTATCCCATGTTTTCACACTACCTATGGATAAGAATTCCATGAAATGAATACATAGATCATTTTATTTCATACTAGGGTTTGGGAAGTCCCCACCTTCTCCAAATCTTGAGACACAGGATCACAATCAACATACCTGAGGCCGTATTATGAGGTGTTATTGCCATCATTTTTCGATTGAAAGAGAGGGATGCCGCTCTACAGATTAAATACCGCTATCCCATTCTCACAAACTAAAAATGTTCGCGATAACGCGTCGTAATACAGCTCCTGGACTTTATCATTTCTCAGAATAAAAACAGAGTCAAATCATTTATTAGCTTTTAAGAAGTGGGCATAAATTGAAATCCAAACATCTATAGATATTAAATTATAATATGTAATTATTGTTACCCTGTAAATGTATGATTCTCAAATAAGGACAAACTTGTAAAAATAACAATATTATAATATTTATTGAAATAAATATTTATGGAGTTTCTTGTTGGTTCTTCTCCATAAGACCTAATATTTGGAACTGTGCAACTAGTTTTGACAATTCAAAAGTAGGTACTAAAAGTAGGTCAAATTGAAATAAAATACTTTGACTTTGAACATTTTTGACCTTGACTATAACATTCTCTCTCTAATTTCAAATATCCATGTTCTCAATTATTTGTGCAGTCGGTCAACCAGCACTAGATCAGCACAGAAGACTATGGCCAAACTTCTATAATTTCGAGATTCAAATGAATTATGAAAAATGTTGATAGTCAATTTTCAGACAGTAAATGGGCTGAAAACATTTCTACTGTTTTTCATACTAGATATGCAATGTTAACCTTTCAGAGATAAAATCATCTAGTAATTACACTGTAAATAGCAATGAGTAATTCTACACATACCTTCAATAATCCTATCATAGATCTTCACTTCATTCCTGCCCTGTCTGCCTCTCCTCTGCCTCAAAATGGGTGATGATTTTATATCCACAGGTTCAGTACTAGTAACTGGTACTTCTTCAACTATATTCTCTATCTTCTCCACTACAGAATCTTCATTTGTTTCTTCATGAACCTGCTGTGGTAATGTAACAGTTCTTTTTGATCCCACTGACACTTCTGTCTCCACATTAATTTCTTCTGGTTTCTTCTCCAACACTTCTTCTTTTTGGAGAATTGGTTCTTTGTTTTCTTCAGCAGCAATCGGTTCTGGTTTACCCTTCAATATTAACAGTAGCTTATCACTAAGCCATGCAGGCTCCGCCAAAGTGGTATCAATGAAGTTGTCAAGTTTCTTAGATAGTATTCGGATAAGTAATTCGGAATGTGGAGTGTCCCAAAGTTCCCAGGGTATAAATTCTTTGAATACTATGCGGAGTATGTTAGTGCAGTGGTCTGCGGACTCAATATTTTTGTTGGTTGCATCATGAATTGGGTGAGATTTTTTGTACAGTGAGTCTATGGAACTGGTTGGTGCTTTTTCATGGCGTTTCTGGGCTTTTTTATATTCCCTCAAGTGACTTGCCAGGACAGTAGTTATGTCTACATAAACATCTTTGGTTTCAATCTTGTTGCATATCTGTGGATTTATTTGTTATTTGTTAATATAGAAAACTCAATGCCTAATTAGCTAAGTGGCCCTGAGCGCGACTGCTACGCTAGAGGTCCTGGGTTTGATTCCCAGGCCAAGCAGTGTTATTGGGTTTTTCTATGAAATTCTCAGTAGTAGCTTGGAGTTAGGAATTTGTGCCCGGTTAATGGCAATAGGCTCGGCCCCTATTACATGGGACCTAAACATACCGGCAAACTGTGGGTAAACATTAGTACGCCTCTTCCTAACGGTTGATGGTATGTTTATGTAATATAGAAAAAAATCTATAAATGGAATACAATTTTAAACAATTACTATATATACCTTACACAATAAATGTGAATTAGGAGGTATGAATTTTATGCTAAATTAATTACAAAATCAAATATGAGGGTAGATGTAAAAAAAAAATTTTGTATCACACACCTGAAAGCTCTTGCCAATCATTTGATCCAACATCTGTTTGCAAGCAAATGGGAAGCCAATCTCCTGCGAGATATACGGCACGTACCACGACGACACTAGCTTCCGCTCTAGCACCGTGGATATCACACTCAGCTCATTGGTGTCATACTCTCGAATCTCTGGCGAAGGCACCTTCTGCGTCTGAGGTAGCACCCGCGATAAAACCGACAAATACGGATAATCGGCCACAATCCCGTCCAAATCATATTTTATAGGCTTATTTAAACGTAATAACCACTGGATAAACTTAAAACTAACCCACAATGAGACAATAAATAAAGTTAAAACGTAAACAGGAAACCATATTCCGGTTATTGGCGAAATGTTCGTAATATAGTTTAATAAAATGCATATTAATGTTCCAGTGCATGATAAAATTGTGGTGCACTCGAGGAGATTTCGTTTGAGTAACATTAGCAGTCCTTTATTTTGGTATTGTAAATATCAAATAGAAGTAATAGAACATGATCAATAATCCGCAACTTTGTCAAGATCAGTCAAGATGACACTAATGACATGACAGCAGAATAATTTTTTTTTTTTTTTGTACTTTTGTTCCTTACGGAACAGGCTAAGGTCAGAGACCATGCTGCCTAGTCATTAGTATTATAATATTCCATATTTTGTAAAATTCGAGGGTAAGTCATAAGTATTCGTTTTCTTCTTTGTAAAAATCCATGTGAAGTCATTAGTATATAATTTTCTTTTTTTATAATAATCCATGTTAAGTCATTAGTAGGTATACTTATAAATTTACATTTTTGTAAAAATCTATGTTAAGTCAGTTATTCGTTTTCTTTTTTGTAAAAATCCATGAGAAGTCATTAGTATTAAATTTTTCATTTTTTGTAAATGTCCATGCTAAGTCATTAGTATAAAAGATTATATTTTTGTAAAAATCCATTTTAAGTCATTAGTTTGGTAAATACTTCCAATTTAGGTAGTGTTCATAAAAATCATTTTTTTGTTATATAAGAAATTAGTACAATCCATGTCTTTTTTTGTAAAAATCCGTGCTATCTCTAATCCAGGTTAATGTTCGTTTATCAAGGTAGGTACCTACATGCATGTAAAACAAGAATTTACAATGCATGATGGATGACATGTCCCCATTGTCACTGTCCTATGTCATTGTCACTGTCGTCCCTAGGAATGACAGTAACAAAATAACCTCAATATCTCACTCAAATCGCAATGAGAAATTGAGAATCATCAGTTCTTATTTTTTTTTTATGTACAATTTTATCAACAAGTCAGAAATATGTATATTTTAAACTTTTGAGCAACATTACATAAATGCTCCTTAATAACTCCCTAATATGATAAAATAAATATCTATTTACATAATATCTATAAACCTAGGTACATTTATCTAAATTTGCCCAACTGTGTTATTGATGAAATTAAACAATGTTAAATACGTAAAACTATTTGCAAGAAGATCCTGGATTGTGCACGGTACCAAATCAGAACTACCATATAAATCAATTAGCTCATCCATTAGCACAAGGCGCTGAATGCCAAAGAATGAACATTCAAAGAAAATGTGAAAAAGAGATTGCTCTGCTTGAGAATTACAATAGTCACATTGAGAACTTTGAACCATTTTCAAACGAAAAAGATGAAAATTTAAAGAACAATGCCCAAAGCGAAGCCTTAAAATAGTGGTGTAAAATTTTCTGTTTATGTAAGTATTGTTTTTGCAAAACCATGGCATACTTCCAATAGGAACATTAAATGTAGCATACCATAAACCTTTGTTTTCAATTTGAACTGCATAGTTCCAGTGTATTTTCCATAAATCAGAGGCCCTTTTCTTTAAAAGGGGAACTATGTCTGAGCATGGGACTGAAATATTTAGATAGCTACTGGAATCAGAAACAATGTTCGAAGACTTGGTTATAGTTGTGGCTAGATAGTCAGCCTTCTCATTTCCTACCACACCAACATGCGAGGGATACCACATAAATAAGACTTTTATATTATTTTCAAGGAACAAATCCTGCCAGTATTTTTTTATTATATAAATAATATAGTTATTGTTGGCATTGAACTTATTATTTTTAAGATTTTCGAGCACACTCATGCTATCACTAACTATTATCCATTGACAACTACCATCATTTTTATGTTTAATGTGTTTTAAGGCAGCAAGGATAGCCACAGCCTCAGCTGTGAATATACTTGTGTTAGAATTTATTTTATATCCAATACCTGAGTTTAGTAACCCATCAAAAATGGCAAAAGACACTGCATACTGAGTTTTTGAACCATCAGTAAAAAGAAATCTGTAACCAGTGTATTCAGAAAATTTACTGTATACATCCTCCTTAGATGATAAATGACGATCAATAATAATGTTTATTTCAGGGAATGCACATTCAAAATCCCCCTGATAGCATGACAGAAGAGGTGATCTATAAATTTGGAGAACTTCAAGAAATCTAACACATTCATTAAAACCTTGGAGTAAATAAAAAGGATTACGAATGGATGGTGAGGCAGAATGTTTTAAATTTAAAAACAAAGGATTATTATATTTACTGTACAATCTTAGTATGTATCTTTCTCTTAAATAAGAGAATCTTATACTTAATGGAGGGAGATTACACTCAACTTGCATCACATTAATAGGAGTGCTTTTAAATGCTCCAGTAATAAGTCTCAAGCATTTATTTTGTACTTTTTCCAAGATATCTACCAACTTACTATCACCTGCATAACATAGAAAACCATATTCAAAATGACTACGGATCAAGGATTTGTACAAAAGCAACAAAATTTTTGGATCTGCTCCCCAAGATGCACTACACAAAGATTTCATAATATTAAAAACTTTATTAGCTCTTGCAGTTATTAATTCAATATATTTTTTCCAGGAAAGATTATAAGTAAAAGTAACACCTAAAAATTTAACTTCATGAGAAACAGGAATAGAAATTTGATTGTAAAATACAAAAGGAATGAAATTGCTTTTCTTACCAAAGACAACCAATTTTGATTTTAATGCATTTATATCAAGGTTTAAATAAGAAAAATATGCAGACAACCCTTTCAAGGACTTATTTAGAATATTTGTAATATTTGATAAATTTTTCCCAGATGCATAAACAACCAGATCATCAGCAAACTGAAGATTTTTTACGTCTGAACCCAAAATCAGATTTAGACGTCGAATATATAGAATGAAGATTAATGGAGAAAGTATACCTCCTTGACAAACTCCAACAGAAGCAAATCGTGGACCATATAGTTTACCATTATACTTAACATACACTTCCCTTTCAGTCAAGAAATTATATACCCAGTGAACTAGTTTATTTGGAATACCAACAGAAAGCAATTCTGAACATAGAACATCAATATTGACACTATTGAATGCTCCAGCCACATCAAAGAATACCGACATTAAGAAACTGTTATTATTCATGCTATTTTGAATATCAAGCTGAAGCTGACAGAAGCTTTCACGAGCCGACATACCTCTTCGAAATCCAAATTGATTAGCAGGTAATATATTATATTTTTCTACATAAAATTCTAGCCTTTGTTTTAGTAATTGTTCGAAAATTTTGCCAACACAAGATGTTAACGCTATAGGACGATATGAGTCTGGATTTAACTGATCCTTATCTGGTTTTAATATGGGTACCAAACAATCAGACTTCCATGTGCAAGGTATGTAATTATTTAACCACAAATCATTTAAAATTTTTAGAAAAATCTGCAAACCATTTTCACTAAGCTGTTTCAACATTATGTAAGGAACACCATCCAAACCAAAAGCACTATCCTTTCTAGAATCAATAGCAGACATCAACTCTTGCAATGAAAAGGGATTGATTAAAAAGCTATTTACATAATTAGATTCACTAACAGAGGTGACATTTGTTTTATTATTTACATAGTCTGGAGTGTACTTCTGCAAAAAACCTTGAATCCAGCTATCATCATTATTGTTGAATGAGAATGTTTTATTAAATTTACGCATATATTTCCAGATTCTAGACACAGGAGTGCATCGATTAAAGGAGCTACATAATTCAAACCAACTATTTGATCGTTCTGTTTTTAAAGTAAGTTTTTTGAATGCTTGCATTCTTTTAAATTCTATAAATGTTTCATCTGAAGGGTTATTCTTGAAGTTGAGATAAGCACACCTAGATTTTAGTACAGCTTCCGAACATTTTTTATTCCACCAAGGGAGGGGAGGATGTTTAATCTGCCTATGAAAATTATTATTGACAGAAGTGGAAGAAGTGATCGTATTTCAATGTGGAAGGGACTTATCAACTGCAGAATGCAGAGTATTACAGAACAATGTATAAGCTTCCAATGGCATTAAATTTTGCACCTGAAAATTAGAAAATTCTAAATCTACATTTTGTTTATATATTTTCCAATCTACCATTCTAAAATTGGGGTAGATAGGCAGAGGTATACTTCTATTATTATTTGTGAGACCACTATTTACATTAACATTATTTACACAAACTTTAATAATTACAGGAAGATGGTAGCTGCCAATTGGATCTTGATGTACAGACCACTCACAAGAAAGAGCCAATGATGAAGAAACCAAAGATAAATCAAGAGCATTCGGACGCCATGTCAATGAACCAACAGTTGTCACTTCACCGGTATTCAGCAAAACTAAATCATTATCATCAATGATCTCCAAAATGTCTCTACCTCTTGGATTAACAGAATTACATCCCCATGATGTGTGATGAGCATTAAAATCACCAGCAAATATCATTGGTTTAGGAACTGATTTTACTAAAGACTCAAATTTATGTTTGTCAAATGATGGAGTACAATTTGTTGGGCAATAAAAACTTACAATACTTATTTCTTTATTATTTACAACAATTTTATCACAAATGTTTTGTAAGGAGTTATCAGAATATGTGCTATTTTTCTATAGTTTATACTGTTATGAATTAATATAGCAACACCATTATGAATGTTGCCTATATCATTTCTTTCTACTTGATATCCTCTTATATAAAAATGTTTAGTAGGGGTTAACCAAGTTTCTGAAATTATTGCAACATGAATATTATTATCATAAAGAAGGCGTGTAAATTGTAGCTTATTACTTAAAATTCTCTGAGCATTCCACTGTATAATATTAAGATCCATTAATAGAAGAAGTGCTATTTCTGAAAGTTTGTTTAAGGATTTCTCTTATGGAAGCTGAATTTATCGGATTGTCTTTTTGATTTAGTACTATTTTTGTTATTGCATTTGTTATGATATTCATGAAAAGGTCTGATTTTGTTAGGTTTTGTATATGAGTTTCAATATTTCTCATTGATAATTGTGGGAATGAGTGTTCGTTAAACAGTTCTGAGTATTTGATGGCTCTTGATTTTATTTTGTTTTCTTCAATTTTGATTTTTTTTTGAGGACAAGTATTAGAAATGGCGATGTGATTGCCACCACAATTTGCACATTTTGCATTTTTAGTGTCTTCTTTGCAGGATTTGAAGTTATGATCTAAAGAGCATATCGAACATACTTCCGAGTTTTTGCAGTATCTCGCAATGTGCCCAAACTTTAGACAATGAAGACACTGTTTCACAGGTGGAATGTAAGCACTTACCTCGTGTCTCCAGGAGTCGAGGTAAACATATTGAGGCAATTCTGTTGATGCGAATGTTACAGCGACGGTCTGAGTAGGTTGATACGATATCGTACCACACTCGCTCCGCACGCGACGCATGAAACGCCTTACCTGAATTACATTTCGCGAGCTGCCAATTAAGCAAAATATCATTTTGTTGGATAAGTCCGTAGGAACTGAGGTCAGAACCCCAGTCACCTCCGTGTCACTAGCCGGAATAGTGGCTTTTAAAGATAATTCGTCCAGTAATTTCTTATTTTGCAAAAAAACATTTGCATTATTTGATACATCAAATGTAATTCCAATTTTATATTTATTAATAGATCGAAGATGAAGAATGCCAGTAATGCAATGTTTCCTAATGCCATGGGAAATAGCCAGCCTATCTTTGTCTGAAAAAGATTTCTTGTCATCCTGGTGAGAAACAAACACTATAAATTCTTTTTTGTTACTATTATCAGGATACTTTCTAGAGTACCCAGACACTTTGTAGACTTGATATTTTGTGCTATTATCATCATCAGAGTCTGATGATGTTATATGGGATGAACGGTCATCAGGAGGGTCCGTTTTTTTCCGTTTTTTTACACCTCCCATCTTCTATTTACATATATACCGCACTTATACCACTATATTTACAGTTATTTTTATAATTACAAGAAATAATATCACAATATACAAATTTTTAAGATTAAATTAAAATGCGAATCGAAATTTGGCGCCTTTCACGTTTCAAGGTTCCCGCGCTTTTTTTTTCCAGCAGAATAATATTTATTTTGATTTGACATTGGTATTGAGACACTGTGAACTCCAGTGAAGGTTTTTTAGGCGGGAAAATGAAAAGTGCACATTGTCGATTTTATATTATTTTTCAAAACTTGAATTTCTCCGATGTTTAATGTGTAATTATGGTGGATAATTAACCATTAAGTGTTCGTGAATGTGTGAGAGTGTAGGTAAATGGTATAGAATTGAAAATCGTGACTTTTTGGGTTCACTCCTAAACTCCATGAAAGCCTCAATAAAGTTTCTACCGTTTTATTGGGGCAACTAAACAACTTATACTTGACACTGGCGAACACAGAAAGTGTGGTGCCATAATTATAATCCCACGATGGGATATATTACTTAATTACTCTAATACTTGACACTGGCAAATACACAAAAAGTGTGGCGCCATAATGAAAAAAAAAAAAAAAAAAAAACTCCAGTGAACTCAGATTTAGGCTGACCGTTCACCTGAGCCTGCCAGATTAAAATAATAAAATTTCAGTTGGTTTTTCGCAATTTGTAGATTTATAACATATTCTTGATGAGTTATTCCCAGTTGTCCCCACCGTCTTCGTCTCCAGTGGTGACAGGTGGGAAAAATAAATAGATGCGTCCCCAGTAAGGCGGGGCTAGAGCTGAATATATAGTGATGTGAATTCATTTTTTTTCACGAATTATTTTAATTAGATGATAATTATATTCTATTATAAAATGTACATTCAAATGAGAGAAATAAAACTTTTACAAATCACTTGGAAGACATCGAAATTACAATTGTGCAATTGTAATTTCGATCATTATAAATATTGTGATTTATAAAAATGGTGGCAACTGGGAACAAGCAGAGTGGCCATTCCCATATGTCCCCACTGAGGCGCCACCACTGGTGACAACTGGGATTTTTTTTCCCATTTGTCACCACTGGAGAGGAAAACAGTGGGGCAACTGGGAATAACTCTTCTTGATTCATGGCAGTAGTCATTGCGACATTACCTATACATTATTCACATCTGAGAATTAAAAGCTTTCCTTAAAAATCGTTAGTTCAGCTAAAAGTAGTGTAAATTATCAATTTTGGACGTTGCTTACTTTTAGGCAAGTTTGACTTGATAAGGATTCAAAGGTTTTAATTCTTAGTTGTAGTTCTTAGTTCTTTCTAGTTAATGTCGCAATTACTACCTACTGTTAAGAATATAAAATCTCACGTGGGAGAGTCATGCTTCGGCTCGAATGGGCTGGCTCGACCGGAGTGATACCACTCACAGAAAACCGGCGTGAAGCAACGCTTGCGTTGTGTTTCGCCGAGTCAATGAAGTTACCGGAGGCCCAAACCCTTTTAAAAGGCGGGCAACGCACTTGTGACTCCTCGGGTGTTGCGGGTGTCCATGGGCGACGGTTATCGCTTACCATCAGGTGATCCGTTTGCTCGATTGCTCCCCTATCCCATAAAAAAAATGTGTTGGAGACCTACAATTATCGAAAAAACTGATTGAAATTTGGTGGGCTCAGGTGAACGATCCACCTTAAGTTTAAACTAGATGACAAAGCAAATTCTGAGAACACTATTGTTTACGTTACCTACGCCCTGTTTCTTCAACAATTAAGCAACTGTAACAACGAACATGCGCGGCACCACTGCCGCCTCTACTTGGCAGTCCAATGGTCAAGTCGCTATGCTATCACTGCAATTATTACATAACCAAGAGCATTTTTTAAAGTTCAATCAAATGTTTCAAGTTCCTAACCTAACCCACGACTCACGACCCAGTTAGAATTTTAGTCAGGTTCGGAATAATCGAAATGAGAGTTTAGGCGGGAAAATGAAAAGTGCACGTTGTCGATTTTATATTATTTTTCAAAACTTGAATTCCTCCGAAGTTTAATGTGTAATTATGGTGGATAATTAACCATTAAGTGTTCGTGAACGTGTGAGAGTGTAGGCAAATGATATAAAATTGAAAATCGAGACTTTTTGGGTTCACTCCTAAACTCCATCGAAGCCTTAATAAAGTTTTTACCGTTTTATTGGGGCAACTGAACTTATACTTGACATTGGCGAACACAAAAAGTGTGGTGCCATAATACAATCCCATGATGGGAAATATTCTTTGAAAATACTCTAATTACTTGATTACTCTAATACTTGACACTGGCAAATACACAAAGTGTGGCGCCATAATAATTAAAAAAAAAAACATCGAAATATTTGGGCATCGTACAACTATAATATTATTTGGGCATCGAATACACAACTCGTGTCGCAGAATCGCTCAGCCGCTACGCCAAATGTGTCGTCGTTTGAATCCTTTTGAGTCACATCCTTTGACTGACTGACTGTCACATCATCATAATCCCTGTCTGTCAAACATATTTATTGACCACAGATTAACTAGTACTGAAAAAAAATCAAAACGTGTATACGTCAAATACGTAAACGTCACTTTTATTTCTTTGATTCTTTCGATTCGAGCGAGTTGCGGAAATATAAATAAGATTTCCTGTGTTATACACTTCTGTTGGCAATTCTAGAACAATGTAAGTGTGGAGAATACAGTATTGCATTTTCTTTGTTTATTGTGTTATCATATAACAGGTATTTGACTAACGGATTTGTTATTTCTTCAGGTCGAAAGTAACTTTCAAGATTACACTTACTTCGGACCCAAAACTGCCATTCAAAGTGTAAGTTCTAGCCTAAAAATTATGTATTCAAGTCCCTGTAACTTCAGCGTATAACAGCTCTTACAAATAACTTTACTTTCATATAGTTATCATAGTCAATTCTAGTTTGTTCATTTCAACAGATGCTGAATGGTCGAGGGTTCTGCGTTGAAGTTACACGGTTAAATAATGGATACAGCTGTAGTACAACAGTTTCTCAACTTCTTCCAAGACTATATTAACCTCTGTCAGTTAGAAAACTGGCCAGATAATGACACAACTGAAGCTGAAATAAGAAATGCTTTTCTCATATCATTACATATCGAAAAAAGTCTTGATAGACTACAAAAAAGGAATGTCATTGATGAATTTTTATCAGTTCTAAATAGCTACAATGATACATCAGATAGCCTCCTCAAAAACTGTCTCACAGATCCTCCAAAGTATATACTTAAAAAGATTATAAACTCAAACACAAAAATAAATCAAATGGATGTTGGTTTTAGAGTATTTCTTGAATTGTTCTCTGAGGACAAATTGGAAAAATGTTTAACCGACCTGATGCTAGAAGCAGCATCAAAAGATACTTTATTGAAAAATGTCACAAATGAAGTACCAAAAGAAAGAATAAAAGAATTTAAAAGCAAAATACTGTTACTACAACTTAATGCATGCCAATCAGACATTCTAGACTTACTAAATAATTGCAATCAAGAGCTGATAGAATTATTAGTTGTAAGTTTATTGAACAGTGAATCAAAATACAGTATGGCAGTTAAATTAATTGCTGATGGCTTCCTTAACATAGTTTTAAAGAAAGATAATACTTCAAAACGTTTTTGGAGGTTACTATTCAAAGTAGACAGCAAATATTTCATTGAAATGTGTATTGAGAATGCTGATATCTTTACATACATTGTAGAAGCTTTGGCAGACTGTGGTAAATTGTTACGAGAGGGTATATCTGCTGAATCATTTTATATAGATTTAAATCATTCTGAACTTGTTGGTGTAGTACAAACAGTATGTCGTCATGATACTCTCAAGTCTCAGTTTTTTAATATAGTAAAAGATTATGATTATGATCTAGAATATTGGCAAAAGCTTTTATAAATTGTGTGAATATATATTTTTACTTTTTTATAGCAAGTATTTTTCTTTCATTTCAATTATAAATCTTGAATCTATAGATATATACCCACCTACAAGGAGAAATGCTCTGTCTGAAGAACCAAATCCTCATTATAGAGCCTTTGTACTATGTGCCTAAAGTATTAAATAAATATAAACATGAAATTTGAAAGTCAGGTGTAAATAAATAGAACCACTTGGCCGTTAAAAATTCAGTCCTTATGAAGATTAAAAAGAGTAGGTTGGCTTGATAACTTGGTACATTAGGGATACATTTTCTAAAATCTTCCAAAACCAAAATGATTAATGTTTGAAGGTCTAATCTGTAAAATAATAGATGTAACAATATGCAAAACTACATATAAGAATGTGAAAGGTATTTAAACAGTCATGCATAATTTTCAAATAATGCAAGTTACACTGACTGAGTCATTGTAATTTTTTAAATGTAATGTAACGTAATGTCTTGGCCCGGCTGCCTTTTTTACTGCATATTGCAAATTGTAATTTTTAATTCAATAGATACACAAAAATGTCACTTACAAGATATTGTCGTAATCTGTTGATATCTTGAGCATTTTTATAGAATGTATAGAATTTTGTGACCGCTTCGACCATAGGGTGTGGCGAGATGACAGAAAAAATTGCGGGTAGATGACATGAAAAAGTCTGTCTACCCTCTTACAAAAGTTTGGTGACACGCACTTGCTTGAAAGGCACGACAGAATGGATGTTGGATGATTAACTTGTATGGAAACTGTGTTTAAACTAAAAACATGTTTAGTTTAAACACAGTTTCCATACAAGTTAATTATATCCATACAAAGAAACGCCGTCAGCTATACAAAATAACTAAGGTACCTACCGAAGAACAGAACAGCCTGTGTGCATTTGAAGTTAGCTGCAAGTTGTTTTCCAGAATTTCCAGTGATAGATTTGATAGGTGTGTACAGTACTCTCCAATCTTTGTGGCCGGGCTGAACATGGCGCGAGCATCGGCTCAGAATGCATATTAAGGTATCATAGGGGAAGATGGAACAGTTGTTTAACAAACCCACAACACGTGGCACAGAAGCCGATTGCTCAGCCGCTACGCCAAACGTGTCGTCACGTCACGTCAATCTGGCTTATGAAGCTGTTGTAGACATCATAAATAGATTTCGATGTAGGGCGTAGGGTGGGTACACGCTTTCTTGTCCATATGATTCTCATGAGCAATTAACATAAGTTGATATCTTTGGTTTACAGGCTAAGCGTGCCAGAGGCAACCCCATTCACGGCCGTGCTCAAGTTTGCCGCTGAGGAGTTCCGCGTGGAGCCGGCCACCAGCGCCATCATCACCGACGATGGTATCGGCATCAACCCCCAACAGACTGCCGGTAATTTATCAAACATATTTCTTTTGAATGTTATGTAATAAAATTTCTGACGGCTAGATTGGAGCTGAAGTTAAGCGGTCAGGTTTTCCCTGGGGATCGTGCATTATTATATTTGTAAACGAGCAGATGGGATCGTCTGATGGTACGATAACACCCAATAGCAATGTGGGTTTCACATTATTAGTATTCTTGTTAACTTGTGTTACAAGTTGGTTCACGTCGGTAGTGCAATGGGTGGGTTTCTAACCGGCAATCACATGATCACAACTTGTGATCATGTGATTGCCGGTAGTCTAATGGCTAAGGCGTCGGACTTGTGATTCACAAGTCCGACGCCTTAGCCATTAGACTACCGCCGCTTTAAGAATGATCTAGATGCCTCGACTAGACTGCCTCGTTAGCCTAGTGGTCGCAAGTAGACTGCTATGCTAGAGGTCCTGGGTTCGTTTCCCAGGTCGAGCAAAGTGTTATTGGGTTTTCTATGAAATTCTCAGTAGCAGCTCGGGGTTTTGAATTTGTGCCCCCTTAGTGGCAATAAGCTCGCCTCCCTATAACATGGGACCTAAACATACCCAGCGAACTCTTAATGTACCTTAGTACACCTCTGCCTAACCCTTCGGGGAATACAGGCGTGATGATGTAATAATTTAGCACCAATCGTTGTAAGATTGTAAATTTTCTTGTTTCAGGCAATGTATTCCTGAAGCATGGATCGGAACTCAGGTTGATCCCCAGAGACAGGGTCGGTCACATTCCTACATAAATCATCATATCATTCCTCTGTTAATTTAAGCATTATCTTATACATAATATATATAAATTTTATCTTTATGTTAAAATAATTAAATGATTTTTTTACAACACCATTTCTTAGTTTTATTTCAATTATGTCTTTGAGTACATCAATGATTTTTTTATTAAAAAAGAAACGTTGCCTCTCACTAGAATATTCTCCTGTATCGTGGGTGCGTTTACAAACACAAATTCTCACTTACAGTTACACAACACCTAGACCCGGCAACATATTTCCATTTCCGTGTACATTAGGAGGCAGCACAGACTACTAAGAGATACTAGAGATACTACTACTACTACTATGGAGGCAGTACTGCCTTGAAACACGCACGGGTTTGTCGCGCTAACTGCCTTTACACAATCATATCCAATTCAAGGCACGTCCTCTAATCGCCCACGGATTAGCAACGCCATCTGTTCTTCCAAACAACTCTTCAAGGCGATGCATGGAACTTAGCCATGAAGTTCGCGCGTAAACGACTTCGCTCGCGTCCCGCCAGTCACATATTTTTTTAGTTAGTTTCGGATCCTTTACAGCATCCATAATCACGGGTAAACCGAAGTGTTGTAAAATTATTAACAGCTACCTTACATTTTTAGCGATCCGATTCACGCAGAATGAGCTCACCGTGTCCTCTGTTCTTGAAGTTTTGGACTTGGAATCTCTTAAATCTGTATTATTTAATAGATTCTATAATGGGGTTCCAAGCAGCTGGTAAAATCCAGCCATCTTATCTATTGAAATTTGGGTGTTTTTTAATTTCAATAGCCTCACGAATCATCCTGGGTAGGAGTGAAATAAAAATAATAAAGAATCCAGTGAAGCATTAATTTAACATTATTATTACGCTTATAACTAATGGAAAAGAATGTACAGAAGATTGAAAAGCACTTGGTTTAACTAATCTAGTCTTATAAGAGGTTCTGCGGCTCTTAGGAACGACTTCTCAAACTCAATTTCGGAGAAACGATCGACCGACGCTCTGTGAACAGAAGACAGGTTCAAATTTCATTAGCTCTTTGTACCTTATTAATTTACTTAATTTATAAGAGATTAAAACAAAGGACTAAAAATAGAAACTACTATTTTTAGAATTCAAAGGTTCAGCGGCTGTTACGACGTGTTATCGCCATAATTTTTAGGTTGTGAGAGGGGGATAGCACTATTTAATCTGTAGAGCGGCATCCCTCTCTTTCAATCGGAAAATAATACGGCCTCTGTGAAGTCAGTGTACGTAACAACAGTCATTAAATTGTTCATCATTTTAGAATTCATCAATCGTTTTATTCAAGGAATATATTAAAGTGAGTTGGACAAAGCATGTGCATATGTCTGAAATGGCCTTAAGAGGAAAGAGCCATAGCAGCTTTGAGTAGACCAGTCCCCACTGACGGCAAGCATGCATCAGTCATCGTGTAGCTCAACCCTAATTTACAGCTCAACTAATAAAATTTTGATTTTAAAATGTTGAAATACGTAGGTCATATGAAATGCAATATAACGGTCAGGGACGAGTGAAAAAATCATGAAATTCGCGTGACGAAACGGAGCAATTCTATGTAGAATCGTGTCTATGGACCAGTATGAGTAGCCCAAGCACAAATACACTCGAAAACGATCGAGAATAATCTGTATGAGAAGGAGATTACAATTATAATTATAGAAGATGAAGCGAAAGTGTTGTGCCAGGATCGTAGATAGTGTAGTCTCTACCTACCTCAATGGGAGACAGACAAGAAAATATGTATGATAAATTTGTAGCAGAAGAAAAAATTCATTCGTTTACGACACGAATTCGATAGTGCTTTGTGCTTGGGCCACAGTAGCCTAAGCTTTTAGAACTCGTAATTACATACATATTTCCACGCCTGTCTCCCATTGGGGTATGTAGAGACCATAGATTTTCCACTTGCTACGATCCTGGCACACCACTTTCGCTTCATCATTTATTAACCTCCTTCATAATCAACCCATTGTATGTCCCACTGCTGGGCACGGGTCTCCTCTCACAATGAGAGGGATTAGGCTGTAGTCCACCACGCTAGCCTAATGCGGGTTGGCAGACTTCACATGCCTTCAAGAAAATCTCTCAGACGTGCAGGTTTCCTCAGGATGTTTTTCTTCTAATTAACTATTAATATGCACATAACTTCGAAAAGTCAGAGGTGCGTACCTTGGATTTGAACTCGAGACCTGACTTGGCAGCCCAATGGTCATATCACGAGGGTATCACGGCTTCACCTCATTCTAATACAGATTATAGCTTGCCACGATATGAAAACGTTCTCGCAAGTTGTTGTAACTCTCACCTGGCAGCTTCGACGATCCTGTTCCTCTCGTCGTGCGGGAGGGCGATGACTTCCAGTATGGCGCGCGCGTACTCCTCGGGCTCTGCGGCCAAGAAGCCCGTGCGGGACGGCGGCGCCGGCTCCACGATGTCGGCCAGCGGCCCGCCCGACCGGTGCGCGATGGTGATCAGACCCGCTGCCATACACTCCACCACGCCTAACAGACGGTACAAGGGTTTTTATGGAATAGAGGGCCAAACGAGCAGACGGATCACCTGATGGTGAGCGATTACCGCCGCCCATGGACACCCAGAGGAGTCGAAGTGCGTTGTCCGCCTTTTAAAAGGATTTAGGCCTCCGGTAACCTCACTCACTCGGCGAAACACAACGAAAGCGTTGTATCACGCCGGTTTTCTGTCCATGGTCAAGCCAGACCATTCGTGCCGAATCATGGCTATCACACAGTAAAAGTGTGAGTTTCATTTCACTGACTCGATTTTACGTACCGATCGTGTTCTGCGTGCTGATTGGTGTGATCTGAGACCTTCATCAATCGTCACCAATCAGAGAGTCGCCATCGCGGCGATGTTACAATCGAATTGATACAAATAATCTAACACTAGGCCCTCAGATGTTCCCCAGGGATGTGCCCAAACAGGTGTTGCACAGGGGGGGTTCTAGGGTGGTCTTTTAAGAAGGCACAGTGCCCCCCGTATTGTGCTGATGATGGCCACAGGGGTGGTTTTAGTGGGTAAAAATCCCACTCCCCGACGACCTGCCGCCATTTGAAGGTTTCCCCCCCGTAAACAAAAAAAACGGCTCTCAGATGACGTATAATGAAGCTGGTTGTCGATACTCACTGATGCCGAAGTGTTCGTTCCACATGGCGTGTATGGCCAGGCTGCAGGTCTGGTACAGCTGCAGCAGCTGCGCGTACGATGCGTTCACCACGAACTGCACGTTCTCCTCAATGGACAGGTGCTTCGCCAGGTCCTTCAGGTTCTGAACCCGCTCCTCATCTTCAGCGTTTCGACATGAACCCACTAAAACTAGTTTGATCTAAAAGAGAAGGAATAAATCTATGTAATAAATCCAACATCTGTGAACTACAGCCTTTTTATTAATTAAAACTAGCTTCCGCCCGCGTCTTCGCCCTCATGAAGTTCGGTCTAAAACTCAAAGTAGGTAATAGCAACGCTAGCGCCATCTTAAAATTATTGAAAATTAAATTAAATACAATTCGTATTCTGGGGGTTTAAATATCCCCCATTAATGTTCCAACATATAAAAAATTAAAGTTTTCATTTCATTTCAACAGTTTCATGGGACCATAAAAACAATCAAATAGCCAAATAAATGGGACCTAGGTCCGGCAAACTGAGTCTGTACCTTGTGCCACAGCATCTCGTTCTTGACGAGCAGATTCCTGAGCTCATACATGGCCTGCAGCATCAGTGGGTGGTCCTTCTCTGGCCTGAACTGCGCCACCGACAAAATGCGGATGGGGTCCGACTCCTTCACCAGGGAACGCAGCTGCTTAAGATGGGTTACCTATAAACACAATATTATTACAATCTAGCTTCTGCCCGCGGCTTCGCTCACTTGAAGCACAATACCAACAGTGATGATCTCTGAATGATCTGGTAAAATTGCCAACAAAAAATTTTGATAACGGTAAACATTCAAAACTGGCTCATTCGTTATTTTGTTTTGATAACTTTCTTAAGAGTGTTCTTCTGTACTGTTTTTATATATTTTTTTCTTTCCAAAAAGTGTATACCCGAGGAGGATTAGGCTATAGTCCACCACGCTAGCCTAATGCGGGTTAGCTGATTTCACACGCCGCCGCGCCGTCGAGTAAATCACTCAGGCATGCAGGTTTCCTCATGATTTTTTTCTTCACCGTTTAAGCGCGTGATAATTATCTTTTTGTGTTTTTTTTGCATTTTTCATGCTAAGATTATAAAGTTAATTTAGTGAAGGAAAAATTCGACTCGCAGGCAGGATTCGAACCTGCGTCTTCTGGTTTGATACACCAGACGCTATGACCACTAAGCCACCGCGAGTCCTACCTGCCATGTCGAAATTTGCCTTCACATTCTGAACTTACGTCTTAAAGGTGACGTCAGTAACATCTATTGCCAAGCAAGTTACTTTGCCTCTCAACCGACATGACTTACCTTACGGTTAGTTCTATGTCGTACGATGCTACCATACCTATGAACTATCTTTTTGTGATTTTTTTGCATTTTTCATGCTAAGATTATAAAGTTAATTTAGTGAAGGAAAAATTCGACTCGCAGGCAGGATTCGAACCTGCGTCTAATTAACTATTATGAGTAGAGGTGCGTGCCTTAGAGAACTCGAAACCTTTGACTTGGTAGACTAATGGTCATATAATTAGGCTATCACAGCTCCACTCCTCAATGTTGTGGCTATGATGACAACTACTGTAACAAGTGTCAGAAACATTTAACCGATATCTGTTTTTGTCTTAATGCTCTCACCTCGCATGGAGGGTAGACCCTGAAGGTGCTGAGCGGCATCTGCCACAGGTCGTTGATATGGTCTTCAGTCCAGGTTCCGTTCACCATCACCACGTCGGCGCAGCGACCCACCACGCCGTACAACTGAGGGTAGAAATCAGACCACCTTTACACTGCATAATAAATACCGACACATTACATACGCACATACGCTATACTCCACCATATTGGCCTACTGGAACTAGAAAGGTTTTAAGTGGCTGATAACAAAATATCAGCCAATTGAACTAACTGATAATTTATTAGAGTCTGTATCAGCTAGATACACCTATCAGACACCTGTGAAACAGAAATTTTAACACTATCTGACATATAAGTTGCGAATAGACTATCAGGCAGTTTATCAGCAAGTGGTGAAACAAGCGCTTAGGCTACAATTAGTAGCCTATAATGAAAGTTTGTTTTTAAAATAATTGTTTAATTTTTAGGGTTCCGTACCTCAAAAGAAAAACCCTCATAGGATCACTTTGTTGTCTGTCTGTCTGTAAAGACCCAAGGGGATTTAAAACTTACAGGGTACTTCCCGTGAACTCAGAATCTCGAAATTTGGTACGAGGCAACGTTTTATAGCACAGATAAAGGAAAAATTGCGAAAAGCATACATTTTTAGTGACATCATATAATCAAAATATTTTTAAATACGGAAACATCGGTGCGCGAGTCCGACTCGCACTTGGCCGGTTTATTTTCATGTGAGTGTAATCGACGTATAACAGCTATTATTAATATTTTTCAATTCTTGTAATAACAACTTATGTTGGTTATTAAATAGATTTGTTTCCTCATATAATAGATATTATAGATAATTAGATAGCGAATTGGCGTAGGCCACAGACTAACAATCGTTTCTGCGTGCTTAATTCATGAGTCGCGCGGACAACGATATGGAATATAATCACTACCTGGTTTTTAATTCTATGTATGATTTTTTTTTATTATACACATCTATCTATGTAATAATAAGGTTTCGCACGTCCGACGTCTTTATGTCAACGCCGGCTATCGCTGAAAATCAGCGCCGTGGCTCTGCCTCGTGCATGAGACACAGCATCATGCTGAGCGATGGCCGCTTTTGCTTGACTGTGACGCATTTTTTTTCCACAGATTTATTTTATATTATTTTTGTTTTAACCTAATTTTCCGTGCGTCATGTCGAAGTAAATAAAAATTATTTTCTTTCTTCTTTCTTTCTATATACTCACAAATCCAAATATCTTATAGTACAGCAACTTGATCCATGTGAAGAGCGGGTTCCTGGCGATGAGGCCGGCGTTGTTGTAGGACACGATGCGGTGCTTGACGCGGCGCATCATGGCGCTGGTGATGGTGGGGTAGTGGGTGTAGCAGCCCACCGGGCACTGCGCCAGGTATCGGAATATGGGGTACGTGAATGCGCACCCAGTCGTGTCTATGTATATGTCTGTGGCAAATAATGGACCTAACATTAACATACCATCACGCCTGTATCCCTCGAAGGGTTAGGCAGGGGCGTACTAATGTACACCCACAACCCCAGCCGCGGGCAAAAGCTAGTTATGTAATAAAAATGAACAATCCTATTACACTTTTCAAAAAAAAAACCCATAGTACAAAAAACAGTTTGCTATAGCTTAGGAGAAGAATGTTGCACTTGTTTCCCTAGCCTAATAAAAACAATAAAATTGACTAAAGTAGTAAGTTAGTATGTAATCAAGTGGTGCTACAATAGATGGTACAAATTAGGGAGGAACATTTTACATAGAGACTAATGAATTTGTGCATGATGCTGATAAGTACAAATATGTAGGTGCATATAATTTTGGAAACTTACCAGGATTAAGTTTCATAAAGGCCTCCAAGCCCAGCACCATGGACCCCAAGCTCTGCAGCAGCAGGGTAAAGTAAGGGTAGGAGCAGGCCTCTATAGCTCCCCTGAGGCTGAGCCTTACAAAGTGGATCCTCTCGGGCTCCACCTTCACATTGAACTGGTTCTGTGCCCGGTCCAGAATAGTCTGTGGTTCTGCTGTCTCTACTGTGTATATGTGTATGTTGGAGTCTGGGTACCTGAGGTTCAACATCAATTAATTATTTTAATAAATATTTTATTTCTGACTCATGGTTCAGCAATGGAAATCCTTTAATTGATTCATTATGACAAGGATTAGTTAAGCAGAGACTTTTTATTTTGTTGAGTTTCTTGCAGGATTCTTCTCCTCAACTTTTTGGATCCATTTAACAAGACTCAATGCTTTATAAATACTTGTAACATTTGAACTTGAGTTTGGTAGAGGCTGATAAGTCAGTCAAAACAGGAGTAAAGTTTGTGATAGTATGTTGTGTTATTGTTTATTAATATTTATCTATTTAATCACGGACCTGGCTAGGATAGCTCTGATGGCCACCCACAGCACCCTCTCTCCACCACCACCAGCATTGCAGTATGGGTGGAAGAAGGCTACATTAGCTCCATCTCTCTTGCGTCTAGTCAGCTTACGCTCCTTTATCCTCATGTACCATGACGCAAATATGAAAGCGAAAGGCACCAGCACAAATGTGACAAAAAGGAGGAATCCTATGAATGTCAGTGGCAGGATTACCAACATACTGAAATAAAAAAAATCTGTGATTTTGGAAACCAAACTAAAAACTACATAAAAACTCGTTAGACGGGCATGAACATTTTTAAAGAGTCAGCCTGCAAGATGAATATTGGAAACAAATGGATGACGAAAAGTGGATTCCAGTTATTGGGGCGACCCATAAAAGAATACCAAAATCTATTGTTCAATCCAAAAACAGTACAGTCAAAGGAAAAAAAATCTAATGTAAAATATTACTTAATTCATTTAGGGGTGGTCCCAGTCCCCGGAAGAATAATAAAATTAAATGGAACCAGCAACTGGGACAATGGGCCAAGTTACTTGAGTCCCAGTCTCCAGAATCCTCGCCTAAAAGAAGGCTATGAGGTAAAACTACCAATATCATCAAATATAATTTTTTGAACATTTTATTTCACAGAATTCCTGTAAATACCAAAAGACAATAAGTTTTATTAGTAATAAGAGTGTAAAACATGTATTAACTGATAATAGTGAATTTTATGTCCATAATTTCCTTCACATTTAACTATCAATAATCTTATCTTGATATTCCATCTGTGTACCTAACAGGACGTTGTTCCAGGACTTTGTAGCTACGTCTACATAATATATAAAAGCAATATTTATGTATAAATATTAATACAATCAATAAAACCAGCCTAAAACAGTAAAAAAATTGTAAACCGAAGTCTACTTACATGAACCATTGCCAAAACATTGTTGTAACGAATCCTATAGACGATTTACACGTGATGGGACTCTGCGCTGAAATTATGTTATTGATTCTATATTCAGCAAACACATCTGGATATGTTTCACGCTTTAATTACAACAATAAATATAGAAACAATATAATAAAGAACATAACCTCGCAACGTAAACATCATCTTTGGCAGGGTAACCATAGAGGTTTTGAAGGAAGGAAGTGTCATCCAAGAATCTGTCATGCGATCACAGATTCATTATACCCTCATCTCATTCTCACTCATTACCGCACCATAGAGCATGTAATTTTGAAATCACGTGTATAAGATTCCGAAATTGCTTGTTTATCTTGGGAGAACCATGCTTCGCCAGAAATGGGCCGGCTCAAAAAGCAGTGATACCACGGCCTCACAAAAAACCGGCGTCAAATAACGCTTACGTTTTGTTTCGCCGAGTGAGTGAGGAAACCGGACGGCCTGCGGCTGACGGTTGGCAGGTGACCATGGGCAGCAGTAATCTCTTACCACCAGGCGATTGTTTGCCTCTTATCCCATAAAAATTAGTTACCTTAGAATCCCTTACATAGTTTGTTACATACAGGTGAACCTAATATAAACGAGATCTTTAAAAGATCATGGTGATATTATATATTTTGTTACATACATATAGTTTCATACATATAGTTTGTTACATGGTGATATTATATATTTTGTTACAGGGTAAATATGTGACATCGCATGTAAGGAATTATTTGGTAAAAGAACTAGGCAATACCTAATCCCATTAATATATAATAAAGTAGATTTCCTAAGAGATACATCCAAAGACATAAGTACAGAAAAGACTGAAGGATATATTATTAAATAAGTTATAGAGGACATTACAATAATAAAAGAAAAAAATATATATTTAGGATAAGATTATATTATTATTGTGTGTGTTATCTTTAATGTGCACCTACTATAATAAATTATATAAGAGCGCCACTATCGCCAACAAACTGTTGCACAGTTTGGCGATGATTAGTTTAAGTGTACATGCATGTATTTTAATATGAATAAACGATTAAAAAAAAAAAACATAATATTACGCCTAAATGGCTAGGGCGTCGGACTTGCGATCATGTGCTTGCCGGTTCGAAACCCACCCATTGCACTACCAACGTGAACCCACTCGTAACAAAGCATTTAGCTTAGCACGAGGGGTTCACAAGAATACTATATAGTAATCTGCGACCCACATTGCTAGTAAGCTATTTTTAAAATAAAAATGAAATAGGAAAATCAGAATATTTTGAGGTACTCTAAAAACTTTTCAAAGGTGTAGAGTAAATTTAACTGGCTAGGCCAGGCTCAATGAATCCAATTTCAGAATCTCTTAATATCTGTCTGTGGCAATGTAAGTCCTATCGGGAACAACCGAATTCGATGCGCATTTTTGTTCTAAAGCTGGTTTAGGAACTTAAGTGCGGAACAGTGATCGAGACGGGCGGCATAAAAACGATTAATTATAAATCATAATATTTATTCATTATTCATATAAATATTTTTATTCAATCAAATATGCTTAAATCTAACATGTCCATTAACAAATGACTCGTCATCTAAACACCTAATTTATAATCTAACACAGAAAATACAATCTTTATATCATTGTAAACATTTAGAGAAAAACATTTGGTTATGAATTCCGTAAGATCAACTTTTTTTGTATACATTCTATCGTCTAAAAAGATGATTAATTGAACAACACATCAAGAAGTTTCTACATTTCATTATTGTAAGATGCCTTAAAAATCGCACATGCATATATAATATAACATCTAATTAAAAAATAAATTGACTTGGATCGATATGTTTTAGAAATCTAATGTTATTGATGCGACTTCAACCATGTAGGTTTAATAACATGCAAAACAATAAAATATCTCAGGTCCTATTATAGAAACACAAACACCATTTTTTTTCTGTATGGTGCTTTCCAGAGTCTAGGTCAGGTCGTCAGCAGCATGGTCCGGTTCATCCGTTACTTCGGCAGCGAGATCTGCGAACTTTGCCACGTAGTCCACGCTGGACTCCGCCATCAAAGATTGGAGATGAGAGTCCACCTGAGAAATGTAAGGCACGACAAGATGAGCTCTCCAAAAATAAATTACCAAAGACTAGAAATAGTAAAAAAAGAAGGTCCGCCAAGCGCTGGAAAAATGACTGTTGTTTGATTAATTAAAAATACGGCACGAATGGGCCGGCTCGACCGGAGTGATACCACGGCCTCACAGAAAACTGGCGTGAAGCAACGCTTGCGTTGTGTTTCGCCGGGTGAGTGAGGTTACCGGATGCCCAAACCCTTTTAAAAGGCGGGCAACGCACTTGTGACTCCTCCTGACTGGTGCTTTATCGCTTACCATCAGGTGATCCGTGTGCTCGTTTGCTCCCCTATCCTATAAAAAAAATAACTTGATTTTTTAAATTAAATACATGTAACAGTAATGAATAAATAATTAAAATGCAAGAATAGTTTCAAGATAAGCTTTTAAAGTTTGTAGTAGGGGAAGCTCTTCCCGCAAAATTGGTCACGGTGTAGAATTTATAGGATGTTCGCACGGTTTGTGGGTCACAACGTACTATAGTACTACTAGAGTACAGTAGTAGACGTACAGCGAGGTCCTGGTGCGGGCGGCCCTCCAGGTGGCCGAGGAAGCTGCTGAGCGAGAAGTCGTGCACGGCGCCGTCCAGCCAGCCCTCCGCGTCGTGCAGCAGCCGCGACGGAGACAGCGACATGGACTCCGACGGCAGGAACGAGGCTGGATACCGGACAATATTATTTTATGATGATAAATTAAATTAACATACCATCACTCCTGTATTCCCCGAAGGGTTAGGCAGTTGACTTGTAAAAGTGTCTCTAAAGATCTACATACAGCAATAAATATCTTTCATTTAATTTTCATTTTCAACTGCCTCATTAGCCAAGTGGTCCTGAGCGCGACTGCTACGCTAGAGCTCTTGGGTTCGATTCCCAAATCGAGCAAAGTGTTATTGGGTTTTTCTATGAAATTCCCAGTAGCAGCTCGGAGTTAGGAATTTGTGCCCGGTTAATGGCAATAGGCTCTCCCCCTATTACATGGGACCTAAACATACCGGCGAACTGTGGGTGTACATTAGTACGCCTCTGCCTAACCCTTCGGGGAATACAGGCGTGGTGGTATGTTATGTTATGTACTCGTATATAAAAAAAAACAGCTATATACTAACGTGCTATATCTGACGCCTCAGTCTTGTTCTCTTCTCGTTCGCTGGAGGGCTCGGCCTTCGTGGCGGGATCTGAAGTCTCCTTGCTGGTCTCCGAACAGCTGTACGTTTCTATCTTCACGCCATTCGTCTTTGCGTCATCTGGAGAAACCTCGTCTTCTGGGGATGAGAAGAAATAATTAATGTAACGTTAATTACCATTTTCCATAATGATATGACCATTATACTGGCAAGTTGGTCTTGAGATTGAATCCAAGGCACCTGTGACATTTCGTAATAAACATACCATCACGCCTGTATTTCGCCAGCAATTCGGTATGTTTAGGTCCAATATCAAAGGGGGCGAACCTATGTCCATTAACCGAGCACAAAGCTCAAATTTGCGAGCTGCTATTGAGAATTTCATAAAATAACCTAATAACCCTTTGCTCCTAATAACGCTTTGCTCCTAATAACCCAAGACAGGCTTGGGAAGTGTCCTAAGCCTTACTTATGAGGCAGTTCATTTTCGTAATCATGTGCATAGTAATAATGATTACTCTATATAAACAGTGTACAAAAATATTGTGAGGAAACCTGCATGCCTGAAACATTTCATTGAAGGCGTGTAAAGACTGTCAACCCAGTTGGGCAGCCTGCTGGAATATAACCTAACCACTATCGTTCTGTGAAGATAATATGATGGGACATGCAATCTATGTATGTAACACACGCATGCACCTCACGTTATTTATTTCCAACTAGCTTCTGCCCGCGGCTTCGCCCCCGTGGAATAAAAAGTATCGGGAACGGGATAAAAAGTATCCTATGTCCGTTTCCTGGTTCTAAGCTACCTCTCCACCAATTTTCAGCCAAATCGGTTCAGCCGTTCTTGAGTTATAAATGGAGTAACTAACACGACTTTCTTTTATATATATAGATAAGATTTAAGCTGAACTCTCACTAACGACCCTATACAATATGAGGTCAGCTTGGCCTAGCAACTGAGCGATCGCCTTCTGCGACACGTGTTGTGGGTTCGATCCCCACACGGGGCAAATATTTGTATGATCTAAAGGTAGTTGTTCCAGGTCTGGGCGTTTGTGTATGTGAGAATTTGTGTTTGTAAACGCACCCACGATACAGGAGAAAATCCTAGCGTGGGGCAACAAGGTTATACTGGAACTAACTTGATGTACCAATTGTATATCCGTAATTCGGTAGGTTAAACCTAACCTGTCTAAACCTTCCGGTATCGCAACGTGATGTAATATTTTTCTATGGGATAGGGGGGCAAACGACCAGTCGGATTGATGTTAAGCTCTTGCCACCGCTCATGGACACCCGCAACACCAGAGGAGTAGCAAGTGCGTTGCCCGCCTTTTAAAAGGGTTTGGGCCACGTAAGCGTTGTTTCATAAAGTCGTCGACATCGAATTATCAAGCCGAAGTGACAGTGGGCTGGCCATATCTGTAGAAGAACCGACATCCTCTGGGGTAGACGTGTTCTTGAGTCGAGGACGCCCTCCGGCAAGATGGAGTGATGATTTGCGGAAGGTTGCTGGCGGAAGCTGCATGAGACAAGACGAGGACAGGGTGAAATGGCGCACATTGGGGTAGGCCTACATCCAGCAGTGGACTGTTATAGGCTGATGATGATGATGGTCTAAATAGAACTGCTTCATTAGCCAAGTGGTCCTGAGCGCGAATGCTACGCTAGAGGTCCTGGGTTCGATTCCCAGGTCGAGCAAAGTTATTGGGTTCTTCTATGAAATTCCCAGTAGCAGCTCGGAGTTTGGAATTTGTGCCCGGTTAATGGCAATAGGCTCGCCCCCTATTACATGGGACCTAAACATACGGGCGAACTGTGGGTGTACATTAGTACGCCTCTGCCGTGATTGGTATGTTATGTTATGTTTTATGATGATGATGATGATATGTTTATACTTATGTCTGGTTGTTGTAAAGCGTTGCCTTGCGTGATGGGGATGCGTCGGTCGCCGTCGTGGAAGAAGAACTGGCCGTTGGACTCGCTCAGCACGTAGAAGAAGGAAATACTGCAAGCAACAACATTATTCACGTTTCAAAACACTTTTCGAGACAAAATATAGCCTACTAGCTTCTGCCCGCAACTTCGTCCGCGTTGCGTGATGATATAAAGCCTATAGCCTTCTCAATAAATGGGCTATCTAACACTGAAAGAATGTTTCAAATCGGACCAGTAGTTCCTGAGATTAGCGCGTGCAAGCAAGCAAACAAACTAACAAACAAACTCTTCAGCTTTATATATTAGTATAGATTTCGTTCTCCAAGGTCCATTTTTTTTATTTTAAGCTTTTTGCAATGTCGCACATTACTAGTAATCTTGTTAACCCCTCGTGCTAAGCTAAATGCTTGTGTTACGAGTGGGTTCACGTCGGTAGTACAACGGGTGGGTTTCGAACCAGCAACCACATGATCGCAAGTCCGACGCACTAGCCATTAGGCTACCGCCGCTTCAATCAAATTAAATCTATCTCAATACCAAAATTCATGAAAATTTGTTCAGCGTTTTAGGCATGAAAAGGTGTCAGACAGACAGACAGTATGGATATCTCTCTCATTACTTTAGTGTTCGTCACCGCGACTGGAATCGAATCTAAGTTAAATAAACAGTGCCATTGAGTTTTCTAATGAAATTTCTGTTTGTATTTTTTTCTTGTATAAAAAAGTTTTTCACGTGGGAGAGCCATGCTTCGGCACGAATGGGCCGGCTCGACCGGAGTGATACCACGGCCTCACAGAAAACCGGCGTGAAACAACGCTTGCGTTGTGTTTCGCCGAGTGAGTTGAGGTTACCGGAGGCCCAAACCCTTTTAAAGGCGGGCAACGCACTTGCGACTCCTCTGGTGTTGCGGGTGTCCATGGGCGGCGGTTATCACTTACCATATTAAGGCATCCGGTGGATCGGATACGGATCAGGTGATCCGTTTGCTCGTTTGCCCCCCTATCCCATAAAAAAAAAGAAAAATGATAGGGAGGGAAAATATTTAAAAGGTATTAAATTCTTGTTCTTCTTCGACTGCTACGTTAGAAGGCCAGGGTTCGATTATCAGGTCGAACGGTGTTTTTGGGATTTTTCTAGCAGCTCGGAGTTTGGATTTCTACCTTTTTTACTATATTACATGAGACCGAAGCTTAAAGAACTGTGGACGAATCTCTGCCTAAAGATAATTGTATGTTTAATTCTTATAAGATACTTTAATTTCCGTATAATATTTTATGTAAGATAATTATTCATGTAATGGTAAAGAAACTTACTCTGACGTAGGTGTCGGCGGCGGCTTAGGTAATATCCTGGGGAGTGCTGGCGATGAATTTAGTGCTGCTTTTGGTGCTGAAGCTGTCATAAGAGAACATTAATTCAGAATATTGAGACCGGTAGATTAAGATTATTAAAAATATATATATAAGCGGCCCGCCCCGGCTTCGGACGGGAGGAGAAATCCCTAACATTTTCAAAATATTCTAGCCTTTGTTAATCTGGAATAAAGCAGCATTCAAATGGAGAAAGAATTTTTGAAATCAGCCCAGTAGTTTTTGAGTTTATTCAATACATATAACAAATGTTTCTTCTTTATAATATTAGTATAGTTATCGATATTTTAGCATAAAAAGAATTGCTGATATTTGTTATTGTATGAGAGGCGGATTATGCAATTTCACTGCGTCATAAAATAAAAAATAAATAATATATATGACATTCACACACCTATTTTACTCTGTTGATTTTAGTATGTAGTTTTATTTTGAATTGAATAAGTACTCTTATAATATCTTGTAAAATTTATTTGTAGCCAAAATGTCACATTAATTTGCCTTGAAAGCTTGCGATCCAAATGTATGTTCACAGAAAAGCAGTGATTTCCAAAATACAGGTGTTTATACCTAGTTTGTTGTCCTAGTTAGTCAGGTGTTCAATTATAATGTTTATAACCAGCCAACTAAGTCTTAGTAATAGGACATATAAAATAGTTTTATTTATATTCAAAACAAATAAATTGAAATTGAATTATATTTTGTTAGTTATAAACACACAGTGAGATGAAACCTGTACCTGTAGTGGGCGGCCTGGGCATGTTGGGCAGACTGGGCAGGCTGGGCAGGCTGGGCAGGCTGGGCAGGCTGGGCAGGCTGGGCAGGCTGGGCAGCTTGGGCAGCAGCGGCAGCAGGCGCTGCACCACGACGCGGCGGTCCTGCACGCGCGGGCGCCCGCGCCGCCACCGCGGCAGCCCCTCCAGCTGCATCTCCGCCTTCTTCAGCTGCTGTTTTATAATTACATAACTATGTGACATGCTCCGCCCCTGTCGCCCCTCCTCCGCGCCTCAAGCCTCACCCCGCGCGTCGCTATATTAGGATCGGCAGACGACGCGCGGGCCTTCTTCTTCCTGCTGCAGCTGCCCAAGCTAAGTGCCGCCCTCTACCGGCCGGACCTCACCTCGAAGCCTTCATCGAACCGCCCTGAGCCTAACTCACCCTACTCTTGCCTTAGTATAGTTTAAATTCTAAACCTAATGTTAATAAATTTGTATATTTTGTGTTCCGAGTGTAATTTATCTCCTCTAAATAGTTCCCGGTCGGCCACGTTCGTAAAACGTGTCCACCACGTTACAACTAGCTTTTGCCCGCGGCTTCGATCACCTGGAGCTCAAAAACCAACTGATGATCTCTTCTTTGTATGGGTCTATACAGACAAGAGAGGTCAAGCTGTATCGCAGGATCCGTTTAATTATTTGAGTTAAGAAGTATACCAGTTTTTAAGTAGGAGCATATACCATCTAACAGTGATAACAAAATTTAAGTCTATTCAGTAAAAAAAATAAAATTAAATGTTTATGTCACAACTTACATTATACTTATTAATTTTATTTATATACTTGAAAATGAAATGAATAAATAAATAAAATAAATAAATAAAAATAAAATTTATGAAAATACAATAAATACTTTGGAATCCCCTTTTAATCAAATAATTGCTGGTGTTAGAAGTTTCCGCTCTTCCAGATACAGCCCAGTGTCGTAAGTCATGTTAAAAGTACACTTAAACTTAAAAAATATTTGGAAAAGAAAAGAAAATAAAATAAAGACTGGCTGAATGGCGCGCGTGCGAGTTTATGTCTGTGTGTGTGTGTGTGTGTGTGAGAGAGAGAGAGAGAAAGAGAGTGTGTGTGGGTTATGTAGATTATAGCATCTCTTAGAGATTACAGTTGAGAAGGAACTGATTCGATTTAACTTGTTTTGATTTATTTTGATTGGGTTCGAATCGTTCGATTCAGTAGTTTGTGTGATGTGGAAAATAAGGTGGGTCATACGTTTCTAAGTCCAAGAGTTTTTTTTCTTTCATATTATACCGTGTAACTGTTTTTTGTCCCAAATAAATCAAATAAAACTACCCACCTCGCTGTCGGGTCGCGGCGCGATGGGCGTGGGATGCCGGAACACTGCGCAGCCGTCGTCCAGCCGCGTCGACTGCATCGCCAGCTGTTGTGGCCTCTGCTGCAAGATAATTAATAAAATTACAGCTTCTTTGCTTCAATAACGTCTTATCTTGAAAAGCACGAAAGGTCAAACAACATCCTAATGTAATTTACAATAGGCTGTGTTTCAACCTTTTGTGTTTTTGCAGATATTGCGTTATTGAAGCAAAGAAGTACATTTCGGAGAGTGTGCATCAGATCTCCACAATGTTATTCCCTTTGCCCTTTCTACTATCGGACATCCAGGAGCACAAAAAAGCGATATCGATTCATGGTGGATATCCCGAAATTCCGAACGAAACGCTTTAAGTCCACATTTATCATGCGTACCGCGGAAATGTGGAATGCGCTTGCCGAGTGGGTCTTCCCCGATAGTTATAATCTGAGTGTCTTTAAATCACAAGTGTATCGGTTTCTTCTAGGCAAGCACGCTCCATCTTAGGTCGCAGTGTCGCTTAACAGTAGGTGAACTGGTGGTCAAGCGTAAGCCTATCAAGAATTTTATAAAAAAAAACACACCAAAATTATAAATGCTAAAGTGACACTGTTCGTCTACTTGTTAAATTTTCGTGCCTAAACTAATTTTGACCTGACCCAATTTTGATGAATCTATACTAATATTATATAGCTGAAGAGTTTGTTTGTTTGGTTGAACGCGCTAATCTCAGGAACTACTGGTACGAATGTAAAAATTCTTTTGTTTTGGATACTCCATTTATCGAGAAAATGTATAGGCTAAAGAGCGTCAGTGAAAAATATTGCAAAAACGGGAAATAATACTTTTAGAGCGAGGCATTAATGTGGTTTATTGTATTATGATTATTCACGATTCGTTAATAAAGACGTTTTTTGCAGTGACAAACCGAACTTCACGCGTGCGAAGTCGCGGGAGGAAGTTAGTTTTAAGTTTAACATTGTGAAAGAACCATGCTTCGGCACGAATGGGCCGGCTCGACCAGAATGATATCACGGCCTTACAGAAATCCAGCGAGAGACAACACTTACGTTGTGTTTCGCCGAGTGAGTGAGGATACCCGAGGCCTAAACCCTTTTAAACGGCCAGCAACGCACATTCCTCTGGTGTTGCGGGTGTCCATGGGCGGCGGTAATCGCTTACCATCAGGCGATCCGTCGGCTTGTTTGCCCCATCTATCCCATAAAAAAAATAGATAGATTGGACATTGGAAAAGGGCTGTGTGCCTTACCTGTTGTTTCCTTTGCTGGGGACAGACGTGTCCACAGTTGCAGCGCGCGATAGTCGCGTTGGCGGCCGCGCTCACGTGCGGATTGCCCACTAGCGCTAGCAACCGCTTCATTCTAAAATAACAATAAAAAAGGAAAAAAATAAATAAAAACTACTTTATTCAATTAATAGAAATTTATAAAGTAGGTACAAGCTTTTGTAACATTTGTACGCCTCTGCCTAACCCTTCGGGGAATAAAGGCGTGACGGTAAAGTTTATGTATGTATGTTTATTGTACTAGCTTTTGCCCGCGGCTTCGCTCACATGAAGCTACATTAGACATAAAATTGGAAAACCACCATTGATGATCTCTTTTTTTGTATGGGTCTGTATACATCAGAGAGGTCAAGCTATATCTCAGGATCCGTTCAATTTATTAAGATAAGAAATTATAGCATATTCTTTCAAACAGTGTTAACAAAATTAAAATCTATTCAGTAGTTTTTGCGCCAACCCGTAACAAACAGACAAGAATTTTAAAAATCACATTTTTGGGTTCGGTGACGTTTATATATCCTAAAACCCACTTGTTCTTTTTTAAATATCTTCAATGTACATACCCAGCTTTTTTACAATTTTATAATAGTAGAGATACTGTTGCTTGATGAAATATCAAACCCTGCTTCAGATCTAAACTATAGATCGATCGATAATTCATATAGCACTCATGACAAATACACGGTAGGCGATAAAAGTCTAAGACCGGCAACGCACTTGTGACTCCTCTGGTGCTGCTGTATTTTTTTATGTTATAGAGGGGCAAACGAGCAGAGGGATAGTAATCAATCACCGCCGCCCATGGAGACCAGAGGTGGCAAGTGCGTTGCCGGCCTTTTAAAAGGGTTCGGGGCTCCGGTATCCTCACATTCCTCACTCACTCGGCGAAACACAACGTAAGTGTTGTTTCACACCAGTTTTCTTTGAGGCGGTGGTATTACACCGGTCGAGATGGCCCATCCATGTTGAAGCATGGCTCTGCCACGGTTCAACATGATATGCCTATTTAATATGAAAAACTGTTCCAGTGCGGCTTTGCAGAAAAAAATATCAAAGGCTGTAACAATATCCGAACTGTATATAAGAAAATCTATACATTAATGAACAGGTTTCATTAATGTATAGATTTTCTAGTTAATAGGTACCGGTGGGCAGAATTTCCATAAAAAATATAATATATTTAACTATTAATTAAAATACAAGTTTATTCTCGTATAGATATTCAATTTCACGAAGGCCGTTAAATTATTGAAATTTGAACTTTATTTCAATTACATAAAGGTCATGATACAGGACTTCGTGAGATAGAATGACTAACAGTTCTACAAGACTATGTGGGGTTTGAATATGTTGAGGGGTTGGTAATGAAGGTCGTCACTTTATATATATACTTTTACTGGTACCAGATACATATTGGACTTATAACTATGAACGACCTAACTGCCTGAGTGCGGGGAGACGACTGCTGCGCCGCGCTAACACAGTAATGCGCCTGTACACAAATCGAATGCGTCAGCAGTGTCCCTACAACTAGTTAATTAACATAAAATATTGATATTATCTAACTTACTGATTAACTGACTGCCTTGTTAGTGTAGTGGTCCCAAGCCAGACTGTTACGCTAGAGGTCCTGAGTTCGATTCTCAGGTCGAGTAGTGTTATTGAGTTTTTTCTATAAAATTCTCAGTAGCAGCTCAGAGTTTGGAACTTGTGGCCGGTTAGGTTAGCCCCCTATTACATGGGACCTAAACATACTGGTGAACTGTGTGTGTACATTAGTACGCCTCTGTCTAACTCTTCGGGGAATACAGGCGTGATGGTATGTTATGTTATTGCTAATTGTGCATAATCGATTACACGCGCATAGTTCAACCTATGACGTCATGATTGCGTAACGCAGACACAATAGAAAAAACCCATATTTCAACCCTCTGAAGGGTTTTTTAAATGCCCACTCACAGGCCCGTATTTAGTGGGCCAGGGCCCCTAGGCACTTGGCATTTGGGGGCCCCCTCCCCCCTCCCCCATCTCGAAATCATTCCATTTTCATCCGGCTTCAAAAAAGAGGAGGTTCTCAATTCGTCGGTTTGAAATATCTTGGCAGTCGACGATATAGAGGAGGAACAAAGATGGCGATAGCACACAGTCTTGAGGGACACCAGCATTTATAAGTGTGGAATCCAAGCATTCACCGTCGACTACGACCTTCATGCTTCTGTCTGCAAGAAAGCTGGTTACTTATTCGCATAGTTTCTGGGGAAGCCCATAGGAAGAAAGCTTCGAAAGAAGCGGTGCCATACCCGATCAAAGGCCTTCGCTATGTCTAAACTGAACGCCAAGGCTTCCCCCTAAGTTTCGATCGCCTAAGCCTAACGATGTGTCAGTGTCGGTCGGCTGTTGATCTTCTATATGGTATACCATATAGAAGATCAACAGCCGACCGACCCTTACGAAAGTCGTACTGCTGGTCACGAAGCAGATCCTCTAAGACCCGAAGGAGCTGGCAGTTGACAATGGACTCCATTATCTTCGAGCAAAGGCCTCCCTTTTCTTCTCTCTTCTCTTATGGCTATCGGTCTTTAGTTTGAGGGATTTGAGCGACGACTATTTCCCATGTGTACAGGTGAAAAGGATGGCTTACAGAAATTTCCTTCGAGAACTTTGGCAAGAGACCAGAACGCACGAGTTCCCGAAGGAAGGCGCTCAAGCCTCTCACCAATTCTACTGATGTGCTTCGACTTCGACCATACAGGCAGAAATCGTGATAGGTCTTGGAGAAGTATCATGATTTCTGCCTGTACGTATGCAGTTCTATTACATCTCCTGAAGCTCGATAACGTGATCACAATCTGGATATCATGTTTTAATTTACACTTTAACTTTTAACTAATTTAACTTTTCTTTCTAAAAAACAACAGAAAATCAATACCAAACAATGTGATTTTTGTAGCCTTTCCAGAATTTTGGCACCATCATTTGTTTTTAAATATTTCGGTATAATTTAGTAAAATTAGCAAGAATAAAAGAGCTAAAAAAGCTATCCCTTAAACTTTTGTAGAAAGTTTTTACATTTAAAGTCTTAGTTAAAATATCCCTAGATTTTGTTGATGTGCTTTTTATATGATTATCTATTATTTATATGATATCTATGATTAAGTATATATAATTTGCTTTTAATATTTTTTGCCTTCTTTCATATGGGTTTGGCGCTGATTAAAATCTCGCCCAGGTGGTGCTAAAACCGGCACTGTATATTCCACGTTTCATGATGCTAAATTGACTACATGAAACGGAATTAGGTTTGATTTTAATATATATCTACGTTTTTAAATGCAAAATAATTCACGTCCATCATCCACGTATGCGTATATTCATATAAGGCCCATATCTCAAGTTAAAATTTCAGGAATCTCCTACCTTTTAGCAAGAAGATCATACAACTTTTTACAATTAATTATGCTAGGAAAAAAATCTGTCTGTACATATGCGAACCGGCAAATTAAAAAGTTACTTTCAGTTTTAAGCTTTGACTATCTAAGATAGTCAAAGATTTTAAGACACACTTTCTGTAGCTGTGTCTAGCCTAGTAAATGAGTAAGTACTTTCTGAATTGTAAAGATATATTAAAGTGCACGCGCATGCGAGTAAGATAAACGACCGAACTCAACTCTTTCTTAGGTGACGTCTGTTTATTTGATAATTTGGTAGACGAGTCCTGGTCAAAGGTGTGTCCACAATAAGACCACTAACATTTAAATAGCTCGAATGCGTAATATCCTTTCAAGACTTTAAAGAATATTTTCAATAAAGTTTCTTCGTATGCCAAGCCAGGCTTTTGAGCTTGTACGCAGGTTCCGCCACTGGAACTGGGGCCCCTAGGCTGGCTGGGCCCCTAGGCCTTTGAGCTTGTACGCAGGTTCCGCCACTGGAACTGGGGCCCCTAGGCTGGCTGGGCCCCTAGGCCAGGGCCTTGTGGGCCTAAGGGGAAATACGGGCCTGCCCACTCACCTATCACTGAGCATGGAGAATCCATTCGGCGGTGGAGGACCCTGAGGCCTGTTGATCAGCTTACTGACGAGCTTGAGCGTCCCATTGGTGGATGAAGACTTGTGGTCCGGAGAGGCCAGCTGTTCACCTACCACAACCACATTACTAGTCAATAAACATACCAATTTATTTATAAACTAGTCTTTGCCCATGGCTTCGCATACTTGAAGCTCAAAAACCAACAGTGATGATCTCTTCTTTGTATGGCTCTCTATACATTAGAGAGGTCAAGCTGTATCTAAGGTTCCGTTTAATTATTTGAAATAAGAAGTATACCAGTTTTTAAGTTGGAGCACATAATTTCTAACAGTGATAACAAAATTAAAATCTATTCAGTAGTTTTTGCGCCAACCCGTAACAAACAGACAAGAATTTTAGAAATCACATTTCTGGATTCGGAGACGTATATATACCCTAACCCACTTGCTTTTTTTTAATATTTTCAATGTACAGACACAGCTTTTTTACAATTTTATAATAGAAGAGAAGAGACGAGATAAGAGATATAGCTCCAAGTATGAGATATATCAGTCATCGTCAAGCAATACGCAACTTAAGTTGATAAGCAGATATAATTTCCTACGATTTTCCGGTCGTTTATTCCAAGTTAAGTAGTAGTATACGAAATGGTACGGTAGGAACCTAGATTAAAGTCATCGGAATTCCAATAATAAATAAACTTCCCGAGTTAGTCAATACTCCTGCTTATTGTATACTCCTGCGACGCGAACAAACTATAGCCAAAACTCATATTTATTTAGAGCCTGTCGTTCGTACAATGAGGCCTGCCGGGACGTCGATATCGATATTTTCAACATAACCAGCATAAAAAAAAAAGTTTTGTGTAACTTTTTTTTCGAAATAATATCGTAACTCCTAATCAATATGTATAATTTACTTTCCGGTGGCTATTATATGTGTATTTCTACCTGTGAAAGCTTTTAATTGGCCTTAATTTTGTTACTCATTCTTTGTTTATCTTTGAATCTAGCTGTAAGTTTTCCAAATAATATATACTCTCTAGTATAGAGTCTATATATCTATACTAATATATAAAGCTGAAGAGTTTGTTTGTTTGTTTGCTTGCTTGAACGCGCTAATCTCAGGAACTACTGATCCGATTTGAAAAATTCTTTCAGTGTTAGATAGCCCATTTATTGAGGAAGGCTATAGGCTATATATTATATAATTACGCTACGCGGACAAAGTCGCGGGCAGAAGCTAGTGTAAAAATAAAATAACACACGTCGAGTGTATTTGAATTACGATTTATATTGGTATTACGTTTTTATGGGAAATTCAAGCTCCACCGGACCCTTAAGTAATTAATAGATGGTGGACTTACATTTGCGTTCATCTCCGGACATGCCATCATTACTATCTTGACTGTACGTGTTCTTTGGCGAGAGAATGTCATTGTCACTCTCTCTAGCTCTCTCCTTCTCGTCTTCCACAGAACTGTCGGCGCCTTTGTCGGACATTTTGTCGGATTTGTCGCGTTTGTCGGACGACAGGACTGCTGGTAGTATGACGGCGGATTTTTGTGGCTGTGGTAATGGAGGTGTCGGTTCCGCCCACCAGTAGTCTAGTTCAAGCTTAGACCGGGAACCGAACTGGAACAAAAACAATTTAATTGAATGTGGTCATGTTGATTTTATTGATTTTTATTAACAGCTTTTTAGATTTAGATAATTGTATAGTTTTTCTTTTGTGTGCGTAAGTGTGGACAATAACAAATTTTTATGGTTTTATCTTATCAGTTACTTTTATTTTATCAGTACTTTCCTAATTAAGCAAGAGTCAATTTTTTAAACGTTAGAAAAGAAAGTACTTTTTAATTAATCTCTGTTTTTTGTTACCTTTTATCTCGAAAATTTCACAATTGATACTTTCTATGTTTAGAAATATTTTTAAAAGGTTAAGATAATGATTGGTAAAATGATCATCCCAATATAATGTCTCACTGCTGGGCACGGGTCTCCTCTCAGAACGAGAGTTATTAGGCTTAGTTCACCGCGCTAGCGGGTTAGCAGACTTCACATGCCGTCGAGATCTCTGAGAGAATCTCTCAGGCCTTACGATGTTTTCCTTCACAGTTTAAGCGCGTGATAATTAATTATTAATACGCACATGAATTCGAAGTCTGCGTGCCTTGAATTTGAATTTGAAACTGATCATACCAAATCTCACCATCAGATACAAATCTCCTATGGTAAGGTCCCCAGCGTCGTGCACGCTCCAACCCTTCCTGATCTGCTTGAGTGCCAGGTCCACGTCGATGTCCGGCTTAACCTCCTCTTCCACCTTCACTAGCTCCTCGGTCTTCGGTTCCTCGACATCCTTGTCTAACACCAGCGTGTAGATGCTGCCTCCACGCTTTTTTGGTCGAATACGGAGTTTCACCTACAGATTAATAGAAGATGGAGTGTATGAGTGGCTGTAATAGCAATGCTTCTTTGTTTTCAGAAACCTTTGCGGACGGCACATTGAAGTCAATCGTAAGTTTAGTAAGATTAAAAGCCCTGACACCTTACCTTACTACCTTTAAGGTACTTTTTACCTCGCAGATTTTCATCGTGGGAGAGCCATGCTTCGGCAACTGGACCGGAGTGATACCATGGCCTCACAGAAAACCAGCGTGAAACAACAATTACGTTGTGTTTCGCCGAGTGAGTGAGGTTACCGGAGGTCCAAACCCTTTTAAAAGGCGGGCAATGCACTTGCGACTCCTCTGGTGTTACGGGTGTTCATGGGCGGCGGTTATCGCTTACCATCAGGTGATCCGTCGACGCGTTTGCCCCACATATCCCATAAAAAAAAATTGCAGAAATGCGATTCAAAGAACTTTGGCAACTGTTCTGCACTGGAGAAACACTACAAAATATTACATAATTACAGAACATTTCCTATACCTTTAAATTCTGAAACTTATTCTCTTTCTCCGTTTTTTCTTTCCCATGATCACTTTCATTATCTGTATCACTCTTATTATATTTCTCATCGTCTTCCATTTCCGAAAAACTATCCTTTTCTTTTTCAGACATATCCTTGTCTCTCTCCAACAAATCCTTGTCTCTCTCCGAGATATCTTTGTCTCTTTCGGATATATCTTTGTCTCTGTCTAGCAGATCCCCTGCGTCTTCTTCGGCTGTCTCTCGTTCCTTCTCATCTTCAGTGCTAGGTTTTTCTTCATCTTCTTGGAGGTTTTTGTAGTTGGCCATCAGTTCTATGCCGTCTATGGCCGTTTCTTCAATGTTTATTAGTTTATCCGTGTCGTCTAATTTGAATTTCTTTTCCTCTTTGTCTTTGTCTGTTGTGCTGTCTTTGCGCTGTCGTTTCGGTGTTCGGATTTTTGCTGTCAATAATTAATACTATATAACAATGTGCCAGCATTATTGTTCTGGTTTGAAGGGTAATGTAGCCAGTATTACCTGTACCTCTGCCTAATCCCTCTGTAAGTGTGAGTACTGGCGTGACAGTGCAATGTGTGCAACACAGTGTCTGTTTTCTTTTTTTATGGAGCAAATGACAATTAACAACAGAGGTAAAAAAATGCCACGCGATAACGCGCTGGTGTTACTAGTACTATGCGCGTACGGTTGCCGGTTACCATCAGGCAGCTCATATCCTCGTTTGCCATCTCATCTCTCTCTCTTAGATTTAAGAGATCAATTCTTGTCTGTTGAGCAATAGTCACTGTTCTCCTATTTCATTCGGATGGCACTGATTTATAATTATAGCAAAATTAATCCTTAAGTACATTTATACATACACTCCCGCCTTTCTTCCACAGGTGTAGGCAGAAACTATAGACCGCCACTTGCTACGATTCTTGCTTCTTTTGTTTCTACCACATTCATACATCTTCTCATATATCCGGGCATTAAGTAATCCTTAACTATTTTCACATAAGAGTATATTCTCGTCAAGACTATTTAAATTATTTTTATTTGTTTTTAATTTATGTATTTTTACCTTTTTACTGCCTCATTAGCCCAGTGGTCCTGAGCGCGACTACTACGCTAGAGGTCCTGGGTACGATTCAAAGATTTATTGATTCCCAGGTCGAGCAAAGTGTTATTGGGTTTTTATGAAATTCCCAGTAGCAGCTCGGAGTTTGGAATTTGTGCCCAGTTAATGACAATAGGCTCGCCCCTATTACATGGGACCTAAACATACCGGCGAACTGTGGGTGTACATTAGTATGCCTCTGCCTAACCCTTCGGGGAATACAGGCGTGATGGTATGTTCTATGTACCTTTTTACTTTAATGATCTAGTTTCTCAAGAATTTTACGATTTGGTATTTCCTGCGACTAATTAATGAGATTAAAATGAACTTTGTTCAGCGATCATGTAAATATTTGTGTATAATTAAACCGGCCTCTTCACATGTTAAGGGACACGATAAATATTTTAACAAATTTTATGAAATCAGGTTTAGAAATAAATAATCATAAATTAATTAAATATTCTGAGATCTGATGTAGTAACTGCCTCATTGGCATACTGGTCAAGCAAAGTGTTATTGGGTTATTCTATGAAATTCTCAGTAGCAGTTCGGAGTTTGTAATTACATACATACCATCACGCCTGTATTCCCAGAAGGGATAGGCAGAGGTGTACTAAGGTACACCCACAGTTCGCCGGTATGTTTAGGTCCCATGTAATAGGGGGCGAGCCTATTGCCATTAACCGGGCACAAATTCCAAACTCCGAGTATTTCATAGAAAAACCCAATAACACTTTGCTCGACCTGGGAATCGAACCCAAGACCTCTAGCGTAGCGGTCGCACTTGAAACCACTAGCCTAACGAGGCAGTTTGTAATTTGTGCCCGGTTAATGGCCATAGGCCCGCCCCCTATTACATGGAACCCAAACATACCGGCGAACTGTGGGTGTACATTAGTACACCTCTGCCTAACCCTTCGGGGTATACAGACACCAGTTCTCTCTAATAAAATTTCAGAAATTGTGAACTCACTATAAAGTACATAACACAAATAATATTGAATATACATACATACATACTCACGCCTTTCTCCCACAGGAGTAGGCAGAAACTATAGACCGCCACTTGCTACAATTCTTGTTTACTTCTTTTGCTTCTGCGACATTCATACATCTTCTCATACATACGCGCCGGTTGCGAGTACTACGCATCTGACCTTTTTGTAGGACTTCGCCAATGAGATCGGCGTATGTCCTCCTAGGACGACCTCTTCTGACGTTGCCGCTGATATTCGCCTTATAAATTCCTTTCGTTAATCGTCTTTCATTCATTCTCTCAACATGTATAAAATTATGAATATACTAAGTATAAACCAGTTGACAGGCTTTTTGGCTTCTGAATACAAGGACCGACAGCTTTAGTGCTCTCAGAGGCAAACTGAATAATCGTACTAATATTATAAACGTGAAACTTCGCATTTCTTTATGTTTGACTGTTTGTAATATTTTACGCCAGAACGGCTGAATGTATATGGTACATCAAATTTGGCACTTAGATTATAGTCTGGAATAACATAATATAGGCAACTTTTAATCCATATCGGACACAATTCTGAAGACTACGCAGACAAAGTCGCGGGCAGACGCTAGTATATTACAATAAAATCCGTTTATTACACAATAGCAATCATAGAAACTGAATTTGGTTTTAAATAATGTTCAGTATTTTTGGTGCATTACGGTTTTTTTAACGAATCGGAATTGTGGTTTATTAGGTATCTCAAGGTGATTAACATTTAATGATATTCTAATAAGCCAGGATGTTATATTACGGTATTTAGTATAACATTTGACTCGAATATATTATCATTCAAAAGTAGGAACTTTTGAATGTCAGAATACATTACTTATGTTTAGGGATTCGAATTAATTAAAATGTTCTAATGGTAATAAGTAGACGAAGTTTCTTTACTTTTTGTCATTTGTCCCGAAATAACATTGTAATATTTATATATCTAATAATAAAAAGGAGTGTTCATATTTCTAAATATACAATACGAACAAATTAATTCAAATAAAATAAACATGTTCTGTATGCAAATTGATACCTATAAGAAATGGGCTTTGCATGAGCACCAGCCAAAAGCTACCATTTTTAGGAACCTGTTTATTGGAGCTGGCCCTAACTCAATACATAACGCGTAAAACTCTCCTCTATGTGTAAAATTGTACCAAATAAATTGATTTATTTCTTTTTAATACCACAAAGCGCTTGTCTATTACGGTGTAAAAACATTCTGCACTTACCGCTGCCATCTTTGTCCCTCTGGGTACCCATCCTCTCCAAATATGAAGAAAAGCATATCTTCTGGCTAGACAGCTGTTCGCTAGGGCTCACTACTGGCAGGTGTATGTCGGCTCCAGGTCTAGGACCCAGGTGTAGGGCGAGCTTTTTTGGTCCCTTTTGATCTGTAAATAAAAATCCTTCATTACGCCAGTGATTTTGAAATAGTGAGCGCTAGGGCCTGGTTTCATAGGCAATGTTACAATGGGAATAGCGTATTATTACTATGGAACTTAAGAGAAACATTATAGACTCATAATCTGTAAGTGCTCTGAAAGACTCACCCTGTGGATTAGGTCCTTCAGCCGTTTTGAACAACGTGTAAGCAGCATAATATATAAAATAATCGTAGCAAGTGGCGTTCTATAATTTGCATAAAATTCAGGCGTGAGTATATATATGTGTATTTTTTTTACAACGACAGAAACTCTGTTTGTCTGTTAGGTAACTTTTCACCCCGTAACCGCTGAAGAAATTTCGGTTAAATTGGCATAGATATAATTCAGAGAGGATGGCTGCTCTTGGTCTCAAAAAAGGATAATCCTTTCGGGATGGCAACACAAGCAAAAAGATTGCATCAATGGACATACATTGGATCTAAGTTAATAGTCCCTTTGGGACGTGGTTAAAACCACGAGCCTCAGTTCCTAGTTCCTGGGCACCCTCCGGCGTTCAGGCGGAGTTCGGCAGTGTTCTTTATTTAGGGACTAAGTCGGCAAATGAGCTGTCGAACCACCTGGTGATAAGTGGTCATCGTCGCCCATGGACACCTGCCACACCAGAGGAGTTGCTGATGCGTGGAACCCCTACGGACTGTCAAACCCGCACTAACGTAGGGGGAAGTCGCTCTTACGTGCAAAATTCGAACTACACACCGACAGACTCCGACGTAAGGGTGGTCGCCAACCAGCCGGACCCCAAGAAGACCTGAAGACCCTACCTCTGAAATTACTCCTACAAGTCCTACATTAATATCATAAAGAGGAAAAAAATTGATTATTTGTGATTTTTTTCGTAATAGTTTAAGCCAAAAACTACTCAACCAATTTTAAAAATTCTTTCACGTATGTCAAGCTACATTATTCCGGAGTAACATACGCTATATTCTTCCCCAATTCTACTATTTTATTGTGTGATAATCTTCAATAAATTACTTCAGAATAGTTGATTTTTGACAGTTTTGCCTTCAAAATCTGTCAGTTCTTATGTCATTTAGAAACCATTTCAAGACCATTTTGACACTTGAAATAGCAGACTTCGGCCCCAGGTCAGACGAAACCGGGGGCCCAAATCCTTTTAAAAGGCGGGCAACGCACTCGTGACTCCTCTGGTGTTGCGGGTGTCCATGGGCGGCGGTTATCGCTTACCATCAGGTGATCCGTCTGCTAGTTTGCTCCTCTATCCCATAAAAAAAAACCGCAGGAGACAGCTAGTATTTAATATCAAACCAATTTACAACTAACTATCAAGTATTTTTAAGACAATGTAACAAACCGGTTTCACATAATTGGTATCTGGACCAATTACTGATCAGTGTACACAATTTTCGGTTTAATTACAAGCTAGTGTCAATGTTTATGATATTTCCTTGTTTTTTCTAAGACATAGGTCGAATGTCAATTGGTAATGTCACACAACATTAGAATGATACATTGTAAATTGATGTTAGGAATATTAAGTCTTCTCTGTTTATTTAGTATAGCTTCTGCCCGCGGCTTCGGCCGCGTAGCGTGATGATATATAGCCTATAGCCTTCCTCAATAAATGGGCTATCTAACACTGAAAGAATTTTTCAAAACGGTCCAGTAGTTCCTGAGATTAGTGCGTTCAAGCAAACAAGCAAACAAACAAACTCTTCAGCTTTATATATTAAGTATAGATTCACAAGAATCTTATATTTTGCTAATTCTTTTTTAAGGTTATGTCGGCAAACGAGCTGAAGAGCAATCTGATGGTACTCAGTCATTATCGCCCATGGAGACCTGCAACACCAGAGGAGTTGCTGATGAGTTGCCAACCTTTAAGAATCCCTACGGACTGTAGACTGCCGGAGACGTAGCAACCAAGGGGGGACTGAACCTTGGAGAAGCCTATGGTATACCTTTTTTGTTCTCCGTAGGCCACAGTATGCTAATATATTATTCTTATATTTATGTATGTATGTATATTATAATATATTTAAGTCAGATAAGTTCAACGTTCCTTATCTTATTTATTGGACATAAATCATTAACGTTTTTTTTTCACATTGACTAGAATTTATTAAAGAAGAATCGAGATACTGTACCTATTCGTAAATGATCCTTTATGTATAAAAAAACATAAAACAAAAACAATACGTAATATAATTTGAACAAAATACCCAATATTTTTTGCCTCTGTATCTACCTATCATCTACCTATTCATAACATTTATTATAATATTATAATTAAAGATTATTTTTATTGTATTTGGTTATAACGCATGCTATACATTTTTTTTAATTAATCACAGCTACAAAAAATCAACTGTCTCCTTAGCCTAGTGGTCCTGGGTTCGATTGCCAGGTCGAGCCAAGTGTTATTAGGTATTTCTATGATATTCTCAGTAGCAGCTCGGAGTTTGCGTTTCGTGAAAACGGGATCGAATCCATAATAAATGTCACAGAAGCCGATCGCTCAGCCGCTACACCAAACGTGTCGTCATAATATAATGTAATATACAAAGTCTACACGTAACCTTGAATACTGTAAAGCAGAGTTTCGATAAAAATATGAAGATTAGGTAGATGGATGTTTGGAATGATGAGAGGAGGAAATGGCTATGGAAATTTACGTAGACCCCCGTTGAGTCTCCCGTGGACCCCTGGGCGTCAACCTGGACCACTTTGGGAACTAATGCTGTAAAAGATCCGAAAAATCGGGAATACTAGCGATACGACGCGATAAAATCCGTAAATAGTAGTTTTATTTTAGCAACTCTGAATGTCAAATCCGAAGCCAAAACGACTAAAAGTATGTTGTTGTGGGATTTGTTAATTCTATTTAGTACGTATATTTAATTAACAAATCCGAATGGCAAAAGATCAAATGCATATAATAAAATCTATTTTATGTTTTGTATATCAGATGAATTATCAACTTATTAGTTTACAATGTAGATATAAGATCTAATCTACAATCTAAGAACTGTGCATTAAGTATCTGTAAAGGATATATTCTGAATTTAATTATTCTGAATTAAATATCAAATCGTGACAGACTGGTATCAGAGAAATGGAAAAAGGAAGTGTGGAAGACAACTGAAGAGATGGGAAGATGAATTAAACCTTACAGCGGGCCGTTACTGGAGAAGGGCTGCCAGAGAAAGAACTCAATGGCAAATGTTAGAGGCCTTTGCCAAAAGGCACACTGACCTTAGAGATATCTTCTAAATGAGGAAAACAAACACTTCAAAACAGACGGAAGTTCAGGATAGACGGCTTATTGATGGTTACCTATCTTAATCCCGAATTTTAATATTCCGAATATCATAATCCCGAAAACGTTTGGACATTCTTTCATAATCCCGTTTTTTTAAATTCCGAAGTTTTGTTTGCCATATAATCGCAACTCCGAATTTCATTTGCCCATTTATTCATTTGTACGACGTTTTAGAATCTAAACGAATGAGTTCCAGACACACGAAATCTAAATGCACAAAATCCAGATGACCGTAATCCATATGCACGAAAGCCAGATTTTTAAAACACAAATTTTGGAAATACAGTTAATTGATATCCTGGAAGAATTACAAGGTACTTAACCTTAACCTATCTGTAATGGGCAAGTAAATCAATAGCAAGTCGGTTCTGGTCGCGGTTCTAACCTAACCTAACCTACTGAGTTCCAAATAAAAAGATTATGAAAATTTGGTAATGTAGTTTATTTGGAAAATGGTACGATGGGCAACAAAAAAAAGTCTTCTGAGAATTTGGTATTAACCATATCTGGATTATGAAAATATGGGAAACAAAAAAATACTTTTTGGAAATTTGGTTTTAGTGCACCTGGAAATTGATTCATCTGGGAAATTTAAAAAGGAATTTTAAAAAGTTGTAATTCATTACATGTCTTTGAAAAGTTCTACCAACCGTTTTCGGGGTTTTAAGATTCGGGTAACAGAAATTCGAGATTTCAATGGGTTACCCTTATGGTTTGATTGATTGATTGATTGAACTTGCAAGCCACCCCTCTGGTGTTGACGTTTATAGCTATGGTAACCGGTTACCATCGGGCGAGCAGTAAGCGTGTTTACCACCTCTGTGGTAAAAAAAAAACCGGCGCATGATTTATGACTATGGAAGAAGCATGCATGAATCGTAGCAAGTAGCGGTCTACAGATTCTGCCTACACCTTTTTGGGTTAAAGACGTGAGTATATGTGGTTAAGTTTACCTTGTAATATTAACCTGTCAGTCTCCAGATTGAGATGTTCTTCGAGTTCTCTGTTTGGTTCGCTCTCTTCGTACGCTCGAAGCGGGTCGGAGAAGTCTTCTCCCTCTTTCTGTGCATCTTCTGGCCTGCTATCGCTCTCGGAAACTTTACCGAGCTTGTGTGACTGGCGCTAGTTGAAGGTTAAGGATCTTAGAAAACTACAACTTGGTCCCCTAATTCCCTACAACATGGATGAGTCGAACCATGCCTATACACACGTCATGCTCGTGAACGGGTGATGTCTGTAGGGGCTGGTCAGCTCTTACCCCTTGTGGCAATCCTATTTTTTTATTTAAGTAATAAATAACTCTTATACATCATACTGCAAAAATTCTCAGCAACTATTTCGAACAATGTTGTTCAAAATAGTTGTATACAGTGATAGCCTTGGGGTATGACCACTGAGCTGCCATGTCGTAGGGCTCGAGTTCGAACCCAAGGCGTACGCACCTCTGACTTTACGTAGTCATGTGCGTATTAATAATTAATTATCATCAAAAAGTGGGTCTTATGGAGAAGAGCCGGCAAGAAACTCCATAGATATTCTTTTTAAAATATAACTTTCACAATTATAATATTAAGCTTTACAAATTTGTTTTAAATAGTTGTTGAAAATTGTGCACTTTTATGTGTAGGTTTTTTCATTAAATTACAAAAAAAAGATTGCCACAGCAGGTAAGAGTTGACCAGCCCCGACAGACAGCACCCGTTCACGAGCATGACGTGTGTATCGGCGCGGTTCGACTCAACCATATTGTAGGGAATAAAACGACCCGACACAACGTCACTATCAGCAGGACATTTCAGTGAGCATGACAAGCTCAGACCGCCGGCACAATATTTTTAGTTTTTTCAAGTTGGTTTTAGAATTTTTTAGGCATTTTTTTTAATTTTTTCTCTCCGTAAGAACCATCCTCGTACTTCAAGGAATATTATAAAAATAAATTAGCGAAATCGGTTCAGCTGCTCTGAAGATGCGCTAAGCAACACATTTGGTGATTTATTTTTATATTATAGATAAGCTATTAAAAGCTAGAATCATAACGGTTCGTAAAACCGTTATGATTCTAGTTGCACGGTTCCAAAAGAATGATCCTATGGAGAAGATTTTTTTACAGATAAAATATGGGTCAAGTTCGCGCAAAATAACTTGACCCAAAACTAACGGAGAGGGGGAAAGTTTTCGCAGTGCATTTCCGTGCCAAATGTACTAAAAATCGACTACTGCGCATCCGCCATTTTGGTTCAAGTTATTTTGCGCCAACTGTACTTGTACAGATGAAAGGATACAGTGGAGGCCCAGCGGCGGTGCAGCGCGCGCAGCAGCGCGGCCAGGTGGTGGCGCAGCGGCAGCGCCAGCGCGGCGCGCGGGTTGTGCGCCCGCGCCTGCACGCGCGCCCACGCCGCCGCGTCGCGCGCGCGCAGCACCACCGTCGCGCGCGAGCACACGCGCGCGCCCAGAGACATCTCTACACCACACCACACCACACCACACATCTCAATACCTTGCCGAGTTTACGCGGGAAAATGTATAGTGCATGTTGTCGGTTTTATATTATTTACCAAAACTTTTTTTTTATGGGCAATCGAGTAGACGTTTCACCTGAGGGTGAGCGATAACCGCCGCCCATGGACACCCGCAACACCAGAGGAGTCACGAGTGCGTTGCCCGCCTTTAAAAAGGGTTTGGGCCTCCAGTAACCTCACTCACCCAGCGAAACACAACGCAAGCGCTGCTTAACGCCGGTTTTCTGTGAGGCCGTGGTTTCACTCCGGTCGAGCAATAATACTGAAAAGAAAATTCAGTAGAACAATTCGCACCTTCGATAAGACAAGGGCATAATTGCAGTTACTGCAATTGTGACCTTTTCTTCGGTGGGACAAGGTTATAATTTCAGTTTTGCAGTTGCTGCAATTATGCCCTTGTCTTATCGAAGGTGCGAATTGTTCTACTGAATTTTCTTTTCAGTATTATTGCTACCATAAAACGAGTAACAAAACAACATTTTTTTTTTCAATTGTAAAATCTTAATGAAAGAAAACTAAAGTTTTTCATAACTTTAAAATCATAAAGAAAATTCTTGGTAACTTTATCGTATTAGAATTGACAGTAATCGTATAGTGATTTCATAATAATTATATATTATACTAGCTGACCTGAGAGACGTTGTCCTCTCCAAGTTTCAACTAACTACCACGAAAAATCTCATAGAAAAAGGATTCTGGTTTTCCATATTTTTAAACTTAGCGCCATTGACTTAATTTACATTACTTAATTTTTAAAAAATGTTCGCAAATATATACAGACATACCTACCTACATAAATAAAAATCTCAAATAACTGTTTCGGCATCAGTAAAGATTAACGATTTTCTTTATTTATTATACATAGGTAGAATACGTGGTATATTATTTTATGATTTGATTAGATGGAAACTCTTTAGAATCTACACTATGGAGGTTTCACATTATAAAATCAGTTACTTTAAAGCTGGATGCTATAAAGAAGAAAAGAATGATTGTCAAAAATTGTCAACTCAAAATGACACCTGTTATGGAATCAAATTTCATTGAGGTAATAACGATGTCGTGTTAGTCTTCTAGAGAATAAATTGTCATTCTTTGTTTACTTCTTTACCCTACTCAAATATTTAGTTTTTACACCGGCTGATGCTCGCTGGATAAGTCCTATGTACTCGTATGTCCCGTGATGCCTTGTATAAGTAGAGTTAGAATAACTGTACTAATAATCAATTCCCGATCACAATAATTGTTTTTGATTTCTTTGTTTTATTTTCTTGTTTTATCTTATTTAGTACGTGTGAGTGTATTTTTTTAATTTTATTTCTTGATTCTGTTATAATGTTTGACCCGTGCTAGTCTAGTACGGAAATACTTAAAAAGGAAATTTGCTTCAACGGTTATTATTCAAATTCTACGTTTTCAATCGTTAAAATGTTAATAACTTTTGATACAGTGAACCGATTTTAATGAAATATAGCCTAAATGTTAATCCAAGAAACAGGCTATGAATTCCTTTCCACTTCCTCCAAATCTCTTCAGTAGTTATCATTTGATGCGCGGTCAAACATACAGACAAACCGACAGACAAACAGACAGACAAACCGACAGACAAACAGACAGACAAAAGTTCCAAAAATAATAGAAATTGATTATGTTACCGATTCTGAGTCCCCCAAATTAGTTTTTTTGTAAATATAAGCAATGTACAGACACGGCTCACTTACATTCTTATTATATGTAAGATTATTATGTTAATTATAAGTAATCCGATTAACGCAGAATGGTGTGCAGAAGATACGCGAAACTCGTTCTGCGTGAATCGGATTGCTAATTATCTCAAAGCACGACAATGGATGCTGAAAAAGATCCGTAACGAAGTTTAAATGTTTCATTCTTTCTTTCTTTCCTCTCATACATACCAGTAATCTGGTTGAGTCGTCGGAGCGCGCGGCACATGGGCGTGCGCACGCGCAGGTTGCGGCCTCTCGCTCGCACTACGATGCTGCCACATAGTACCATCTCGCCGAGCCGCGCGCACGTCTTCTCGTTCACGGAGACCAACTTTTTGCGTAGTTCACCGTAGTTTATCAACGCGTAAAGCTCTTGAGCTACCTTTTTTACGTCTGGTAAAAAAAATAAGATAATCATGGGACGATCACGGCTGAAATTAAATATCTAATAAGGTATTTGTAGTATAATATATTATTAGCATATTATATATTTAAGGAGCTAGTTAATCAAGAAATCTCAGATGCTATAAAGCCTTTTATATGCTAAAAATACAGCGGATAAGTTTTATTAGTAGCAAGTGGGTTTGTTGAGCGTTAGTGAGATCGACCTGGGAATCGGACGCAGAATCTAACTAACTCTCAACAAACCTGTCTGTCTGAGATTTCATTATTACTAACGCTAAAGTCAAATTTCTTCAGATTTTTATTTGAAATTTTCAGAAGCAGTGCTGTGTTTGGATTTCTTAACGGTCATCTGCTTAAGGGTCTTGGCGGAGCTTGAATTGCTCACAAAAACGCAATAAGTACCAAAATAAATGATAATCCAAACAATATTTTATCAAATTCTGTTATTATTCGAATTGAGATACCGTTAATCTAGGTTTCTACTGTACCATTTCACCTACTACTACTTCAGTGGAAATAAACGCACGGAATAACATTCCTTTAAAGATATGAAGAATTGCATTCGCTTACATTTATTTCCAGTGAAATATTTTGGAAGAAATTGTCGTAGCAGGAATTTAGATTAACGGTATCAGAATCCTAATAATAACACACTTTGAATAAATTGTTTGAATTACTATTTATTTTGGTATTACGTTTGTATCGGAAATTAGGTAATGTGGTAATAATTTGTTATCATCTAAACAGCTTGAACAGTTTGTTTCTTCACGAAATGAGTAAGTACTTATGTAGGTAAGTACTAGGTTTTGCCCGGTGCTTCGCTCACATGAAGCTATATTAGAAGTAGAAATGGAAAAACCAACATAGGTGATCTCTTCCTTGTATGGGTTAGAGACATCATTACATCAGAGAGCTCAAGCTGTATCTCAGGATCCGTTCAATTAATTAAGATAAAAAGTTCACCAGTTTTTAAGTTGGGAGCATCTACTACTACTAACAGTGATCTACTTAGTAGTTTTTGCGCCAACCCGTAACAAACAGACAAAGAGACAAGAATTTCAAAAATCACATTTTTAGCTTCGGAGGCGTTTATTTACCCGGATCTACTTGTCTTTTTATAAATATCTTCAATGTACCGACACAGCACTTTTACAATTTTATAATAGTAGATATGTAGGTAAGGTATTAGCATTCACATGTCAAGCCAAGAGTGCAACGAAAAGAACCAGTAATATGATGGTACATCTCATCTAATGATACCTGTGTCCCATACGATCTCCTATTAGCCTCACATGGAATATAAATTACAGTTTAAGTACCGTATCGTTATGGAGATACCTATTTAATTCATTTAATAATGTACATAGATTATTTTGATGGGCGATAACCATTATTGCAACTCGTTTTGTACCGCAACGGGCTAGTACCCTATTACATGTCACTTAAACTACTAGTGAATACTATTACAGTACACTTCTGCCTAACCCTTCGAGGAATAAGGACGCTACTATACCTATATCTCTACTATTATAAAATTGTAAAAAAGCTGTGTCTTTACATTGAAGATATTTAAAAAAAACAAGTGGGTTAGGGTATATAAACGTCTCCGAACCCAAAAATGATTCCCGTGATTTTTTTAATTCTTGTCTGTGAGTTACAGGTTGGCGCAAAAACTACTGAATAGATTTTAATCTTGTTATCACTGTTAGAAAGTATATGCTCTAACTTAAAAACCAGTGAACTTCTTATCTCAATTAATTGAACAGATCCTGAGATTCAGCTTGAACTCTCTGATATATACAGACCCATTCAAAAAAGAGATCATCACTGTTGGCTTTTTATTAAATGATTTTTGGGATCTACTTATTTTTAATCCTCTTATAGCTTCAGGTGTGCGAAACCGCGGGCAAAAGCTAGTATGATATATGCATGTACAATCTTTTACTAATATATAAAGCTGAAGAGTTTGTTTGTTTGTTTGCTTGGACGCGCTAATCTCAGGAACTACTGGTCCGATTTGAAAAATTATTTCAGTGTTAGATAGCCCATTTATTGAGGAAGGCTATAGGCTATATAGCATCACGCTAAGATGATGTAACTATTCCACGCGGACGAAGTCGCGGGCGGAAGCTAGTGTTTACCATAAGTGGAGTCGATCAACAAAACCAATTTTAATTCTGTTCAAAAGTAAGGAAGTTGTAATAAGCATTTTAATTTTTTGCTAGACAGAGAGCGTACTATAGCGAGTTTTTCCGTCATAATTTAGTTGTGCCATATAAATTCTATAGTAACTCTCAATCCCCAGCATCAACTTTAATCGCTTTAAACTTACAACTTGATTAGTGGATTTCAATTATTTTTTCAGAATACGAAGCATTGAAATACACTATATTATATTTCATTTATCATATTATTTATAACTAGCTTCTGCCCGCGACTTCGTCCGCGTAGCGTGATGATATATAGCCTATAGCCTTCCTCAATAAATGAGCTATCTAACACTGAAAGATTTTTTCAAATCGGACCAGTAGTTCCTGAGATTAGCGCGTTCAAGTAAACAAACAAACAAACTCTTCAGCTTTATATATTAAAGTATAGATAAATAAAACACCAGTCTGCTACTTTATTTGTATATATATCAGTATCGAAAGTTTCTGAAGGTTTTTAAGTATTCTGACTGAAAAAGATCCAAAGGACCAAAAACGGGATATTATGAAATAAAAGTTGCATAAGTTTTTTTATAGAACACCGCTTTTTGAGACAGGCATTAAAAATGATGTAGGTACTTACTCTCATCGAAATGCACGTGCTTGGACAGCTTATGCCAAGTCCTGTAGTAGAAGTGGCTGACTTGAGTCTTGGTCTTTAGGTTCACGTCCGGCATGCCCTTCTTTTTCATTTTAGCACAGATATAAGCGGTGATGGCATCGAAGTCTTTCCCGTACTCATTGAGAGCCTCGAAGAACAAGTTCTTTTCGTCGGTAGACCACAGAGCTTTGGGCATTCTCTGCTTAACCATGGGGAATTTGAGCTCTTTGTCGTCTATTTTGCTTGGAGTCTCACATTCTGGGATATCTGCAAATATTCGGAATGTGAGCTGTGTATCATAGAAACGTCCCACGTGGATGAGATTAGCACAGGACCGGAAAATGTGGCTTAGGTATGCAAGGAGAGGCTTAAATACTCAGCAGTGAGTAGATTCGAGCTGTTGATGATGATCATATAAACCCCGTTGATTTGTCGAAAAAGGGTTCGAAATAGCAGCAGTGGATTTACGAGTAGAATTTGCATTTATCTATACATGAAAAAATAAGCAAGTTGTTGACGAACATTAGAAAATTTAAGATTCTTAATAATACCAATTCGAATTCAATATTCATAGTTATGATAGGATAGGTCACCTAGTATGTATTTAATATGCGATATAAAAACCATGAACTATTGCAGTATACTGATTTCTAGAAATAAAATATGAATACTTATACAGAGTTTTATGATTCAAAGTCAAAGCAGACAAAATGAATTACTTAGGAGTTAGGGCGTTGATAGAGCAAGAGAAGGGCAACATGTATTTAGAATTCAAATAAAACAGGTTTTAAATTGCTATTTGTAGATGTTTCGAGTAAAAAACATTCAAATAACTTATTAGCTCGATTATGTTCTAAATTAAAAATAATATCTATTATTTATATTTATATCGTTAATGATTGTTTTGATCGTTCCACAGAGTTTAGAAGGACGGCAAAAATGGACATCTTCATACGTTTTACAGATTGGTATGGCTTCTTATTAGAATGGTGGGAGTAGAACTAGTTAAGTAAAAATTAAGTACCAAAGTTTACCTTTGCTGTGGTTTAGAAAACAGAATAAAACTTAATTTCTGTGTAATCAATCAATTAATTGTCGTTTACATAGTAAACGCATTTAATATGAAATTTAGCATTATTAAAAAGACCATACCAAATTAAAAGAGAAAAAATCTTATTTTTATGTTTTATTTATTTATCTCCTTTAGATCAGCATTGGAACACCTACATTTTATTTTAAAATAAACTTCACCTAGGTACATACATTTCATTTGAAAATAAACTCAAAGTGAGTCAAGATTCTTAGTATTTCTCTAAGGTAGGTAAATCACAACACGTGTGGATTGAATCAAAAATGAGGAGCTCCCTACAAGAACTAAGTGAAGCGCCATCCCAATATCTCCTTCGAACCCTGTTCTTAAATAGTATTTTCACAAATACAATTAAAAAAACATTATTATAATAATAATAATCTACAAAAATGTCTACAATATTTAGACACTTTTCAAGTCAATGTTTTATATGTATATTTTTTTAACAAGATTGCACCAACAATTCCTAACTGACGAGCTCTGCGAAGAAACGCCGAAACAAAGTAATATTTGGCAAAAGATATGTTTTAACGTTTTTTTTTGCAGTGTCTCCTCACCATCAGAGCCATCCTTCTTCGCGGGTCTCTTGTCTCTATCTGCGGGCGGTTCCAGTCGCAGCTTCTTGATGACCCTGGCGCTGGTCCTCTGCTGCTGCTGCGTGGTCAGGGAGCCCAGCAGCTCTGTGCGTTCCGCGTCCACACTGGGCGGCGCCCCCGGGGACATTGCTGAGTCTTTTACACACTGCAACAATTGGTTCTTATATAGCATGAGACCACTGTTTCATTTCCGACTGATTGTGAATACAAAAAAAAAACAATACTAATATAAAAACCTAGAAAATATTATCCGCCGAAGGTTAATGAAAATAAGAGATATCTCTTACTAACATTCACTCCAGTATCACAGGTGATTTACAGACAAAAAATCTCACATTTACACATACACAACCAAAAAATGTCCGCGTCTATAGATTATAAGTGGCTTGGCTGTTTACACAAGGCCTTCACCATGAAAATGTTTAAGATAATGGTCAGCGGAAATGTCACATATTTGGAACAATGAGCCAAGGTCAGCACTGACAAAAGATTTTCCCTTGAGTAAATGGTAATATGCAGGATTACACAATGTTAATAGATAAGTCGAATGTTTCATAATCAACCCCTTATTATGTTCCACTGCCGGCCACAGGTCTCCTTTGAGGATGAGACGGATTGAGTCCACCCGCTGGCCTTGTGCGGGTTGGCAGACTTCACACGCCGTCGAGAAAGTCTCCCAGAGGTTTCCGCACGATGTTTTCCTTTACGGTTTAGGCACGTGATAATTAGATATTGCACATGACTTAGAAGTCAGAGATGCGTGCCTTGGAACTCCAGACCTTAGACCTGGCAGTCTAATCACTAGGCTACCATGGCTATCGAATGCTTAGTAATGTTCAAATTTTATTATAACAAACCCAGACCGGCGTGATGTATTCCCCGACGGGTAAGGTAAAAGCGTGCTAATGTACATCGACAGGTCGCCGGTATATTTAAGTTCCATGTAATTTGGGGGCGAGTCTATTAGCATATTAGTCTGTTTAACGGGTACTAATTCCGAGCGGCATTTCATAAAAACCCAATAACATTACTCGACCCTAGGTCAATTAATGTTATTTGATCAATTAATGTTTTTATGGTTAAACACTTGAAAATTTTCCATAGATTTACCGGGTTAATCGAGTTTTAATTTCATTATAATAGGGCGTTTTGGCCTTGTTTCCGGCTAGCAGTGTGTATTAAATCGTAAGATCCCTTGGGTGGCTTAAAGGTATTGATAATAATTGCAATTAGTCAAGCGGATGCATTACATCTTATTTGTTTTTATCTTCTGGATTTTTACGGCTACGCGGTGATAATGTAGCTTTCTAACGATGAAAGAATTTTTGAAATCCGTCTAGTAGTTTTCGAGTTTATTCGTTACAAATATACAACAAAAATATCTGTTGAAATATTAGTATAGGTGTGATGTGTCAGGATAACCCTTTAAACAGCATCAAACCTCGATTCATAATAGGATGATGAAGTAACTTATACCTACTGGTTTCTGATACGCGAATATTAGGCATTGAAATACTGAAATCTACTTTTTACAGATTTCATCGTGTTATATTTAAATTATTTTATTTGCGACATTTTAGACCGACCATTCCAGTCGACCTGTGACCGTGGATGCTGTAAGGGATCCGAAACGATAGTAATTAAATTAACATAACATACCATCACGCCTGTATTCCCCGAAGGGTTAGGCAGAGGCGTACTAATGTACACCCACAGTTCGCCGGTATGTTTAGGTCCCATGTAATAGGGGGCGAGCCTATTGCCATTAACCGGGCACAAATTCCTAACTCCGAGCTGCTACTGGGAATTTCATAGAAAAACCCAATAACACTTTACTCGACCTGGGAATCGAACCCAGGACCTCTAGCGTAGCAGTCGCGCTTAGGACCACTTGGCTAATGAGGCAGTTTGAGTAATTAAATTATATCAATATAAAGCGATAAGTTTCCCTACACTACAAGTTTCTTACCATCTATCTTATACAGAGAATGAGCTGATGGCGTATCAGAGGACCACTAAGTCCAAGTATAAGTAGAATAATACATAATCCTACATCTTTTAACCGAAAAATACGTGAGAACAATAAAACGCATTTAAAAGCAGAACGCGTGTCAATGTGCGCACAGAATGCCCTATTAACATAATTGTTTAAATGGACTCACAAAGAAAAAATAAACCAATATCGGAGACTTGATGTAAAGCAAGAATAGTTCCCGTTGACCATCCTGGGCACGAAGATAATTCTATAGGCGTGGGCAGACTGATTTGAGAGTGATGAGTGCGCCAGTAAAAGGCAGCATTTTTAGCAAAAAAATGGCACGGGCAACCGGGCAACGATAATGCCTCTTCAATCATCGTGATTAGTGTAGTGCCTGAGCGAATGGAGACCACATTTACCCGGAACAGTTCACATGAAATAACCAAAGCAATATTGCTATAGGTATAAATATAACACACCTTCACGTCTGTATCCCCAAGTATTAGGCAGAAGGGTACTGTATGTAACTCGCCACAAATTGAAACTCTGAGCTGGTACTGAGAATTTCATAGAAAAGCTCATAAATACTATTTTACCAATGTATCAAACCAAGAGGCTCTTCTAACAGGCAGTTAATTCCCGAATTGATTGTTTATTATTACACACCTAGGTATTTTATGAATATGTTTTTTCCTAAGCAAAATAAATAAAATAATATTTTTATTTTATCCATAATACAGAGTACGTCAGGCAATTGAGGTGAATAAGTTTGTACATTAAAAATGGTTCCGGAAAATGTCAAAGAAAAAACAGTTTTCATCGAAATGCACAAAGTAGGGACATACCTGTAACAATAAAAATTCGTGAGATTACGACGCGATTCTCATAATAATAATGAATTATTTTTTAAACATCGAATGAATGAAAATCGAACCACTTATTTTTTCCGCGATACCCATCAGACGCATTCATAACACGAGCACTGACGTAGGATGCGTGCAAAAGGCTGAATGATAAATACCTCTGCATGGAGTGCTGAGTTTCGAGTATTGAGATGAGAACGCAACGCGAATGAACGCGATTTGAAATTAGAACCTTATTTTTTTAACGGTTAAAAAGTATTATTTTGCGATTATAGAATAATCTAATAAGTGACGAATAATTATTTAAAATGAGTTTAATAAATAAATGTTGCCTGTTAATATTATTTTGTGTTTATTGTGAGGCGCAAATAAGAAAGGAAGCTTATATGACAGTTGTAAGTATCGAATAATATTCATTTACCTGAACCTAGCCCAACATTATTTTTTTATTATTCTATTTAACAACTGAGTAAGATGCAATTACCGAATATTGACTTTAAATACGAAAATTTAACTACAGAAATAACTACAGAAATTTCGCCAAGTTCTTGTTTACTTTTAGTTATGTTTCTTCGCTTTCCGTCTCCAAAGGACAAAAATTCTCTTAATTTATAAACTACTATTTAATATTACCATAATGTTAGGAAATATTTAATATCAATTTAACGCGATAAAATGAATAATCGTTAATAGGTGGCCGCAACACCATTTTTATATAAAAATCTATTAGGTATGGCGTTAGACTCGCTCGAAAATGGCTTGACCGATTTTCAGGAAACTTTGGTGGGTTGTCCTGCAAAAGATCGAAAAAGAGGCATTTGAACGCATGCCCAGGTCATAGCTAGTTTGATTTCGGACTTGAACTTAGTGCCTACAAAGAACCCGTGTATTGCGTGAAATGGTCCTTCTGAACTGATTGGAACACATGGAACTTATATTACCTATAAAATATGGTTTATAGTTTAGACAAAATTGTATTTATAGTTATTTCCGGAATAATTCACGTTACAAATTTCATGCACAACAGTGTTTGTTTAAAATTTGTTTTAAATAAACGGTTTTTTGTGTTAAATATTATCAATACCGTAATGATAATTATGGACTTACTCTGTATCTGTTTAAAAAATACAAATATCCTTATGGGTAAGCAAGGCGTTAATTACGGTCACAATAGAGTAATTAGACAGTATATTAGAGGAAATTAAAGTGGCCCAAGTGACAGAAAAGTTGAAAGGGACCAGTTTGAAGTAAAAGGCATACATGGAAAGCGAGGGCACGCTGCGCCGATTCCAAATAAATTCGGACCGGACCAGAAAGATGATGAGTAAATTTGCAATAGCCACTATCATCACGACTTTTATAGCCCGTATTTACACCGGGATAGATACGTGTTTGAGTGTACGGCGAAGAATGTTGGAATCTTGGATGCACAAACACCTAGACCCGAAACTAGTTGTTCGGAGAATCCTCATGGATCTTCTGCTGCCTCTGGAAGCGACAGGGTATCTCGGACTCTTGCTAACTAAAAACCTGACTTGCCTTCTTTTACCCACAGTAAAAGTCAGTATGGGCAATGGGATTCATGACATTCACCACGACCATGAAATCCCCGACCCCCTGCGCAAGAGTCAAGTGCGTAGCAACAATTACGGTACCCTCCGTTTCTGCGTCATTTGATGCTGTAGTAGCTATTAATAAATGCAATTTATTCAAACGAGTAAAATAGATTATAAATTTGGTATGTTTGGAATCAGGAAACCCGTTTGAGGCAAGAAGTCATTTTTTATTGGTTACTTATGTCTGATTATAGATACGTTAACATGGTAATTTATCTTAACGTCGTAATGCGCTAATAAAGTACCTAAAACAAATACATAATTATTTTATTAATTTTAGGAAAACTTACTGACTAATAAATACAAATTCGTAAATTAGCAAAAAACCAAATAAAAATCCGTAAAAAGTAGTTTCATTTCAATGTCTAATATTCGCGTGTCAGACATCAGTAAACAAATAAGTATTTAAACAATAATAACAGCTGTAAATAGTAGAGGGAGAAAAATATAACATTATATCAAAGAAAAAAACATACATAAGTACGTCGTATGTTGTTTTACTTATTTTAGTGAAGGAAAATTCGACTCGCAGGCAGGATTTCAACCTGCGTCTTCTGGTTTGATGATACACCAGACGCTATGACCACTAAACCACCGCGAGTCCCACCTGTCTAAATTTGCCTTCACGTTTTTTTTTTAAAAAAAAAGCTTACTAGCAATGTGGGACGCACATGACTAGTATTCTTGTTAACCCCTTGTGCTAAGCTAAATGCTTGTGTTACGAGTGGGTTTACGTCGGTAGTGCAATGGGTGGGTTTCGAACCGGCAACCACATGATCGCAAGTCCGACGCCCTAGCCATTAGGCTACCGCCGCTTAAACTGAACTTACGAGTAGATACTTGGAGTATAGAAAAACGTAGATTGTGAGTTTAGGCGGGAAAATGAAAAGTGCACATTGTCGATTTTATATTATTTTTCAAAACTTGAATATCTCCGAAGTTTAATGTGTAATTATGGTGGATAATTAACCATTAAGTGTTCGTGAACGTGTGAGAGTGTAGGCAAATGATATAAAATTGAAAATCGTGACTTTTTGGGTTCACACCTAAACTCCATCGAAGTCTCAATAAAGTTTCTACCGTTTTATTGGGGCAACTGAACATTATACTTGACACTGGCGAACCCAAAAAGTGTGGTGCCATAATACAATCCCATGATGGGAAATATTACCTACTTAATTATTCTAATACTTGACACTGGCAAATACACAAAAAGTGCGGCGCCATAATAATAATAAAAAAAAAAAACGTAGATTGTTTTTTTATAGCCTAGGGCGGCAAACGAGCAGACGGTTCGCCTGTTGGTAAGCGATACCGCCACCCAGACCAACCCCAGAGGAGGGTATGCCTACTATGCCTCCTCTATCCGCCGCATAGAAGGACTGTTTTAGGTGCCAATTCTCCCTGTTCAAGACCATGCAAATCGATTGAATTGAACACTTTAACTCTCACATAAATTAAATTTACTCTTGATGGCTCGCCTGATCTTGAATAACAATAATTTCACAATGAGACCGTTTCTTCGTAATGGCTGTCCTACGCTAGGTTACTTACTGGTAGCTTACCGTTATTAGTAAACGATACATTGTTGTTTTTTTCTTAATATATTTAGTGCTCGTTTTATTGTAATCAATTTTTGGTAAACCTCAATAAATAAAATAAGCGTTATTTACGTCGGTTTTCTTTGAGGCCGTATTCGTGCCGAAGTATGGCTCTCGTATGGTAAAAATGATTAAATGATGAATTATCTACTGCCTTTTTTAATAATCCTCATGGGTCCTCTGCCACCTGGGGAGGTGATAGGGTATGTCGGAGTCGTACTGGAATAAAGATTCAGATTTGCGTATTTTTCTAAACTTGACATTACAAACAGTAAGTACACGCAAATTATAACAATCACGTATAACATATCATCAGTACACAATAGTTGATTCCGTGATATTGTCCCTAGATAAATTACCAACAATACACAGTGACACCGCAGTGATGCGCACGTGCGCTTATTGTTAATGTAACTGTTTTATTATATTGTAGACATTTACTTTTTTTTTAATATTTTCTATATACGTTAAAAAACTGTCAAGCGCCATAAGGGAAAGATTACATAAACTTATTTTGGAACGCAAACTCAACCTGCACAGACCAATTTTATTATTTTTTCAAAAGAGATTCTACTAATCATGTAGCCTTTTTGTTTCAAATGTAAAAAGGGATAGAGAAAAATATCGTAGAGAAAGACCGATATCTTTGGTATTGGACAAAGGTCAGCTCTACATACAGAACATCACGTACATAACTGCAGTTGTTAAAAACGTAATCAATATTTCGTCAAAGTTTTATCAATTGATATGATCGGTCGGTAAAATTCAGAATGATTTCGGAAACCAATCACAACTGTTTCAAGCAGCGATAGACTAAGATTGAGAAGAAGCGTTTGAGATAAGGGGAATTCTGAAATACCAACTCATTTCAGAATTCATTAATTTATTCTGGATTCATTTGACGATAATAATTGGCTGCGCTATGGGATAATAGGATAAACTGCGTTGCATCTAAACCAATTATATTTATCGTTTTATAGTGTCGACAGTAATTACACGCTCGCGGGCTAATGTATAATGATTTGATAATAATAAAGATTAAGTAGCTGCCATTGTTAATTTTTTTATTTCATTAAAATTGACTTCTAAGGACCTGCTGTTTAAATTATTATATTACAATGCAATCATCTCTACATGTCATGAGTGTGTTAAAACAGATATAATGCTTTGGGAGTGCATGTTATAGGTACGTGTAACATTGCATGCATTACCCGAAGTTACAAATTATTATTTATCTTCTATAATTCAATGTCACATAACATGTGTTTCCGCCCCTCCCTACGTTCGTTACAGATAGTTCAACTCAGTTGTGCGCGCGGCTGTATGTGTGCGTGGGCTTGTAAATATACAACTTTCATTCGCGTGGCAGTGACGCGGCAGTGGACGACGACTGCCACACGAATGAAAGTTGTATATTAACAAGCCCACGCACACATAGGGCCGCGCGCACAACTGAGTTGAACTATCTATACCTTACTGATTTTATAGTTGTATTTTTTGTCTCTTGAACTAGTTTAGCGCACATTAAGCAAACATCTGTACATGTACAATCACTGATATACCTAGTTGTTAACGGTATCAGAATCAGAGCCCTTAAGTGAGCAGAATGGGACGTAATTTTACGTCCCTTAGGATCGGTGCAATGCGGGTGAAACCGCGGGCGGGCCATTAGTGTTTAAATAAGTACCGATTCTGATGATTATAATCAAATCAACTTCTTTGAACTAAATTTAATAATAACTGGAAAATTTTCACGATGCATACGAGACAAAAACATAAGTTTACGTGAGATAGGAACAACAAAAATAAAGAAAAAGTCGCAATAATTCAACAAGTTATATTATTATGTATTTACATTTTCCTAGAGTATCTGAAACTGGTTGTATCATACACTTGCATAATAATATATCAATGAGTCAATTTTTAAAGATAGACAAAATAGTGTTATTGACTAACCTCAGTGGTCCTTATATACGGATTTATTTTAACGTTTCGAAACAGGTTTGTAGCGGAAATTTTTCAAATCTATATTTAAGGTTCCTCGTTCGGAAATTTAAGAATCTATATTTGGATACAATCCTTTTTATATTAATTTTGTTTCCAAAATTAGCCACTACGATCGCGTGCGGTAACCGGGTTTATATTTAGTGTTATTCTTTAGAAATGTATTATTTCATAAATGTATTAACATTTTAAGTGGAGTTGCTTAGAAAGTCTCTGAAAGAAAATAGGAACTCAGCTTGCATATTGATGCAAATTGTTGTCATATATTTGAATTCATGTTTTTAGGGTACCTATGCTCAGGCATGATGGGCATATTTATACGATGTTGACGATAAAAAACTGTTATTAAGCTGTTGATAAATAATACAATTGCTATCTTATTTAGCGCCAAAATAACAAACTCTTTGAATCCATTATTACCCTTAGCCTATATCAGTCCAATGTTAGAAGTAGTCCCCCTAAAGCAGCCCCATGTCTCCCTTCAATGGCTTGTCACGTCCAGCTTCCGCCAGCAACTTATCAAAAATTCACCACTTCATCTTGTCGGATGAATCAATTATACATACAAATACCATTAATATAATTCGGTAATAAAATGGGAATTAATTTCACATTACTGGAAACACAACTGGCAAATACAGTAACGTATTTTTAGAACACGTTTGTATTTATCTATTGTACGATCGTAATTATGGGGCGAAATCATTTTATGGTATTTTTATATCCATAATTATACAAATGTCCAGGTATATAGAATAGTTAATCAGTAATCTATACAAAATGCCGATTTAGTTACCTGAACTCATTAGAAGGGTGATTCTACCTATCTGACCAGTTTTTCTATAATTTAAATGATATATATTTACATATACATATAAATGTTACAAAATAGTTATCAGAGTACCACTGGCAACAACAGCTAAACCCATATGGAAAGGGACCAGGCTAAGGCTCCAGGACCACATTCCCACTGAAAGCAGTGGGCGCATTACAGAAGCCATACCACTTTAGAATTTGTTCGAAAAATTGATGAAGGTTCTGCAAACAGGACTGGGACCTAAGCTAGTCGTCCTAATAGGAGGCTCATGCGTAGCAGCAGGATAATAACTTTCAGTTTCAGCTATGCAATGATTTATATTTAAACTATGCCTACTTTGTCACATATTCACATGCCAAGAATATAATTATCCAATATGACAAAGGTGAAGGAACAACAAAAAGAACAACAATGGTAGTGCAGGATTCGCGTCACGTTTCAAATGATTATGTCATAAAGATGCGCGCGCGCAACTCCTGCGAATTCCGCATTCAAATTTGTAACACGCGTCCATTTTTATGTATGAGTTATATTATTTTGTTTTATTTCCTTGAACGTGCATTGATAAAAGATTTAATGGATATCAGTTGTTGCCCGCGGGACCACTCGAATCTCAAAGTTAATTACCTACTAACTCGGCTTCTAGGCGATGTATCAAGATGTTATATTCACCAGATTTTAGGTCGATACAACTGTGAACACCGCATCCAATTTTGTGCAGTAGTATTTACGTGATGCGCGTACAAACATTCTGACAGATAAACAAAAAATCTTCAAGATAACCGTTCTAACTTGCTCATTCCGTAAGATCACTCTACTAATATTACTTCTAAAATATCTCCTACTAGCTTCTGCACGCGGCTTCGCCCCCGTGGAATTCGGTCTGTCATCACATCCCACGGGAACGGGATAAAAAGTATCCTATTTCCGTCTCCTGGTTCTAAGCTACCTCTCCACCAATTTTCAGCCAAATCGGTTCAGCCGTTCTTGAGTTATAAATGGAGTAACTAACACGACTTTCCTTTATATATATAAGATACTAGCTTCTGCCCGCGGCTTCGCCCCCGTGGAATTCGGGGATAAAAAGTATCCTATGTCCGTCTCCTGGTTCTAAGCTACCTCTCCACCAATTTTTAGCGCAATCGGTTCAGCCGTTCTTGAGTTATAAATGGAGTAACTAACACGACTTTCTTTTATATATATAGATTAGTATGTTCAGACATCGGCCAGTTACAATTTGATTATAATATATATATTCGTATGTTTTTTTTAATTCCCGATATGCTTACGCTTGACCGCAAGTTCGCCTGATGTGATCTGCGACACTGCAATCTACGATGGAGCGCATCTGCTTAGAAGAAACCGATTCACTCCAGATTTATCTATAGGGAAGACCCACTTGGGAAGTGCATACCAACATTTCAGCAGTAACGCATGATAAAAGTATACTTAAAGCATAAACAAAGATATTATTATAAGGAGCTTAACGACTTTTACTGACTTTTAATAGCTTTTAACTTCGTCACTGGGTGACGGACGCAATGTAACAACACGTCGCACGTCTTACGTGGACGTGACATACGAATGCAGTTGAATCAGACAAGAGATAGGCGATCTGTCTGTTACTTCAATTAGTTGAAGTAAATTAGTCTCACGAAATAGCTCCTGGGTTGAAATTCTTATTCCCATTCGCAAAAATTCAGGCTGGCGTAGACCTCCCTATGCTGAATACATCTGATTCTTCGATTTACAAAAACAGTCGGTTTGATTTTAGCTAGTATTAGGACATATTAGTTTAGCTAGACCATAGACGGCAGCTTAAGGGGCCGGCGGACCTTGAATTGCTTACAATAACATAATTCAAACGATATTTTATCAAATTGTGTTAGTATTCAGATTGAGATGCCGTTAATCTACATTCCTACTGTACCATTTCGTCGACTACTACTTGGAATTTATTACGATTTATTTAGCTATTTAGTTTGCGGGCCCCGTGATCTAGAGGGGATCTAAGGGATCTATATTCTCACTCCTTTTGTTTTTTTTTGCATTTGTTTAGGAAATAATTCCCTGACATATCATTGTCATAGGGGGCCCCATTATCCCCGTGCCCAAGGCCTCAAACACGTTAAAGACGGCCCTGTACGTTTGTATTGGAAATTCGATCCGCCGGACTTTTAAGTTCACCCCGGGCCTAAGATCCGCGTAGCAACTAATTAACTACGAGCCTATCAAAGGAAAGGTCATTAACTTAAAGACTTTATGTAAAAGTGGCTTTTTAATAGTCAAGCCAATTTCATTTGCATATTACACAATTATCTTAGCAGTATTCAATGATGGCCCATTGAATACTCAAGTATAAAAATAACTGGTCCCTCGTTCATTAGTACTGAATAACTATAGAACTTTCGCCCGTTAGTAAGTTATTTGGTAAACAGTTCAAGTTTAAATGTTTTTACCTATAAATATAATGAAATTGTTGGTACATTATAGATATTGAAGAAAAAATATTGGCAGTCTTTAGTGGAGCAACAAACTTTTGTCTGTCCGTTCTATGTTATATAAGCATCACGCAAAAACTACTGCAAGGCGTTGAACGCAGTTTTCAGCCATGTATTGTCATGGGTTTAACTTAAAATCTGGTGCATTTCTCATTTTGATAAGAAGTAATTCTTTTGGTACGCATGCGAAACCACGGGTAACAGTTAGTTTCAGAAAAGCCTTTTCAAGCATTTATGAATCGTTATGATTCTAGTTGCACGGCTCCAAAAAGTTCATCCTATGGAGGAGAATTCACCAAGAAATAGTGGTGGTACATTCTTCATTAGTACAATGTAGAGATAACAGGATATGTGGACATTGAAGGTTAATGTGCGAGTTTGACCAAAGTCGATAAAATTAAAAGAAGTGTAGACAACGTAGATCGAATTGTAAATGTCAAATGTCATATGTCAAATGTTAGGTGTCAAATTCTTGTTACTAACCTATAATTTTTTTATCTGTTCTGCCGGCCTCACCCTCTTTTACTAATTTGCTGTATTTTCTTTCAAATAAAAGTTTCTTATCAATTTTGCGTGCCACGGCGTATTGTTTTAGTTTTACCGTCTTCCAGTGGAGCCTCCATTGCCTACAAGAAGGTTACAGGTAACAGACATCTTATGGCGTTAGCACATAGTAAAATATTTTTATCGGTATTTTTTATATTGGAGACCAGTCGGGATCGTGAGAAAACACGCAGCTCAATCTCTGATTAAAGTGTGTGGTGGTGCATGTATAATGACTTTCCATGTTTAAATCATCACTACATAGTATAAAACAAAGTCGCTTCCCGCTGTCTGTCTGTCCCTATGTATGTTTAGGATCTTTAAAACTACGCAACGGCTTTTGATGCGGTTTTTAATAGATAGAGTGATTCAAGAGGAAGGTTTTAAACTATTTAACATAACCCTACGACTCTTAGGAACGGGGCAGCGTGGGTGAAACCGCGGAAGGGTCGCTAGTGCTGGATAAGTGATAACTAATATTTATAATAACGGTAATGACAAACTGATATTTTTGAAAATAGATATTTTAAAGACACTTTAAACAGAAACCAACTCGGATCGTGGCCTCCTTTAAAAGTCCTAGTAAAAGTTGTATGTTGTCTGAAAGGACCATTTGAAAAAAAGGTAGGTGTCAAGTAAACCAATTACATTGCATTCTCAAGAAGACTAGCCTGTAGTTCCTTAGAATATGGTCTAAAGTCTAAAGTAGCGGAAGATGTTACCAGGCGGCCTAAAAAATACAAATTCCTTTTTAGTTTACGACAGTGTTAAAGATATAAAACCATAAACATATATATGTTAATGTAGTTGATTTGAACTTGATTTGAAAAACTACCGTAAAATAACACACATATAGGTACATATAGTATATCGATTCCATAATATTATAGACAACATACATTTTAATTTATTACTATACGTAATTTATTATTTTTATGACGAAAGGTGTTACTTATGTACAAGGCAAACAGGACCTACACAAAACTAGTTTATTCTTGTAAATGGGCACGATATGATCTATTTATAAAACTAACACGAAATTTTACATGTGGCATTGGAAGAAATTCCCTGAACGGAATTGGGAAAGACGAGATCATCAAATGAGATATTGTGGTCCCAAGATGAGAAGAAGCTAGTGATACTACTGGTGTTGCTGGCATTTGTACGGTGTGGTTGCCACTTACCATCAGGCGCCCGTCAATCTCATAGTATTAAAAACAAAAAACTCGGTAAACTCAGATTTAAATTCAGTGATGTTGGTTGTGGTGGCGAAGTTGCGGTTCATTGATAAAAACGGTATATCAAATCTCTACATAATCCCTGGTGTACCTAACATGAAGACGCAGGTTCAAATCCTGTCCGCAAGTCGAATTTTTTCTTCACTAAAATAACTTTATAATCTTAGCATGGAAAATGCTAAAAAATACGAAAAGAACTCTACATAATGTTTATCTTCCTATTTCCTATAAAATTTGTTTATGAATTATAAACAATTTCTTGTTATTTATATCAAAGAAAAATGCAAAATATCCAAATATGTTTCGCCGAGTGAGGCCCAAACCCTTTTAAAAGGCGGGCGACGCACTTGTTGCGGACGTCCATGGGCGGCGGTCATCGCTTACTATCAGGTGATCCGTCTACTCGTTTGCCCCCCTATCCCATAAAAAAAATGGAATCAAAGCGGTGAACAACAATATTAAAATAATCAACAATCCTGATGACCGTGGCTCGACGAGGCGATAATTACTATTCTAGGGTTAATGACAATTCCTACCTTAACGACAAGCGTTTGTAGTGTCAAGGTCCACCGATACCAGGTCTGGTTTCAGACGAGTTCAGGGCTTTAAGCAGTAGCTTCAACGTGTTTAGGAAATACTACGTTGCTGTGGCTCAATCTATTTTAGTTTTTTTAAATACGCGCGTATTTTAATGGATCGATATGTCAATTTTGGAAGTTAATCAATCGACTTATTTCGATAGACTTTCGCGAACACAAACTTCAGAAAGTAGACATTTTAAATATAAATGACTCTTATAATTCACAAATAGTGCCTGGATATTTTTTTATGTAGATAATAAAGTTAAAAAAAATCTCCATCAAAATTTTCTGCCGATTTATGAGTTAAATTCTGATGTAGAATTTGAAAAAGAAAATAAATCTACATGGAATCTGAATATTTGAGGTGATTATGAGAAAGATAATTCAAATTTAATTTGTAATATAATTATAAAGCAAAGTTAAATTGTGTATAAATCTGTACCTACATATTAATGTAATAACGACAAAAAATATAGACGTAATGAAAAACACGTTTTTACTAGAAGAAAAAAAATGTAATGAAGATATTCAATAGGTATGTTAATTTAAAATTAAGTTTTTGTCCTATGTACGTTATCTCTAAGGCCAAAGACCATAGTAGGATTTATTAAACCAAGAAATACCCTAGATTAAGAAGCTAGGGTATTTCTTGTATATAAAATAAATAATAAATAAAGTTTATTTGGAATAAAAATACATGATTAAGTTTACAAATTAAAATTAGGGCTAAGTACATATTTAGTATGAGGCATATCATTTATAATGCGGCTGGTGCTTAAAAAAGGAAAACCTGACGTATAAGCACCAGCTACCTTCCAGTTGGGCTGAGTTATGAATAAAATAATCATAACTGCGGTAATATTTTCACATCGGGCCCTTAAAACATGACCTAGGCCGGAATCCTGGGTAACCCTATATATACATATATATGTATATTACCTTGACAGGCTTGGTAATAGACCGCGGCCGGTTTAACGTAAGAACTTGTTTTAGTTAAGGTCTAAATTAGCTTGGTCAATGGTATAATCATAATTTATTTTAAATTGCTTGATCAGATTGTGATTACATAACATTCCATCACGTCTGTATTCCCCGAAGGGTTAGACAAATCCTGTCAGAAAAAAACAAAACGTTAGACTTTAAAAACAAAAGCAAAGGTACTAATGTTTCTGGCCAGCTCTAGTTCCATAGGACCAACTTTTCTTTTTTCATTTTTAGGTTGCGACTTTCGAGAAAGAGTTTCATTTCTCGCTACTTTTTACCTCTCTCTCAATAGCAAAACGTCCCAACACAAGAAGTGTTTCTTGTGTTGGGACGTTACCATGACGTGTGTCATGGTACGCCTTATTGGGTATAGGGCTCTCTTTTGTGGTTCCAATTTTCACGCTTCATCTTGGATCGCCTCGACTAGTAATACAGTCAACAAAAGAATTAAGTATGCATGCAGATCTATTTCTTGACATATTCGAAGGTCTGATATGAAGGCAGCCGACAACACCTGAATTTTGACAAATATTCCGCAATATATCGTAATTAACAATATTCAATAGGTAACAGATAGTGAAACAATTTGTTACACAATCTAAGTCAAAACACAATTGTCGTTCGCTGCCTGCATACCTAACTCTTTTATTGACTGTACTTATTTAAAAGCGCATTTAGACTGAAACAATACTCATTAATATTTTATGGATCTATTAGCATGAACGTTGAGCTTCCACTTAGTATTAAATGGTCTTTAAGTACGCAATTAAACACCCACTTTAGTATGTGCTAAACGCGTATAAAACTAGGCGAGTAGAATAATTTCTACACAACCAGCAATCGTTTGGAGGGGCGGTTTTGTAAGCTCTCGGATATAAGGGATGAGTGAGACAATCTTTTGAGAGAATTTCGAGAGAAGTTTGACATATAGAAGCATTATTTTATGCTTAGGTTTATACTCAGAAACTAGCTGTGAGCTCAGAAAATCACTTTCCGAATCTAACTACAACTGCACTACCATTAGACTTGACCGCTTAAGTACAAAAAAGAACATAAAGTCGATCAAACCGTTCCAAAACATCACTTTCATACAAATAAATATTTTCACCTATTTTTACCCCCAGGGGTTGAATTTAAAGAAATCCTTTCTTAGTAAACCTCTATTCATATTTCGAGACTATGACCATCGTTTTAGACCTTGCGTTGTCTGTTAGTGAGTGAGTAAATCAGAACTTTTGACTCTTATTCATTGAGATTATTGTAATTCTATATACCGCATCAATTTATGTCAATGTTGTATTGAAATTTGGTATATGGAAGCGCGAATTTACTTCTAGATCCGTTTCTGAATCTTGAAATGAAAAGTTTGATTTTCTTGATGGTGTGTGAAGTCTGCCAACAGGCATAAGACTAGCGTGGTGGACTATAGCCTAATCCCTCCTATTCTGAGAGGCAAATCGTACCCAGTGGGACAGTATAATGCGTTGATAATGTAATATAGTTAAATTCCTTAGTATCCTGCACGTGTTCTCAACAATCCATCTTTACATCAATAAACACTACACATCTAATGACGATCTCTTTCATGTGTCAAGATGCTACAATGTCTAACAATGGAATATCACGTGCCTTAACCAGTGTGAGAAAATTAAACTAAATAACTACAAGCTTCATATCGAATTAAGCAATTTCTTTTATGACACAAAATTATAGCGTTTAATAATGGAAGATTCACGTGCAAGAAACCTATGTCAAGATTTATCAAGTTAATGGGTGCACAATTGTCATAACACTTATAAACGTAGCTTCCTTTATTCATTAGTTAAGGAAAATTGAAATAAATACGCAAGATCTTCAAGATGGTGCAGACAGCGGGTGAATTAACTCACCTCTATAACGACTCTTACATAATTTTTTATCATCAACCGGGTAAAATGTTTACAAATTACATTAACCAGTCAAATAAAAAAAATGATACGGGTTGGGCGCGATTTGCTGAATTAAAAACATTAATTAATATTAAACAGTAGGTATCCAATTTTTCCTGAATCTGAAGAATATTAAACGCAGCTTGGTTCGATGATCAACTGGTTTGACCGATTTCAGTATCGATCGAGTATTAATAAGAGAAGAGACTATTACAGGACTTGATATTTTCTTATAGAAGCCCAATAACATTAAACTTAAACATCGCTAAATTCAAATAAATGAAATGGATTGGATTGGTGCTCCCATACCATTTACAGATCATTCAAAACTCTCAATAGGTACTCAATATTCCGTCCTTTACAGCCGAGCCTCATAAAAGCAGCAGGATACCCGGTAGAGAAGCATCGTGTGACTACCGAAGATGGTTACGTGCTGCAAATGTACAGGATCCCGGCTGGCAGGCGATCTGCCAGGCGGACTGCGGACCCCAGCGCTAAGGGGAAGAAAGCTGTGCTTATCGTACACGGCCTCTTCGGCAGCAGTGGTGACTTTGTGATCATGGGACCCGAGAGAAGTCTAGGTAAGCTCCCAAACAAAATAAATTTCCTGAATTCTCTCTCTCATTAAAGATAATAATATTAGTGACCAGTTTAGCCATAAACAAACTTTTAGCTGTAATAAATGAGCCAAAAACATAATTTTTTATAATCATTTTTCACATCAATTTTCATCTTTTTTTTCTGTTTCAGCGTATCTTCTAGCAGATGCTGGCTACGATGTTTGGCTGGGCAACAACAGAGGCACCATTTACTCCACTCACACGAATTTAACCAGATCTAATCCGAAATTCTGGGATTTCAGGTAAGATTTACTTTTACCAACTTGATGCAGTTTGTGCCAAGACCTTCATTTTTCCATAGATCAAGTTACTTTATTTCTTCTTAATTTTTCTAATGCCATTACAACCTTTAGTACCTGACTACATTAAAATTTAGTTTAATCTTTACGTTGTACGCTGCAAAGCATATTACCTACGTTCTGATATTTTAGTGTGAGTAATATGATGATGTTGGACAAAGAGAGTACAATCCTCAGAAACTTGGCAAGATCTAGAATTTACCTATCCATACAAAGTTACATCAATGCAATTTAAGTCTATAGTCCGCCCACAGATTCTAATAAGTTTGCAGCATTACACCATGTGATGCTATTATAGGTTTTCGACTGATTCTAATTGATATTATCAACATAGTATTGCTTTTTAAGCTCATAAGTCTTCTCTGCTAATAGTTTCCACGAACACGGCAAATACGACGTCCCAGCCATGATCGACCGAGTTCTGAACGTGACAGGAGTAAACAAAATCATGTACATCGGCTACTCAATGGGGACCACCAGCTTTTTCACCACGCTGGCTCTTAGGCCGGAGTACAATGATAAGGTGATGGCCTTCGTGGCTCTTGCACCAGCTGTGTACATGGACAATGTTAGAACGATAGCGAATTTGGCGATAAATACTTTAGGTTTACCGGTAAGAAATTTATTTATTTTAATATTCATCTTCTTTAATTTAAGACCTCAGCTCTTGTCGGTGGAACAAACGCCACTGTGCTCTATATTGTGCTTTCTGTTTTACCTCTTGATACGACTCGATCGCAACCATTTCCTTCACTTGTTCCACAAAACTTCGTCTAGGTCTACCCCTTCCTCGTTTTCCTTCAATTTTACCTTCTAGTATAGTTCTAAAGAAGTCGTCGTGTCGTATCAAGTGGCCAATCATCTTTACTCTTCTATTCTCTATGGTTCTTAACAACTGTCTTTTCTCTCCTACAGTTACTAATACTTTCTCATTAATTTTCATTTCCGTCCAACTGATCTTCTCCATCCTCCTCCAGCACCACATTTCAAATGCCTCTCTGTGACCTATTTTTCTGTTTTCTTTCTTTGAACTATTGTAATATATATGTATATACAATTTTTTTTTTCAGAATATGATGAGGGCTCGGGGCATGCATTCAATCGACCCACAGATTTTCCAGCGGCTATCTAACATGTGTAACACGAAGCAACCAGAAAATGATATATGCACGAACATCATTTTCGCAATGGTCGGTGAGGATTATGAACAAAACGACTTCGTAAGTAACACATAATTCGTATTTGTTGACTTCGAAAAGCTCGTGGCTAAGTAATAACTACGCTGATCAACACATTTCTAAGGTCTAGGTCTTGATGGGTGACCCTTGCCTCGGAGAGTACGTAAAGCCGTCGGTTATGGTTGTTATACAGATGGAAGCCTTAAAGCTAAATACTCCTTTATAAGCATCTGGTTATCTATAAGCCGATCCCAAAATGGGTCGTCGTCGTCGGTCAAAACATTATAAGAGGATGAATTAATCGAAATAAATTATTACTATGTGTACTTATAGACAATTTAATTAAATAAGTAAGGCGTCCCAGCGTGGGTCCTATTTCGACACAGTCGAGACAATAGACCCGGAACAGATATCTAAAGGTCTTTGGCCATACGAATATATATTTTTCAAGTAAATGAGAGAATGAAATAATTTCATCCTTATTCTCTTTCAGGAAATGATGCCTGTTTATCTGCACAGAATTCAACCGGGGTCGTGGCGGCAGTTAGAGCACTATTGCAAAGTTGCTTTGACAGGTCTGTATCTATGTCTGTTGGTATCCAGAATCTATGTTACAGTGGACTGAACCAAGCCTTATTTTGAGCTTACCATATTACCATATATTACCGTGGGAGAGCCATGCTTCGGTGCGAATGGGCCGGCTCGACCGGAGTGATACCACGGCTTCACAGAAAAGCTCACAGAATACAACACTTACGTTCTGTTTCACCGAGTGAGTGAGAATACCGGAGGCCCAAACCCTTTTAAAAGGCGGGCAACGCACTAGCGACTCTTCTGGTGTAGCGGCTGTCCATTGGCGGCGGTAATCGCTTACCATCAGGTGATTCCGTCTGGTAATTTGGCCTTCTATCCCATAAAAAAAAACACTAGGTCGCGAGAGCAGTGTAAACCGCAGGGAACAGCTAGTTGCTAATAAATACGGGGATTTTTAAGTCAGAGGCACGTGCCCACCATTTTTTTTATTATGTCTGTCTCCATTTTCAGGTGAATTCACAACGTTTAGCGGCGGAGTGTTAGGTCCAGTGAAGCCGTACAATTTGAATAACATCAAAATCCCCGTCTCGCTACTGTATGGGGAGAATGACCAGCTCACAGAGAAGTCGGTAAGTTGTAGGAACTTGAATTTTATAAAATTAACATATTAAGTTCAAAATCAGCTGAATTAAAAAGAAATTAACTTTTTATTCAGCAAAAAACATGTTCAGTTGTGAGCTTTTCAATAAAACTATTGATTGAAATAATGATGAGATATTGTGCTGACTTATTTGTATTTAAATATTCCAACACTTGAATCGATACTCTAGAAACACATTTCCCAAAGTATGGGTCACGAATATTGGATGGACCTGAAAAATAGATTTGTACCGTCCTTTATTCATATGGTTATGATATTTCTTTATGCGACCATTGAGTTCCGAATTGAGGAGATTTTTATGAGATGAGTTGCGGTCCAGTCAACTTCGGGAACCTTTGATCCAGAAGAAAATTTCTGTTGAAATTCAGTGTGTCCATATTGATGCTTGTGACTGTACATAGTATAAATGTTATAATGTTAATGTTTAAGCGTCGGTAGCCTAATGGCTAGGGCGTCGGACTTGCGATCATGTGGTTGCCGGTTCGAACCCCACCCATTGCACTACCGACGTGAACTCTAACTCAAGCATTCTAGCTTAGCACGAGGGGTTAACAAGAATACTAGTAATGTGCGACCCGCATTGCTAGTAAGCTTTTTTTAAAACAAAAAAAAAATGGCTTTAAAAAGTATTTCATAATAATATTGATACTATAATAAGGACTCTCTCACACTGCAGTAACTATTAAAGTATACTGAACAGAATAATTCTTGTTTACAGCAAATAATGAGGCTAGCAAAGAAGCTAAAATCTATGGGTATGCTGGAGGATGTGCGGCCGGGATGCTCCTGGCCGAAGTTCAACCACCTCGACTTCGTATTTGCTAAGGATGTGGGCACACTATTCAACAAGCCACTAATTAGCCATATTGATGAACTATATAATAAATATAATACTGTTTGATGACTTTGTTTTAATAACAATTGATATTTTCCCTGTGCCTTCAGGGGGGCTAAAATGACCACTTTTTATGAATCATAATATATGAATGGCCATAATAGCCCACCAGAGGAGTTGCAGTGTATTGAATAAGTACACTCCCGGACTCCTAAATCGAGCCACCTAGCATAATGACGTTGTATCGTCCATAACTTTTAAAAAATATATGAATGACCAAATAGTTTTTATGCAGTTTTGTAGCTGGAATATTCAACATTAGGCTCCTGTACTGTTGTTGTTCTGAGTTTGAAAACATTTTTTTTAAATACACTTAAATGACCTAAGTGTTGATTTTGAATAATCAGTTATCATCAATCAATCAGAATAATCAGTGTTAAAATCGAATAATGAGGGAAATTCTCCCATTCTTCTTCGATAGCAGTTTTCAGTTCCTGTAATGTTTGTGGGGCTGGATGACGAGCTCGAAAGCGTCGCTTTAACTCGTCCCACAGGTGCTCAATTGGGTTCATTTCGGGACTTCTTGATGGCTATTCCATTACGGTGATACCAACGTCTTGAGGGGTCTGGCATTGTCATGCATAAAAATAAAGTTAGGGCCTACAAACTCGGCATACGGCATTACATGAGCCTCCAAACATTGGCGCATATAACGGTCAGCATTTAGTGATGGCGTCCGAGGCCCAGACACAAACTCAAGTGCAGTTTTGCCTGCGGCGGAAATGCCTCCCCAGACGGTCCACGACCCACCACCATAACTTACTTTCTCTTCTATGCAACACTGCACAAAACGTTCTCCCTGCCTTCGGTAGACTTTCCTCCTTCCATCGTTACCATGAAACATGATCTTTGTCTCGTCACTAAAGAGCACCTGGCTCCATTGCTTTTGCGCCCAGCGTGAACGTTGGCGCGCAAACTGGAGGCGCGACATTCGGTGAGCACGCTCTAATTTGGTCCCATTGGCTGGTCCATTATGTGGTCTTAGTCCACGTTCTGTAAGTCTTCTTCTTACAGTAAGAGCACTAACAACTACTCTATGAAAGTCTCGAAGCTGTTCCTGGATCTGCACCGAAGTTAGGTGACGATTTCTTAAACTGGTCGTAACCATAAATCGATCCTGTCTTTCTGTTGTTACGGTCTCTAGGGACCTGTGGTACACTCTTTGAACAGCGGATCGGCTTATGTGGAGTTGTGTACTCACGTTTCTCTGGCTTTAACCAGACTGAAGAAGAGCCACAACTTGAGCCGCTACTTCAGGCGAAGTATCCATAATTTCAACCCAGAAACGGTTTAAACATTAACAAAAACAATTGAGCAACTTTTTCAATCCGTAGATATGAAAAAATCAATAATTAAAGACTCTAATTTACAGTTTCTGTATTGTTCAGTAAAAAATGAACAACTGCAGCTCTTCATTTTTTTTCGAGATTACAAATTTAAATTTAGAACCAAATGCCTGTCAAATAGGCGACAAATATGCCAGCTACAAAACTGAAAAAATCTATTTGGTCATTAAGGCGCGGTGAATAGACGATGTTTAGGTATTGGAGGGGGTGAAGCAGGTACGTGGGGCACAACTCAGCACAAGTAGGCCCGCCCACTGCGGGGCGCCTCGGACCAATTTCGGCGATGCGCGACGTCCTTTTAATAGAGAAACGTAATTTCGAAACGTTTGTTAGATGTACGATTGGCTTAGCGCGCCGCTGTCCGGCTTGACACCGCATATCGCAGACACTAGATACTAAGTTCGAATCTCATGATACATAATATTCCTTTTTATCTTTTTTTTTTAATTTAAAAATGTACTATCTAACTACTCTTATCGTATTTTTTAAATAGTAAATCAATTATTATTATTTTCTAGAAATTTGAATAGAATAATGAGAAAGTTTTAACAGATTCATCAGATGAGTAATAAATAATTAATCATTCAGAAATAAAATGGCTTGGGCGTAGAATTGCCAATTCTAGAAATGGCAAAGCGTCAAAATTGTGAAAAATTTATATAAACAAGCATTTTTATTCCCCCTGCCCGTGGCTTCACTCACTTGAAACTCAAACCAACAGTGATGATCTCTTCTTTGTATGGGTCTCTATACATTAGAGGGGTCAAGCTGTATCTCAGGTTCCTTTTAATTATTTGAGATAAGAAGTATACCAGTTTTTAATTTTGAGCACATACTTTCTAACAGTGATAACAAAATTAAAATCTAATCAGTAGTTTTTGCGCCAACCCGTAACAAACAGACAAGAATTTTAAAAATCACATTTTTGGGTTCGGAGACGTTTATATACCCCAACCCATTTGTTTTTTTTTAATATCTTTAATGTACAGACACAGCTTTTTACAATTTCATAATAGTAGAGATAGGCATTTTTTTCAGAATCTAATATAAAAACGGTCACCAAGCCTGATGGTTTATTCGGCAGAAAAATAATATAGGTACCGACATGTAGGGTGTCACAAGAGACTGTAGTAATTTGAAAGCAAATAAATAGCGCAAGCCATAGCACCAACCAACAGCATAGCCACACAAACAGCTGTTTAGTAGGTACATATTTTCTCGACAAATGTCGTAATTAGGGTTTCCGGGTTAGAATTCCCGAAGCGAGAATTCCCGGTAAAATTTTGCTTTATTCGATTCGAGACGATAAAAATGGGTCGATAGCTTGAGAAATCTGAAGACCATAGAAAACTTACAAAATTAACTAATATCGTACCTAAATATGAAGATATGTATGTACACACATCAAAAAAAGTTTGCGATCACTTTGAAAAATCTAAATCTCTTTTTTTATGGTAGATTATATTATGATTTCTTCTTTAGTAATTTATTTTTTAATTTCAAACAGGGTATTTCTATTTAAAGAAAACACACAAAAACATTTTTTCTTGATAAAGTTGAATTTAAAAAGTTATATCAGCTTAAGCTAGTCGCAATTTTTTTTTGATGTGTGTATAAATATTAGTGCACGAAAAATCGACTCAAAATGTTTATCATGTTTTAGAACAAAAAATAACCACTGATTTCTAAAGTTTACGCAAATATTACACATATTGAAATTGAAAAACTATACGGATTCTATCGCCAAACAAAAAGAAGCATAGGGACCCGTGTAAAGGAACACATTGCTCATGTTAAGAACCGTCGTCCCAAGAAGTAAGCAGTTTGTGAACACATAGTTGACAAGGCCTAGCTAGTGCTAGGCCTTGTCAACTATGTGTTCACAAACTTGTGTTCACAGACTTCCTCCAAAATGGTATCAAATATGATATAGTTATCATATTTGATACCATTTTGGAGGAAGTCTGAGATTGGGGCAGACCTAATATGGTCCAATTTAACCCGAAAAAGACACATATATGCGTGTTCACTGCAAAAAAACTGCCGGTGGTCGTATTTTTTCGTTTTGAGAGCACCCCTTAATTGCAATCTAATTTAAATAATATGAAATCAAGTCCATTTCCGCGGTCATTTAGAGGTTAAGGCTAAGTTAGTCTCGAAGAAGCTTGGCGTGCTTAATAGATAGAGACGGTATTTCACTCGGGCCCACCGACTATCTATACTCTATCTATACTAATATATAAAGCTGAAGAGTTTGTTTGTTTGTTTGTTTACTTGAACGCGCTAATCTCAGGAACTACTGGTCCGATTTGAAAAATTCTTTCAGTGTTAGATAGCCCATTTTTTGAGAAAAGCTATAGGCTATATATCATCACGCTACGCGGACGAAGTCGCGGGCAGAAGCTATTACTTTATAAGGCGCAGGTCTGGTCTCATATGGAATACTTTTCTCATCTCTAGACAGGAGCACTCCAGTACCAACTGCTCCCTCTGGAGCGCATCCAACGAAGAGCGATTCAAATCGTAGACTGCCAATATAATTCAAACCGGCTAGACTCTTTGGCGCTGTGTAGAGATGTGGCCTCGCTATGCATCTTCTATCGCCTATACTATACGGCTTGCTCCGAGGAATTATTCGAATTTATCCCTGCAGCTACTTTTCGCCGTCGTTCTACGCGACAACAGTTCCATCCCCATTATCTTGATGGCTGACAATCCATAACTGTCCGTTTCTCTAGAAACTTTCTGCCTCACATAACAAAACTGTGGAACAACAGTGTTGTATAGCAGTCTATGGCAGTGTGTCGACGGCGCCGGACTTATGCACGGATTCGTGACGGTTTACATACGCTGATTCCAGATAAAACGCTACTGAGCCGTACTTGGCCGATGTCCCGGTGGTTTTGCCGTGTCATGTACAAGCTCTCACGTTTTTTCAACTGTACGGCAAGACGTGGACCTCCGGCCAGTTTAACACACTGGTTTAATAATTCCAAGCTCGCTTACCAGTTACATGTACTAGTATCATGTAGCGTAGAGCGTAAAGCTGTCAGCGTCGCTTGAAATGCTTCTATTAGTCTATGCTACTAAAGGAATTATTTCCAAAATATTTAATAGACATCTGCGTTATGTGTGCCGATTTGCTGCGATATGTACCGTGTGCGTTACGTTTCTTTTGTCATTCAAGGTCCAATTAATGTTAGTAAGTTATTTATTTTTATTAAGTTTACAAATAAGTTATCGCATTTATCATGATTATCACTCGTTGTGAACTTGAGATTTTCAGTAATTACTTTAAAAAATGTCGAAAAATTGATCTTGTCGAGATTATCCCTCGACTTATCACACGAGATCTCTAGTTACTAATCTAATAACCAGAAAAATCTAAAAAACCAGTAAAGTAGATCAGTCAGTTCTTACAACCTGTCAAGTCTTATATACCGTTCCAGTAAGACAGTCGTACCCCTGACAAAGCCCAGTACTATGTCAGATTTAATATACTGCAAGTCCTTGCAAAAGAAAGCAGATATCTGCCCAAGCTGATTCGCGAGACTATTTAAAATACAAAATTTCATTACCTGCTTGGAACCCCATTATATGTAGATTCCATTAAATCTAAATCCAAAGACAAAGGATAGGATTTGCTCATTCTATGCGAATCGGGTCGCAAATACTTAACAAAAGTGAAAGCTAGCTGTTAGTAATTCGACATCTGAATCTACTGGTGACCTATATCTGTAGCCTATAATGGATCCAAAACGTGTGTAAATAAATAAAATAAATAAATATTCTGGGACATTTTTACACAGCACTATCTAGTCCCAAACTAAGCAGAGCTTGTACTATGGGTACTAGACAATGGATATAATACTTATATACCTTTTTTTTTGTAAATACATACTTATAATACATAAGAAACACCCAGACGAACACAAACACTTATATTCATCACATAAATTTTTGTGTTCTGTGGGAATCGAACCCACGACCTCATGGTCGGCAGTCCGGTACTCGAACCACTAAACCACAGAGGTCGTCAAAATAAAGTAAATATCAATATAACACTTGTCTTCATAGATTTTCTTGAAGTCCCGGGAATTTTCGGGAAATAGTGATCGAGAATTCTCGATTCCCGAGAAAACAGATGTCGAGAAATCAGAAACCGAAGTCGCAATTGAAAGTTCTGTCCCAGGGTTCTCGTGCTCAGAATCCTTTTGTAATCGAAAATTGACATTTTGTGATTTTTTTGCATTTTTCATGCTAATTTTATAAAGTCAAATTTCAAATTTCGACATGGCAGGTGGGACTCGCGGTGGCTTAGTGGTCATAGCGTCTGGCGTACCTAGCCAGAATACGCAGGTTCGAATCCTGCCTGCGAGTCGAATTTTTCCTTCACTAAATAACTTTATCGAAAATTGAGATTAATGATTTTAAATTTTGGAATACTACTACTAATTTTATATCATGTGATTTTTTTGATAAATTTTATCAACATAATTATATTGTGGCCATCTGCTATCGTCTAAACTATAGTTTATTATTACTGAACTTATTACTATTTCGCCTTCAAAGTTGTTCATATAATGTCATTATAAAAAAAATACTATGGCTCCCTAAAATCATGAAAAATAATCTGCCGCTCCTCAATGACCTCCTATCGAATTACTAGTTGTTACTACCTATAACATGCTGTAACACAATGTAGGTACATATTTTATTATATGCTTATGTACTCATAAGATGTTATCTCCGATGGTTCATGGATAGCCCGGTAAACTTTTATTTTTACTATAAAAAAAAGTTAAAAAATGTATTAAAAAACAAAGAACAAAAAAAAAACAAATTAAATAATAATCACTGAAAAATTATTTCTAAAAAGAAAATGAACAAAAAGTTAACATATCGAAGCGGGGTTTGAACTCACGCTTAGTCGCACATAACGCATATCTTCCTACTGCAGAAGACCGCTAGACCAACCGAGCTATAGAATTACGCATCGAAATAAAGTATTTATAGATAATCAGGCAGGTATGTGCTTACTTTACAACTTCCACCATTTATTTTTGTTGCATAGAATAAAATACAAATAAACAATACATAGAATACGAATACGATACAATCAGATACAAAATATTTTTGAGCGGCGGGCGGAACAAAATGACACAGGTCCATCAGGCAGCGCGCCTCAGCGATCACTGTCGCTCCGCCTAGAAATGAAAGAGAAGCGAACAGACGCCTCGATGGCGCGGTGTTTCGTTCGACTCGTGAGAGTTATTTATCATGAAATTTATTAATTATTAAAAATATCTTATTTCAATCGATAAATAAAACCGCTAGCGTACTTTATTATTATATATTACGTCAGTGTTATTAATTTTATCAAGATTTGTTTGTAAATAATACAGTTACAATTGCAATAATTTTGAATTCAATGGTTACTTTATGATTTTTTTCTATCGAGAAAATTTTCCGCAAACGTGTTTTGGACCGGTTAGTGTACTCATAAATATGATCAAGATTAACATATATTTTTTTCACTGCTTGAAACTGTATACTTTTTGCTAAATAACTGCTTTAAGAAGCCTATCACTTTCTGGTAGTGTGCCGAATAAGAGATCTGTTCAAAAGATGGCGACATCGTATTCCAGAGTCTTCTAGTGTACTAGAAAGAATAAAAGTAGAAAATTTGAGAGAAGATGAAGTGCAAGGAGAGTATAAAAGAAAATTAAGTTTAAAGTTTGACGGATTAGAGGATATAAGTGAGATAGAAACGTTATGGAACGGTTTGAAAGAAGGAGTCGTGAATGTTGCCATTGATGTATGCGGAGTTTCTAGAAGAAGGAATTGCAATGTAGTAGAGAAAGTATGGTGGGACAAGAATGTGCAGGAAGTAGTTAGTAAGAAGAAGAAAGCATGGATAGATTGGTTGGCTGCGCGAGCCAATCAACGAATTAAAAAGGCTAAGGATGAGGACGTATACAAGGCTAAAGATGAATATAAGAGAATGAAAAATATCGTAAAAGAAATTGTGAAAAAGAGGAAGGATGAGCAGAAGGATGATTTTGATAAACGTTTGTCTGAAGATTTCCAGAGTAACATCAAGTTTTTCTGGAAATCCATAAAAAGAGCTCGAGGAAAATCTAAGACCTCGGCGTTCAATAAGATCAGAGACAAGGATGGAAGTATCGTGAATGGGGAAGAATGCATTTTAAAGAGGTGGAAGGAATATTTTGAAGGATTATTTGAAAGAGATTTATTGCTAGTACCTTCGGTGATGGATGAATCAGTAGAAGTTGAGGACGGAATCAGTATGGATGAAATTGTGAAAGCGATGAACAGTATGAAATCGGGAAAATCTGCAGGATATGATAGGATATCTGCCGAAATGCTGAAGGCTGGACAAGGCGTGGTAGCTAGTCAGCTGTACCGCCTTTTCAACTTGTGCTGGAGTAATGGTCTTGTACCAAAAGATTGGTGCAAAGCCGTAATCGTGCCACTCTACAAGGGAAAAGGGTCACAGCAAGATTGCAAAAATTACCGAGGCATTAGCCTTCTCAGCGTGGTTGGTAAATTATATGCAAAAGTGTTGATTGAAAGAGTGGTGAAAGGAACGGATGATAAAATATGGGATGTGCAAGCGGGATTTAGGAAAGGTATGGGATGTATGGACCAGGTCTTTTCTTTGCGATGCGTAGCTGAAAAATTTTTGGCCAAAAGCCAAAAAGTCTACTGCGCATTCGTGGATTTAGAAAAGGCCTGATAGAGTAATAAGGAATGAATTGTGGTCAGTACTGTCTATGTATGGGGTGGATGCCGGCCTGATTCGTGCACTGAAATCTCTCTATGAGGATTCCAGTGCATGTGTCAGGATAAACGGGACCTACACTGAATGGTTCAGCATCGATAAGGGTGTTAGACAGGGATGTGTAGCGTCACCGTGGCTGTTCAACTTATTCATGGATAGTTGTCTGAAAGATTTGAAAGACAGTGAATGTGGTTTAAGAATGAATGAGTTACTTGTCAAATGTCTCCTCTATGCCGATGATCAAGTTATCCTTGCATCGTCGGAGGAGGAGTTACAGGAGATGGTAACAGTTATGGATGGCGCTTTTAGGAATAAGGGAATGAAAGTGAATGTAAGTAAGACGAAAGTTATGATTTTTGAAAGGGAAGAAATTATGACAGTGTGCAATATTTTGATAGGTGGCGTAAGAGTGGAACAAGTAAAAGAGTTTGTATATCTGGGTTCTTTGTTTACTAGGGATGGTAAGCATGAGAGTGACATTGAAAGGAGAGTGAGTGCCGGTAATCAAGTGAATGGGGCGCTGCACACTTTCATGAATAGCCGAGGTGTGTCCGAAAAGGCTCGGCGGGCTGTAATTGGGGGTGTGTTGGCGCCGACACTAATGTATGGTAGTGAAAGTTGGGTATGGCAGAAGAGACATGAAAGTAGAATAAATGCTGTAGAGATGAGAGCGTTCAGAAGTATGTGTGGGGTAACTTTGAAAGATAGAGTGAGAAACAGCGTGATAAGGGAGCGGTGTGGTGTGAAAGAAGGTATAGTAACAAAGATTGAGAAAGGTATGTTAAGGTGGTTTGGGCATGTACAGAGGATGGATGAACGGAGATTGACGAAACGAGTATACATGATGAGTATGGATGGAAGAGTTGGAAGGGGCCGACCTCGACGAACGTACGACAACCAAGTTGCGGCCGTTCTTAAAAAAGGACAGGTTAAGAGCACCCTAAACCGACGTTCATGCATGAGGAGGTTAATGAACATAGATGAAGCGAAAGTGGTATGCCAGGATCGTAGCAAGTGGAAATCTATAGTCTCTGCCTACCCCAATGGGAGACAGGCGTGAAAATATGTATGTATGTATGTAGAAGCCTATTTTGACTATTCACAGCGCCTTAATATAATTTTTTAAAGTTATGGACGACACTAACTCATTATGCTAGGTGGCTCGATTTAGGAGTCCGGGAGTGTATCATTACCGTACCCACTTCAAATAAATACATAAAAAATCTTGGAACATTGAAATGGCTATATTAGCCCACCAAAGGAGTCATACCGACCCCAAGTAAAATACATGAATTGGAAGAACACTTATACATAAGAAACCTTGCAGTATAAAGGAAAAATATTCTTCTCCATCAAAATGGCCATATTAAACCCACCAGAGGAGTTGCTGTGCATTTAATAAGTTTTATTTCTGTACCAACACCAAGTAAAATACACCAAATGTTAAGATACATAAAAATCTTGGAATATAAACGAAAAAATTTTGCTAAACCAAACCTTATCAGGTGTTTGATTTTGTGGCGACATAGTCAAAACTGATAGCCAGTATGAAGGAAGCTTTCACTGTCAATTAATTAGTTATCATATCATCTTATAGTAACACATCATAATAAAATCATATATTGCAAAACCTAGAAGTACATTTTAATTTTTTTGCACAACTGTATAGACCACTTACCTTGGTGACAACTGTCTTTGTAACACCAGGTGTGACTTTGACCACATGCTGCAGCATTGGAGTAGAAGCCTTTGAGTCCATGACTAGACTGGACCCAATTCTGTATGAGAAATAAAGTCTTAAATTGATTTTCCACAATCTTGTCTTTCTTTCATTCTTTCTACAACTAAATCCAGGGCTGACAACCAACTGCCTTTTGCCCATATTTTTTAATATCTTCAAACATTTAACACATCGGCGGACAGAACGCCTCTCGACATTGTCTCCACATAAAATAATATGACAGTAAGCCGGTCGACGTCAAAGTTTTCACTTGTATACAATCAGTATGCCATGCGGCACTCTATTTTCTATACTAACACAAGGAACGGCATTCTCTAGTGTCACCACGGATAAAATTTTAACCTTATACTGTCATATTGAAATAAATTCGCATAAACTCCAGAAATCTGTATCTTATACTGTCATATAGTGACGTTAAAAAAATGCAATGTATGAAATTTTTTTGTGACTGAACATGTTCAACCAGTGAGGGAGTACTGTCCGTCAATGTGTTAAACACATATACATATATCTCAGACGCATACATACATAATTTGGCAATAGTACATAGTCAAAGTCAAAGTCAAAATCATTTATTCAATATAGACTACTAGGTAGTACTTTTTGAACGTCATTTTTACAATATAGACAGCCCCCAAAACGCCTGCCCTTCACCGCTTCCTAGTGTTTTCGCTGGGAAGAAGAAACGGCGCAACAAACTCCCCAGCAAACACATTTCTGTCTGTTAAGTTATTAAAAGGCGTTATACAAAATAGAATTCACATCATTGTTTGGGGTACTTATTAATTTATTCATTGTCATAGTACAGTCAGAGAGTTCAAAATGGTTAAAATACTAATTTGGGTGTACATAGACAGCTCACATTTTACTGGAAATGTAGCTTTATAATTCATCAACATATATAATTCCTAGGAAATGTGTATAATACTAGCTGACCTGCGCAAGTTATGTCTGTGCCAAATCAGTTATTTGAAAATATATATTAACCAAAATAAAAAGTACCTAGTCTATGGCACTCAAGGAAAGAGGTACCTTTCTAACAGAGAAAAAATTTTCAAAATCAGTATCAGTAGTACCAGAGATTATCCTGATCATCCAAACTCACAAACTTTACCTCTATATAATATTCATAGAAGTATATATATAAAGTCTAGTAAAATTGTAGCAAGTGGCGGTCTATTTTCTGCCTACCACTGTGGAAGAAAGGTGAGTACTTCCTACCCCTGTATGAGTGTATGTATGTAGCAAGACTAAAATTATCTAAAAATAGTAATGGAAAACATAATGCTCAATACTATTTACCTTTCCTAGAGAGCACTTAGGGAAATAAGGTTTTTGCCACTCAAGGTACCCCTTGAGCGGCAAAAACCTTATTTCTTTACAGTTATTAGAGTAGGTAGCAATGACACAATTTCGGAGGGGATTTTAAAAAGAAATAGAATAAGGGTTAGTTGCTTTAAGAAGCTATTGGAAATAGGTTCGCCCCCTATTACATGGGACCTAAACATACCGGCTAACTGTGGGTGTTCATGAGTACGCCTCTGCCTAACCCTTCGGGGAATACAGGCGTGATGATGTTATGCTTTAAGAAGATATTGACATCATTCCATAGCATAATAAATGGCGCGAGCTCAATTGATATTTGACGAGGAAGTAAAGTCACTCAGGCAGGATTATGGGACATGCCAAGCTCTCATAAAGATGGTCATACAGGTAAATATAGTATTATGTTAGCCAAATAAACAAAATTTATGTTCTCACTTGATTAAAGTAGGCGCCGAAAATCTAATATGGTTATACTAATTTACCCTTATTCGGCATCGCAACCATTGCAGAATGCAGGAGGTATCATTAGCGAGCAGTTCATTTCCTTATAACACCTATCATTGACTGCTGAATGCCATCATTAAACAAATCAAAAATAAAATACATAATAACGAAAACATTCACTCACGCAGTTTTATTTTCCCGGTGACATTTGACATTTTTCATTTTATTTTTTCAATTTGATAGAACTACCATAAATTATAGACAAATGGCAGTAAATCGACTAAATAAAAAAATCTATGCAGGGCCAGACGCACCTCTAATGCATTTTGATCAACAAACAGCTGTCACCCCCGCTGTCACTGTCAATTTGTCATTTTGTCAAAATCACCAAAATTCCAGACCACTCATTCAGATTCACCAAAAGCATAAAAAATCAAGACAAAATTACATTTTTATATAAAGCAAAAGCGAGACAGCAGACATCGGTTGGTTAAATTTTCAAGAATACTTATTTGATAGTCCTTGGAACGCGTAGGGCTCCGGCATCCGAGAATTAGCTTTCCTGTGTGATGTTTTTCGTAATAATTGAATATTCTAATTGAATTAATCCACATAGGGTTGTTTATTAAAATAGTAATAATCTATTGGCGATATTATTTGTAATAAATCACCATGGATCTCCACAGACCAGTCGATCCTAATAAGGTAAAACATTTTTGATTCCAATAAAAGATTTTGGTAATATGCTGACTTAATACTAATAATTAAATGTGTTTCCTGTGTAGACGTACGAGGAATTGACCTCAGAAGAAAAATTAAGGTGAGCCTCAAATTTTAATTCGGTCGGCATTCCGGATCATTACCATTTTAGCAGTTTCATTTGGTAGGTATTTGATAAGCATACTGACATAGATAATAGCTAACACAAATAATTCCACATCATTGAAACATTAAATTAGATCAGTAATACATGTTTGCCCTATAGCATTTCTGGTAATACCATAAGATAGTAGTTTGATAAATAGGAATGCAAAGGCACTTCATTAAAATTTATTAAATTCAAGTAAATTTTATATATATTTTGGTTCCTTTTTTTATGTTTCTTCAACTGTAGTGATTTTATTATCACAAAAAATTATAGCCTGTAACCATCTTACTGTAAAGAAGAATCCATCCACATCTCATTCATTGAAATCAGATGAGTAGTTTTTATTTAGTGTTAAACATACATAACTGCCTCATTAGCCCAGTAGTCCTGAGCGCAACTGCTATGCTAGAGGTCCTGGGTTCGATTCCCAGGTCAAGCAAAGTGTTATTGGATTTTTCTATGAAATTCCCAGTAGCAGCTCGGAGTTAGGACTTTGTGCCCGGTTAATGGCAATAGGCTTGCCCCTTATTACATGGGACCTAAACATACCGGCAAAATGTGGGTGTCCATTAGTATGCCTCTGCCCAAACCTTTGGGGAATACAGGTGTGATGGTATGTCATGTTACATACATGCATGCACCCTTTTTCCGTAGTTGGGTAAATAGTACCTAATGATAAAAAAAAATCATACATACAGATCATTCTCGCTCAGTGGTAGGCAGAAACTACTGACCGCCACTTGTCACTCCCTATAATTTAATAACATGTCTTCCAATTTCATGTTACATTAGTGTAAATACCCTGGGTCATACAATTATAAATATTGAACAACTTCACTACATTCAGCAGTATAGTACCTACCATACAACCATATTTTCACACCTGTCTTCTATTGGGGAAGGCAGAGATTATAAATTTACAATTTGTATTATCCTGGCACACTACTTTCGCTTGATCTACCTCCTTTTTTGTTTAGGGTGCTCTTAACCTTCCCTTTTTTGTGAATGGCCGCATTTCGTTGTCGTATATTTGCTGAGCTTGGTCCATCCATACTCACCTCCTTTCTACATGCCCAAACCACCTGAACATACCTTTCTCAATCTTTGGTACATCTTCTTTCACACCGCACCTCTACCTTCTCAAACTGTTTGTCACTCTATCCTTCAGTATTATAGTAATGTATATTAATCGATTTATGGCTTCCAGGTATGACCATCAGAAGCTGCATGAGCTCCACAAGGGGCATGAGTCCATGCACACAACAATGGTGATGATCCTCATTGTCACACTAATTGTAGCACAGGTGGTTGTCATGGAGTGGAAGAAGAGGCATTACAGGTCCTATGCCGTGAGTATTGACACCTATGCTGACTAGACTTCATCAGAGAGATCATGATTATTATTTTATTTAGCATTTTCTTGGAGATCTCTTGAGACCACTAAACTATTGGGGCAGTTTGTGGAAATAGTGTGTGATTATGGCATTACAAAAAGTTTAATGAGCATAGGTACCATATATTATATGAATTGAAACACTGATACCTGATGACAATGATCTACTAACTATTTACAATTCAGATTTCACTTTTCACAGTTGAGGCACTGTGTATACCTTTGAAACTGTCAGAACTTTGCCGTATCTAAGGCTGTGTCAATAGCGCAGCAAGATGGAACTTTTCTGATTTCTGGGACATTTCCAGTTCTTCACCATGATGGCGATGTGGTCAATACCAGTGTTGATGAGTTTGAAGAACCAGTGGTGGCGGTTCATCACGATATGGAGTATATTCACCATGCTCACCGCTGTAGTCATAAGGAAGTCGACCAACAGACCTATGTCTGTCACCACGCCAAGGTTAGTAAACTAGATATAGCTGTAATTTCAAGTCAAAAAGTGATAAGTAAATACATTGTCTTCGAAAGAAACCACTGACAATTAAAAATCACTCTTGTATTATTTGTACTAAGTTGAAAATAGAATACAAGCATTCTAGCAATAGATCATAATGAGCAATCTATTTTTTGTACAGAATTAAAGAAAAATTCAACCAATTTTGAATTAAATGACATTTTAAACAGCTACTACTACATTTCCTGATGGAAGTCAATAAAAAAACGACAAATATTATATTGTTGTTGGACAAAAAACACACTGGTTGATTTTGTCGCGTTATACATTTATATTATTAAATACTATATCCCAGATAATATAATTTTAACGCTAGAAAATACACGAGTGACATTTCAATTATTGATCACAGATGGATATGATATTTCGGATATGGATATGGTTATTCGAATAATATTTTATTCTAATTGCCTCATTAGTCTAGTGGCCCTAACCGCGATGCAGTCTTGGATTCAGGTCTCGAGCCGTGTTATTCGTTTTTTTATGGGATAGGGGGCCAAACGATCAGACTAATCACCTGATAGTAAGCGATTACTGCCGATAATGGACATCCGCAACACACGCAAGAGGACTCGCATGTGCGTTGCCCGCCTTTTAAAAGGTTTTGGGCCTCCAGTATCCTCAATCAACCTGCGTAACACAACTAAAGTGATGTTCCGTGGAATCACTCTGGTCGAGCCTGCCCATTCGCCTGCCGAAGCATGGCTCTCCCACGTTTGAATGTGGTCATATTTGAATAAACCACTACACAAGTTGATGAATTATATTTTGGGCTCACAGCTGTGGTTAATAATAGATCAAATAATTTCCAGGCTAGTATACAAATGGTTCTACCTAATATACAAGGTAAGCTGTTTCCTGGGCGTGGTGGGCTATATCGTGATGATGCTGACGTTGTTCGGCCTCAACCTGGCGTTCGGCCACAAGCCCCAGCTGTGGATGGACGTGGCCCTCATGCTGCTGTTCTACGGACTGTACTTCGGAGTCCTAGGGAGGGACGTCGCGGAATACTGCACTGACAAAATGGCAGCGTCTATCGGGGTAAGGAATTTGATAATATTGTATTTATGTAATTTATAGATCTTTTATTTATGGGATAGGGGAGCAAACGAGCAGACGGATCACCTGATGGTAAGCGATAATCGCCGCCCATGGACACCCGCAACACCTGAGGAGTGACAAGTGCGTTGCCCGCCTTTTAAAAGGGTTTAAAGGGTGGGAATAGAACAAATAATGTTTTGCCTGTAATTTGTTACTTGAAGGGTTTGGTAGTCGGGTTTCTTGATTGATTCTTTAAATAAACTGTTTTTGTATAACACATTTTAATTTTTAATATACATTAGAGAAGTCAAGCTGTATCTCAGGTTCCGTTTAATTATTTGAGTAAAGAAGTAAGTTTTAAGATGGAGCACATACCTACATTCTAACAGTGATAACAAAATTAAAATCTATTCAGTAGTTTTTGCGCCAACCCGTAACAAACACACAAACAGACTAGAATTTTAAAAACCCCATTTTTGGTTTGGAGACGTTTATATACCCTAACCCACTTGTTTTTTTTTAAATATCTTCAATGTACAGACACAGCTTTTTTACAATTTTATAATAGTAAAGATAATCCTTGTTCCAGTATTATACACAGGAGGGTATGCCGACTCGACAGCTGGACAACAACGTGTGCGCAGTGTGCGGGAACCAGCTGCTAGTCAATGTCAATGAGGAGGGCGTGCTGGGTATGTGTAGACATTATTGTACTCCCATCATCATTATTCAAAGTTTTAATAGGCATTATCATATAAGAAATACAGTTGAAAATTGTATAAAAAAATGTGGTATTATCTGCAGATGAGTGTTACATAACATACCATCACGCCTGTATTCCCCGAAGGGTTAGGCAGAGGCGTACTAATGTTCACCCACAGTTCGCCGGTATGTTTAGGTCCCATGTAATAGGGGGCGAGCCTATTGCTATTAACCGGGCACAAATTCCTAACTCCGAGCTGCTACAGGGAATTTCATAGAAAAATCCAATAACACTTTGCTCGACCTGGGAATCGAACCCAGGACCTCTAGTGTAGCAGTCGCGGTCAGGACTACTTGGCTAATGAGGCAGTTGAGTGTTACAAGTCGAGTCTTATTTCCAGTACTCATATCTAATCGAAATAGAGTTCAATTTTGCATGCAAAAAAATCCGATATAGATAGATGAGTGTTATTTGCGTCTTGCATCCTATTTCGAGTTCTCGTATCATATCAAAATAGAGTTCAAATTCGCATGCATAGAAAATTTGCCGATATCATCAAAAGAGTTTTACTATGATCATTTTCAGATCAGAGTTTTATTATGATTACTTGTAAAGTTTCAGTAGTATAAAAAAGTAAGGAAATTTATTTAGGCAATAATTCAGCAACTGGCTCATAAGTTTAATGGTTGTAAGCGCGACTGCTACGCTACAGATCCCGGGTTCAATTCCCGGATCGAGCAATGTCTGCCCGGGCCTAGTGCCGCTATGACCTGCCGTGACTTGAGCTGTGCGCTAAATTGATTGCCGAAAGATACTTAGGGCCACTTGCACCAACTTCTTAAATGTGTTTAAATTGCATTTAAATACAATTTTTCATAGAAATTTCGTGTTTAAATACAATTTAAATATAATTCGCATATATACTTTCTTTTTTTTAAAAAAAGCTTACTAGCAATGTGGGTCTCACATTACTAGTATTCTTGTTAAAAACAATAGTAACATTATATGCTTCCTTCCAATATAAAATCGAGCTAAGACAATATAAATCAACACAAGAACAAGAAACATGTGATAGGACCGGTTGCCAGTTCACAGGCGTTAACTTTTTTTTTTAAAAAGCTTACTAGCAATGTGGGTCTCACATTACTAGTATTCTTGTTAACCCCTCGTGCTAAGTTAAAATGCTTGTGTTACGAGTGGGTTCACGTTGGTAGTGCAATGGATGGGTATCGAACCGGCAACCACGTGATCGCAAGTCCAACGCCCTAGCCATAAGGCTACCAACGCTTCTATCCATATCTATACTAAAAATAATGTTGTATTTGTAGAAAATACATACAAGTTGACTTGTGGCCACGTGTTCCACGAGTTCTGCATCCGGGGCTGGTGCATCGTGGGCAAGAAGCAGACCTGTCCCTACTGCAAGGAGAAGGTGGACCTCAAGAGGATGTTCACCAACCCGTATCCTTTTACACGTCCCTTTAAATACTAATTTTCAATGGTAAAAAATGTACACAACGTAAGTGTTATTTCACGTCGGTTTTCTGTGAGGCTGTGGTATCACTCCGGTCGACCCGGCCCATTCGTGCCGAAGCATGGCTCTCCCACGTTGATGGTATTTTTTTTCGGTTTGTTTCCGTATGCAACGCATTCGGAAATTTGTTAAAGCTTCAATTTATTCTTTAACCATGCATGTCAGCTGGGACCGTCCTCACATTCTGTATGGACAGCTCCTAGACTGGATCAGGTGGCTGGTGGCTTGGCAGCCCCTCATCCTGTTCCTGGCGCAAGGCATCAACTGGCTGTTTGGCCTCGAATGAGAACCGCTCCAAGCTCTGCGGTTCCACAGACGCTATTACTGAACAGTTGCATTTTTGTGTTGTGTTCAATTTAGTGTTAATGTAAGCAAATGAAGTGTCGAATCCAGTCATATAGGTAAATCTGCAAAATATAATTAATAGCTGCCCGGCCCGGCTTCGCCCGTTTTCCCGTAGGAATTAAGCATTTTCCCGCGGTAAAAAGTAGCTGTTATACATACATACCATCACGCCTTTATTCCCCGAAGGGTTAGGCAGAGGCGTACTAATATACACCCACAGTTCACCGGTATGTTTAGGTCCCATGTAATAGGGGGCGAGCCTATTGCCATTAACCGGGCACAAATTCCTAACTCCGAGCTGCTACTGAGAATTTCATAGAAAAACCCAATAACACTTTGCTTGACCTGGGAATCGAACCCAGGACCTCTAGCGTAGCAGTCGCGCTCAGGACCACTTGGCTAATGAGGCAGTAGCTGTTCATCAGGGATAATTTCGGCTTCTAGTGGTAATTTTTTTCAAATCGGTCCAGTAGTTTCGGAGCCTATTCAATACAAACAAAGACAAGAAAACAAACAATCAAATATTTCCTCTTTATAATATTAGTATACATTAAGCCGCTTACTATCAGCCGGGCCGTATGCTAGTTTGCCACCTTAGTGGTATAAAAAAAATGAAGGAAGAATGCAGTATCTTAATGTAATAATCAGGCATCGGAATAGGCAAATTTTTTAAGTACCAAATGTCTTAAAATGCTCTACGAATTCCTAACATGGATATGACTTTTAATCCTGGGTTCGGGGTTTGATATTTATTAATTTCAAAAAGTTAGCGCTGGTAGAATTTTGTACTAGAAATTACTATGCACCTATCCAAAATTTCATAGATCCCTACTAATTTTTTCCTACTTAAGGTTTGATGGCTAACTATTGGAGGACCTAGGTAACTAGCCTAACCAGGTACCTAGTATTTTACGCCACCTAGTTTGTATTTAGCATAAGAACGAAGAGTTTTAGAAGACAAATTATTAATTCCGAAAGTTTTAGAAAATATTTTTATTGATATAAGTACTTACTATCCCGGGATATCCATGTTAGGATTTCGTTTTACGTCATTTGATACTTAAAACTCTACCTATTCCGACCCGTGGTAATAAGGCTTATTTTGCTATAGCTAATCGTGTTCGAAACGATCATATTTCTTTCCTGTTATTTACATTATTTTTCTTGAACGGAACATAACATATTAGCAGTTCTCGATTTCTCTTTAAAAGTCTTTATTTTGTTATGCGACTTCAAAAGGGCAATTCATCTGTACATATTTTCCATGTATGTTCGTGTATTATTTATTGAACTGATTTTGACAGATGTGTGACCGAGTATTTTTCCAAAACAGTTCTAATATAGATAATATGTATGTATTTTGTTGGTTGGCATCTGTATGGGTAGGTACTACAAATAGTATGAAGTCAGATTTATGCAAAAAACAATATTTATTTTAAAAATAACACAACATAATAATGTAACTAGTAACGAGAGGAAGTACATCAATTGTATATACAACGGTACCTTATATACAACTAGAGGTAAGCTATTTACTATGTTAACTATTAGTTAACTAATCCAAATTTATATATTATTTTTTTACTTTATTTACTGAGAAAATATCGTGATTCTATTCATTTAAGTCGATTATTCGACTCCTAATTTACAGGGTCTATTGAAGATCGATTCTTGGATTAGAAAAAAAAAGATTGTTTCTCAAGGTGTTATTTATTGTTTTAATAAAAATAAATACATAAGTATAGAGGCTGCATATAAATGCTATTTTGTATCTGTTGACAATTACCTTGACCTACCTACCTACCAGTTTCAGTACCTACTAGTTCCGTAGCCAATAATCGAATGAAACGCATTTAATTATTGGCTTCAAAATCATTAATACATGTATAATGTATATACAAGGTGCGATTTAAAGTCGTGATTTTACTCGTCAAACGGACCAACTTTCCTTATGAATAACTGCCCTTAAAAAACTTTTCATTTAACATACCTACCTAAATGTTGTATTTTGCTAAATCTTGTCTGCCTTTTGTATAAGAAGACGTATTTATTTTTAACTAATAGTAGTCGGTTTCGTAGGAAAACAGTACGTTAAATTGATTCATCATTTGACATTGATGAAAATTTGACATTACATTAATGTCAAATATGACATTACTGTTGTGTCAAATTTTGATCTTCAGTAAGGAAAACACCCCAGAGATAGGCTAACCTGTCAGTACTTCTTACATTGAAGGACACTGAAATAAAACCACTTTTAAAAGATTTTATCGCGTTGTATTTTAAATAATTAATAATGGCATTTATTCAATGAAATCAAAGAACACTTGAACATAAACAGTGTAATTAAAATTACTATGACATTGACAAGGTACCAATTATGTAAACATTGGTGGGACAATGCTTGCTGTCCATAGCCTGCTGACTCCTCAATTAGGCAGAACCTGTATCTTGGGAAGCAGTACATACTAGCATTTTTTATAATTTAATTATGTTCCGCCCGCGGCTTCGGCCGCGTGGAGTTCGATGACTCCCAAAAGGAATAATTTCTCCTGATTTTGTAACATTTTTCATTGATGCTCCGCTCCTATTAGTCTTAGCGTGATGTTATATAGCTTATAACCTTCCTCGATAGTTAAATATTTTTTAATTCGAACCAATAGTTCCTGTAGTAGATTAGCGCGTTCAACCAAATTCTTCAGTTTTGTAATAGTGGTATAGATTCCCATTTCTGTCAGGAAACAGTATTGAACGACAATTTTGAACCGTTTTTTGACTTACATTGAATGTAATCCTCCATTGTATTGTATCTACAATAAAAAAATGTATCTTTAATATTTTATGGTTAAAAAGAAAATGAAAAATGGATATTTTCTTTAATGGCGCTGATAGGATAACGGCATTCAAACGACCTAACATTAAATAGCCTTTAAAATAACTGTGACATTGTAGGTTTTCACACTAGAAATAAACTTTTTTTTTAAATATCAGATTTGTGCCCTGACATGAACAGACGCCGATACGTCAAGCTATATATATATCCAGTATAGGCTGAGCTCGCATTATATAGACTTTCCTTGCAACGAGAGGTCAAGGAGTACTGGAATAATATAGTAATACATGCTAATGAAAAACAGTAATGAATTATTCTTTTAAAGCAGTCTTTCTCAAATCGATAATGTCCCCTTGTGGGTTCTGGACGCCTACAGATGAGCTGTAAAGGGTCCAGAAAATATTGTTTGTTTTGAAGTGGTTAAAGATAATCTAAAAAAAATTGGAGGGCGCTAAAAATATTTGTTTCTCAAAGTGGGCGTAATTGAAATAAGTTTGAGAACCTCTGCTTTAAAGAATTATCAATTGTATACACCATTGTTGTATGTAAATAATGGTATTCTTACGGAATGTTTTGCGTTGAACTTTGTAATTGTAAATATTATAATGTATATTATAGTTATTGTAATCATAGGTGTGAGTGGTCTTGGTCATCTTAGACAGTAAAACAGACCTTTGGTGTTTATCATAAGATTCAAAATATATTGAAACGAAATGCTAAGAACATAAACTTACAATTGCCATTTTTTTATAAGTGTGTTTATTTTTGTCTCGGATAAAAATTGCACCAGCGAAGATCCCCAGTCAGTCCTCCAGCCTTTGTAAATAAAATAGACGAGAATCCGGGTCGGTCACAATATCTCCGATACTATAAATTATTTATTAAAATTTTAACCTTATATTGATGGTCTTAAAGTTCATACGATGAACAGTTGAAGGATTTCCATCTGTTATTACCTAAGTAACACTGATTTGTGTGATCGAATCGGACGCGCGAATTTTGTTCGGTGCTGTTACTTCAGTCCACCTCTCAGGTGTCTCAACCGTGAGCCCCTGCCACCAATGTCTCTTGCCTGCTAGTAAGTATATAGTGATTTTTTAGAGTCCATTGTGTTACAGGAAATGTAGAAAAATTTCTACTTTGTTGTTGTTTGTGTTTCTATTGTTGCCACAATAAGGTCCATTTTAAATAAAATGGACCTTATTGTGGCAACAATCTTGTCAACCATATCCAGTATGTATATGGTTGCATGATTGTTGTCACGTGTTCGGGAATCTTACTGTAATTAATCAAAAGTTGAAATGAAACTACTTTTTACGGATTGTATCGCGTTGTATTGACATTATTTTATTCCCGACGTTTCGGATCCTTTACAGCATCTATGGTCACGTGTAGACTGAGGTGTTGGTCGTCTTAATGTTAACAATACTAACAGCTACCTTACATTTTTGTTAATTGTTGGCGATCCGATTCACGCAGAATGAGCTCACCGTGTCCTTTGGTCTTGCAGTTTTGGGCTTGGATTTAGATTTAATTGATTCTATAATGGGGTTCCAAGCAGCTGGTAAATTTAAAATTAAGACGACCATCACCTCAGTCTGCCCGTGACCATGGATGCTGTAAAGGATCCGAAACGTCGGGAATAAAATAATATCAATATAACGCGATAAAATCAGTAAAAAGTAGTTTCATTTTAATGTCTAATATTCGCGTAAGTGTCAGAAATCAGTATAATCAAAAGTTGCCATTTTCGGCCCTCGTGTGACCCGATTTACTAATTACAATTCATTAGTATTTATTATATTTTTAATTGATATGTTATGCGTTCCTCCTGACAATATTTATGCTTTGCCATTCCATGTTGTAATTATCTATGTGTGTCTGAATTTATTAAAAGTATTTTTGTAATATAAAACGATCAATTAAGTAAAATACCTATTAAAATAATTCTTTTGTTTGTACAAAAATAAATTATGTTCGGAATGTTTATTTTTCATTACTTTCTTACTGTTAGTACCAATAGGAGACATTATTCTTCTATATATTTTTACGTTGTGAAGAGACGTAATAGTGTGATTCTAAGAAAAAAAAACCTAGGTTTAACAGATCTTTTTTCATAACAAGAGGGAAGGTAAGCGTCCTTTTGGGAGAATGCATAGTACTTATATATATAGAAAGATAGTTCGAAATTTCTAGGAAATATTAATTGATCTATTGGGTATCGTACATTTAGGATACCAGGGGGCTCAAATGTCTCTCACACAAAGATAATTAAATGTTAGTTAAATACTAGCAATAGACGGGACAATATCACAAACAAAATCGTAATTTGTTACGTTTTTCTTGCTCGATCTTGCTTGGTCAAAATTTTTGCCAATTCCTAATTTTCGCTCTATTCTGAATTTCTTTGTCCAAGCACATGTCTGAGATGACACGCACTTGTATTAAAGTTCATGTGCCGAAGAAATTGAAATGTTATTTGGTTTCACCGCGTGGGCACTTTTACCAAAATGTTGGATAATTAATGCGAGGCGGCTCCTGAAAATGGACGGCTTCCGCTCCATACATTCGAACAGATTAAATTCTCAACTAAAAGCGTCTACACACGGCCCTAAAATCGGAGGAGATATCGGAAGAGTGATGGTGGGTATGAAATCGGCTACTACTCTACACACGTCCCTGTCAGTTAGTACGCAGCCCACCGTGCAGCAAAGCTCTCGTTGATCCAAGATGCCGTCTACACTTCCTAAGCAACAAAAAATAGGCATCACAAAAACAAAAGAGAAAGACTTTGGTAAAGAGGTGGTTGATGAAACGCCATGAATTGAGTCACATGAACGTGATGCGACTTAAAGAAACATCTGATTTAAAACACTTTTTACATACATACCATCACGCCTGTATTCCCCGAAGGGTTAGGCAGACGTGTACTAATGTACACCCACATTTAGCCGGTATGTTTAGGTCCCATGTAATAGGGGGTGAGCCTATGGATATTAACCAGGCACAGATCCCAAACTCCGAGCTGCCACCGAGATTTTCATAGAAAAACCCAATAACACTGCTTACCGGGGAATCGAACCCCAGGACCTCTAGCATAGCAGTCGCACTTGGGACCACTAGACTAACGAGGCAGTTTTTAATAAAACATTTTAATTAAGAATGGTTTTGAAGAGCTCCTCAATTAACTTAAAATTAACAAAATTACCAACACGCGTCCTCTTGCCACTACGCTCGCACGATCATCGCGGTGAAATCGGACCCGATTTCGCTACACACGCGCCGACAACGCTCCCTAGACGATAATAGGCCCTAAATCGTGAGCTCGCCCGAACCGATTTCTGAGTTAGGGGTAATAATAATAATAATGATTACGATTTGCCTACACACGAGGCGATTTAGGGTGCTCCCCAACACTCTTGCCCGATATCGCCTATGATTTTAAGATGATTTTAGGGCCGTGTATAGACGTTAAACCTTTTTATAGAATGAAGAAGTCGGCATTCGCCACTTCATAAAAGAAGTCGTTTGAGTTCGTTTTTCAATAGCCATTAAGAAAAAGAAATAAAACACCTCATTCACTTCTTTTTTCCAATTGCTGTCAGAAAACAATTCTCAAAACTAAATAGTATGCCGAACTACACAAAAACAATGTAATTTTTTAATAATATTCTAAATCTTAAATTTGGTGTGTTTATATTTATATATTTTGAATAAAATTATTGTGTCGGGAGTCAATATGCTAGGGCCACTTCGGTTCTGTTCTCATGTGAAACACATGAACCACGTCGCGCTCGCCCTCAATAATAGCTGTCTAGGGCAAATAATTAACGGCCTAGGTAAGTCTCTATTTTGAATTACTTTTTTCTTGCATCTTTTTGCTGCATCATTTATCGTCAAGGTCGTTGACAAACTCCTATTCACCACATGGATTCGGCAGCGCTCATACACAGACTCCATCAGACACACCATACTATCCCATTTAGGTCATAATTCACAGCTTGTATTACCATGTCTATCCCTCTCCTAGGCTAATGCCACATCGGACGGAAAAAAGAAGAACATCCAACCTTTCATATTTGACCGATCCATTTCGTATGAACATACTGAGCGACACATCTTCTGTCAGATGTGGAATCACCCATAAGCTTGAATCAAATTTATCAGCACCGATAACTATTTATGCAGATTAATGTGATTCAGGTTTTCCTTACTCATTGTTCTCCTATCTTCACACACGCAACCAACGTCCGCGTTTGAATTGGGTCACATGGCCCTCGTATTGTTTGAACCTACAAATTCTATTAGACTGCATAAGAACCCTCAATATTTTGTTGTTACAGCGAGTCGTCTTCAGTACTCACAAGACAGAAAAGGGTGCTGTAAAGATATCGCACAGACAACCGGCAAGAAAGTGGAGCCTTGGCCGAAATCGGACCCACCAGCGCAGGCGTGGCGAGCAGAGTGCCCGCAAGAACCCCAGCCCGTCAACTACGACCCTTACAGAATAAAGGTCCCAGATGTTGTCGTGCCACCTCTGCCACCCAGCAACGTCAAGGTAACTACACCTTCCTAATATTTAAAACGATAAAAGAATTTGAACCTTTGCGACATTGTTAAAACGGTGTTTGAATAGTGCGTTTGACGAAATCAGATCCCCGCGCCGTGAAATTAAGTATCTAATGAAATCCAGCTTGTGCTTTGTTCATCAGCGGACGGGCGTGGTGTACACGACCACTGACCAGCACGGCCGCGGTCAAGACTCCTCCAGCTACCAACGCCAGTCCCAGCAAGGATTCCAACAAGGCGAACAGCAGGCGACCCAGGAGGAGGAAACCAAAGACCCAACCTTCCTCGGAATGCTAAAAGGCTTCTTCGGAAAATTCAGAGGCAAACAAGGCAAGAGTGGAGAAGGCGATGCCATGATGAACGATAACCGAGAGCTTCAGTGGCTCTATCTATGAATCACCGCCTCGCGAAATCAATACAAACAGAACATGACAATATAATTTAGAAGATCATACTGAAATAGACATTTTACAATACAATGATGGTTTCATTTTAATTTTTATACAACTTAAAGGGGCCTTGAATTTCGTCCAACGCACTAAAACACCTTCCTGCCGATAGTCCTGAAGTGAATAGTAACATTTTTTGACAGGAAATTCCAAATGAGGACGCCAGGGAGCTGTTCAAAAACCCGGAATTTTGTTTCCACTCGAGTTCTAGTGTTCAAGACTTGTTTCACAACTCGCCTATCGTGCACCCTGATTACTGGAAGGACAAGCCAGTGAAGAAACTGACCGAGGTGGTGAAGGAGGTGTTGCCTAAACTTGGTTACCATGGCAAGAATAAATACAAGTACGCATTCCATGAGCCATGGAAGCCGCTGGACCGTATGGCCTTGTTGGAACAAGCTGAGAAGCAAGAAATGGAGCAGTCAGAGGACATGTCTATTGAAACAGATACGCACTTGACACGTGGGCTCTGATTTCCGTTTTATAAAAAATAAGGATCGCTTTGCTCAGCTTCCTAGTTAAATGTCGCATAGTTTCGAATAAATTGCCGTTGCATGTTTACAGCGTTTACTTTAATTTGTATTGATAGAAATAGAAATGATGAACTAATATTGTAGAAAAATACAAGTGTGCAGATTGATCGATTCAATCGAACTTATTAACAGTCTTATGAGACTGTTAATATTGGAATTCTTTCAAAATTCCTCACGATGAAAAATATGATAAAACCAGGCACAACTATGTAATATCTAATTAAGTAACTAGTAAGACTCCAATGATGTTTTCTGAATACTTTGATGTTACGTTTGTTATGCTGCATGTACCTATAACATAAAAAAAATATCACTCATCAAGGCCACAAGTCCTACCATGGCAAATTGGCGGGCGATATTTCAACGGCGCATAAGGGTGCTCCCTAATGCACTATGCGGCAGGTACTATTTTACAGAATAAACTGGAATTGACGGTATCAACTCTAGCCATTCTTAAAAAGTACTCTCATACAAAAGATATGATTGAGAGTATTTCCACTCATTAGGGATAGTTTAGTCCGACAATGCGGTAATTACATGCATTTTTACATACATTGGAACAAAATTTAATAAGGACGTATATTGTCCACATTTAAATGTGCGGAATCATCTAATTTTGGGATAGCAAACAAGTAGCGTTGAAGAGGGCAGGTGCTACGAACGTGAATTTAAGGCTCGTCTTGAAGAAATAGCTGGAGAGCCTCTTTGCCCTCAGTTGCTAGCGGACGCAGGTACTCTCGTCTGCTGGAAACTGAGGGCGCAGATGTGGACGTTATGTCGGTTTCGGGAAGTGTGTTTCACATGCGCCGGGAGCACCTCGTTTGAAGCTACCATCAGCAGGCCTGGACTAAGAGTTCCAGGGCCCCTAAGAACTTGGCGTTTTTGGCCTCTTGAAGCTACGAGGCAAGCCAGGCTATTGAGCATATTTATACGTCCCCTAGGCTGGCTGAGCCCCCAGTCCGGAGCCTTGTAGGCCTAGGCGGAAATCCATCAGTTTTGTATAACCCAGCTAAAACGGTGTACCTATCTACCCTAAGATTAACAGCATTTACAAAATGAATTTCAGCCCATGCTTGACTGCGCTAAGATGCAAGGTCCGTGTTCCTTGAAGCCAGCGGCTGATCCTCCATCTCCACCGCCCCCTCCGCCCCCGCCATTTCCTTGGTTCTATATTTGGGCTTTGTTATCCTTCTTCGGTACGTTTGGTTTGGTGAGTATCGACAACTTTTTTTTGTTAATATTATAAAATCTTAACAAAGCTGTATCTGTACATTGAAGTTATTTAAAAAAACAAGTGGGTTAAAGTACTTAAACGTCTCCGAACCCAAAAATGTGATTTTTAGAATTCTTGTTTGTCGGCTATTCTTTTTGCGGTCACTAAAAGATCATCACTGTTGGTTTTCTTCGCGAATCCATTTCTAATCCTAATAGAGTTTCACGTAAGCGAAGCCGCCGTCAAAAGCCAGTTTATTAATAAGAATGCGGCCTAAAACTTAAACACTTGTAATATTAAGATATTATTGATCGCCATAACTGTTGTGTATAAGAGAAACCTTTCTTCAGATCATCTTATTAAAGGCTGATTGTTGATCTAACGTTAAATTGCTTTTGTCCATATTCTAAGTTAATTATATTCACATTGTTGAAACCTGTTCGTCAGTACTTTTCGGAGCACTCCAAGAATACGGGAAGGCTTCATCAATTATTTTCACAAGTATCTACAACAGCAAACACATCAAATAACAATATTGCGTCAAGAAGAGTCGTAAGAACGGTGAGAGGTCGCGACGAACTGAATATGGACCCAACTAGCAAATTATTATTTAGAAATGATCGCTGCATTGCATAGCAATTATTAGCAAGGACCATCTTGCCCTGCTTGCATTACATACCTACCTATGTTATAAGTTTTTGAAAACGTTACCATACTAGGCTTTTCTCCTCGGGGGCATTTTATGATTCACAGGTCTCTCATTGGCTCTCCGTATTCTTAGACGTCAGATTACGTATACTGGAGAAATATAGCACATTGCAAAGTCGTGTGTTCGTGAATCATATGGTGCTTCATCAAAGGTGGTTATTTTACGTGTTTGCTTCTGAGGCAGCAAGGCCTCAGAGCACTTCGACCCAATGGGATCTTTTGTGCTTCCCCTAGATACCTAATGGTATCTAGGGGTAGCACAAAAGATCCCTGATGAGGATTACCTCATCCTCCCCCAGTTCTTCAAACAGCCCTTCCATAAGCTTTATAATGAGGCCTGGGGGTATGAGTCTGTAGTCCTCTGGTCCTGGATAACCCTGCCCCAAGAGGCACATTCGCTTTCTAGCCAGTGCATCGCATGTACACAGAAGGTGTTCCATGCTCTCAATTTCCCTTTTACAGGCCCTGCAGGCTGATGTCTCCGTCAGACCAATCTTTCGAAGGAGAGCGTGAGTCCCGAAATGTCCGGTTAGCGCCCCCATCAAGTGACGGGCCTGTCGCGTGCTTGAGTTCCAAATGGCATTATGCCATCTTGATGAGGAACCTATGAATTTCTTGGAGTGAGCAAGTCCCGTGAGGCTCAACCACTCATCCATGTGCCTCGCCCTTGCGTACTCCCGAAAATAAAATTCTGCAGGCCTGGACTTAGAGCCGAGGTCCAGGGCGCCTAGGCACTTGGCATTGGGGCCCCTTCAAGCCAGGCTTTTGAGCTTATTTGTAGGCCCCGTAACTGGGACTGGGGCCCCTAGGCAGTCTGGGTCCCTAGACCGAGGCCTTGTAGGCCTAGGCGGAAATCCGGCACTGGTTCCCTGCGGGGATCGATCCCACATAAGTTGTGACGTAGAAATGCTGAGCCACTAGGCTAAACGTGTCGTCAACAGCTCGGGTCCCTCTATTCTTCGGGATTCAATATTTGTCTATTATATTATGTATTAGTCTCAAAATATACTAGGTACATATTTTGCTAGTTGGGTCTACTTTATTTTGACAAGAGATGCAATGGATATCCGAATATCCGGTATCTGGCCTATCCGATAAAATATTCAGCAGTTATTCGGCCGGATAGGGGATCAGTATTTGGCTAGGACCGGATATTATTATATATATGATTATTTTATATGATATTCTAGCAGTGTTGGAAACAAATGGGCCTATGGTCATTTAGTGGACTGTAAACTGATTAAAATTGATGAAAAACTTTTTAATTTTTACAAAACATAAATATGAATCTATAATAACCATTACGCTAGAAGAACTATTAAAAAAGTATTTTGTTACTAAATTGCTGATTAAGTAGTTAACCTATCTGTATGGAGTGCTAATTTGTGCTACTAAGAAATACCACTGACTATAGAGAAAAACAAAATTTAAAAAATATTTACAAGCGTAATATTTTGTAAAGGTGGGTCTACGGTAGGCGAACCGAGCACGAGCCGAACACAATTCGTCTAGTGTGGACCAACTTACAAGCCTAGAACGAGCGCGCTGCGAGCATTTTGTTCATGCTCGGCTGCGTTCCGCCTGTTGTCGTTTTTTTGACGAACACAAAGGGATTTCGTTGTACGTCCACACTTGACGCCGCGAACGACGAAGCCGAGAACGGCTCCGCTTGTGCTTCGCTCGTGCTCGGTTCGTCTAGTGTAGACCCGCCTTTAAATTACGTATATACTTAAGCAGTTTTAATAAAATTGTTACGTGGCATTTCTTACAAAGCTTGCCGAATATCCGGCTACTGGGTGGATATCTGCCTATCCGGCCAAGGTCCGAGCCGGATATTCGGTATCTGTGCTTATTTAATCCGTTGCATCTCAAATTTTTATTATATTTCAGATGTATAAATTATATATATGGAGTCTACAAAGAGAGAAGGTTTCGAGTGATAAACCTATATGTAAGTATTTTTTTTGTATCAATTTATACTGCACATCTAAACATCCATCCATAAAATCTCGTCACACGATTTTTTTACTCCCCTTTTCTTGAATCGAACCCAAGACCTCTAGCGTAGCAGTCGCGCTCAGGACTACTAGGCCAATGAGGCAGTTATCTTTATATCTCTATAATCTTTTATGTTTTCAATAACTTTTTTTTTGGTTTGCCTTCACATTCTGAACATACGTCTTAAAGGTGACGTCAGTAACATCTATTGAAAAGCAAGTTACTTTGTCTCTCAACCGACATGACTTACCTTACGGTTAGTTCTATGTCGTACGATACATAGTTTATATAAAACAGTGATTGTTACCATTTGTTCCCAGGGCGACCTCGGCGCAAGATCAAACGGCCATATCACGACAGGGACCTTCCAGTGTGCGTGCAGTATCTAATAGTCGGCACGGGGGCGGCTGGCTGGGCAGCCTACAGGGCTATCATGCAGCACGACAAAACCGCTAAGGTATGTATTTATACAGCCCTGCACTGCTGACTTGGGGAGTCCGTCGCCCGATCAGACAATGAAAGAAAAAAAAAATTTTACTAGCTTCTGCCCGCGACTTCGTCCACGTGGAATAGTTACTTGGTCTTAGCGTGCCTTTAGCCTTCCTCAATAAATGGGCTATCTAACAAAATAATTTTTCAAATCGGACCAGTATGATTAGCGCGTTCAAGCAAACAATTCAACTTTATATGTATATAATAGCTTCCGCCCACGACTTCGTCCGCGTGGAAAAGTTACTTAGTCTTAGCGTGATGATATATAGCCTATAGCCTTCCTTGATAAATGGGCTATCTAACACTGAAATAATTTTTGAAATCGGACCAGTAGTTCCTGAGATTAGCGCGTTCAACCAAACAAACAAACTCTCCAGCTTTATATATTAAGTATAGAAGTATAGATTTGTAAAGGACACCCGAAATACAGTCAGGAAAAGAATAATAACTACCTTCTATAATAACCAGAGATCGGAATAAGTAGAGTAGGTATATGTACCTAAAGTTCGAGGAAGTAACATAGAGTTGATTATACCTTCTCTAAAATCCCGGAATCATAAACATGACGATGAAATCCCGGGAACTAGGAAATTGCAAAATACTTATTGCTTTGAATATATTTGAATTATATAGTTCAGATGTACTCAAAGCGCAATATTCCCAAGAATTAAGAAATTGCAAATTACTTATTCCACTTTGATTACATTTATAGAATACATTCAATAAATGAATGCTTTAACTAATTTGCAATTTCTTACCTAACTCCCGGGTTTTATTAGTCATGTTTAATTGTTTATGATTCCGGGATTTTAGAGGATGTATAATCAACTCTATGTTACTTACTTCCTCGAACTTTAGCTAAATAAATATTCTTCTTCTACGACATTTTTACACAGCACCATCTAGTCCCAAACTAAGCAGAGCTTACTATGGGTACTAGACAATGGATATAATACTTGTATACTATTTTTTTGTAAATACATACTTATAATACATAAGAAACACCCAGACGAACACAAACACTTATATTCATCAAATAAATATATTTTGTGTTCTGTGGGAATCGAACCCACGACCTCATGGTCAGCAGTCCGGTACTCGAACCACTAAACCACAGAGGTCGTCAAAATATACTCTGATCTACCAAATTATACTCTACCTATTCTGATCTCTGATAATAACTAAATTATGGTACCCAAGTGAACTTCACAAATCGGCCCAATCTCGGCATAATGCCTTTTTGCCAGTCAGATCGACGCTGGTCTTCCGAAAGGACCGGTGGCCTCATTAAATGCCAACGTTTCGGGGCCTTTGCAGCGTCCATGGTTACGGGCGGAGGTTTGGCTTTAGGCTGCTAAATAAGTATCATGTATCTATTACCTGCGTGGGGGACGGGATATAATACTATTTCTCACTCCCACAAGAGTAGCCATCTCGTAAGAGGCGAAACAATATCTGATATGTTTGGTAGTAGGATCTCTTGGGGTCGTCGGAGTCTGTCGTAAAGCACCTTGGTGTGTTTCTACTTTTGCGCGTAAGAGAGCCAGTTCCCCCTCGGTTGCTGCGTTCTGCAGTCCGTAGGGGATCTTTAGGGTCGGCAACTCCTCTGGTGTTGCAGGTGTCATGGGCGACGATGGCAACTTACCACCAGGTAGCTCGTCAGCTCCTGTGTCAATTTTAACAATAAAAATAGTTTGTATTTAGGTATGTGCCTCATTAGCCAATTGGTCTTGAGTGCGACTGCTACACTAGAGGTCCTAGGTTCGATTCCCAGGTCGAGCAGTGTTATTGGGTTTTTCTATGAAATTCCCAGTAGCAGCTCGGAGTTTGGAATTTGTGCCCGGTTAACGGCAATAGGCTCGCCCCCTATTACATGGGATCTAAACATACCGGCGAACTGTGGGTGTACCTTAGTACACCTCTGCCTAACCCTTCGGGGAATACAGGCGTGATGGTATGATTTAGGTATGTTTTGTATGGAAATAATAGAAATACTCTCGGTTATTCAGGTATTTTTCATAACGAAAGAAGATTCCATACCATACAAAAGGCCGCCAATGAGTAAAGAGATGTGGTTTAACGAAGAGCCGCCCGACATCAAGACCCTGAGTTATGTTGAAGGTGGAAGGAGAAGAACGTAAGCATCACTAGCAGCTTCTTGAATATTAAGGGCCCCCGTGCACTAGGCAACCAGCCTGCGGTAGCCAGTTGAACATATTATGACGGCGTTAATTTCAATATTTGAAATTTGACTCAGCGATTGGCTTCTGCGACACGTGTTGTAGGTTCGATCCATACTTTGGCCCAGTAGCTTTCATTTAATGAACATTTTTTTATTATTATAAATGATATTTATTTCTGTAAATAGATCTTTTAAAGACACATTGACTTGTAAAAGTGTTGAAATGAAACTACTTTTTACGGATTTTATCGCGGTATATTGATATTATTTAGTACCCGACGTTTCGTCACCACCTCAGTCTGCCCGTGACCATGGATGCTGTAAAGGATCCGAAACGTCGGGAACTAAATAATATCAATATACCGCGATAAAATCCGTAAAAAGTAGTTTCATTTCAATGTCTAATATTCGCGTAAGTGTCAGAAATTGTAAAAGTGTCTTTAAAAGATCTATTTACAGAAATAAATATCATTTATATATGATTTGTAAAAGTCATAGGAAGTCTAATAGTAACAACTATGTTATCACTGCTGAGTGTAATCGTCTGTTAAAGCATGTTCAATGCCGAGTGTCCGAACTTCTTGGACCCCATAACGTTCTATCGGCGGAAGACGGGGCCGGCGCTGGGCATCGCGACGGGCTGGTGCGTGCTGCGCGTGGACCCTGACGACCACGTCGCCTACGTCAAGACCATGAGCGGAGAACGTCCCATCTACTACGAGCGATGTCTTCTCGCACCAGGTCAGGGCTTACCATACTCGCCATGCTGTTTTTCGTCATATCTATTTATTTACTGGCTGCCCCGACTGACTTCATTCTGTCAAAAGTTATTGGTAATACCATCATCACGCCTGTATTCCCCGAAGGGTTAGGCAGAGTACACTTATGTACACCCACATGTTTAGGTCCCATGTAATAGGGGCCGAGCCTATTGCCATTAACCGGGCACAAGTTCAAACTCCGAACTTTAGATATCTGGGGGCACGGCAGAGCCCCCGCCAAGACGAGCGCGAAGCAAACACTGCCGTACCATCCTTTACTGGAACCATTTTGCCGCATTTTCAGGCCCGTATTTAAGAACCTCTGGATAAGACCAGAACGCAAAAATTTTCGTCATCCAGTAAGCTATAATCACATCACAAAAGCGGCGGTAGCCTAATGGCTAGGGCGCCGGACTTGCAATCATGTGGTTGCCGGTTCGAAACCCACCCATTGCACTACCGACGTAGACCCACTCGTAACACAAGCATTTTAGCTTAGCACGAGGGGTTAACAAGAATACTAGTAATGTGTGATCCACATTGCTAGTAAGCTTTTTAAAAAAAAAACAGGCGTGATGGTACCTATGTTATGTTAAAGAATTCTATAAGATATATTCGTTTTGGAGTGCAATAAAGAATATTCTATTCTATTCTATAAAGCGTGTACCTAATTTGCTGGATTTTATTTGCAGGTGCGAAACCTAAGAACTTAGAAATATTCAAATCTGCGCCAAAAGCAGTAAGGGAACGAATTTGCACACTTCGCAGCATCAGAGACTTAGAGATTGCGTTCAGGTACGAAATACAGAATTTTACTGTGCCAACTGTTTTACCAATATAGATATTTTAATTACTATTTTAGTATATGGGGATAGAAAGAATAAGAGATAGAAGAGAATCACAATATAATTCACCGAGACACGCACGTCTGACCTTCTATTAGTGATATTATAACTTGTCGAAAGCCTAGTTCCATGAATAGAATTCTCAATATATCCAAATGACATGAGCTCTCAATAAATATCATCTTACTTCGTGCACTAATGTCATCTCCATACATTTTGGTTCTATTTGTCTATTCGAACTTCAAATTGCAACTTTTCCACAGGCTCTGTTCTATTTGTATTCCAACTTAATATCTTTCTTTCCTTATCCCTTGTCTTTTCATCTTTCTAAATAAGCTTTTTATCGCTCGTTTTTACAGGAAAGTGAAAGAAGCGAAACATGTCGTTATTATTGGCGGCGGTTGCATGGGATGCGAGTTGGCGTGGCATTTGGGACGGATGAGTAAGTACTCCACATACTGTTATAATGGTTATATCAAATCATGATCGTAACTCTACAATAAAAAAAAGTTAAAAAAAAAAACAGATAAACAACATTACACTGGCTCACCAATACACTAAGCACCGCATTCGTCCCGTCCAGAGACTACCGGGTATGTCTCTCGGAACATAATTATAGAGGCATGGTCTCACTGCCAACTTCGTAACGTAACTGACAGCTGTCAAGACAAGTTGTCCGCTAATACTTGTGTATATAGTGTCATTATATCCATTATATAGATATAGAAACACAAACACTACAGTAACAAAGGCGTCCCCTATATCTAGACTTCCACAAGATCCGGTTATATGCCTTCTGCATCCAACGACTCTCAGAGATCTTCACTAGGGCCCCAATTCTACTATTTCATTGTATGAAAATCATTATTGAATATTAATGACTTTTGACCGTTTTTCCTTCAAAATCTGTCAGTTCTTATGTTATTTTGATGACCATTCTTACATAACTGAAAGGATTTCCAGAGGAATGACATTTTACCAACGTTTCTTCTTATTCAGTTAATTATGATGTAAAAGCATTGAGACCTTTACAATATTTGTTTACAGATAAAGTGATGCCACAAGAGGATAAGCCGCCCATAGAGTTCGTGCACGTGTTTAAGGACAAGGGCATACTGTCGGGCATTCTGCCGGAGTACCTCGGAGAATGGGCCGCCGAACAGATCAAGTGCGAAGGAGTCACACTCATGCCCAAGAGTAAGTAGAGGTCAATAGAGTAAGGTCGATATAACTGCCCAGCTGCAGTACCGGTGCTCAGGCAGAGTTTGCATCCCTTGTAGGGGTGTAAAAATGACTTAAAATTTTATATAAAAACTAGCTTCTGCCCGCGGCTTCGCCCACTTGAAGCTCGAAAACCAACAGTGATGATCTCTTCTTTGTATGGGTCTCTATACATTAGAGAGGTCAAGCTGTATCTCAGGTTCCGTTTAATTATTTGAGATAAGAAGTATACCAGTTTTTAAGTTGGAGCACATACTTTCTAACAGTGATAACAAAATTAAAATCTATTCAGTAGTTTTTGCCAACCCGTAACAAACAGACAAGAATTTAAAAAAACTAATTTTTTGGTTCGGAGTCGTTTATATACCCTAACCTACTTGTTTTTTTAAATATTTTTTTTAAATGTACAGACACAGCTTTTTAACAATTTTATAATAGTAGAGACTCCGTGTAGACGTTTCGCAATCGTGATTATTGTTATTACGGATATCGATATTTTTCATTACTGATTTTGGGTAGGATGCCAATACAATCATTATCCGCCCATATATCGATCCACTTCTTAGCATCTGTCTCTCGGATGTCTCTCAGTTTAGGCTATAGTTCACCCCGCTAGTCTACTGCGGGTTGGTAGACTTCACATGTCATTGAGAAAATCTCTCAGGCATATAAGTTTTCCTCATAATATTTTTCTTTACTGAAAAATCAGAAGGCTTTGAATTCAAAACGATAGCTATCGTTTTGAATTCAAAGCCTTCTAGCCTACTTGGCTATACAATCAACATCATTGGAGTTTCATGTTATTTTATTGTTGGTCCAATTTCAGCTCAAGTGTACGACGCGTTTATATCAGAGGACGGCAGACTCGAGCTTACACTATCCAACGGCGGGTCCATCGTCACAGATTATGTAATTATTATTTTTATATTCTTCACAGGATTTTATATTGAGTAGCCTTTTGCCAAGTATGTTGGGTCTCCCATTTCCTTATGTCACGCTCAAATTGTCAGATTATTGAAATGCACACTTTTCTGCATGTAATTAGCTTAACTTACCTTCGTTTTTCATTGTTTTATTGTAGTATAATTGTCGTTGTGCGTTTGTTTTAGTTGTATTTCAATGTATATTGGAAGAATTTCAGAATCAACTGTGTGTGTTATGTGCAGGCTTTTGTTGCGGTGGGGGCTGATCCTCGAATGGACTTGGCGGAGCCGTCGTTCTTGGAACAGGACGATGTCAACGGCGGGTTCCTAGTCAACACCGAGCTTGAGGCCCGGACACACCTCTACATCGTGAGTGAATAAATAAATAAATAAAACATTATTTTCAGAATCATTTCCTTTTTTGTTAATAATATATTAACTTATAAACTAGTGTGTTACATTTATTACGTAGCAGAGATGCACATATCTTGCGCACGATGGCCGAAAAACTGTCAACATTCGCATCGACAAATATGCCTTTATGCCCTTAATAAAGCTTACTCCTTCTCCGGTAAAAAAATCTTCACGTGGGAGAGCCATGCTTCGGCTCGACCGGAATGACACCACGGCCTCACAGAAAACCGGCGTGAAACAACGCGAGTGAGGTTACCGGAGGCCCTAACCCTTTTAAAAAGCGGGCAACGCACTTGTAACTTCTCTGGTGTTTCGGGTGTCCATGGGCGGCGGTTATCGCTTACCATCAGGTGATCCGTCTGCTCGTTTGTCCGTTTTATCCCATAAAAAAAGCAATAGCAGCATTTCCTTTGATGATTGCAGGCGGGTGATGCTGCGAGCTACTACTCGCAGTGGAAGGACTCGCGGCTGCGGGTGGACCACTACATCAACGCGGAGGAGCAGGGCTACATCGCCGGCGCCAACATGACCGGCTACTGGGTGCCTTGCAACATGGAGCCCAACTTCTGGGTCCGCCTCGGAGAGTCGCTCCAGATGGAGGTCAGGAAGAAACTTTTGCTAAACTACCCACCCACGGATATTTTCCTAATTTAACTGCGTCATTAGTATTATTTGTGTATTATTTCATTTAAGTGTTTTGTTTCTTTTGTGTACGCCAGACTACCAATTTTTCGCCTTTCCTTTCTCTTGAGTCCATCCAAAGGTTGTCTGTAAGAGATCGCTTTTAGCAATAAGACCACCCATTGTACCATATTCTATGATTGATAACCTATACGTCTTGATATTCGTTTTTGGTTTACAATAAAGGATATTCTATTCTATTAGCCTAGTGGTCTTATGCGTCCTGGGTTCGATTCCCAGGTATAGCAGTGTTATAGAATTCTCTATAAAGTTCTCTGTAGTAGCTCGAAGTTCAGATTTGTGTGAGGTTGATGGCAATAAGCTCGCCCCCCCTATTACATAAAACTTAAGCACTTGGGGGAACTGTGGATTTTAAATTAATAAATGCGATCACGCCTGTATTCCCCAAAAGGATTGACAGAAACGTATTAATTTACACCCACAGTTTGCTGGTAGGGGGAATGGGCCAGCCTATTGCCATTATCAATTGGTACAGCTTTAACTAACCAATGAAGAATATGTGCGTGATAATATGTATGTTATAGATCAATATTACTTCACAATTTAATTTGGTTTAGAAATGTAAATGAAAAAGTTTTAGATTCAATGCATCGAATATCGAAAACGAGTTTTAATTTTCAGGTGGTAGGTGAAGTGGGAGCGTGCATGCCTATAGTGGGGCTGTTCAAGGAGTGCACGGACGAGGATTCGAACAAGGAGGCCGATGAGATGGCGGGCGGCACCGGCGACAAGCGCCGCTGCTACCAGGAGAAGTGAGGCCAGCGATAACAACACTGCATTTCATCATCATATAGGGTCAAATTCATACCCTATCTTGGCAAATTCGTTTGTGTCAATCCTATGGTCCTTTTATAACTCTAACCCACGATATCATTACACGAAGATGAATCCGCCGATAGGGAAAGTTATTGGACGTCAAGCCAAACAAATTACATACAATGATTTTAACTATTTCAAAATTCGCAAGGAAGATTGGTATTCATTTGGCGAGCTTACCGGTTCATGTTGTTGGCTAAACCCTGTACATATTGCTAGTAATATTTTAAATTACAGCACATCTACTTCATATACAATATAAAGCAATTAAATTAAGTTATAAGCAATTTTACTCAGGGATATCTGCAGACCAATTCGTATCGTGTGTAGCTGTGTACAATACGTCATCGGGTAGTACCGTCCCCCCACCCGCGTGGACCATGGGAGTGTTACGTAGGAATTTGCCAAACTAGCGCAGAGTTGAAGCGAAGTCATTGAGATAAGGGTGAATTTGCAATATTAACTTTTACAATTTCGCATCGATACTATTCGAATCTGCGCTAGTATGAATTGACCCTTACTCAGCTTGTGGGGGGAGGAGCTCGTGGCCCAATAACAATAAGTAATAAGTAACCTGGGGCCCAAGTCTTCTATTTCAATGGCATAAGAATGGTCGTCCAATGCTAAGAACAGTTTTTCCTGAAAAACCTGTCAGTTCCTATGTCATTATAATAGTTTTGAAGGAAAATTTGTCAAAAATCAACAACTGAAGGCATTGAATGACGATTTTCACACAATAAAATAGTAGACTGATCTGCAAATTTAAGCTGCGCTTGCTGCGGTCAGTGTGTAGATGGGTGACTGTTCTTCACATATCGAGGCGCCTCCGTGCCTCAGAGAGCACGTAAAGCTGTCAGTTCCAGTTATCATACGAACATCTTTAACATTGTTAGTGGTAGAAGCCCAAGAAAGCATGACAACTAGTCTATCCTCCCCTCCGAATATAAGTATTACCCGGAAATTGGGTTGCGCATATCTGATGGCAGTCGCTTCGTGTAAAATACTGATATTCAGCCGCATCTGGGTAGACTGGGACTTGGGAAAAGGCTCGGAGAATGTCTCAACTTGTGTCGATTCACTGCTGGACCGAGCCTCACTCCCACAGCTCTTTACTCAATTTATCTACATATTAACGACCCGTCCCGGCTTTGCACGAGCATGATCATAAATTATATTTACCTTTCTAGAAAATCGCCCTTTCTTCCATACACATCCCTACATATATGCTATTCCAAAAGTTAATAAATTTCTAATCATTTATGATATTGTTTCAGAAACGCTGAATATATAAACAGATATAAGCGAGGGTTGTTGTTCTACTTGAGAGACGAGGTCGTAGTTGGTTTTGTCTTTTGGAACATGCCCCCCATTGAAGATCGCAAGGAGGTCGCCACTGAGGTAACCTTACATTCTGTTTTTTGTCTCAGCTGCACTTGTGACCACCATCATCAAGGAAATTAAATGATAAACTTTTTTTTTTAGCCCTATTTTTTTATAGCAATGATGGCCTAGTGATATGACCATTGTACTGCCAAGTCAAAGGTCTCGAGTTCAAATTCAAGGCACGCACCTCTGACTGTTCGAAGTTATTTGCGTATTAATAGTCAATTATCACGCGCTTAAACGGTGAAGGAAAACATCGTGAGGAAACCTGCACGTCTGAGAGATTTTCTCGACGGCGTGTGAAGTCTGCCAACCAGCATTAGGTTTGCGTGGCGGACTATAGCCTAATCAATCTTAGGCCCACTTGCACCAAATTCTTAAATGTGTTTAAGTCATATTTAAACACAATTTTTCATAGAAATTTCGTGTTTAATACAATTTAAACACATTTCAGAAGTTGGTGCAAGTGGGCCTTAGTGAGAGAGGAGATCCGTGCCCAGCAGTGGGATATATATTAGGTTGATTATGATATGTATTTTTATGGAGCCTATTTTGGTTGCCACTGCTGTGCAAAACCCTTCCAGGATTTTGCGTTGGAAAAAAACAGCCGATTTCACCACCGTCTCCTATGCCGAATTCATCCACGAATATCGTTGTGTGTATAATAATGATTAAGGTTCTAATATCGATTTTGATGTCCCGGCTAAAAACAAATTATTATTATTATTCTATATCTATACTAATATCATACAGCCCAAGAGTTTGTTTGCTTGATTCAACTAAACAAACGAAATCACAGGAACTACTGAAAGGAATATAACTTCACGCTACGACCAATATGTTCGGACGACGACGATATATACGTAGCAAATGATGCTACGTATATCGTCGTCGTCCGAACATATTGGTTCAAAAACGGGAAATTTATTCCTTTTGATACCTTTCGTGGCCGAAGCCGCGGGCGAAGTATGTTTATAAATTGTAAAATCATGTCGCGAAAACAACTATATCTTGTTGTTTGTTTCACGCCTAAACCGCTTAACAGATTCCGATAAAATTTGGCAAAAGCTATGGTCTCATTGCATCCTTTGTCTGAAAAAATAATTTGTATAGGAATGAAGCCGCGGGAACCGTGAAACAGCCTCATTAGCCTAGTGGTCCTGAGCGTGACTGCTATGCTAGAGGTCCTGGGTTCGATTCCAAGGTCGAGCAGTTTTATTGGGTTTTTCTATGAAATTCCGGAGTTTGGAATTTGTGCCCGGTTAATGGCAATAGGCTCGCCCCCTATTACGTGGGACCTAAATACCCGCGAACTGTGGGTGTACATGAGTACGCCTCTGGCTAACCCTTCGGGGAATACAGGCGTGATGGTATGTTATGTTATAAACTGTGGGTAAGAGCTAGTATTACATGATGCTTATAACTTTTTTGTAGTTGCTCCGTGCTCGTCCCACGTATCAAGAAATTAACGTTTTGGCAGAATTACTCGGCTTTAGCGAAACACGCTGTGTCTACAAGAAGGCAGAGAAAATCATTGAACAAGGACCTTGCATTACCAAGTAAGCCATCAATATATCCATCATTATATTTAATATATAATAGCCATCAATATATTTATCCATCTATAACTATAAACATATTCATCATCATCATCTATAACTATAATCAATATCATCTATATTTATAATTTCATTAGTTAAATACATATCTACTCTCGAAAAACATAACGCTCCTTCTGGCGCAGTCGGGTAAAAAAAGTGTTCAAGATTAAGTAAATAGAGTGGCCAACCGTAATCTTGCAACCTTTTTGGGTCGGCTTCGCAATACAAGTGGCTTAATAGCTTTATTTTATTTATTTAGATCGAGTGCCTGCTGACCTCCACCACATAACTTTATCTAATACCGATATCTCTTATAATAGTGTCCTACATAGTTATTATATTATTTATCATAGCAAGGTCTTACTAAAAAAATCTACGTGGCCCCGCAGACAGGGCCGGACCGTGAGTTTAGGGGGCCCTGGGCTAGTGCTATTTAGGGGCGCACCTAATTATTCAAAGTATAGAAAAAATGAGACAGTAAAATATTTGATTTATAATATAATATATTATTAGCCTCTTGAATCCACGGGGCCCTGGGCTGAAGCCCAAACAGTCATATGGTAGATCCGGCCCTGCCCTGCCAGCTGGTCGGGTACATGAGACAAACCAACAAGTGTGACATTATGTAGATCGCTCAGCGTTGAATTAGCCTCATTACTTTACACTCTAAATTATTTGACTATTGACAATAGGACCACAACAATATTTAAGAGACTTTATAATTTCCTATGTATAAAAAAAAAGTTTATTAACTTGCCTCATTAGCCAAGTGGTCCTGAGCGCGACTGCTACGCTAGAGGTCCTGGGTTCGATTCCCAGGTCGAGCAGTGTTATTGGGTTTTTCTATGAAATTCCCAGTAGCAGCTCGGAGTTAGGAATTAGTGCCCGGTTAATGGCAAACTGTGTGTGTACATTAGTACGCCTCTGCCTAACCCTTCGGTGAATACAGGCGTGATGGTGATGATGATGATATTTATGATTTATTATCGTATAGCTTCTATTATATGTGGTATAGCAACAAATTTCAGTTATAAAATGTTGTATTTGTTTGTCATTGTATTGAATAATATTTCATATATACTTAATACTTTTCCGTAAGTCCAACTATTTTTAATCTTTTTTATTCGCAGTGACTGTTTTAAAAAAGAGGCTTGTCCGAAAATTACGCGCCAAAAATATCCTTAGTCGCGGACCGTGGCGTGTGCGTATAAAGCGCTTAAGACACCGCACTTTAGTTCTGTTGAGAAATATTTCTAATAGCATAGCATTCAGTAACTTTCCAATCGCACCTACTTGTTTGTTACAAATTGCCTGCAACGATAAAGTAACGTAAAATATATAATAACTCGACGGCTGTCTGATGGTTGGCATGTTGACCGTTATTAAAAGTATATGTTTACTTTATACGGCAACTTTGGGTAACAATCACTAACTTAATAACGAATGTTGCCAAACAACATTAGGGAATATAACTCAACAACTAATGCGGTGTTGTTGAGCACTTTATCACATCAGATACGGCCCTCGAAAAAAAAAGAGTAAAAAGGTTGGTACCTACATCCTAACTTCGGGGTTAAAGCACACAAATACTCGGTACCGATTTTTTTGATTTTTAGGCCTTACCTATATCAACAGTAAAAGGGTTGATAATATAATAAGAATTACCCAAGCTTTCGTAAAGGCTATACAGTACGTTATAATACGCTGCCGATGTTATAATTTGTGTGCTTTTAACCTTAATAAATCAACTCATTTTGTGAAACACTTTTTTAAACTTTTCATTTTTTGTTTCAGCTGGAAGGTTTGGTAAAAAAATGTTCAAGAAATAGTTTGAGAAATTGTCCCTGTGAAGTTTTTTTTAATAATAAACATTGACTTGTTTGTGATATTATATTTTATTTTCCATTTGATACCTAGGTAGGTACACCTTATTTACCCTGAAAAACCGAGTCTCTATCGCGGCTTCATTCGCTTCCCAAAATAGGTAACCAGCTAGGTATTTATTTTCCTTGATAAAGATTTTATAACATCCGTGGTCATCCAGTAAAGGATCAGAAACTTCGAGAATTAAATAAAATTTCAATTGGTTTTTCGCAATTTGTAGGTCTATAACACATTCTAGATACCTAGCTCTAGTAATTGCGGCATTAGCTATACAATATTCACAACTGAGCATTAAACGTTAAAGAAGCTAAAAGTAGGTACAATCGTCAATTTTGGCCAAAATTGACGATTGTACGTACTTATAGCTACAATATGGATTTACATTTGCTTGTAAATCCATATTGTAGCTAACGACACTTATAAAGGGGAATGATCATTATAAAATTTACTCGAATTTAATAAATGAGATGGATTTGGATTAAGTCGAATAATCCAAATTGTATTCACACAGGCCCGTATTTCCCCTTAGGCCCACAAGGCCCTGGCCTAGGGGCCCAGCCATCCTAGGGGCCCCAGTTCGAGTGGCGGAACCTGCGTACAAGCTCAAAGGCCTAGGGGCCCAGCCAGCCTGGGGGCCCCAGTTCCAGTGGCGGAACCTGCGTACAAGCTCAAAAGCCTGGCTTGCCCTATAAAGAAACTATTGAAAATATTCTTTAAAGTCTTGAAAGGATATTACGCATTCGCGCTATTTAAAAGTTAGTGGTCTTATTGTGGACGCACTTTTGCCAGGACTCGTCTACCAAATATCAAATAAACAGACGTCACCTAAGAAAGAGTTGAGTTATGGTCGTTTATCTTACTCGCACGCGCGTGCACTTTAACATATCTTTACAATGCACATATTCAGAAAGTACTCATTTACTAGGCTATACACAGCTACAGAAAGAGTCTCTTAAAACCTTTGACTATCTTAGAAGCTTAAAACTGAAAGCCTGAAAGTAACTTTTTAATTTGCCGGTTCGCATAATATGTACAGGCCGATTTTTTTCCTCACATAATTAATTGTCAAATGTTGTATGATCTACTTACTAAAAGGTAGGAAATTCCTGAAATTTTAACTTGAGATATTGGCCTTGTATGAATACGCATACGTGGATGGTGGACGTCGCGAATTATTTTGCATTTAAAAACAATCAAAACTAATTAGGTTTCGTGTAGTCAATTTAGCATTATGAAACGTGGAATATACAGTGCCGGTTTGAGCACCACCTGGGCGAGATTTTGATCGGCGCCAAACCCATACGAAAAAAGGCAAAAAATATAAATTATATATAATCATAGATGTTATAAAAAGCACATCAACAAAATCTAGGGATATTTTAACTAAGACTTAGTGTAAAAACTTTCTACAAAAGTTAGCTCTTTTATTCTTGCTAATTTTATTTTATTATTTTTATTACTAAATTAAACAGAAATATTTAAAAACAAATGATGGTGCCAAAATTCTGGAAAGGCTACAAAAATCACATTGTTTGTTATTGATTTTTTGTTGTTTTTTAGAAAGAAAAGGTTGTAACCGTTAACTTTATTTAAAACTAGCTTCTGCCCGCGGCTTCGCCCCCGTGGAATAAAAAGTATCGGGAACGGGATAAAAAGTATCCTATGTCCGTTTCCTGGTTCTAAGCTACCTCTCCGCCAATTTTCAGCCAAATCGGTTCAGCCGTTCTTGAGTTATAAATGGAGTAACTAACACGACTTTCTTTTATATATATATAGATTAACTGATTACGTAACACGCGTACCATGTCGTTATTTAAGCCGGTAAGAAATGCTTCTAGCTGTAGGCATGTGGTTAATCATAGTCTAACGCGTAGTTCCTGAGGCTCTGAGTGTAAATTACTGTTGTGATCACGTTATCGAGCTTCAGGAGATGTAATAGAACTGCATACGTACAGGCAGAAACCATGATACTTCTCCAAGACCTATCAACCTATACAGGCGTATGGTAGAAGTTGAAGCACATCAGTAGAATTGGTGAGAGGCTTGAGCGCCTTCCTTCGTGAACTTGTGCGTTCTGGTCTCTTGCCAAAGTTCTCGAAGGAAACTAAGCCATCATATTTTCTGTTAGCCATCTTTTTCACCTCTACACATGGGAAATGGTCGTCGCTCAAATCCCTCAAACTATAGACCGATAGCCATAAGAGAAGAGAGAAGAAAAGGGAGGCCTTTTCTCGAAGATAATGGAGTTTATTGTCAACTGCCAGCTCCTTCGGTTCTTAGAGGATCTGCTTCGTGACCAGCAGTACGATTTTCGTAAGGCCTCTGCCTCGAATTTTGCGGGCAGCGGAGCGGCGGCGGTGGCGGCGCGGGAGCGGCAGGATCAAATGCCTAAAATCAAATGGAACGGTTCTCGAAAACAGCGGCGTGGCAGCGGCGCGGGCGCGGGCAACGAGCGGTGCACTCCAGTCAAGCGGTGACCGCCCGCGTTTTGCGTCTGCATTTTAGTATAGTGTTGTACATTTTTTTTGTGAGTTCAAGTTCAAGTTTCAAATGTTTTTATTTCAAATAAGCTTTTACAAGCGTTTATGAAACGTTGTGATTCTAGTTGCACGGTTCCAAAAGGTCGATCCTATGGAGAAGAATCCGGCAAGAAACTCCATGGACACTCTTTTAAAATAAATGAATTACAAACTTCACTGGTACAATATTGCGATAACAAGATGTGAGGACGTTGAAGGATGTCCAAGTTTGACCGAGGTCGACTATATTAAACGAAGATTCACGTTATTTGAGAATCCGATGTAATTTCTAAATAAAAAACTATGTGGTAACGCACACCATCAAAGCGACAAATAAAACTAGGTGTCTACTTAGACAAGCCACAACGTACACACATTTACAGTTTCTGTTGTGGTAAACAATACTTTCCATATGAAGACATCTCGATATGTAAATAATATGGAATCTGTTAAAGCTATGTCCATCTACTTATAAGGTTCCTACTATAGCTACTAACTGACCAACATGAAAATTAATAAGCTTATATTAGTCTCTAATAATCAACAGTTTCATTTTGCCAGGGAGGCCGCAAATGCATCCGTATCTAACAACCACACATTCTTATCGTTAACATAGTCCTTGGTTTTGTAATAGGCTTTCTTAAGAAGAACAGATTTGACGTGTCTTTTAAATTTCTTGCCAGTGAGATCGGTGACACATTTTGGGAGTTTATTATAGAAACGCACACAATTTCCTAGAAATGATTTATTTGTTTTAGTTAGTCTAAATTTAGGTACCACTATTTTATGTTTATTCCTAGTATTAAGGTTGTGAAAGTCACTATTGACACTGAACTTCTGCAGGTTTTTGCGCACATACATTATGTTTTCAAGGATGTAGAGTGACGGCATCGTAAGTATATTGATGTTCTTAAACACTTCTCTTAGGGAATCGCGAGGGCCCATATCGTAGATTGCGCGGATGGCCCTTTTCTGTAAGATAAATATGGAATCTACGTCTGCAGCTGACGTATCAAAATGTCCTCAGACGTGCAAGAGCAAATTATTTCGGCAATCTTTGAGAGGACACCCATATGGAACCATAAAAATAGAAGAATAATTAGAATTTGTCGGGATTTTGTCTGTGTTCTTCATAATTTCGATAAAACTCGCCATTTATTTTCCTTGCCCTATAGTAGGATGATCCACTTCTTCTTTTGCCCACAATAAATCGAGCGTTAGGAATAAATTTGAATCAAAAAGATGTTGTCGCCGTTTTTCAGACATTTCGTTCGCGAATAAAAACAAATATCTCGACAACACAACCACGAACACAATACTACACCGCTATAGTGCCGCGCGATCTGCCCGCTGGTTTGGAGAACAGGTACGCGTTGCCCGCTCCGCTCCTGCGCCGCCGCCGCTGCCGCCCCGCTGCCCGCAAAATTCGAGGCAGAGGCCTAAGGGTCGATCGGCTGTTGATCTTCTATATGGTATACCTGACACATCGTTGGTCTTAGGCGATAGAAACTAAAGGCTTCCCGAGAAACTATGCGAATAAGTCACAGCTTTCTTGTAGACCGAAGCATGAAGGTCGTAGTCGACGGTGAATGCTCGGATTTCACACTTATAAATGCTGGTGTCCCTCAAGACTGCTATCGCCTACTTTGTTCTTCCTCTATATCGTCGACTGCCAAGATATTTCAAACCGACGAATTGAGAACCTCCTCTTTTTTGAAGCCGGATGAAAATGGAATGATTTCGAGATGGGGGAGGGGGCCCCCAAATGCCAAGTGCCTAGGGGCCCTGGCCCCCTAAATGCGGGCCTGTATTCACACGGTATATAGTATTAGAGGGGCTCGTGGCTAAAAGGCTGGGAAAAAGCTCAGAGGATGATGACGTTATATAGGAACGTATTACAGGGTATCCTATCTATCAAACTTAAACTCCACTATATAATGCTTGTTGGTACCTACATGAAGGGATCGGGAGCCACCAAAAAGTGTCATATTAAAAAAACTAGAATTAATTAAATATAAGAATTAATTAAAATCAAAATGGCAACGTTCAAGACTTTAGTTCCAATTACGGCCACCAGGTTAAATATTCTTTTCACGGTACAGTAGGTGCTTCTGTGTTGTTATTTCGCAGCAAGAGTCAGGGCGCAGGACTGGGGGGGACGTTAAAAAATTAACGCCATTCACAATCAGCTGTACTAAAATGCGATATGATTACGTTGGAATATATTAGGCTTTATTCCATAAAAGATTTCAGCGAGCATTTTAAAATTGGGACTCCTAGTTACATTTTTAAAAGGCCACAGAAGGCTCTAAACCGTGAGGAGTGGAAGAAGGGTAGGGAGGCCTTTGCCCTGCAGTGGGACGATAACGGCTGAAAAAAAAAACACATTTTTAAGCGACCGTTTACGTTTTTTGTTGACTTAAACGTGGGAGAGCCATGCTTCGGCACGAATGGGCCGGCTCGACCGGAGTGATACCACGGCCTCACAGAAAACCGGCGTGAAACAACGCTTGCGTTGTGTTTCGCCGAGTGAGTTGAGGTTACCGGAGGCCCAAACCCTTTTAATTAAAGGCGGGCAGCGCACTTGCGACTCCTCTGGTGTTGCGGGTGTCCATGGGCGGCGGTTATCACTTACCATCAGGTGATCCGTTTGCTCGTTTGCCCCCCTATCCCATAAAAAAAAACGCGTTTGAAATGAAATAACTTTTTACGGATTTTATCGCGGTATATTGATAAATTATTTAGTTCCCGACGTTTCGGATCCTTTACAAAATATAAATCCGTAAAAAGTAGTTTCATTTCAATGTCTAATATTCGCGTAAGTGTCAGAAATTTGAATGCGTTTCCCAAGAAGAAGATTTAAAAGAAATAACTAAACTTAACTAATACAATATTATACCTGATGTAATTTTCAGAAAGTAAGAGTATTTTATTTATTTATTTATCACCAACAGCCTAAACATACATCATGCACTATATATAAACCGTCTTATAGGTACAAAATCTGATGTGTATGCCAATTATTGTAGGTAGGTATAGGTAGGCCAATTATCCCAAATCATCCCAAAGGACTTCTGGGAGAAAGGATACCTTATATTATTACTCAGGATGAAATCTATCTTTTTGCCATTTTTTCGAAATCCGTTCGTAAATAAATTTATTTATTATTTGGGTTCAAAAACAGATACTTACAAATGTTGAGATGTTACAATCATATAATAAATATAATATGATTCTAAATAATCAATATTGCTTATTTGTTATTAATGGACTCTTTACAAGTGTTGAAATTTCCTTGAGTCACTAAAACCAAAGTATTAACTCTATAATAACTTTTCCAGTTATATCTACGCCCCTTTGTTTTTTACCAACAAACAGTGGAAGAAATCATACCTAAAGTACTTTAAACTACATAAATAATTCATAATGAAGTTGTTTGGGCGGCGACAGCTTCTCGATCAATAGGTGCCGTCATGTCTCACGGATGTGTGTATGGCGGAAGAGCGAATGGCTAAACGCATCTTTTATTCTCCGAACTGAAGGGGGGCAAACGTAAACTAGGCTTGTGTAGTACGTGTAATGAGTACTAATAGGAATTGATTCCCGACACAGACTAGTACGAACTATTCCTTTCAGTGTTGCCAGGGCCCCTGAGTCGAAAGTTACGTTTCGTTTCCTGAAAAGTAACATTTTTGGTGCAAAAGTTACATTTTGGGTTTTTTTTTTTTTTAGCTCCTGATTTTTTCCTTTGTTAAAAATGTGTGTTCAATTTGGATGCGTTCGTGTACTGTATGCAATAAAATAAAAATCTTATATACTTATCTCGTTGTTCTCAAAAGTTACGAAAAATGCCTTAAATATAAAAATTACTTACATGTTACGCGAAAGTTACGAAAAATGTAAGAAATGTAACCATCTGGCAACACTGATTCCTTTTCCTTTCTAGTACATCATTCCTTAGTACTTCGTCGTTCGTCGTAGTCTTTGGCTCTCTAGTTCTGTACGAACTACGAACTGAGCGGTGAGCGACGGAGCGCTCCGTCGCTCACCGCTCATTTGAACTCGACTAGTACATTTGAACGACTGTACTAGAGGTGTAACTAATATATTCGTAATAGGTATAGATATTATGATACGAGTTGTATATTCATATTAGTATATATTAGTTTAGCGTAGACTATTACCAGATATTAGTCAAATAATAGGCACACCGAGAGATCAGTGTTCTGATATTCGCGGTGACTTGCGCGGCTGTGTGCGTCGACGAGCGCGCTACGGAAGATTGCCGCACGCATACACACAGTTACTCCGCTGCGACCGCGTCATAGCGAAACGATTCGGGGGAGTGAGCGAGATGCATTTATATGATTCGAAATTTCGAATAGAATAAAACGCTACTGCTTACTTCTATTTGACGTTTGCGTGTGTGAGTGAGATTTCTAAAGACAAAATTATACACGTCGGGCTTTGTATGCAAGCTGAATGTGACGGTTACAAAGTAAACACTCAATGAAAACAAAATCACTACATTTATGGCTGAATAAATGTCCCAATAAACTGTAGTTTGGTAGTGCTATGTCCTTTAAAAAAAAGTGCTACGTTCTTAAATACGCCAACGTATTTACGTTGACAGTCCTAAGCCTGTTAAAGTATGAAGTAAAATTTAATCACCGTTTCGTTTTAGTAATAATAGGCAAACCAGAATTATGAATATTCAAGAATATCTTGTGTACCTACCTATATTATAGAGAAAGAGAATAATTCCGTATTCGTACCGAATAATAATGAGCCATATTAGGATACCATACCTATTACTGGGTAATAGTCAAATATTAGTCAGCCATTTTGAGATTCATATTCTCTCCGTATTCGTTACTCTAACATAATATTGATATCGTGCCTATTCTGATAATAGTTACGATATCAATATTATGTTAGAGTTGACTATTACCCAGTAATAGGTATGGTATCCTATTATTGCTAAGTGAATATATTCAATAATAGTATTACTAAAATATCAGCCTAATATAACACCTCTAGACTGTACTATTAACCGTCGCTCACTAGCAAGAACAAAGCTATTTTATAGCTAGAGATAATTTTTGTTCTGAATTATTCCTTCAGTGAGCTACTGTAATAATAGTACTGTACTGTATTAATAGTACTAGAAGGCCGAACTAGTACATTTGAACGATTGTACTAGTACGGAGCGCTCCGTTCATAGTCCGAGCAAGAACAAGCCTAACGTAAACAAGGCGGTCATTTCCTCCGTTATAGAGATGTGCAAAAACGTCACATGATCAATTATAATTAGGCTATAAATCTATAATAATGGTGTGTGTTACAGTACAATATCTTTGTGCTGTATCTACAATCTACATCGCAATCTTATGATCTTTATCGCACGTTCAATATCTATCAAATGTTTCTACTATCCGTGATCAACACGTAGTCGTTAGTATATAAGATGCACCTTTGGATAATTATAACCAGACTATACTACAACTTTGTCTCATTTATACCTAATCATATACTGCCAAGAAGTTAGGCAAATTGGTGACCCCGACGAACGAATACGCAGCAAGAAACATGGCACAATCACCATGCAAGGCGAACATAAATCAGCAAGGAACACTTGAAGTAGCTGCTGGCACCTCGGTTTTATCTCGCATTCCGGAATTTTGGAAAGACCAACCAAGATTATGGTTCACGCAACTAGAAGCCATATTAGCACCACAGAAGCAAGGAGACGAATACAAATACTGTACAGTAATAGCAAAATTATCCAAGGAAGAAATACTACAAGTTAGTGACCTTATCACTTCACCACCGACTACAGATAAATATAAAAACATCAAGGAACGTTTAATTGATTGTTACGAAGAAACAGAACAGCGACAGTTTCAAAAATTAATATCAGAGACAGAACTCGGTGATCAAAAACCTTCGCAGTTATTACGTCAAATGCGAGTCCTCGGGAGAGGAAAAATCAGTGACGAAACAATTAAACTACTATGGTTCAGGCTTTTACCAACATCAGTTACTACGGTTCTAGCAGTTACGGAAGACATGGAAATTGACAAACTGAGCCAAATTGCAGACAAAATAATAATGAATTCAAAAGTAACCGAAATATCAGCTGTTAGCAACGACACTTCAAACGACAACAATACAGCATGCATTTTTGCCCAGCTAGCAAAATTACAGATAGATATTGACGCAATTCAGCAAGGTCAATATGGCTATCGACCCAGCACGCACAATCATTTCAAGAAACGTCAACAATTCCCGATTATGAGGCCGAGAACAAACTATAGAGAAGCAAATCGATTTTGTTACTACCACGAAAGATTCGGGAAATATGCAAGGAACTGCATTAAACCATGCGGTTGGAAACCAATGACTTACGTACGGAACCAGGGAAACGAATAAGAGCACAGACAACGGCGAAACTCTGTGCAATCCACCCATCCAATCGCCTCACCATTACCGACCGAAAAAGTGGTATGAAGTTTTTAATTGACACGGGCGCAAATATTTCAGTCATTAGCAAGCAACAGAGATATTCAATTTTACAAAATGAACAATACACACTATACGCTGCAAATGGGACTAAAATTAGGACTTACGGCGAGAAGACGCTTACCTTGAATTTAGGACTACAACGATGTTATAAATGGAATTTTATAATCGCCGATGTTACACAACCAATAATTGGAGCAGATTTTCTAGAGCACTATAAACTATTAGTCGACATAGCAGGTCGCAAACTTATCGACAAAGTTACAGAGCTGACAACGCATGTAACTTCAGAAAAAGCGACACAACAAACAATTCGTACTATCGCAGTGGGAACGAATTCACGTATTACGCAACTTTTAAACAAATACGAAGACATCACGAAAGAGTCCTCTCTACGCAATGCGCCCAAACATAAGATTGAACACCACATTATCACTACAGGACCACCCGTCGCAGCTCGGGCAAGACCATTACCTCCAGAAAAATACGACATAGCCAAAAAGGAATTTCAAAATATGATAGAGCTCGGAATTTGCCGACCGTCAGATAGCCCATGGGCAAGCCCATTACATATGGTAAAAAAGAAAAATGGCGAATGGAGACCGTGCGGAGACTATCGAATGCTCAATAGCACGACAGTACCGGACAAATACCCACTACCAAGATTAACTGACTTTACATACATATTAGAAAATAAGAAGATACTAAGCAAGATAGATATACGCAAAGCATACCACTGTATTCCTGTTAAAGATATAGAAAAAACAGCCATCATCACACCTTTCGGACTTTTTGAGTACTTAAGAATGCCTTTCGGATTACGCAATGCGGCACAAACATTTCAACGATTCATGGATTCCTTATTTAGAGATCTAAACTTCGTATTTATATTTGTAGACGACTGTCTCATCGCATCGGACAACGAAGATTTGCATTATCAGCATTTAGAAACGGTTTTCAAACGTTTACACGAGAATGGAATAACCATTGATCTCGAAAAATGCGAATTTCTCAGAAGGGAAATAGATTTCTTAGGTTATCATATAACGAGCCAAGGAATACAACCTACCGAAGAAAATTACAAAGCAATCATGGAATTTCCCAAACCGAAAACAATTCAAGAATTAAGACGATTTTTGGGCATGGTCAATTTCTACAGAAGTAATATTCCACGCGCAGCGGAAAATCAAAGAATTTTAAACGAATATCTACATGGTTCAAAAAAGAACGATAATTCACCTGTTCCTTGGACAACGGAAGCAGACAAAGCTTACGAAAAATGCAAGGAAAGCATGAAAAACGCAGTGTTAACAGCGCATCCTTCCCGCAACGCATCACTAGCGCTCATGACCGACGCTAGTGCTACTTGCGTTGGTGGAGTTTTACAACAAAAATCCGGACGCAATTGGGAACCATTAGGTTTTTTTTCACAAAAATTGAGCGAAACTCAACAAAAATATTCTACGTTTGACAGAGAGCTGTTAGGAATATACATGGCCGTCAAACATTTTCACAGATTAATCGAGGGAAGAGAATTTACAATATTTACGGATCACCGACCTTTGACATACGCATTCTCCCAAAAACCATCATCAAACGATACACCGCGACGGGTCCGGCAGTTAGATTTCATTTCACAATACAGTACCAACATTCAACACATAAGCGGACGTGACAATATTACCGCCGATGCCTTATCTCGAATAGAGGAAATATACGTGCCATCACCTATCGATTACGCTGAATTGGAAAAATGTCAATCAACAGATAATGAACTAAGTAAATTACGTGACAATAAAAGATTAAAATTCAAAAACATTACGCTTCCGGGTTCCACAATAAACATCACCTGCGACACGTCTACTGGAAAAAGCCGCCCCTACTTACCAAAGCAATTTCGCAAACAAATTTTCGATACCATTCATGGTATGAGCCATCCAGGAAAAAGAACTACGAGAAAAATGATAACCCAAAGGTATTTATGGCCGTATATGAACAAAGATATCAATAATTGGTGTAGATCATGTATAGCCTGCCAAAAATCAAAAATACAACGACATACGATATCACCTCCTGGTACATTTATGACAGCGCAACGTTTTGAACATTTATATATTGACATCGTCGGACCACTTCCGATTTCACAAGGGAAGAGATATTTAATCACAATCATAGATCGTTGTACGTCATGGCCCGAAATATTTCCGGTAGAAGATATAACTGCAGAAACAGTAGCCAAGACACTTTTCGAAGGATGGATTACTCGTTTTGGATGTCCATTGCGCATTACTACGGATCAAGGCCGACAGTTTGAATCAAGAATATTTGAGTCACTCTCACAATTTTTGGGAATACATAAAATTAGGACAACACCTTATCATCCGCAATCCAATGGAATGATACAGAGATTTCATAGAACTTTAAAGGTGGCGTTAATGACAAGAGAATCCAACGAAAATTGGTTAAAAGAAATTCCAACAGTTTTACTCGGGTTGCGGAGTAGCTTGCGAGAAGACACAGGTTATAGTTCAGCAGAGATGACATATGGAACGCCAATACGACTCCCTGGAGGATTTTTTGAGTCATCAGCAGCACAGTTATCAACGTACGAAGAGTTTGTAAAACAAATTCAAAAGGACATCACACAAATGACATCAATTCCGAAAAGAAAAAACCACAACCAAGCTATATTTGTGCAACCCGAACTCAAAGAATGCTCACACGTATTTGTTCGGTGTGATAGAATTAAGAAAGCCCTGACACCGCCGTATGAAGGACCCTACCCAGTAATTAGTAAAACAGATAAAACATTTTGCATTAGAATTAGGGATAAAGAGACAGTGATATCAATTGATAGATTGAAACCAGCATTCATGATCAATGACGAATCAAACTACGTGCCAGATTCAAAGGATTTCTACAGACATTCACACACGTACACTACACGATCGGGACGTAAAGTAAAGCCAGTAGTACGTCTATAAAAAATCGCTGATATAAGCAAGCTATTCGTATATATATTAACATAGATCTTAACATATACCATTAATTCACAACTACTCGTAACAACAAGACATCTAAAATGGGAAATCAAAGTTCTAAGGACCAAATAACATACAATACGGACAGTTGCCTCAATCAAAACGAAGCGGACAAACTCCGTAACCTGATCCAGGAGGACTTACGGTGGACAAGAAATGTTGCAATGGGACAGATTATTTTAACAATCGGCGTGATCCTACTTTACGGCATAATGAAAACACTGGACAGAAGAATGAAGAGTTTAACGGAAAAAAATAATAAACACTCGTGCAACAGCTAAGTCAAAATTACATACGTCAGCAAATCACACCACAACAGGCGTCATCAAATTCCACCGCGTACAATAGCATTATTATTTATATACATCAGCAAATAACTAGTAAGGTCTAGGTCAAATTTATATTGTAAACACTATTACCATAATATTTTTTTTTTAAAGGGGGGTGTACTGTTACAGTACAATATCTTTGTGCTGTATCTACAATCTACATCGCAATCTTATGATCTTTATCGCACGTTCAATATCTATCAAATGTTTCTACTATCCGTGATCAACACGTAGTCGTTAGTATATAAGATGCACCTTTGGATAATTATAACCAGACTATACTACAACTTTGTCTCATTTATACCTAATCATATACTGCCAAGAAGTTTGGCAAAGTGTGCTCTCACGTCCGTAATGCTCACGGACTTTCTCAAGGAAGATGGCTACTACTGCAGTCTTATGAAAGCACACCAGCGACAATTATCTACACAGAGTTGAAGTAGTCGCCGAAAAGAAGCTAAAAGCTAAACGATTATACCTACTTTTAGCTACAATATCGATTTACAAGCAACGTTTTTAATGCTCAGTTGTGAATATTGTATAGCTAATTTTTTTTTTTTTTATGGGATAGGGGGATAATAATGCCGCAATTACTACAGCTAGGAATCTAGAATGTGTTATAGATCTACAAATTGCGAAAAACCAATTGTAATTTGAATTTGGCAGGCTCAGGTGAACGATCAACCTTAATATACTAGTATCTCTTAGTAGTCTGTGTGCTTAATGTATGCATAAAATTAAGTAACAGCATTACTATTTAATCTGTGAATAGGAGCGTGGAGCCCATTCGTTTCGAAATTTTCGTGTTTGTAGTTTTTACCCAACTACGGAAAATGGAAGAGTAATAAGTTTATCAGTTTATACATTATATATACAGGTGTCCCGAAACTCAACGTCAAGCGGGTACTGGGCGATATGCTAGGTTATACCAGTTCTGGTAAAATAAGAAAAAACTACAAGAACTAAACTACAAGATTATTACATTTAATATAGTCGACCTCGGTCAAACTTGGACATCCTTCAACGTCCTCACATCTTGTTATCGCAATATTGTACCAGTGAAGTTTGTAATTCATTTATTTTAAAAGAGTGTCCATGGAGTTTCTTGCCGGATTCTTCTCCATAGGATCGACCTTTTGGAACCGTGCAACTAGAATCACAACGTTTCATAAACGCTTGTAAAAGCTTATTTGAAATAAAAACATTTGAACTTGAACTTGAATTGATATATAAATCAAACTCATTAAATACGTATTTAAGCGTAGCGTAACGGTTTGTTTTTTATGTTAGCAAGGTATATTTATTCCTTATTTCTTAAAATTTCATTGATATATTGTGATATAAGGTGTATTTTTCTTTACTGTAATTCTGCTGTATTTGGCTTTAATGTTTACTGTATTTTAGTACCAAAATACCCAAAATACTGTATTTTTTCATTCAAAACAGTGTAATTTTTTAAATTTGATCTAACAACACTGAACGGACCGGACATAGACAAAATAAAAATTCAAAACGTAATTTCGCAAGCAAAGTAACAGCAAGTGTGAAATGTGAAGTGCAACGTGCACTTCACATTTCACACTTGCTGTTTTGTCGATAATATATTATTTTTCAAAACTTGAATTTGTCCGAAGTTTGATGTGTAATTATATGGTGGATAATTAACCATTAAGTGTTCGTGAATGTGTGAGAGTGATATAAAATTGAAAATCGTGACTTTTTGGGTTCACTCCTTAACTCCATCAAAGCCTCGATAAAGTTTCTACCGTTTTATTTGGGGCAACTAAACAACTTATACTTGACACTGGCTAACACAAAAAGTGTGGTGCCATAATACAATGCCACGATGGGAAATACTACTTGATTACTCTAATACTTGACACTGGCAAATACACAAAAAGTGTGGCGCCATAATAATAATAAAAAAAACAGCAAGAGTGGACCAACGACAGCAACGAGAGTCATAAAAACAGACAATCGTATCATTCCCGATTCCGCAATTGGTTTTGTCGTGGTAAAGTTTATGTAAAGTAATCACCTAAAAACCTTGGTGTAAATACAGTTGGGATCGTAAATGTTTCGCATTTGTGATGATTGTCCTTACTTATTTCGACATTTTTGCATCTTGTCTTGCGCGGATGTTCCCAATGGCTGAATAGCTACCTTATTTAACTTGAGACGCATGTTCACATGTTGGCGGTGTCGTGCTCGTGTTGTTATTACTTATTTCAGGGTATTTCAGTCGAGGATTGAGTAGTGCTTATTATAATGATGTTTTCACTACAGTACCTACACGCCCCTTTTCATTGTCTCGAGTACCTACATGCGTAGCCTACTATTGTCAGTAACCTTGTATATTCCTCTGATCATACGCAAATAGAATGAAAAGGTATTTTGTTCTTCGTTTGTATCCAAATCGATAGCTGAATGTAATGAAGACTGAGTTGTGAACTGAAGTTGATTGACTGTTTTGTTTATTTTTGGAACATATGACACAAAGGTAGTATCTTTTTGAAATCCAAAAAGGGTTACAGTTAGACCATAAAAATATGTAAAATAAAATAATCTTTTTTCACAATTGCAGTCTGTCTGGGTTGATCTTTCACTAACACACTATTTGATTGTGGGTATTAATTCAAGGCTTCATTACTTATAATACATATGTATTTGAGTGAGTAAACTACTCTAAATAAAAGCATTTATTTTACTAAACAGATATAATGTGATTACAATACTATTTTATAAATCTCTTTCACATGCAAAATCAACAGTATCAGTAAATAAAAACAAGTCTTAATGTCTGTATGCCTTCCTGCTGTCTCTATAGTGTTGGTGATGTTTAAATGATTGTTACATGTAGCACAAATTGTATTAAGAGCTTTTTGAATTTGCAAGCATGTACATAGGTAAGTTTCTGTGAGTAACTGGCTTTCTTTGTTACGATGAAACCCCAAGTTTTGTGGTTTAAAACTTTATGAAGATTTTCAGTACTCTGCTGCTAGTTTAGTGTCGTGGAGATAATTGCGGTGATGTTGGTCGAGAATTAATTTGATTTTTGTGTATTATTAATTTGATGATGAAAATAAATGGTTTGGAGATGAGACTCGGAATTATTTCAATAGCTGGTGTCTTTGTCTTTTATACTAGTCAGGTGCTAAGCGAGGTGGAGGAGTACCTTTTTGCAAAAGTGTTACAAAGAGTCGTAAAATCAGCTCATAAATTATAAAAATATTAGAAGCTTAACTAATTTGCCTAATCTCTCTAAGATAACTTGGTGTGTGAACATGGTTAATTTCGCTAATTAAATATTATGTACACAGAAAATCTTGTGTCAACAATGATTAAGGGTCACATAACTATATTAATCATATGATTTTATTGGAGGCATAAGGTCACATAGCTATAAAATAAGTGATTAGAAGGGTTACCTAACGCATCCCCTCTTAGATTGAAATTAACTGAAGGGTAATTTCAATTCAGGAATAAGATTAATTATATCATTCCTAGTGACGTTTACAATTCACACCTTTAAAGACAAACCGTTACTAAACAAAATTATAAAAATTTGCATAGAGCTTAAATAAAAATAATGCACGGCTTTTTCGCAGTAGAATTTAAGATCATGGTCCTTTGAGCTATCTTTTGACGTCAAAATGATGGATATATATTAACACTATAACATAAAATTCAGAAATGTTATTTTTTATAAATAGAACATTGTTAATTATGACTTAATTTTTATAGTAACACTTTTCCATTATTATTTTTCAATTATGATTGATTACTGTAAAATCTCCATATAAATGTTGTAACTAAATATAAAGATATTTAAAAACTCAATATAACAATGATTTGACAATACTATCAAATTGAAAATAATATATATAGCATTCCATCTCTGAAACTGGACAGATAAATAAAATAACACGTTATAATCAATGTTTTATTCTAATTCAAAAAGCGAGATCCATACAGTTCTTTGAGATTATGGCACTTAAACCTTAGGATGTCTTATTAATCAGTCTTTATTCTTTACCTATTTTTAAATTAGCAGTGCAATTAGCAGTGCAATTAGCAATGCAGCTAGTTGTCTCTAAACTAATAATTATCAACAGACTCAATTAAACTAATAACTAATTACGAGACGAACTGAAAAAACAGTTCGTCTCATAATTAGTTATTATCAAAATAAAAGCATTATAAAATAAACAATATGGGTAATAATCACAGCATCACGAGGCTTATAGTTGTATTACCCGTTTCGCATTTAAACAGAGGAAAGCGAAAGGACGCTTATAAAAAATATAAAAATAACAAAAAAGTCTCAATGACGAAACAATATTCCTTTTAAAATTTTGGTTTCATTTATAAACTTCTAAGCTACAATCTTAGATTGCGCGGAGACCCATCAATAATCAAAGGCTACAATATTATTTTGTGTAAGATTTTGTAAGACCTACAAAATGTTATTATAGTAAGAAATTGCGTAATTCTGTGGAATAATATTACTTGCAATTAAACTCTTTAAATCGCTGCTCTTTCTATCGCTTAACTTTAATCTACACTGATACAATGGCATTAATTTGTAATCTTGAAGACTGGAAGAGTTTGAACGTGTGCGCGATGGACTATTGTTTAAATATTGTATTTCTTTAAAGTTAGTATAGGAAGTTTTGTAATATATAGAAATATGCTCTGAATCCTGATTCTTTTCAAATTTTATTATTTTAATGTCACTTAATTTTACTGTTTCAACTATTGTATATTTAGAAAATCGTCCACCGCACATCTCTGTGAGATGTTTTATATCTACAAAGTTGAGAAACACATTTTATTAACTTTATAGGGGTTAACTTTCTTTCTTGCGGTTCTTATAACAGTAACATATTGGTCCGGTGTGTATATGGGACCTGAACGTAAGCATTTTTTAACTGCTTTTTCGATAACAGAATGAACAGAATCATTTTCATTCTGTGTATGCCCACTTATTAAAAATTTGTGGGTGATTATACGGCATAAACATACATGGAGAACATAAACTGAGACAGCAATTGTCCGAATAAAATATAATTTCTAAACTATTATCATCAACTTCTGTTGCCCGCTTTGTCAAATATTTTAGAACGCACGTTGCAATTTCGTTTGCTCCTCTTAACGCTTCAACTTCACTCCAAACAAAACATTCGCAATAGTCCTTTGCCAATTCACTTATAGTAAAGTTACAGACATTTAGCTTACACTTATAATATAAGGTAGAAATATCACCTTTAGGCAGAGGCAACACTGCCTGGAGGTCGTAACAGGCAACAATGTAATTCCTCTGGACCATAGTTTTTTCATTTGACTTTTCTTGGCGACATAACTCCTTTTCAAGCTGTTGTCGGTCATACTTCGTCTTTCATTCTATGTTTTGATTACCTGCATTTTTAAAAGCAGTGCATAATTCGCATTGGTCTTTTTTAGGTATGTAAAAGCTAATGTTTTAGTCCTCATTAAACACTCTTCTGTAAGTATGAATCTTGGCAGGAACAACACCATTATTCTGGCATTCCGTTTGGTAATCTGTAAAAAGATACCCCCATCAATATACTCGCGACTCGTTTGTTGTCTTAGATAGTGGGATGGTATTCTAGGTATTGAGTCTATATGATTTTTTATTCCCTGTATAAAATCTAGACCCAATTTATTTTGTTTGCCATGTTTGCTCCTCCTTTCTTCTTCAATAAATCCTTATTTATTTTTTGATATGACCGTTGCAATAGGTCGGTTATTGATAGACAATGTGTTTTTAAAGAAAATTTTACAGACACGCTGTTTACAATTATTAATTTCGAATGAAAATGAATGTTTAGGTCCTCTATTGCTATTGTGGACTGTATATTGATATTTAGGTTGAATAACCGAAATACACTTTGAAATAAAATCCCTTTGTCTGGTTAAGTCGCTCAGTTTCCAAAAGTCGTTAAATATAATTTCTCTTTCATCTGGTTTAATTCTTTCGCTGCACTTTAGTCGACATTTTTCGCCGCATGGAGGTGCTATCTGCTTCTTAGACACAATCTTTCTTAACTTGGACACGGATGTATACTGTTGTCCACTGTTGCGAAGCCTTTTAGCTTCTTGTTTTTTAGATAAATTATTATGTCCTTTACGCCTTCGTTTGATAGGTACATTATTGTCTGTCGGCTGATTTTCTTGCATAACTTCGTTGTTTAAATCTTGATCTTGTTGTATATTGTGGTCACTTTGAGGAGATGGACTGAATAATATACTTCTAGGCGACGTTGGCAATACATAGTCTGGATCGTGATCTTCTTCATCAGGTGAAAAGTCCTTACCCGACGTGGACGTACTAGATTATGACGAACTTGATGATGAAGAACTTGAAGATGACTCTGAGCTAGATGAATTAAATCTCTCCCTTTTGCTAGAGCCGGGTGCACTTATTTCTTTACCTGCAGTTAACATCGGAAAATCAGAATTGCCCAAGCATGAAATGTTCATTCTGTCTTTAACTGGATGCATGTTACACTCATCCACTGTTACATGGTCACCTGATTCTGGTAGCGTCTGTACTTGCAATACAGAAGGAGATCTCCTAGTTTCTGCAGTTAATTCATCTTCAGATAAAAAACTTGAAATGCGAGGTTCTAATACAGAACATGAGTCTGTAGTTTCTGGGCATGGTTGAGATTCGATTCGATTTAGCGTAATAGTTTCATCTGTATCGGGGATATGATTCACATTCAACTCATCCATAGATAGATTTTTGGGGGCTTCGACCGATAAGGGTTTTTTTACTGTTTCCATAGCGGCCACGATACGTTTCAAGCGCGGGTTCCGTAAATATGACATTATCTGAAGCAAAGTTACCTTTAATTACTACCATGAATAGTGAAAAAAAAAACCTGTTATACATAACTATAAATTACACTACAATAAAAATTAATTCGACACTACTAAATAGTTTTCTATAGGTAGAAAAATGAAACTCAATTAGAATAAAATTATCTGACATTAACTTTTTATTATATTATTATAGTGAATATTAAGAGTAAACAGTATTTAACTAAAATGTAATATATTTCACCACTAACGTTCTAATGCAAATGTGCCCTGCATATGGCAAACTGCAACTAACCTAAATATCCCATTATTGGATTTAAATGTATTACTTATTTGCTATTACAGTAAAGTAATACGGTGATTAAACCAATAATAGCTCTTTAGAAGTAAAAACAATTTCATAAATGGGTCAGGACCATATTTTTGACGTAGTTGCACTACGGAAATCACAACGGAACGTTTCACAATGGAAAATAAATGTAGCACAATAGAATTATTAGGGTGCGTGTATATATTCGTAATATTTGCGGTAGTTAAGTGAAATAAATAAAAAACATATCTATTTCGAGAAATATTTAATAAGTACAAACCAAATAAATGAAATAACAAAACCAAAACTTCCAAATAATAATATACTTAATCAAAAACACAACTTTGTTTTTCTTACATTAAATAATGTCCCAAGACTAAACAGTAAACCATAACGAAATAAAAACTTTACAGAATAAACTAATCAGTCATTGATTTAAATAATATTGCTGTAATGACAATATCCACTGTGCAGAAAACAGAAAACTTTAAAAAAAACTTTTTAACCGACTTCAAAAAGGAGGAGGTGGATGCATTTAAACAAATTTAATTTAATTACCAAAAGTTACCGGCTCCAAATTAGTTCGAAATCGTATGTCCTAAATACTTACTTATTATTTTATGTTTTTTTGAAAGCGGTTTGTATGTTTTTTTAAATCATTTTATAGGTATCGTGAAAGTTAAAGAAATGGCTACTGCCAATAAATTTAAAAAATAAAATGATGTCTAAACAAAATAAATTTCGTCAAAATTATCAACTAAATAATAATGTTTGGAATGTTGCCTTAATCTTATTTTTTTTAACAAGTCTAGATCAACTTTTTTTGGTAGAAAGTATTTTAGTTGAGGCGATTTTATTGTTTATAAGAAGGAGATCGTAAATAATACTTTATTAACTTAATTATGTTTTTTTTTTTAAATTCTATGTTGTATCTCCATACTTTTCTTACGTAGTATCGAACTAATACTACGTCATTTACCAAAAAATAAATTTCCACATTAGCTTCTTGTTCCACCGTGGAACTAACTCCAGAACAGGAAGGAATAGGGTACTCTTTGCGGCACAGATTTTTATATTCAGAGTAAAACTAATATTTTTGTGTATTCTGTATTACTTAGGCTTACCTTTAAGTAGATTTTGCGGTTTTTCGTATGTGGGTTGATGGGGGGGTCAGATATGGGGTGGTTACTGTGGGTGACCACTGTGAAGAAAATAGCTAAATATAGTAAGATTTTTTTATTATTATAAAATACAAATTTAGTAATAAAATGCGTACATACTAAAACATGAGTATTGCAAAGTATTCTAAACACAAATTATTGTTTGTGGTGGTCCTCAAAACAAGATTTGCCCTCTCGGTAGCATAAGGGAACTTTGCATATTTTGCAGCCCCAAATTGTTCGCACGGGCTCTTTTTTCTAACTGGCTGATGATTTGCGACAGCTAGGCGAACAGATCTAGGAACTTCAGGTTTGTGTTTTTTTATAGAGACCAAACTCGGTGAGGCTGAATGTACAAAAGAAATGCATTGACTACTGAACAGTCTAAGAAATGAAAGAAAATGCGGCGCGACCATTTTTTAGATTTTCTATCAATTGCGTAACTCCCCTTCAGTTGGGCAAACTTATCAACAAAGTTCATATTGTCATTGTAATCTTTGATAGCTTCCGGACAGTTAATTTCAACAGCTTCGCAATTTCTTTCGCGTCTGGTAATTTTAACGTTAATCTTAGGGTCATGAAAGTTCGTCAACAAATAAACACACCGCTTATCCTTTCATTTCATAAACGACACCATTTCATTATCACCAGATTCACCGCGTTGCAGTTTATTGTCTGCTTTTAATTCCGGCAGGTGTTTACGAGAAGCATTGACAGTTCCACAAGCATAAACTTGTTTCTCTCGTTAATCTACTTGTAAAGCATAACTATTGAAATATCAAAATACACGCGGTGGTGTTTTCCGTCCAGGCAGTCACAAAACTTCCTTACAACTTTACCTCCTAAATCTGTCTCCACTCTATCTCCAACTTTTCCAGTATACATCTCAAAGTCAAGACAATAGCCAGAAGATGCACACTTAGTCCAAACCTTGTACCCGCGTTTAGTTGGTTTTTTGGGCATGTACTGCTTGAGAGAACTTCTTCCTTTGAATTTTATCATAGACTCATCTATAGCTATATTCTTTGTAGGGTAGTAGTTTTTTATAAATGAGTCTCTAATTTTATTAATAAATGGCCGGATTTTATACAGCTTGTCATAGTTAGGATCTGTTCTACTTGGCATCAAGTTGTTGTCATTCAAATGAAGGTTCCCTAGAATCCAAGAAAATCTCGTCAAAGGCATGAACGAAGATATGTATTCGTCTCGTAAGTCGGTTGAAGAAGACCAGTAATCTCGGTAACTTGGGCTCTTTTTTATTCCCATGACTAAATTGAGACCAATAAATACTTCCATTTCTTCTTCTGTGACAGGATTATAAGACCCTCCTTTTTGATAAGTTGAACGAGTTCTTTTGTCCAGAATAATTGAAAAATGCTAAGTGGAGATAGTTCTTTATGAGCAGCCAGAGATACCAAGTCAGTAGGTATGTGAAATTGATTATATCGTAATGTTATACATAGTATCTTACTAGTTAAACAAAATCCTTATTATACTACTAGCAACATTATCCACTTATTAATAAATTGTTAATGCTACGTGAGATAAAAATAAAAGCAAAACAGACTACATGGCTACATTGTTATAACGAATTTTTTGAATAGAAAAATGAGAAAAACGTATAGGTACACCACTTGAATTATAACGATAAAATAGAGTCGACTACAGATTTCTTAAAATGATGTGCTGTTAGAGTAAAAATATCAATGTTTTCGAATCTAGCGTTGTAAGAATCCACAAGTTGGCGCAGGGGAGCGCGAAATCCAGCATTGGAGTTACAGACGTGCATGACATTAATAGACAGTAACCGGTATGGACGCGCTCGTCTACGCACCACTGTCCTAGGAACTATGTAACAAAGTTTATTTATTAAGTCTGAACAATCATATTTGTTATGGACAATACCATGTAGAAACATTGCTCCGAGAAGCAGTCTTCTGGATTCTAGGGTTAACAGTTTGTAATTCTTAAGCAACATATCATGCGAACCGTGGCTGTGATAGCATCTGTAATGCAGAGCTCAGAGGAATTTACGTTGAACAGTTTCAATGGAATCCATATATTTTGCGTAATAGGGATTCCATATTATGGTAGCAAACTCCAGACAAGGCCTAACTAGCGAAATATATAAGTATCTGTAGGTAGATGGACGCTTGAAATCTTTGCTGTTGCGCATAAAAAAACCGTACATTTTAAGGGCATTGTTGATAATGTTGTCTACATGGAGATTAAAGTAAAGTTTAGAGTCTAGTACACTAATACACCGAGATCACGCAATGAGTATACTCTTTTTGAAAGAAAGAAAGAAAGAATGAAAGATAATTTATTCCGGATTCGCACAGGAAATTAACACTTAAAACATAGGTAGGTACCTATTTACATTACAAAATAAAATAAAATAAAACCTGCACGTACCCAGAAAAGGCCCCTATCTCAGCATATTGCTACAACATTTAAAAACGAAAATGTCGCAGCGCTGGTTTTCAGATAGGTCCATAGATTTTTAATTGTGTATTCAGCAAGTGATAGCTATAAGTGATCTGTTTTTGTTTTTTAGTGAATGTAATCGAATTAAATTTGGATAAGCTCAGTGAGAGTTTATTCAAGGTGCAGTAGCTAGATAGACGATCTAAGTCACTTCAAACATCGCCGCCGTCCTTGTAATATTTCGCCCCTCCGAAGTAGAATTTAATTTAAGTTTTTTGGAATATTTCCACACCGCGTGGTCTGCTGGAAAACACACACGTTTGTGTTTTCGTTAATGTAACGCGCCTGCGGCGCCCACACGCTAGGCGTGTTTTCATATTTTACCGTACGAATGTGCTGCAAATCACGCCTGGCGTGTTTCTTACTGACGCTACGCGAGTGCGGATTTCACGCGTGGCGTGTTTTAATATTCTTGACCTCAATCGAAGATTTAGTAATTAATTATGAAAAACTTAGTACTTATTGTTGAACATTGCAAGTGTATGTTCCATTCATTATGCATGTGTTTAGAAAAATAAAAAGATAACTAATCAAATCGTAATATGACAATAAAGCAGAATATTTTTAACAAGAGGTTTGAAAATAGAAGGTACCTACTTAGTGGTTGAATGCACTCAAAATGTATTTATGTACCTACCTAAGATTGATTTATTTTATTACTAGCTTCTGCCCGCGGCTTCGCCCCCGTGGAATAAAAAGTATCGGGAACGGGATAAAAAGTATCCTATGTCCGTCTCCTGGTTCTAAGCTACCTCTTCACCAATTTTCAGCCAAATCGGTTCAGCCGTTCTTGAGTTATAAATGAAGTAACTAACACGACTTTCTTTTATATATATAGATTTACTGATTTCTGACACATACGCGAATAAGTTTACTGCTTCAAAGAAAATAGCTTTATTTTCAAATTAAGAAGGATTACAATAAGGAGTTAATTATTGTTCTACGCACTCAAAAATACCGGCATCATTTTATGACCACACTACACAGAACAAAAACGTTTGTAATTAATTACACAATGAAAAAAGGCCGGTCGGTTTAAATAAAGTAGTAAACAAAAGAGGGCCTACTGAATTTTAACACAAAGCAATCTTTACGTAGGTACTCGGAAGGAGCGGCATAATATAATTATATATTTATTACACATAACGAAGGAGGATTAATTCTCAAGAAAAGTAAGTATTTACAAAAGATAACACCTGCGATTTTACAGGTGTGCGAAATACACATTTTTTATGGTCATATTTATTAAATAATAGTAGACAGTGGTGGTAGGTGATGGTTACTAAGCTTCCCGATAATTATCAGTCTTGATTGGTACTCCGTTTCGAGACGTTCCATCGTTCTGTGTTCGTGTTTGAGGTGTTGTGTGAAGTGTAGTGGATAAAACCATGTCCGCCGACGATATTGACTATGAAATGAGGGAAATGTTTGCAGAAACCGAGTAAGTACCTACTTACTTATAATTTGGTTATTTATTTTTACTAGTAGGCGCGCGATAAGTATTAATAATGTATGCATCTTACTGTACGAATATAACTTCAAATATTGAAGGTTTTGCATTATTGTATAGGGAAGAGTTTTCTTCATCCTCTTCTTACGAAACGGATGAAGAAGAGGAGGAAGCCTCGGGCAGTTCGTCTGTGGACAACGAATGGGCATCGTCAGGCGAAATGCTGTCGATCCCATTTCTGAACATGGGACACATCAATGCTGGTCCAGCTGAGTCTGCATTTGACTACTTTAATTTATTTTTTAACACTACTTTTATGTCTATTTTAATTAATAGTATAAATACGCACGCTATGCGCCTTTTCTTAGAGAACACCTTTGATCACGGGCGATAGTCAATAGTCAATAGTATCTTTATTTGGATGAATATGTTACAAAATACAGGTCTTTTATAATATTATTGTAGCGACATCATATTCTGCCATGTGTGGCGTGCAAATAGTAACAAAAAATGGTAGAATAATATAAATCTTAAAAATATAAAATAAAATTTGGTACATTTTTATAGTTTATAGAATAATAATAATTGGATACAGTAGAAAAATAATAATAATAATAATTTAATTGTATTGTTACGAGCTGGGGTTCGGGATTAATTAACGCTAATTTTACCGAAATAAACAAATACTTTAATAAACTTGACAACACACAACAGAAATCACTAATAAAATCACTACACTATTACTTGTCGCACTGTACTGTCACACTGAGAATCACTTGTCTTCACTTTGATGTTCACTTCACCTTGTCCAAAACTAAACTGCGCTAGCCGATTTTTTTTTTTTTTGGAATGGACATTAGCTGTTGATTCAGGGAATCTTAACAGCGTAACCGAACTTGGTGGCGAGGCACCGAATGCCTCCAGCCAGGAGCAACTTAAAATTAAGCAACAGCAGCTAAGGGCGTCCCCTGCGGGACACGGGCCTCGGCTTAGGGCGTTGCTGGGGGGGCAGCTAGGGACGGCTGGATCTGGTTTACATTATTATTAGGGACTAATTTAAAGCTATTGGCTCGGCGCGGGCCGGCTCGAGCAAGGGTCGGGGGGGGTTTGCGCTAGCCGACCCTCATGATGGCTATTTATATCAGTCACGAAGATTCTAGTATTGAACAATCGCGAAAAGCCTACAAAATGCAAGTAGGTACTTGATCGTCTATTGTTTACGGGCATTGACCTTTGAACCCGACCTTGAGCTATTGTTATTACGTGAGTACGTATTCGAGTACTTTCTTTCGAATATTCTACATGCTTCTATGATTTATCTAGAACCTTCATGACCCACCTACGTCATTCTAATAGCTTCTCGGCGTAACAGTATGTTAAAAAGTATCACTCATAAAATCTGTCAAATTATAATAGCACTTTTTGCTTAGGTCTTTTAATTTTTTTCTAAACAAATTTACATTTAAATCTTTGTAACAATTGGGTAGCTTATTGTAAATTTTTGGTGCTAAGCAGAATATGCTTTTCCACATAAGAGATGTATTGGCTCTACGAATACATAAATTATTTTTACGTCTATTGCGAATAACAACCTCAGATAGACTGGGAAATAAATGAGGATTTGATTTTACAAACAATGCGATTTCTATAATATATAAATGCGAATTCAAAATTGGAAAGATATAACGGTAGTTGAGCTTCGTATTTTCTTGGGATTGCTTTTTCATATGAGCCACATAAAACTAAATAGAATTAATGATTACTGGAAAACAGATATTTTGTTTAATTTACCATTTAGAAAATTTATGAGCCGCGATAAATTTTTACTGATATTGCGTAATTTTTGCTACTCGGATCCCAATTTAATTATTAATAATAATGACCCCAATAGATTTGTAAAGCCAATTTTTTTTTTAACAATTTAATGATGACTTTTGTTATTCCTCCAAAGAATTTGACGAGGTTTAGGCGGGAAAATGAAAAGTGCACATTGTCGATTTTATATTATTTTTCAAAACTTGAATTTCTCCGAAGTTTAATGTGTAATTATGGTGGATAATTAACCATTAAGTGTTCGTGAACGTGTGAGAGTGTAGGCAAATGATATAAAATTGAAAATCGTGACTTTTTGGGTTCACTCCTAAACTCCATCGAAGCCTCAATAAAGTTTCTACCGTTTTATTGGGGCAACTCAACAACTTATACTTGACACTGGCGAGCGCCAAAGGTGTGGTGCCATATTACATTCCCACGATGGGAAATACTTGATTACTCTAATACTTGACACTGGCAAGCAAATACACAAAAAGTGTGGCGCCATAATAAAAAAAAAAAAGAATTTGACCATTGATGAAAGTGTTGTTTTATGGCGTGGTCGGTTAAAAATTAGACAATACATACAAGGAAAAAGGCATAAATATGGTTTTCCAATCAATATTTTCCAATCAGGAACATTCCCAGAACTTATGAAACAGTCAATTATCACTCCAGTGCATAAGGGGGGGGACAGAGATGATGTCAATAACTATAGGCCTATATCTGTTTTACCGTCAATCTCTAAAATACTAGAAAAGTTATTAAATACTAGATTACTTTCATACTTAAATAAATTCAATTTTTTATCAACTTCCAATTTGGCTTTAGGCAGGGACTATCTACAGAGGATGCAGTTACTTCGCTTACTTCACTGATAACTGCACAACTTGATACTGGGAATAAATGTCTGGCTGTATTCCTGGACCTAAAAAAGGCATTTGATACAGTTTCTGTCCCCGTCCTTGTGAGTAAACTGGAAAGAGCTGGAATAAGAGGAAACGCATTAAGATTGTTCACAGACTACCTCTCACATAGGAAGCAGAGGGTAAAGGTCGGAGATTGTATCAGTAGAGAAGCAGAGGTAACGTACGGTGTACCTCAGGGAAGTGTACTAGGCCCTACACTCTTCCTGATGTATATAAACGACCTTTGCAATATGAATATTGATAATGCAAAAATCCTGTCTTACGCTGATGATACCACTATCGTTTTTTATGGGAATTCCTGGGATGAGGTGAAAAACAGAGCTGAGGAGGGTATGTCCCGGGTGGCTATTTGGCTCAATAGCAACCTACTCACATTAAATACAGCTAAAACTAATTATATGACCTTCAGTATTAGTAACCGTACCCAACCTAGTGATAATTTAAATATAAAGGTTCATTTATGTGGTGACCCAAATAACATTTACTGTAACTGCTCGTTCATTAATAGAGTAAAACAGACTAAATATTTAGGAGTAATAATTGACCATCGATTATCCTGGTACCCGCATATCGAACAGGTCGCAAATAGAGTTAGAAGACTGAGTTGGATTTTTAAGACACTCAGGCATGTTGTACCAGGACACATATCCAATAGCCATAAATCCTCTAGAAACATCCTAAAAGAGATATATGTGGCCTTGGTGCAATCTGTTTTGGTCTACTGCATCCCAATTTGGGGAGGTGCGGCTAAATCAAATTTTATAAATATTGAGCGAGCCCAACGAGCATTAATAAAGATCATGCACTTTAAAAATAGAAGATTCCCTACAGAAACTCTTTACCAGATTAGTAGCTTACTCACGGTTAGAAAATTATATATAGTCCAAACTGTTTTAAAAAAACATAAAACATTACAATATGACAAGCATTTAATAACAAAACGAAGAAAAGACATTATTGCGGAAGTTCCCCAAAGCAATTCTGTATTTGCCTGTCGACAATTTAATAAACGAGCAGCTCAGCTGTACAACAAAGTTAATAAATATATATATATATATATACAAAAAATTATTACGATAGTAGGAAAGCCATAGATAACTGGATAAAGCCACTTACTTATAAGGACACGGAGGCACTTCTGGAACACACAAAATAACAGACGCACAGAACAGAGACATACACCACACAATCACACACGCAGACATATTCACATACACACGCACACGTGCACACACACACACACACACACAAACACACACACAGACACACTCACAACCACACACACACAAGCTAACACACTGTTTTGTTACTTAGATTTAGTTAATAAGTTAAATTCTATAAGAAATGTATTACAACTGGTCATACTTGTTATAGTTTTGTTAAGGAAGAGTGGGGTCTCCTAACACAGGCATTATTTGCCTAAAAGGAGACTCCAAACACTAATCCACTATTGTAACAATGAAAACAAATAAACTATTTTATTATTTTATTATTATTATATGGTGTTAAATTATATGTCCTTACGGATACAAACGGCATAACGCAGAAAATGTACATGTATTGTGGATCGCATGACTTGGAACTGCGGGGACAAGGTCATGCTGATAAAGTTGTTATGATGCTTATGGAAGATTACTTGAACACAGGGTATTCACTTTATATGGATAATTTTTATAACAGTGTTTCACTCGCTGAAAACTTGTTAGCAAAAAACACCTATGTTACAGGTACCCTTAGAGCTAACAGATCCCGTAATCCTGATATAACAAAACAAAAATTAAGGAGCGGGGACATAGTGTCCAAATACAATTCTCGCGTAGTTTGTGTAACAAAATATAAAGATAAACGTAACGTTGTGATGATTTCCACAGAACATAGTCCAGATTTTATAGAATACAGAAATAGACGCGGTCAAATGATTAATAAGCCCAATGTCATTGTTCAATATAATAAGTATATGAAAGGCGTTGACAGAAAAGATCAGTTGCTTTCTTACTATCCCTGTTATACTAAATCAACAAGATGGTATAAAAAAATATTATAATGTTAAAATATCATGATGTCAATAGGCTCGCCCCCTATTACATGGGACCTAAACATACCGGCGAATCATTTCTTGTAGCAAAAGTACCTACCTATTTAGTTACTTATTGCTTATGTGTAGAGATTTTAAATAAAATTAACATAATCTCTTCATTACTCAGTCGTAAAATAAATACCCAGATCCTTCGATAGGCATATAATAATGATAGGTAATTTTACATTATTGAGTCTCATGTCTATACTCTTTATTCTTTGTATCCGTAAGGTGAGCCCACACACAAATAATTTATTTTTTTATTTACATACTTACTTTATACCTATTTGTTGATTTTGCTTGTTTCACTATGTTGGATTTATATTTTTTCTGTTAATTTTGCATGTCATCGTGTTGATTTATAGTTTATTCTTTTTTTATCAGAGTCATTAAATCTTTCATTTATTTACTGTGTATACGCCAAGGGCTGCGGGCGCTCAGAATTGGGGATTCTGGGCGCCCATCAAGCAACCCTTGGTAGGACGGCAGCATATTGTGTCCATGTGCTGCCGTGAGCTTGCGAGGGTTATTGTGTTTTTTTTCCGCGTCGCGGTTTGGGCCACCAAGGGGTTTTAGTGGGTAAGAATCCCACATAACCCGATCTCTCCCCAAAGAGATATGGATAACTATCGAAGGGTTCCCCTTGCGAAAAAAAAGGCATTCATAACCATTTTTTGTTTCATATTTCTTACTTCTAATTTTTACTATAAATTCACCCAATAGCCTTGATAATATTATTGACAATAAAATATTTATATAAATATTTCATTTACCCATGCAAAACCTTTAAGTCATGCGACTCAAAAAGCAGTAAAAATCTTTAGACTGTGTTTAGAGTATAGCACGGTCTAAAGATTTTATTTTCCAATACTTTGCCAAATGTTATGCAATTTACTTACTAGGTAGGTACTTCTTGTATGTCAATTTTTGTAACAGGTTAGGTATGTACTCGGTTTAAAGGAAAGACACTTATTTATTACAAAAATCTTTAATTACATAACACAGTTCATTGAATTGGGGAGCTCTATACGAATCCCGATTTAACAATCAAAATTGGTCATACTAAACTTCTAAACCAGCATAGGAAGACAATTCTTGTATAGCGTGAAGCAAAAATCATTATAATAACTTTCGGACTAATTCCAAATATTTATTCACGAGAAAAATTGTTAATTTATAAAATTCTATAAAAAGAAAAATCTAAATATTCTCTTTACGTTTAGTACAGGTACAGAATATTTTAATCTGAGCGTAGTTACGTCGGGGAATGAGTATAAAATGTACTTACAATTGATTTTTTTCCGCGAATTCAGGGCTGTTCCGAAAGTTAATATTTTGATAAGTACAATGGCCACCTTTGCCACGCTATGCTATGAGGATATTTTTGGTCCTTTACGGTGTACCAAAAATATCCTCATAGCATTGGCTAGTAAAGAAGTACGTATGACCAATATGGGGGCTCGTATAGAGCTCCCATTATCGTGGCCCATTTTTGGCGCCGAAACCACGCGGGCGACGAGCCTCGCCACTCGCTACCGCTGCGCCCCACCTCGCCTCGAGGGCAGCCAGCTCGTGGTGCGTCAAAGCAGCACGCTGCTCGAACGCCTCCGGTAGTGCAAGGCGCCTATAAAGGCGCAGCTGGCTGGACCGGAGGCTCCCGCGACGCACCACGGCGTGTCGAAACTCAGAAACGCCTGGCGAGGCAGGCACCGCCGCCGCCGCGACAGGCACCGCCGCCGCCGCGACGGGCACCGCCTTCGCCGCGACAGGCACCGCCGCCGCCGCGATAGGCACCGCCGCCGCCGCGATAGGCATCGGTCCGCCACAGGCACCAGCGCCGCGACCGGCGCCACCTCGACAGGCACCGGCGCCGCCTGGACAGGCACCGGCGCCTCGTCGGCCACCTCAGCACGCTCCCGCCACTCCCTTAGCAGGGGCGTGCGTATAGAGCTCCCATTATCGTGGCCCATTTTTGGCGCCGAAACCACGCGGGCGACGGGCCTCGCCGCTCGCTACCGCTGCGCCCCACCTCGCCTCGAGGGCAGCCAGCTCGTGGTGCGTCAAAGCAGCACGCTGCTCGAACGCCTCCGGTAGTGCAAGGCGCCTATAAAGGCGCAGCTGGCTCGACCGGAGGCTCCTGCGACGTACCACGGCGTGTCGAAACTCAGAAACACTTGGCGAGGCAGGCACCGCCGCCGCCGCGACAGGCACCGCCATTTCCGCGACAGGCACCGCCTTCGCCGCGACAGTCACCGCCGCCGCTGTGACAGGCACCGCCTTCGCCGCGACAGGCACTGCCTTCGCCGCGACAGGCACCGCCTTCGCCGCGACAGGCACCGCCGCCGCTGCGACAGGCACCGCCTTCGCCGCGACAGGCACCGCCGCCGCCGCGACATGCACCGCCGCCGCCGCGACAGACACCGCCTTCGCCGCGACAGGCACCGCCGCCGCCACAGGCACCAGCGCCGCGACCGGCGCTACCTCGACAGGCACCGGCGCCGACTGGACAGGCACCGGCGCCTGGATAGGCACCGGCGCCTCGTCGGCCACCTCAGCACGCTCCCGCCACTCCTTTAGCAGGGGCGTGCGTATAGAGCTCCCATTATCGTGGCCATTTTTGGCGCCGAAACCACGCGGGCGACCGGCCTCGCCGCTCGCTACCGCTGCGCCCCACCTCGCCTCGAGGGCAGCTAGCTCGTGGTGCGTCAAAGCAGCACGCTGCTCGAACGCCTCCGGTAGTGCAAGGCGCCTATAAAGGCGCAGCTGGCTCGACCGGAGGCTCTCGCGACGTACCACGGCGTGTCGAAACTCAGAAACGCTTGGCGAGGCAGGCACCGCCGCCGCCGCGACAGGCACCGCCATTTCCGCGACAGGCACCGCCTTCGCCGCGACAGTCACCGCCGCCGCTGCGACAGGCACCGCCTTCGCCACGACAGGCACCGCCGCCGCCGCGATAGGCATCGGCGCCGCCACAGGCACCAGCGCCGCGACCGGCGCCACCTCGACAGGCACCGGCGCCGCCTGGACAGGCACCGGTGCCTCGTCGGCCACCACAGCACGCTCCCGCCACTCCCTTAGCAGGGGCGTGCGTATAGAGCTCTCATTATCGTGGCCCATTTTTGGCGCCGAAACCACTCGGGCGACGGGCCTCGCCGCTCGCTACCGCTGCGCCCCACATCGCCTCGAGGGCAGCCAGCTCGTGGTGCGTCAAAGCAGCACGCTGCTCGAACGCCTCCGGTAGTGCAAGGCGCCTATAAAGGCGCAGCTGGCTCGACCGGAGGCTCCTGCGACGTACCACGGCGTGTCGAAACTCAGAAACGCTTGGCGAGGCAGGCACCGCCGCCGCCGCGACAGGCACCGCCATTTCCGCGACAGGCACCGCCTTCGCCGCGACAGTCACCGCCGCCGCTGTGACAGGCACCGCCTTCGCCGCGACAGGCACTGCCTTCGCCGCGATAGGCACCGCCTTCGCCGCGACAGTCACCGCCGCCGCTGCGACAGGCACCGCCTTCGCCGCGACAGGCACCGCCTTCGCCGCGACAGGCACCGCCGCCGCCGCGACAGGCACCGCCGCCGCCGCGACAGGCACCGCCGCCGCCGCGACAGGCACCGCCGCCGCCGCGATAGGCATCGGCGCCGCCACAGGCACCAGCGCCGCGACCGGCGCCACCTCGACAGGCACCGGCGCCTCGTCGGCCACCTCAGCACGCTCCCGCCACTCCCTTAGCAGGGGCGTGCTCATATCATTGGTGAAACTATGACAAAAAAAATTATGTTACAAAAAACTGTTATAATGGGTATTCATGCAGCCCTTATAGGTGTTTGCGCTTATCTTTGTATCAAATAACATTCGAGTTGGCAAATGGTTACTTTCAGGGCCGCAGATTGAATAAGTAGACCCAGTAAAGCCTTGGCTTCATTAGCCGACGTCTGAGAAGTAGTGAATTTTGAAAGTTTGTACTTACTATTCTTTATATCAATCTCTGCGTTTGTAAATTGCACGACGGCATCGATCATTTCTTCCGTCACAAAAAGCTGAAAAAGTTCCTTTGGCTCTGAGACCTCTTTAGCCAATCCTGGAGGACCAGTTACGATATGTATCACATTACGACTACCTGTACGTGTGCGTGGATCACGAGGACTTGTTGACCATCTGTGTCGGTTTTTACCGTACAAGTAACGCTGGCTCGGCTGAATAACTGTCGGATGTAATTGTGGTACTTGTGTTTGAGTATCGCTGCTGGATTCCACTTGATCCGTGTTCAGTGCATCATCATCAGAATCTAAGACTAACCTTCGATTACGCCCGCGACGTGAAACTAACAATTCGTCCCCCGAAGAGTCTGAAGCTTCTTCCTCACTTTCCTCAGAAGAGACATGTATTTCCGTTTCAACATTATTCTCTTCCTCAGAATCGGATGAATGAGGTTCATTGTCGGGTAATGATTCGGTCTCCGATTCAGCTAACCATTACACAATTTTGCCTTCACCGCTTCTCAAATCCATCTAAAATAGAAAATAAATAAAATTAAGACAAGAAAAATACACAAAAATATTGTTAAACTCAGTATAAAACATAAAAAAACAACACAGGTAAATAGAGTTCACGTCATAAAACCATAACAGTAATTATTTATTCGTCAAGTTATTACCTTTTCTAAAAAATAACAACATAAACAGAAGCATAAAAGTATGTACAACTTTACTAAAAAAAAAATACAGCATTCTAACCTTTCGTCTGTGAGACGACGATCACGCGATATAGGTCCACCTAATTATCGTGCATCCGCAATGAGTCCTTGCGGGTCACTAATTTCACTATCCAGGAAGGTACTAAAAGAGTGCGGAGCGGGGGGCAACGGGAAGTTGGCGAAATGGCGAAAGCGCTAGGTGCGCGTCGTCTATTATACGAATGGTTAGTGACCTAGGGTTAAAGCTGCAGTTGTGCGGCCTTTTCGCGAATACACTTTTTCACAAAGTTTGCATTTGGCACTCGAGTCGCCGATTTCATCAAAATAGTTTCAAATGGGACTTGTTTTTGGTTTCATAATTGCACTCTTACTGCACTAAATACAACTAGGTATTAAGCAAACAATAACAGAAGAAAAAACAACTGAAAATGTCACTACTCAAAGTCACGGGGCGCGGATATGAACTAAAAACAATAATTAAATAAACGAACTCGTCGTGACACGTTTGTCGTTTGATTACCGCGCGCCCCTCCCTCGCAAAATACGCGGAAGGGATTCGGCAATATCGCAGCACGCGCGCCTGGACGCTCGACGCTCGTGTACATTCGTCCACGCGCGGCCCCCGCAACCGCCCGCGCCGTGCCGCCGTCGCGTCTGCTGCACCGCTCCTCATCACTCTCTCCCCGCTTCCGTTAAGAGTTCTGTTATAAAGTTTGCGGAACCCAGAAGCAGAAACAGAAGTGAAAAAACATGCGGAACTTCTGCATTTGCGGAAGCGGAAGCAGAGTTCTGTTGCAACACTATTATATAGTACACCAGTTTGTTGTAATTTAACCATTCTTTTGGTTACTCTTTTTCACCGTCTTTTTCAAATTCGTGACTTTGACTGATGAATTCATACCAAGATCGACGGTCCCTACGTAAAACATCGAAAGTTAAAAATGGTACTTTTCAGGAGTTTATTTTTTGCATAACTTTATCATTTATGATTAAATTTTGTTACACTATTGGCAATGTACTATGGGTATAACAAAGCTTAACTCATATAGTTTATTTATTACTTGGCAATGGTATACCCGTAGTACATTTAAACTTACGAGTCAATAAAGTCATACTTACAGCACTGGATTACCAAATATTTACTTATTGATATTATTTATAGTATTAACATTGCTTATAAAGCATGAAAACCATTAACCCCATGCAAAATTATGTTAAAAACAGTACATAAACTTACCCGTGGTGCAGACGCAGCTGGCCGCTTCGGCGTCATCTTCTCAAATTTGACAATTAATTGAAAATATTGCCACACGTTTTTTTTTTTAAATATAATGTTACCAACTTGTACATTAAAAATAAAGGTACCATTTTCCTACTAGTATAATCGGCTTACCCGTATGACGTTACCAAATAAGGGTTAAACTTATCGACTGTCACGACTAAAATTTTAAAGAAAGCCGCCACAGCTTGGCGATTGAAGCCCATGGCTCGAGCAGCGGATGTGGCTTCAGGTTTGCGCAGGGACAAATAAGAATTGCGTTTCAGAAAATTTGCTTACCAATCCTGGCCAGCGGTTTGAGTAATCGGATCAAAATTATGTGGGATGTTATTTTTTGTTGCCAATTGATAGGCCAGCTGACGAACTTCTTTTGGAGACAAACGAAACAATCTACCTTCCATGTCTTTAATATATGAAGCTAACTCTTCTTCTTGAGCAGCTGAAAATACCGGTCTAAAACTACCTAGTTTTGTTGGTGATAAGTATTGTTTTGATTTGCACTCCTCGAGTTTTCGCTGCAAAGTTGATCGTGGCACATTGTACTCAAGAGCGGCCCGTTTACAGCTTAATCTGCCACTACCCACATCCTTTACGGCTGCTTCCATATCCTCTAAGCTCCATTTGGCACGTTCTGTCTTCCTTTGGTAGTGGCGAACCATAATTGTATCTGCAGAAAAAAGATCAACTTAATAGGATTACCTGGGGCAAAACGGGCACCCGTAGCAATTTACTTAATAACTGGGCATTTAACACAAACACGAATTAGCTAGAACACAGACTTAAAACTAACAAAATATATCAAATGCATCATCTTACGTAATTTCGTACGTGTCTCGTACGTTTCGATCGTGTCGGTACGATGCGCATTTACACGCACACAACCACTTTTCTCGCCAGCGCGAGGTCGACTGGAACGCGATCTGAGTAGTTCAGAGCGTCTCGGTTTATTATCCTGCGGGAAAGAGGGGTGCCCGTCTTACCCCGGGGGCCCGTAATGCCCCGGCTTCCCCTAATTACAATTCACGGTTACCTTTGACCGATTTTATTTTATTATTTTACAGTGCTTATGTCCGTTTCTTTTATTTTTATATTATGTATGTAGTTACAACTAAAATGATTGTGATTTTTACACAATTCGGAATCAATATCCGAGTGAAAATTTTGGCGTTCACCGACCTGAATAAAAATATAGTAATTTTGCACTTCGGAACAATTGTCCGCGTGAAACTTTTGGTGTTCACTTACGTAAGTACACAAATATTCCAATGTATTCGGAACTTGTCCGAGTGAAACTTGTGGTGTTCACTTACCTAAATACATACAAATTACAAGAATATATAATTAAATAATTACAGTTTACTGACATGAAAAGGATCTTACCCGAAAAATATGTTGTTTTATAATGTTCCTTAATAATAGTAAGAATACTCCATGTACTGTTGTTCTAACCGCTCGATTAGGCTCCTTACTATTTCCAGTACCGCTCTGATGAGTGCTCGTTGTTTCTCTGAAGATCTTCGTGGGTTGTTCATGTGATGGGTTAAGGGAAGAGAAAATCTCTTACCGATTCCTAGCTGTCCTGCCGACGAGTCTTGTTACCTTAATTTTTTTTTGTGTCTTGTGCCGATGAGCTTGTCTTGCAGTGGCGTTTCTTACTTGATTTGAAGTGTCCTCTCGTACCGCATCTGCTGGCTCCTTCAGGGTTCTTATCCTCGGAACGCGTTACAAGCGACTCAGCTTGACGAATTCTACCGACTGCGCCAGTTAAGTTTCTGTGCGTTAATGGCTTTCTTTGTTAGTTTATTACATGGGACCTAGACATACCGGCGAACTGTGGGTGTACGTTAGTTCGCCTCTGCCTAATCCTATCCGCCCTAATCCTTCGAGAAATAGAGGCGTGAATGGTATGTTGTAATATAAGGATGCAGGATGGTATGAATCTCTAGAAAGTTTTTGTTTTGTCTAGTGCTATATCTTTATATCTTGCAAATGTATGATAAATTCAAACTCGGTATCAAAGTATTTAATATATTAATTCAGCTTACTTCATAATTACACTATTGCATGTAATGAGCTAGGTTTCACTAGTTATTGACCAAAACCTTCGTTTATAAGTTTTTCTGTATTCGTTATATGTATATTGACCAACATTTTTTAAAGTAACATCGTTTTTAAGAATCCCCATAATATGTAAGGGAAGATAAGATTATACCCCTTGTATTGGAAGTCACTTAAGCAAGACAAGGTAATACACAAACATTTTATTTCAACTTTATAAAAATCAACTCTTTTATTACACTTAGGGCCACTTGCACCAACTTCTTAAATACGTATAAATTGTATTTAAACACGATTTTTGATTTAAGTCAAACATTCGTCTTGCACCAAAATAATTTCCGTGTTAAATACGTTGAAAGACCTGTCAAAGTTAAATATGCTGAAGGCCCTATTTATCTCCTACTTAAATACGAATGGCCGTTTATTGAACTGTCATCTGACGAATGGAGTTTATTTTGAGATAAAATACTACTAGAAGCCTTGTAATAATTTCTATGAGAGATTATTCACCTATTTCAAATTATTTTTTCATTTTATCAAATAAAAAACAACAACAAATAAATATGACTTTGTTTGGATTGGTTGTCATGGCAGCGAAAAGTCAAAATAATGGCGTAAGTTTCGTTACATGCAGACTATTTTCAATAAAAATCATCGATTTATCATTAATTAAAATTAATTAATTATAATAATTATTAAATTTGATTTAATTTTATATCTATAATTCATAACATATTTTTTAAATAGATTTTTCACATTACTATGATGTAATGTAGATGTAATGTAAAAACGGAACGTAGAGAACTGTTTTATCGACATGTTCAATTCATTTAACTAAATTGACATAAGATAGACTTGGTGCAAGACGATCTTAAATGTGTTATGTTTAAGGAGTTAAAAATATTTAACTAAATGCATAAAAGAATGATTTAAATAGAATATGGTGCAAGTGGCCCTTAGTCTCAGTTTGAATCTGACAGATCTTTGGAATAAAATATTAAAAGCAATTCAATTTAAAAAAAAACATCTTTGACAACCATTGGCCACATATTAGGATAATTATAGTCACTATGGAGATAATGAGAGTCACCCTAGCGCAACAATTGTCACTTAAGTAAGCTCGTGGTGAATCCCAACCTGTGCAGGTTGCGTATGCCCATAACCCACCAGATGTGCACATGTACCTTAATTTATTGTTGAGACTAAAATCATCACATACTAAGCATATAAGCAAATCATCGTCTTCGTAATTTTGTACCTACTGCAATTCTTTCGGTTTAAATTTAAACATCTCTGACTCGCCCATCGCTAAGGTGAACTGTATTTTAGGTACAGTCAGCGCCAAAAGTCGCTGAACACGATGCAATCTTCAAAACGTTTTTACATCATTACTAACCAAAAAATTCTGACCTGAGAAGTTAGTACCAGTTTCTTATATGCAGATAACTAGTACTAACTTCTCAGGTCAGAATTTTTTGGTACTTCTCTAAGTGGTGAAGTTGTTTTCGGTAACAGTGACAGCGTTTTCAATAAAATTCGTTAGCCCAGTTAATGAATTACGACAATGCCTTCACTTTTACAGGCTCCTTTTCTTCAAAAATGTCAAATGCTTCACTACCTTTAACGGAATAGGAACATTGTTGAGTTGTATGAAGTTGTGTGTTGACTTCGGCTCACCAATGAATTCTAATTGCAGTAATTCTATGTTGCAGTAGATTTATCCAGTCGGACGACGTAGATGGTTCAAAAATGCCTTGTAATAAAATGAGCTTAAGAAACAAACATAAAAAGTTACCTACACAATACACTAATTGAGAAAATTAAAAAAAAAAATTGCAATGGAAATTCAAATACATATATTACATCCCAAAACTAATTTTTTGCTGCCCACAGCAATTATCAGAATAAAATATCATGTCTTTATTGGGCTGTTCATTACATAGTTCTAAAAACTTGTACAAGCATGTTCCAATCTCATTCGCTCTACGTTTAGCAAGACCTTCATGCCAGAAAAAGCAGAATGTTTTATCGTCGTTGATACAAGGTGGGCCATGTCAAAAGAAGTCATCCGATGTTGTTAGGCTCACTTTTTTTCCTAATTGAAAAACTTCGATTCTGTTTCTGATTATGTTTATTTGAACCTTTAGAATTTTATTGGTCAAGTCGAGAAGATGATATCGGCCAAATGGGCTCCGTCACAATTGATTGCCATACTCGTGCTCGTTTTTCATCACTTCGACGAGAACTTCGGGCAACAGATTCTCGCACTCGTGTCGAATGTTGTCCTTGAGGACTTCCAGGGTCTCGGGCTTGTTCACGTAAACATGGGACCTCAAAAAACCCCACAAAAAATGTCTGGAACGGTTAAATCGGGCGATCTTGCGGGCCAGTGCAAAACGCCAAAACGAGAGATGAGATGACCCGGGAACGCCGCCTTCAGAATATCGCTTGTGGCTCGCGCAGTGAGTGCCGTTGCTCCGTCCTGTTGGAACCACATGTCCTCCACTCTTAATTCGTCCAATTGCGGAACAAAAAACTCGGTTAACATGGCCCTATAGCGCGCACCACTATTGTCATTTTACGAGCGGCGTTCTCGAAAAAAAATGGCCCGATGACTCCTCCAGCGTGAACAGCGCACCATGCAGTCACTTTGAGCGGGTGTAATGGGTCCTCGTGCATCAATCGTGGATTTTCAGTGTCCCAGAAGCGATAGTTTTGAAACATTAAGAAACAGAAACATTAAGTCAGGAATTAAAAAAAAAAATTGGAATGGCTCTGGTATACCTTCCTTTACGTGATATTAAAGTATGGATGCTATAAGTAGCTCCACGCGTGAGAAAAAAAATTTAAACACAAAACATTGTTTAAAGCACATATGAGTCATGATAAATACAACTATACAAATCATTAGAATATCGAGCATACAGATTTAGAAAACTAAAATCTTTATCTTCTAAATTGATCACATTATTATTATTTAAAATATTTTTTAACCATAACACTTTTTCACTACCTTTAATATAAATATATTTATATTTTAAAAAATCTAAAATTAAACACTTATAATTGGAATATGGTATAAATCCTTCACCCCAATATATTTTCCTATTACGTTCAATCCATGCAACTTGACGTCTTTCTTGTTTTGTCAAATCGTAAAATGGAAATGGCGGCTTAATTAAAAACACTTGCAATTTGTCACTACACAATATAGCAATTTATTTTAGCACAAATTCATTTATTTCCGTTTTAAAGCCTTGGACGTCTACAATGGCAATCATGATAATGGCCGCACTATGTTGCTCAGAGGTTTGTATTCCACAAGTCAATCGTTTATAATCAAACAATATGCAGTAGTGTTGTCTGGTATTGGCTCTGAACATTCAATTTCCAAAAGAACGTCTACTGGACCTGTTTTTAGGGTATCGTTTTCCCTTGAACAATCTATGATGAACAGAGGAGCCTTATCTTTAAAGTCCTTTAGATTAAGTAAGGGATCCGCTGGACAGTTGTAATACGACTGACGAAATTTCACATACATTTCAAAGGGCTCTCCAAGGACTGTATTTAACAAAATTAATTTCTAAATGACATGGATTCAATCGTCCACCCTGACTCACTTAGTTCGAACTCTGAACAATTATTTAAGATTTTTTCCGCAAATGCATGATAAGTGGATAATATATCTGTGCTTTGAACTATAATTGTATATCTCGTTGTAAATGATTTAAGCCTTATTTCGTTATTTTTAGGTAAATTGTATGAAACAAAACGTTCGAAATTGATTTTTAAAGGAACGTGTTGTTTTTTTTTAAACTCTTTGATTAGATAGCAACATGTGTCTGAAATTTCAGTTAAAAATATTTCAGGAGTAATAGTAAAACTTTGAGGGGTTATTTTATAACTGAATATTTTGTTTTTAAAAGCACAAGCTATTATACGAATATTATCAAATTTCGTTTTTATGAGGTCATTAGATTTATGAATGTTGGTTTTTTTGTGAGAAGAATAATTGTGAACGTTAATGTTACAAGCCTGACAGAAAAACATTTTGAATAATTTCAGAAAAGCTTTAGTGTTTCTATTTTTTATATTATGAAATATTGTAGTTTTCATTTTTAGGTTTTTATTTAGTGTTTTATTTTATCCAATAAGTAGATTCTGTAAGAAAATACATGTAATATTAGGATTTAATCTTAACTTATTTATAGTTTTTAATTATACGGTCTTTTTTATCTAACGAATAGTTTCTGTAAAAGAGCAATGCATTTATTAATAATAATTAATACAAAAATACATGGTTATGTTACATAATATGACTATAAAATTTGAAAAATATCAATAATAGGGCTCAATATAAAATCGTTATGATAAAACTGATTTAAAAAGGATTTTGGGGGTACAAAATTGGTCGGATAGAGGAGTAATCCTCTTTAACTGTTCCAACCAACTGAGTAACCGCCTTCCAAGTAGGACTATCGTCATTCACCGCTGTTTTGAAACATAGCAGTGAATGTTTCCAACGGTTAGTTGAAATAGCAAGCTCCTGGCAATTCGATATAAAGACCTCAATATAAAATTCTCCTCGTCTTGTGGGGTCACTTTGCATAGTGTAACCAGTACCCACTCGTCGAGTTAGGTAGCTCTTCAGCTTTGCTGCCCGAATTGGTTCACGTTCAATTCGATATGCAGACCTCAATATAAAATTCTCCTCGTCTTGTGGGGTCACTTTGCATAGTGTAACCAGTACCCACTCGCCGAGTTAGGTAGCTCTTCAGCTTTGCTGCCCGAATTGGTTCACGTTGCTCTTCATCCTGAAAACAAACAAAATAATAAACATTAGTTAATGTAACAAATCAATTTCTCAAAGTAAATACCTACCTAATATTATTATAATCTGATGATTCATGACAATCATCAAGCCCCCTGCTATTATTATTATGTATGTCTCTGCCATGTTCTCGGGACTATAGATTTATAACATTCATAACATCGTCCTTTTTTCCGTACAGTTAAACTCCATGCAGCTGCTATAAACTTGATCCAATTAGTGGTCAGACTTCATACTAGTAACTATGCTTTACACCGCCACATAAAAAATAGTTTGGTCTGTTTTTCTACATTAATTATTAAATAACAATAAATTTACCTCGGAATCAGGGAAGATGGCTCGTTTTCTTTTCCTTTTATCCGATGTAGATGCAGAGGCAGGTGCAGTCGGATGGTCAGCCTCTGATTCAGACTCACTTTTTTAGATTTCGCTTTCGGTTTAGATGGCTTAGGTGTTGAAGTTGTGTAATAAAGGGATCACTTCAGTATCGGAGTCAAATGGATTGGAAAACCTGAAATAAAACAAAATTATAAAACATTGAAAAGCAGGTCTACTTACATTCATTCGTTTGTTTACAACTGTTATCACCCCCGCCCATTCATGATAATATTAGACCCCACTGTCCAGACAAGCTATTTTCCTGCATGGGAATCGAACTCATAAAATCACTCTCACTAAATACACATATTATAATAACACAGACTCGCGACCTCTGAGCTTATGAGACGCGGTCATACCCATATGCACACACTGATCACAAAATTGATAGTTAAATGACACGTATGTTGGTACAACTAGGTAGAAATTAAACAAGGATCGGTTTTAACTAACTTTATTTACAAAAATAAACATGTTATATTAACAATTTAATATGTACAATTTCCGCTGTTTGTAAGGGGGCCAGGTTATTGTATTGACCAATAGCGGCGTCCGAGCATGATCTTCACTTCGTGACGTAGGACGGCGCTGGGTATAAAAGGTTGCGTCCATATATAAACGCGCGGTCGACGATTCTGGCTTAGTCTTCAAATCAACTCGGCGCAGGGATGTTGTTCGGAGCATGCGCCTTTCACTCCATACAGATAGGCGCCCGACGAGGCGGCAGCGCAGCCCGATTCAGTGCGTGGCGCGGCTCGGCCGTGACCTGACGTGTGGCACGCGCTTATGTATGTCCACTACATTACTCCCTCGCCAGCGAAGCGTACAGGTGGTTTAGAAATTCTTCCAGATCTGGTAACATAGCTGTATGTAGGTATATCCTGCTTCTCATGTAGGTCCGTATTCAAATGATATGCTGGCTTCAATCTATCTATTGATATATTTGAGCTTCTTTTTTCTAACTGCACCTTGAAATATTTATTGTTGCGGTCAATGACTCGATAAGGACCTTTATATGTAGGCGTGAGGGGCTTGGTCACTGCATCGTTGCGTATATACACATGTGTGCACTTGTTCAAATCACTGTGAATGAATGTTGCTCGCTGCGTATTGTATTCTCTTTGCACCTGCGCTTTTTTCAATGCTTCATTGAGGTGATTCATAAACTGAGACGTCGTATTGTATGACGTTGTAGGTTCACCGTAGAATTCTCCGGGAAGTCGTAGTGTTTTGCCATACAACAATTCGGCTGTACTTGCACCTATGTCTTCCTTTACAGCTGCGCGTAGGCCGAGAAGTACTGTAGGTAACTCGTGCGTCCAATGTGTAGAATTTAGTCGCGCGGCGAGTGATGTTTTTAGCGTGCGGTGCCAGCGTTCCACTATACCGTTAGATTGCGGGTGGTAAGCAGTAGTTCGTGTTCGCTGTATTCCCATCCGATGCATGAGTTTGTTAAACAACTCAGATTCAAATTGTTGGCCTCTGTCTGTTGTGATGGTTACTGGGCATCCAAATCTCGCAATCCACGTTGCATACAGCACACTAGCGACTTCCTCTGCTGTTATTTCTTCGATAGGATGTGCCTCCGGCCATTTCGTAGCTCGGTCTATCATTGTGAGCAAATATCGGCAGTTGTTGGATAATGGCAGTGGACCAACAATGTCGATATGCAGATGTTCCAGGCGTTCCACAGGTGTAAAACTTGCTATCGGTGCTTTCGTGTGTCTGTGCACTTTCACGCGTTGGCATTGCACACAACCCCTTGTCCATTCGATGACGTCAGTCTTCATTGTAGGCCAGAAATAACGTGAAGTTACTAATCGCCTCGTCGCCCTTATGCCTGGGTGATTAAGGTTGTGAATCGCTTGGAAAGATTGTTGTCTGAACTCGGGCGGTAAGTACGGACGAGCAGACCCTGTCGACATTTCACAAGTGATTGTTGTTGCTCCTCCGTGTGGTGTTATACGTTTGAAAATATAACGATCTTCCTGCATCAGCTGTTGAAGCTCGGCGTCGTGGGCTTGAACTTTAGCTAAGTTATCGTAGTCGATCGGCGATGGACACGCTATCACTTCTACTCTTGAAAGTGCATCGGCGACGATGTTATCTTTGCCAGCTATATGTTTTATGTTGTTGACGAACTGGCCGATGTAGTCTAGGTATTGTAGAGGCCGGGTTAGATATAATGGGGGGTTTTTGCGTTTAATTAAAGAACACACAATGAGAGCGAATACTGCGCGTTTATTACTCAAGCGAAAATTCTTATAGAATGACAATAATCAAATTCTTTCTAGACATTTTCAAACTACTTACTTTTTTGTTCTAAGGTACTACGTGCCTGGGCGCGCACAATAAAAACTCCTTATTTTAAACTCTTACATCAGCTACGCCCCTGCATTTGGGTAAAACAAGGCAATAAAACATAAAAAAGTTTTACCCAAATAAAAACAAAAAAGTAACTAACTACCTGCCTATGTCCTAACTCGAAACATTAACAGGCGAAAGGAATTCACTTACAACCATGCATGAGGCTCGCCCCTCAAAGCAGGATAGTCTATGGCATGTGTATGGTTAAGTTATCATTAAAAATTTACAAAGCTTTAGCATAATTAATAAATACTACACGCCATAAACTTTGACGCACCAAAACGCCTGAAAAAGATGCGCCACGGCCTCCTATCCAATGATGCTTCAAAATTAATTACATTGAAAGCTAAGCATCATGCCCGAAGGGTTAATGAGACTGAATATAAAAAGAATCAATATCATATGCAAAAACTTTAACTTCTTCTAACGCAATTGAGTCAGAGGGAGGGAAAGTTTAAGAAATCATATTAATCCTGTCATGAATTCATTCCGAACTATAATTAATTAATTTCCGTGACTAATCTTAATACCCCTCTTTATTATAATATTATCTAATAAAAATAAAAAATATTTGCTGAATCATATGTGTCCAACTCAGACACCCTTCGCAAGGACTATGTCCATTTCACGAAGTCGATACAGCCTGTGCAGGGTCCCCCTCCTGCTAGATAAAATAAATCCCTCTAAAATTTTTATATATTCGGAATGCCTTCAACCGAAAACGCAGTGGCATCTTCCCCCTCTCTTGGCTCGTTCAGACAGCACATCAGGCAGCTCATCAGATATGAAAACAAACGTACAAAATATTTAATATTAAATATTCTTCTTTTACCAAGCAAAATTAATGACCTATATATATATATTATGAAGCAATCTATAATCTAATATGAAAAGGCTTTAACCTATTTACATGCACTATATCTCTATATCGACTATTATTTATTTTCCTAATTACATAATTCACATTAGAAATCCTTCTTACAATCCGATAAGGTCCTTTATATAACCTACACAATTTTAAACTTTTACCGTCTATTCTCCTAGGAGTATAAATCATAACTAGCTGGTTAGGCGAATAATTATTAACTTTAACTTTCTTATCATAACTTAATTTCTGTTTGGTCTGTGCTTTTCTCAAATTGTGTATAGCTTTTTGAGATAAGAAATTTTGAAAATCATGCCTTCCCACATAATCAATTATGCAATTTCGCCTATCAGAATTAACAACCATATCAGTCTGGAATAAAGGTTCTCTAGCATAAATCATCATGTGCGGTGATATCTTAATGCTTGACTGTTTACTTGAATTATATGCATAACATACTAAGGGTACATAACTACACCAATTCCTTTGGTCTGCAGAAACATACATAGACAACATTTGTGTTAACGTTCTGTTAAACCTTTCTACTAGACCATTAGAAGCCGGATGAAAAGCCGTAGTAAAGCGAGATTTACCACCAAAATATTCAACAGTATCTTTAACCAGATGTGATGTAAATACTGAACCTCTATCTGAAATAACTTCTTTCACCCCTCCAAAACGACAAAATACCTCTTCTATCAAGAAATCACTAACTCTTTGGGCTGTAGCCCTAGGCACTGCCTTGCAAATTGCATACCTAGAAACATACTCTACACAGACAATTATATATTTGTTGCCTCTCAATGACTTTCTGAACGGACCTAATATATCTATCCCTACCTTCTCCATTAAATGATTCACTAAGACAGGTTGTAATTGAGCTACTTGCCTAACCTTTTTCCGCTCCTGACATAAACTACAACTCCTAATATAATTTTCAATTTTCTTCTCTGCATCTTTAATAAAGTATTTATCCCTAAATTTGGTTAAAGTCTTAGCTAACCCTAGATGTCCTCCAGCCCAAGGATCATCATGCAACTCTTTTAATATGTCTGATATTAACTGCTCTGGTAATACCACTAAATTCTTCATACTATTAAATCTCATGGATTGTTTACATAAAATACCATCTATGACCCTAAATCCTTTATATGTACTTCCTTCACTAGTCGCTATTCTATCTAATAACTGTCTACAAACCCGATCTTCGCGTTGTTCATCTGACATTTTTGTGATATCTATTTTATATACCTGCAGACCATCATCTTGACTTGCCACTTCTTTATGATTCTCATCATCCTGACTCAATGGGTTTCTACTCAGAAAATCTGCAATCACATTTTCTCTTCCTGCACAATGGACTATATCAAACTCATAAGCCTGAATAGACAAAGACCATCTAGCTAATCTTCCATTCATGTCCTTCTTATCTCTTAACCAACACAACGCCTTATGATCTGTAACAACCTGAAACTTCATACCCCATAAGAAATGTTTAAAGTAATTTAATGCCCATACTAAACCTAAACATTCCTTTTCTGTCGTTGAATACTTCTTTTCTCCATCACTAAGTTTCCTAGAGGCATATGAAACTGGATGCATGACATTTTTACCTTGCATTAAACATGCTCCTAATGCTTCTCCGCTGGCGTCAACATACAAACGAGTCAACACATCTTTGTCATTAACATAAAAACCCAATATAGGAGGGTTACACATATACTGTATGATTCTATCAAATGCCTCCTGATGTTTCTGCGACCAAACAAATGGCACCCCTTTTTTCAATAATTTAGTGAGAGGTAACACTATTTGTGCAAAATTATCAATGAATTTACGATAGTAAGAAAACAAACCTAATACTGACTTCACCTGTTTAGTGTTCATTGGGGGTTTTAACCCTTTTAGTGACTCTAGCTTTTTATTATCAGGTTTAATACCAGCTCCTGATATTTCGTGTCCCAACACCGTAGCTTTGTTATAACCAAAACTACATTTACTCGGTTTTAATGTTAAATTTGCATTTTTAAGGCGTTCTAACACTTGCTCTAGAGCTACCCTAAATTCTATAAAGGTTTTACCCCATATTAATATATTATCCACGTAACAAATGGCATTCTTATATTTTATGCCAGCTAATACCTTATCCATAGTTCTCTGGAAAACAGCCTGACTTGTCTTAAGGCCAAATGGTAGAACATTAAATTCATAAAGTCCTGAGGGTGTGACAAACGCGGTCTTGTGTTTATCCCTCTCGGAAATTGCTAGTTGCCAATAACCAGAATTTAAATCTAAGTCAGCAAAATATCTCGCCCCCGAAAGATAAATCATTATGTCTTCAATGATTGGCAGAGGATAACTATCTGTGATTACCTTTTTATTCAATTTACGATAATCGATGCAAAATCTCCAAGATTGATCAGGTTTCTGTACCAATACCACTGGAGAGGCATAAGCACTCTTGGATTCACGAATCACTCCCGTGTCCAACATATCCTTAACTTGAGAATTAATTATGTCCAATTGTTTAGGGGATACTCTATACGGAGGTCGATGAACTGGTTGCTCATCTGTTGTATTAATACTAATTTCAACTAAATTACAATTTCCTAGCTCGGAAGTTGAAAAAGCAAAACATTTTCTATATGAAGAAAAAAGTTCACGTAATGACATCTTGTCATTGTCAGATAAGTCCGGATTTATGTCAATTTCATTTACTTCTTTTAAATTATTTGCCAGCGAAAAAATAAATTTGTCATCGTTTTGTTGGGCCAGCTCTAAGAAATATAGGTAATCATTTTTGGTGACTGAATTCAAACTTTTTTCTTCATTCTTCGTATGATCGAACATAATCTTATTTTGTTGAGTTTCATCATGTTGATCACTATAAATCATGGAGTGCGACACAGAAGCACCGTTTTGTAGCGACGCCTTACTAAGAAACTTTATCTTAAATTGTTCTCTCAACGTTATACAATTATTTCGAAAATCAACCACAGCCTTATTCTTATAAAAAAAATCTTGACCAAGGACTATCTCTTGATTTATATCCCTGATAATTATAAATTTATTATTAAAAAGACACGAGTCCACCATAAAATTCAGTAATGTCTCTCCGACTACATTTAGACACGCACCGGAAATTGATCTCACAAAACGCCTCTCCGATGTGTCGCTGCTATATTTTGCTTTTACCTTCGCTGCTAATCTCTCGGAGATACAGGAGATAGATGCACCTGTATCTATCAGAGCTACCACTGTCTGACCGTTTATATCGATGTTAATAAAAGGGCTGAACTGACCTAAACTTTCCTGCTCATTGAGGAGTTTTTGGTCTTCGGACGCAGTCATTCGCAACTCCTCATGTTCCTTTATCGACCACGTCCTTGGTAGTTTGGGTGCTGCGGGTTCCTTCTCATACTAAAATTATTAGGGGTGTTAGTGTTTGTGTGGGTGAAATGAGATCGTGGTCTTAAATTATAACGAGGGGTGTGAAACTCCTCTCTATCCCTCCTTTCTGGGGATTGATATGGGGTTGAAGGTGCTGTTGTCGACGAATTCGAAGCTCTCGGCGATGTCGGTGACGGTGTGGTCGTAGGGCATGGTTGCTCAAATCGTACCTTTGATAATATGCCGCGGGGCGGTTGGATTGGCAAATTTATCGAGGGTGTTTTATTGTCCTCGAATATGTCCCTTAATTGCACTATAGTTGCACGCAATTCACCTTTTGTGGCATATAATTTGGTGCCTAATTTTACCTTATCGCACGGCAGTAACCCCTTTAAGAATGTTTTTATAAATATGCTTTCATCTACAATATCAGCCTTCGCGGCTAAATCCGTCAACCTATAATAATATGTGATCGCATCTTCCTTTACATCTTGCTTATTACTATAAAATTTCTCAACGTAATTAATTCCGGAGGGGAATTCTACTCTCAACTTCTCGCATACGGTTTTGTACTCAATCCCCTCGCGATACATGGACTTAAAAAACATCAAGGCTGGGCCTTGCAAATACGCCCCGATTATTAGCGCTAGATCACTTTCTGGCCATTTATTTATTGCGGCCACCAGCCTAAATTGCACCAGGAACTCATCTAGACACACATTGTCGGTGCCGGAGAAGAAAAACATTTCTTGCGCCATTTTTTTTTTACACTAGTGAAGAAAAAAAACAATTGAAACTCGATCCTGTTTTTTCTCCTTTTTTTTTTCTCTCTTCTTCCTTCTTCGGGAAGATCTTCAGGTTATAGGTGCGGCTCCCTTATCTCTGAAGTCGTCAGTGCGCTCCAGCGCGGTCCGGGCTTGCTCGCCGGCGGATTTTATTTTACGTCTTCTGAAAAATACACCGAACCAATTAATATTTTATTTTTGAATTACCCGGCGCCTCCACCAACTTGTAGAGGCCGGGTTAGATATAATGGGGGGTTTTTGCGTTTAATTAAAGAACACACAATGAGAGCGAATACTGCGCGTTTATTACTCAAGCGAAAATTCTTATAGAATGACAATAATCAAATTCTTTCTAGACATTTTCAAACTACTTACTTTTTTGTTCTAAGGTACTACGTGCCTGGGCGCGCACAATAAAAACTCCTTATTTTAAACTCTTACAGTATCTAGCACGTCGCGGTGTCTCATTTTTCCCAATGCTCTTCAGTGCATTGATCAGAGGTTTGTGGTCCGTAAAAACTGTGACGTCACTGCCTTCAAACATCCGGCGAAAGTGACGAACAGCCATGTAGATTGATAACAGCTCTCGGTCATACGTACTGTATTTCCTCTGTGCGTCATTGAATTTCTTTGAATAAAATCCGAGTGGCTTCCATTGTCCCTCGATTTTTTGTTGAAGTACGGCGCCTGCGCATGTGTCTGATGCGTCAGTCAATAAGGCGAACGGGAAACTTGAAGAGGGGTAAGATAATTGCGCGGCATTCGATATATCTTCTTTGCACTTCTCGAACGATTCTATTGCCTTCTCAGACCATTGAATAGGTGTCTTATCATTCTTCTTTGACTTAAGCAGGTAGGCGTTCAACTCTTTCTGGTGTTCAGCGGCGTAAGGAATATTTTCCCGGTAAAAATTTATCATGCCGAGAAAACGACGAAGTTGTTGGATTGTTTGCGGCCGTGGATATTCTGTAATAGCCTTAACCTTCTCGTCAGTCGGTTTAATTCCTTCGGCGGTTATTGTGTAGCCCAGGAACTCAAGTGTCGGCTGGCCGAAAATACATTTGGCGACGTTTATCTGCAATCCATTGTCGTTAAGCCTTTTTAAGACATCTTCTAGGTCTTTTCTGTGCTGTTCTTCTGTAGAAGATGCTAGAAGAATGTCATCGACGAATGGGAACACCGGGAGACCTCGCAGCACACTATCGATCTGACGTTGGAATGTCTGCCCGGCGTTACGTAAGCCAAAGCACATTCGTGTAAATTCGAACAGCCCGAAAGGTGTTATCACAGCTGTCTTGGCAATGTCTTCCTCTTTGTTCCGGACTTGGTAGTAGGATTTTTTTAAATCGATCTTCGTGAAGATTTCCTTTCCTAATAAGTTGTAGGTAAAGTCCTGAAGCCTCGGTATGGGGTACCGATCTGGGACTGTAATGGCGTTCAGTCGCCGGTAGTCCCCACACACTCGGTACGTTCCGTCTTTCTTCATAACCATGTGTATTGGACTTGCCCACGGACTCTTTGATGGTCTGCAGATCCCTTGTTCCATCATTTGCTCGAATTCCTTCTTGGCTGCCTTGTACTTATGGGGTGACAGCGGCCTCGCTTTAGCATATAATGGTGGTCCCGTCGTTTCTATGTGATGTTCCACCACACTGTTACAGAGCTTGAGCGTTGGTCGGGTGATGTCCGGATACTGCGCCAATAGGTCATGGTACGGTTGCTGATTGTTAACAGTGTTGATACTTTGTTCCGATGTAGGTGAAACGTAACCCACGACAGACAGTCCGGTTTGTTTGTCGATTAGACGCCGGCCATGAATGTCCACTGTGAGTTGATGTTGGTGCAGGAAGTCAGCGCCTAATATCGGCCTAGTCACTTCGGCGATCACAAAATTGCAGATGTAGGGTCGTCGTAAACCAATATTCAAGACCATCGTTCGTTCGCCGTAGGAGGGTATTGATGAACCATTGGCGGCGTATAAGTTGCTCGTATGTTTCATTCTGCGTTTTTCTGCTTTTCTTATTGGCAGCACCGACACGTTGGCACCAGTATCGATAAGAAAATGAAGTCCGGTAGATTTTTCTTTGATAAATAAACGACGGTGTTTGAAAATTTCGTTGACTTCGGCGTCCGTCGCAGCTGAAGCCAATTCTAGTTTTCCCGTGTCTGATTTGGTTTTTTCTCGAAATTACACGGACTCCGGCATCTGTAGGCTTCCTTTCCGAATTTTCGATGGAAATAACACGTCGATGGTGCACGGTTTGCTGAGTTCGAACGTGAACACGATCTACGTTGATAATTATTACGTGAACGGCGGTAGTTGTTTCTCGATCTGTCCATTTTGAGCGCAGCGATTTCTTTTGTCAGCGACTCAATCATGTAGAGGATTTTCTCGTCTGTTGATGATGATGTCGCTCGCTGTGATGTTCCGCTGCTGTTACCACACGAACATACTGAATGCAATTCCTTAGTCTGTTCAGCCATCTTGTCAGCCATTGCTGCCAGAGAGTCCAGTTTTGATTCCTCGCTAACCGCCAATACAGCTCTCGTCGCGGGCGGTAGGTGGCTAATCCATAACATGCGCAGTGTGTCTTCGGGTATTTTGTCGCGGGCCAGATCACGCATTCGCCTCAGAAGTTGGGAAGGACGTTGGTCACCCAATTCGACGTCATTAAGCAGCTTCTGCAGTTGTTTGTTTTCCGACTCCTCGTAGACGGACATCAATCTGTTTTTCAATGCCTCGTACCTGCCTGTGTTGGCCGGTGACAGAATAATATCTCCGATTTGCTCGATATCCATCTTCTCAAGTTGGGCGACTGCTAGTCCAAATTTAGCTTCATCACCTAGCTTCTGGTTGGCGGTAATTGTCTCAAATTGCGCGAACCACAGTCTAGGTTTGTCCCGCCAGAACTGTGGTATTCTTGCTTTAATGGAGATCGTCTCAATATCTTGATCCGACAGCATGACTATGCGTTCTTGAGCCATGATCACGCGGGGTCACCACTGTTGGTACAACTAGGTAGAAATTAAACAAGGATCGGTTTTAACTAACTTTATTTACAAAAATAAACATGTTATATTAACAATTTAATATGTACAATTTCCGCTGTTTGTAAGGGGGCCAGGTTATTGTATTGACCAATAGCGGCGTCCGAGCATGATCTTCACTTCGTGACGTAGGACGGCGCTGGGTATAAAAGGTTGCGTCCATATATAAACGCGCGGTCGACGATTCTGGCTTAGTCTTCAAATCAACTCGGCGCAGGGATGTTGTTCGGAGCATGCGCCTTTCACTCCATACAGATAGGCGCCCGACGAGGCGGCAGCGCAGCCCGATTCAGTGCGTGGCGCGGCTCGGCCGTGACCTGACGTGTGGCACGCGCTTATGTATGTCCACTACACGTACATACATACTTACTGTTTTTATTTATTAAACACACTGATTAAACGATGTAAATCTATATAGAAATGACTGCAGAATGCTCTGTTAAAAATATTCTGTGAGATGATACCAAATAACGCTGATTTTATACCCCCAAATTGTAAAACGGTATACACACTTGAGAAATGATAATAAGTTATAGTTTATTTAAAATAAGTCATACATAGTGACTTATAGTTTTAATCCTTATGCACGTTGTAGGTACATAAGATTTATAATCGCTTATTTTTTAAACATCATTTGAACTCAATTATAACTTCGCCCTTAAACGCCTTCTACACGGTCCGGACCAACCGCTGACCAAGGTGACCTTGGTCGGGTCAACCGATTTTTGTGTTCGTTCTACATGGTCGGGTGGTTGACTCAACTTGTCAGTACTCTCCAGCATTCAAAGCGTATGGACGTAGCTACTGCGAAATATGGCTCCTTGTTTTTCGAAGCAAACTAAAGGTCGGTTTGGCAATAACTTTTTTATGCTTGAGTTAAGAAGAAAAACAGAAAAAAAATAAAGTGGATGAAACTGTGGCTAAAAGAGCGAATTACTTTGAACCATCTCAATATTTTAAGGATCCTTGATTCTGAAGACTCGGATTTTTTTAAGAATGGATCAAGACACTTTTATTGAATTACTTGAAATGGTGCGTCCAATGATTACAAAGAAAAATACAGTTATGCGGCAGGCTGTCTCTGCTGAAGAACGGTTAATAGCTACATTAAGATTTCTGGCTACGGGAAGAAGTTATAAAAATCTCAGATTCAGTACAGTTACATCATTTCAATTGCTTTCGAAAATTATACCTGAAACTTGTTGGGCGATAGACAAGGCATTAAAAAACAATCAAGGTAGTGTATTACAATAACATTTATTTATCCTTTTTTTAAATTAAAAAATCACTTATATAACTGCCTCATTAGCTAAGTGGTCCTGAGTTCGACTGCTACGCTAGAGGTCCTGGGTTCGATTCCCAGGTCGAGCAGTGTTATTGGGTTTTTCGATGAAATTCCCAGTAGCAGCTCGGAGTTAGGAATTTGTGCCCGGTTAATGGCAATAGGCTCGCCCCCTATTACATGGGACCTAAACATACCGGCGAACTGTGGGTGTACATTAGTACGCCTCTGCCTAACCCTTCGGGGAATACAGGCGTGATGGTATGTTATGTTAAAATCACTTATTCCACTAGCAGATCCTTCATATATTATACTGTTCGTGTCATTTGACATGGAATGACCAGGTGATGGTATGGATTTTTGCTTTCGTCATTAGCTGTTAGGTGTTTTTGCAGTAAGGTTGATTTTAAACTGTTTTGAGGTGATGCCTTCATGAGTTGTAATGATGTCTCAAAGTAATGTGATGATGATGGCTGAGAGTGCTGTGATGACGTCTGAAAGTGTTGTTTGGACGCTGACGGTGGTAACGGAGATGGCTTAATTTGATGTGGGGATCGTGCTGGCTGAAAGTCCTGTGGTGGAGAAGTTGAGAGGGGTGTGTTAGTGCTTCAATTGGAGTATCGGAGGGTAAGAAACCGTAGGTGCCCATGAATTTGGTAAGCTCGTTGTCCGCGAGTTCCCTTATTTTAGCAGGTAGAGGGGTGAGTCTGGCAAGAGAAATTGCTGTATATTATTATTATTGTATATATTTAAAGTTCGAAAGCCTTGGATTATTTTAAGGGCGAAGAGTCTTTGCAGAGACAAGAACTTTTTGCTGACCTGCATAGCAGATTATGGGTTGGATGACTTGTTCGTATATGATGCGAACATTTTCTGGGTGAACGCCCCAAGTGGGCCTAATAAATAGAGTTAGCCTGTTGAGTAGTTTTTTAGCCTTGTCTATTACATATTCGCAATGTTTGATAAATCTAAGTTTTCTGTCTATGATCACACCGAGGTCTTTGATCGCATTGACGAAGGGGAGGATGCGGCCGTCGATGGTGATACAACACCGGGTGGACTTGTTAGTAAAACCCATAATTTGGGTTTTGTCCGGCCCAAAGGTGAGTTTGACCGATGCAGCCCAGTCAATAACCCTCGACAATGCCACATTGGTGACATCCTCCAGTTCGCCCACTGAAGCAGCGTGACAAATGAGAAGGACGTCGTCGGCATACGCCTGAATGTGGCATCCCCTGGGGAGATCCGCTGACAAAAGTTCGTCCAGAATGATGTTCCACAGCGATGGGCCACACACGGATCCCTGTATGCAGCCCATCGTCATGGACTTGCTCACCTGGCAGTCAGCAAAGGATATTTCAACCTTACGGTCTTCAACATAGCTCAGAAGGGTGTTGTAGATGTTTTGGGGACAGTTGGTCTTTCGAAGACGTGCAAATATTACAGGCCACCAGGCGTGGTCGAAGGCTGCCCTGATATCGAGAGAGGCGGCAATCACCAGCTCTTTGCTAGCGATCGCCCGCCTCACGACGTCGAGGGCGCTGTGAATGGCCTGGTGGGTGGAGGTGCGGAGTTTAAATCCGAATTGATGGGGAGATGAGGAAGAGGTTGTGTCGAGGTGGTAAGTTACTCTGTTGGTAAGTAGTTTTTCAAAGAGTTTTCCGAATACATTTATAAGTCCTATGGGTCTGAATGAGGAGGGCGAAGAGTAATCAGCTCGGCCCTGTTTTGGGATGATTTTAGCAGTGGCAACTTTCCAAGCTATGGGAAAGTAATTGAGTGAGAGTCATCTGTTGAGAATATCAGTAATGATTTGAGGGAACAATGTCACGAATTGTAAACATATATCGGCAGTAAGGTGGTCAATGCCGGGGGCTCTTTTATGATTCATGCATTTAATGCATTCGGAAATCTCAGTGAATGTAAAGGGAGGGTCCAAGGGGGTATCAAGGGGTTGGCGCATGAGTAGTCTAGTGTGTTTTTGTCCGTCGGTATGGTCAGGGGAGTCATCAGGGTAGAATTTGTTGAGGAGGGCCAGGGCAGTGTCACTGGAGTTAGTGGTGAAGGATCCGTCATCCAGCTTTAAGGTGGAAGGGCGCTGCCGTAGTGGGGGTATGCGATTCGTGACTGAATACACATCCTCTTTTTTCTGCTGATTGCAGAATTCGCGGAAGTGTTCGGTGGATGCGGCACGAATCGCATCGTTGTACTCTCCACGAACTCTTAGGTTCTCGGCGACTAGATCCTCCATAGGGCGGTGTCGCCTGCGGCTATTCACCATGCGATGGTGTATAGCGAGAACCCTATGCTTAATAGCCTCGAGTTCATCGCTCCACGAAGGGGCACGGTGGTGATACGGAGATTTGCGAGGTAAGTTTGTCGCGAGCTCGCTGAATGCTCGAGGTCATTTGGTGGATGTATGTTTCGATTTCAGGGGGGGAGAAGGTGGTAAAAGGGGCAGTGACACTGAGACTGCTGCTCACTTCCTGGGAGAACCGATCCGACAAAAGGTCCCACCTGGTGTCTTTAGTGTTGTACCGGTACGTGGACGATTTAAGATTTTTCGTAGGGGGGGAATTGCCAAGAGAGAGCTCAAAGGTGATGACATGGTGTTCAGTGGACGGGCAGATGGCAGAGTCCACTGACCAGTTGGAGACGCGTGCTTGTTCAGTGTTATCGATGAGTGTGATGTCGATGATGAAGGTACGAATGTTATTGTGTGTGGTGGTAACAAATGTGGGCGTATTGTCCACATTACAAATGTGTAGATTATGATGTAATATTGTTTCCAAGACGCGATTCCCCCGCCTATTGTTAGATGGGGAGCCCCACATAGTGTGCCACCCATTAAAATCGCCACACACCAAGTGTACCGAGCCGGAAGTCCTCTCCAAGAAAGTGGCCAGTTTGAGAAGTGTACGGTTGCTGTCATTACGAGGTTCTATGTATACTGAAACCAGATATACATCACGATTGCCTCTGGAATTAATTTTTTGATAGTGATATTAGAGTCAGAGAATTCCGAGCACCCTAAAGTGCTGCCCAGATTTTCTCTGACCAGAATAGAGGTTTTGGAGGTGGAGGCAGCCTGGGGGAATTGATATACTAGATATCCAGGGAAGATTCCCATCTGCCGCCCCGCACCAGTGTAAGGCTCTGAGAGAAATACAAAGTCAGGTTTAGTGTTATTTGTGTGTGTTTTGAGTTCATGTGTGGCATTTCTGCCACGCCCAAGATTTATTTGAAGGCATTTGTATGTGTGTAGAGCAGTGTTTGAATATGTTGTGCGTGTATGGTGTGGTCTGATTATACGATTATGATCCATAGTCGATCCTCAATTTTAATTTGTCGAGGGCTTGGATCAATCTTGGGCATGTTGATGATGTGGCGCTATGTTTGCTGTTGCATGGACGGTTGTACTTCTTACCGAACTGTACGCAATTGTAGCAGTCGGTAGCCTTAGTCTTTTTTGACGGGACAGTCTTTGTACACATGGGTGAAGGACGCGCAGTGGGAGCAGATTGTTTTGTCTGCCGTGCAGTTCTTGCGGGTGTGTCCGAACTGCAGGCATGTGTAGCATTGAAGGAGAGGGGCGTATTTCTCAACGTGGACCCGCTGGTGGTGCACATTTACCTTGCCCAGTCCTATGATGGTTCTCCATAGAGGAGGTGACCACACCAGAAAGACGGCGTTATAGAGCTGGTCGTTCCGATTTCCCCTTTTAAATCGGAAGACGAAGTCAGAGGCTGAATAAGTAGTGAGATTATTTTGCTTAAGAATGATACTTGGAAGGTCCTCACAGGGTACCTCAATGGGAATGCCCTTGATGACTAACATTGGTTTAAGCTTTTTGGACTTTTCGGCAGATATATTAACTGCCTCGTCTATTTTTTTGAGGGTGATGACTCTTTGGGCCTCGTTGTCGAACTGGACCCTGAGTTTATTGTTAGAAACGAATTTAATCTCCGATGGTGAAAAGTTAGTGTATCGGAAGGTAACTCCCGAGCGGAAAAGTTTAAGGGTGTCGTTAGGGGTGATTACTTCTTTAGTAGAAGAGACAATGATTGCGGGTTTGGAAGTGGGATTTTTGGGGGTAGTGGCTTGGACCTGAGTTTGGGTCTTAGCAGCAGAGGCATAAGATTGACGGGGGGGTTGGGTAGATGCAAGAGGGTAAATGGACTTTTTAAGAGTGGCTATTTCGGTCCGAAGAGCCTTTGTGACCTCTGAGATTATTGATTGTTTAAGGTTTTCTTGGGTGTCGGGGACCCCGGAGGAGGAGGAGACTTTAAACGCTGCTATCTTATCGAAAATTCGAAGGATAGACGTTTTGTTCTCCTTCTTTAAGCTCTTCCCTTCGGAGATGAGCCTACGACAGTCGTTGAGTTTGTCTAAGACAAACGAGTGGAAAGAGTCCGTGGCAGGGGAAGTGTTGGAGGTGGATTGGGAAAGGGGAGCATCCCCGGTCGATCCCGCTGTGTCGAGATCATGGAGCCCCTCCTCATCTGAGAGTATCAGAGAGTCGGTGCTCCCTAAAATGACTTTAGAGGCCCTCGTAGTGCGGGCAGAAGAGTTTGGGCCCCCAGGGGGGGGCATAGATGAGGCTATTTTCGGCCCAGAACCTGAAAGGGGGGGCCGACCAGAAGGGGTGAATCTGTCCTTTTAGTGAAAAGGGAGAGGGGGGTACTGGTCTAAACAATGGTAGACTAATTCCTAAGATTAAAGCTAAAAAGAGAAGAAAAACTGTGAAAAAACAAAAAAAGGGGGGGGGGTTGTATGTGAATGTAAACTGTATAGTATGTGTAACAAGATACAAGTGCAAAAAACAAAAAAAAATAGAAGAAGTGCGAAAAAGTACCTCTGTTGTATACTAAAATTGAGGAGTTCAGAGTCCGGGCTAAGTGGTCGTATTAAAGGGGGATGACGACGCCTTTCAACCGTGTCGATATCGCGCAGCCGCCGTGCGGTTAGTTAGTTACAAAGGATTTCAATGTTGTGTAGGTACTAGTTAATAAGACATATATTGCTATGCCTGAAAACATAGCAATTTATGTGCTGCAATAAATTTTTCGCGCCGTCCATCCTTGGCCTTAGGCCTCTTACGCACTAGCGGTTGGCCGCCTAGGCGGTTCGTTTGAGCGGCCAGCCGCCTGATGCGGTTGCCATAGCGGTTGACCGCTACGCCAACCGCACGGCGGCCAACCGCTATGAAACCGCGTAAAGCGGTTGGACGCCGTCGAGGTAGCTTGTGTTATCTATTTTTACTACCGAAAACAACGAAAGAAAAATAAAAAGAGTTACTGGATTCACCCTTTACTAGAAACACGCAACGAATTTGGCATCCCATTGTTTCCGTTTTAAATCTCTATTCTTATATACTGCTCTTTCACAATTCCAAATAGCTTCTCGTTGTTGAATTTCAACAATGAATTTCTCTGTGTCGAAGTTCATGGCTGATTAATAAATCGTAACGTAAAAACATACTAACTCATCGGCGGCTCGCCGCGAACTGAACCGCCAGGTGCGTATAAACAAAATGCCGGCCAGCCGCGAAGCGGGCCGCGGCTATTCATTCAACCGCCGCGGTTGAAATTTTGTGGCGGTTAAGTGCGTACAATCACAAGCGGTTGCATATTAAACTGGAAATGCGGCTAACCGCGCGGTTAGCCGCCCACGCGGTTAACCGCTAGTGCGTTAGGGCGCTTACGATGGGGGACAAACATGTCGTTACGCATTTGATATTGTCGTTGAAATACAACTTCCTCATAATCTGTTTGAAATGAAATGAATGATGAAATGTTTCTTCGTAGTTTCAGGGTTGTTTAAGTCTTACTGTCTTAAGCATATCCTGGGGTTAATTGTATATATTATTTTTTTATATTTGTTTTGTTGTTTTGATTTATTTTTTATATTTGCGAATTTACAGACTATTTTTACATTATTATTGCCAGTCTTTTTTCCTACTCCCTTTCTTCTACATTCACTTTTGTCTTGATGTTGATTCACAACAGTATTTTCTCTTTTCTATAGTCCTTAATTTACTGAAATCAGATATAAATTCCTGAAGGTTTGAATGAAGATGTAGTGACTAAAATCGAGAAAGGTATGTTGAGATGGTTTGGTCATGTTGAAAGAATGAATGAAAGGAGACTGACTAAACAGATATACGAGAGTCAAGTGAATGGGAATGTAGGAAGGGGAAGGCCTAGGCGAACGCTCCGAAATCAGATTGAGGACGTTGTGAAAAATGGCTTGGTCAAGAGTACCCTAAACCGACGTTCATGTATGAAAAGATTGATGAGTGTGGTTGAAGCTAAAGAGGTATGTCAGAATCGTAGCAAGTGGAAGTCTGTGGTCTCTGCCTACCCCTACGGGAAAGAGGCGTGACTTTATGTATGTATGTATGTATGTAATTTATCACAACGTCTTGCTTTCAGAACCAACAAAAGTTTGAGTTCTGCCAATCGCTAAGGTTTCTAATTTTAGATAAAGTGTGCACTTTCTCTAGTGACTTACTGCTAAAAACACACGTTTGTGTTTTCGTTATTGTAATGCGAGTGCGGCGCCACACGCTAGGCGTGTTTTCATATTTTATCATACGAATGTGCTGTAAATCACGCCCAGCGTGATTCTTACCGACGCTACGCGTGTGCGGATTTCACGCGTGGCGTGGTTTAATATTCTTGACTCCAGTCGAAGGGGAAGATTTAGTAATTAAATAGGTTGGTAAAATCGATGAAGTCATTAGTAATGAAAAGCCTATCACGTACGGAGTCCCACAAGGGTCAATACTCGGTCCGCTGTTATTTACGATATATATAAATGACATAAAAGATCCAGGACTTCATGGTCATTTAACCTTATACGCTGATGATACGTGTCTTTTTTATTTTGGAACCACTATACAAAATATCATTTCACTAGCACAAGAAGATCTGAACACCTTATCAACACAACTTATTGACTATTAACACTACAAAAACTAGTTATACTATATTTAGATCAAAAAATAAACCTATACCGATTCATATACCCCTAACAATTCACAATATTCCGTTAGAACAGAAGTCGTCTGAAAAATATCTTGGCCTAAGGATGGTGGTCGGTAGGTCACCCACTCTGGGTGGAGTCCGACGCCCCGCTGCCTCCCCGGGCGGCGGAAGTACATGAGGATTTTCCACACGCACAAAAAAAAGTATAATGACAGAACAATAATAAATCTATAATTTTTAATGAAAGATAATTACTTATAAACATTAAATAAAAACATAGAGCACAGGGGTTCTATGAAGATAAACATAAAAAAACATAGAACATACCTAATCAAATTTACTCACGACTTTGATTAGATATTATTATTTATTTATTAGTAATTTGAGACAGCTTTAAGGAATCTTATACATCTAAACACTAGACAGATATCTCACCTTCAAAAAACGTTGAAATAATTTCGGGACAAAGTCGGAAGTCGGTGGCTTGTTGTATTTTAGTTGTCACCGACTTCCGAATTTGTTCAAAATTATTTCAACGTTTTTGAAGGCGAGATATACTTATTGTTTTTATAAAATTAATTTATTTTAACCTTTTTAGTGTCTATATATCAAGGTCAGTAAACATCCGAACTCATACGAACGCACAATATCAAAGGCCTAATGGCCTGGCTCATTGATATTGTGCGTTATGTGATACATCGGCAGTGGATGACTATATCGTCAATATACACAAAATCAATCAATATCAATCAATTGGTGATTTTGCGAAGTTCCCAAAAAGTCAGTGGAATTTCTTTTCTATCCAAATACGGTAGCTCTACGTACTGTTTCACCTTAATTATTGCTGATGTTATGGGGTTTTCCATGGTTGAAAATTCCAATACTCTTTTATCTAGATCAGGGGTTCCCAAACTTATAAGTATCGCGCCTCCCTACTGCTTAAAATGATGATTTTTGAATTTCTAAAAATTGAATTACTTCATCTCGTAGTTCAAATAATCTTGACAATATATTTCCTTTTGAGAGCCAGCGCACTTCTGTATGAAATAACAATGTCTTGTGTTCTGTGCCCAAATCTTCACAGAGAGCCGTAAAAAGCCGCGTGTTTAATGCACTCTTTTTAACATAATTTACAATTTTAATGCATAATTTTAAGACTTCATAGAGTTCATTTGAAAGTGTTTTAGCTGCCAAGGCTTGACGGTGTATAAAACAGTGAATTGTAATTATGTTGGGATTTTTTTCTTTGACCAACTGTATGAATCCTGAACGAGATCCAAGCATTGCCGGAGCGCCGTCTGTGCATACATCTATCAACTTTTCCATGACAGTTCATGTTTATCAAAGAATTCAGAGACTGCCGTCATTATATCAATTGCTTTCGAAGTTGTCGTTAACTCTGTTGAAAACAGCAACTCGTCTTTGATTGTTTCGTTTTGTATGTATCGAACAAAAACTAGCAGTTGACAACATTGCGCAACATCCGTACTCTCATCCAACTGTATTGCAAAAAAACTTGATTCTCTCACGGCTTCCACTACCTGATTTTTTATATCTTCAGCCATATCATCAATGCGACGTTTCACACTGTTATCAGAAAGAGGTATTTGTGAAAATTTTTGTTTACTTTCTGGTCCAAGAACGATATCAGCTGCTTTCAATAAGCAGAGTTTGACGAGAGTTTCACCGATAGTATGACTTTTTTTGGCTTTTGCAATGAGTGGTGATTCATATGAAGCTTCGAGCACTTTCTCAGATGACTGAGCGAAGGATCCGTGTATCCAATTTCATGCGCTTCAAACTTGCAGATTTTGAAGCAAAGAACTCCTTCGGCTTGTCTTTTAAAGCACTGTGTTTTGTTGACAAATGTCGTTCCAGACGGGATGGTCTCATGGCATCATTGCTCAATACTTCATAACAAATGACACACTGCGGCTGGTCGATACCACTTTTATTTATAGAAACAAAACCGTATTTAATATAATCATCATTATATTTGCGTTTTTTCGCCGAACTCATGACGAAACAATAGAAATAACCGTTCACTGTCACTACTCTAATACACAATAATAGCAGATCGCTTGTTTGTTTTTGCAACAAAAGTTCACGTGTTCGCTTGGCGCGTGCGACGCGGGGAGTAAGGTGCGTGCGGTAGGTATGCGCGGGCGATCGGAGTGATAACCGCCGCCGCCCGCGCCCGCGCCCCCCTGTACATGTCTTCGCGCCCCCTAGTTTGAAAATCATTGATCTAGATGCTCCCATAAACTCTGCTGGGAATCTGAAGATGACGTTGTAGGTGTTTCGATACGTGAAGTAGATGGCAGTAGAGATCTATTTGGCACCTGGAATTAGCTTGAGATTCCTGTGTTTCCAACATCATCAACTCGTCAACAACAAATTGTTGAGCATTATCTGCATTTGTCTCGATGCCAAAACCAGCTTTCTTAAATCTTGGATCCATGAATGTTGCTTTAGCAACAGTTTTGTTAATCTCATGACCGCCAAATCTTTTATCGAAAACGTCCAGTAATTTTATTTTTAACCTTCTAGCGACTTCTGAATTACAACTGCAACTTCTTAGTGCCGTTTGTACGCCTCGAATAAGAGGTACGATGCAGGATAACGTGGGATATTGCTCGCCAGATATAATACCCGTCATTTGTTCCACAGGTTTTAAAACGTAAAGGCACTCGTGCACTTCAAAGTCAAAGTCAAATGTTTTATTTCAATTAGACCAGTAATACAGGTACTTTTGAAATGTCAAAAACTAGGTGCGTGGTTCCAAATAGTGGGTCTTATGGAGAAGAACCGGCAAGAAACTCCATAGATACTCCTTTCAACAAAGATTATTAAATTGATTTATTTTACAATTTAGTTGTTATAATGTGAGAATCATGCAGCTTGATGTGCTGATAACAATTGAATTTAATAAACTACGATCAATTGCCTTCCAAATTCCTTTCCTTCTTCGATCCATTCGTCAGCGTTAATATTATGAGCTACCAGGCCCCCCTGACGGTGAATGCTACTGGCAGCACAAATAAAAAACTAACTCAGCAGGCATTCCATCCAAGCCTATTCATCAGAAGACCGAGATCTTCTTCATTGGGGAATAGTCATCAGTACCGACTTAAAGAACTTGCCTACTGCGTCCACAGTAACAGATAACACAGATAATGGTGCCAACAATGTTTGCCCTGGCAAAGGGTACCTACAGATCGCTATCCCAAAAGGAAGAGACTATCCAATAGTCCGCCACATATCCAAAAACTTGATCAGAAAACACAAGTAATCCACCCACTCATGCTTATATCAAAAAACCCAGCAAACCAGTACCTATCATATTATATGGAATAGAAGACCTGTCCAAATTAACAGAATTAATAGATAAAACTATACCTAGTGACAGCTACTCCTATAAAATCATTAACAGAGACCAGCTTAGAGTGATGACACAATCAACCGAAATATATAAAGACCTAATAGAACTTATCCGGACCTATGGTCTCATCGGTCATACCTTCACACAGAAGTAAAATAAATGCTATAGAATTGTAATAAAAAAATTGCATTACACTACACCTAAATCGGCTATAATAGAAGAAATCGAAAAACGGGGAATAGAGTACGAGGTGAAATTGTCTGTGCAACATCCAGGAAAAACAAAAAGCCCCATGTTCTTTGTAAACATAGAACCAAGCCCCAATAACGCTGTAATAAAAAATTTGGAATACATATATATCACACGAAAGTCAAAATCGAAGATCCAAGGAAATCAACTAAAATCCCACAGTGTACCAGGTGCCAACAAAATAGCCATACCAAAAACAATTGTATGCGCCCATACAGATGCGTCAAATGTGCAAAAGGACACAAAACCACGGACTGCCCCAAAAAGGATAAGAATACCCCAGCTACTTGTACTCTCTGTCAGGGCGATCACCCAGCTAATTATAAAGGCTGCCAAGTGTATAAGGAGATTCGAGCAAGAAAAATGGCAAATGCAGTTCAAGTTAAAGTTCAAATGTATTTATTTCAAATAAGCTTTTACAAGCGTTTTTGAAACGTTATGATTCTAGTTGCACGGTTCCAAAAGGTCGATCCTATGGAGAAGAATCCGGCAAGAAACTCCATGGAAACTCTTTTAAAATAAAAAAATTACAAACTTCACTGGTACAATATTGCGATAACAAGATGTGAGGACGTTGAAGGATGTCCAACTTTAACCGAAGTCGACTATATTAAACGAAGATTCACGTTATTTGAGAACCCGATCTCATTTCTAGATAATAAATAAACTATGTGGTAAAAACGCACACCATCAAAGCGACAAACAAGCGACAAAGCAACAGTAAACAGGAAAGTCCCACTAGAGAAGCAGCCCACAAATACATGTACACCACCACCTAAATAGAGGAATTCCCCCCGCTAAAACCCCGAAGATATACAAGACAACAGTCTGTAAGCAACCACTTGCAACACAACACACGCTGCAAATACTGGTTACTGGAATAGAAAAATTGAGAATACACAATCTCGGTCAACAAGCTTACTAGAGCAAATCATAATGAAACAATCAGGTAAAATAGACATACTCATACAACAAATAGGGACTCTCATGGGCCTCCTAACGAACAAACAAAGACTCGAACAACACAAAAATCACCTGGCTGCGAAGCTCATGAATATAAATGACTGCATATTCCGACTGAAAAGAATGCGACTAGCCTCAATCTGAACAATGAAGTTATTAAAGTAAAGAGATGACACATCACAGGATGTGCACTCTCAAATTTTGTCAGGCTGTTATTTAAAGCCGCGAGGCTGATCGCAGATACAATATAGAAAAAAAAGGGGAAATGTACAGATGGGACCCGTAGCTGAGAAAAAAAAACGCGATCATTTTCTTGCCAACGTTTCTCGCCTGCCTTACTTTTGCTGGCCTGTTCTCATTTTCAAACACCCATTCACAAGATTGCTGTTTTTTTTCGGGTTCAAAACAATAAATCCACGTTTCGTCTCCTGTGACAATGTCATATAGCAATAGCATTAGAATGTCCGTGGTCGTACTGCAGTAGGATCTGTGAGCCCGCTTCTGCTCCGCTGTCAGTTCATGAGGGATCCAAAGACAACAAAGTTTCCGGACTTTCAATTCTTTGTGTAATATTTTCAGAATTTGGCTCATACCAATCCCCAATAGTCCTCGAATTGTCTCATAGGTAATCCGCAGGTTTTCTTCAATTAGCCGCTTAACAGTAGCCAGATTATTTTCGTCGACGGCAGTTGAAGGCCGCCCTTCACGAAATTCGTCATGTAAAGAAACTAGACCTCTCTCAAATTCAGCAAACCATAGCCTCAAGGTGCTCAAACAAGGTGCTTCTCTCCCAAAAGCATTTTGAAGACGAGCCGCACAGTCTTGCGGTGAGAGAGAACTTTTAAAATCATAAAAAATCATCGCTCTAAAATCTTTTCGACTTGATTCCATTTTCGTTGCGTACGTAGAACTTTGATGTGTGATAAAAAACAATTGACAAATGATTTCCCGCCAATTGTTTTTTTTTACTAAGAAGGTTGCAACGTTTAAAAAAATATAACATTCGAAATTCAAATAGTTCCGATTAGCTAGAAGTGCAAAACTTTTAGACCCAGTTTCACCAATTTCTATGTAACAAGGCATTAACTAATCAGCATTTAAAATTAACAAAGCTCTTAAAATAGGATGTGTCCCACGACGAAAATGTAACAGTGCGTTACTAAATCAAGCATTTATTGAATGATACACAAAGCATTCACTCACATTCTAATACGACCAAAACAGTAAGTCATAGCAACGTACAAGTCTATCCCAGTTAACTTGTCTTTTTTGGTAAACAAATATGGCGTCCTAATAACCAGAGATAATTGATAGTGGTTAGATAATGTTGGGAAATCATGAATGAATAACTGAACTAAATACTCTTAGCCAAGACTGAATGATTCTCACCTTGACGAGTACTGATATGTTTTTTAATTTTAAATATGAAGTGAATGTGTGAAGAAAATATGAAGAAATAAAACGACAACTGCAAAACATTTATTTATTAGTAGTTCGTCTAAAATACACGACTTGTCAGGATTCCGACACACATGTATTATGAACCTCTGGTTCGGTGCATCTAATGCAGTATCATTGAACCCGATAGAGTAAGCCCACCCCCACCAGGTGCCCGACAAGGCAGTCCACAAGGACTTTCAATTAGCTTGCCCACATTGACGAGCAGCACTAGGATCGGAATGCCTATGGAGACTCTGCTTCCATCGGACAGTAATTGGCCCATCGTGCGCTAAGGCACTACCTCAATCGAGGCCCGAGAGCGGCCAAGGCCGGGACCCACTCTTTGCCATGCAAGCCGTCGGGTCCTGGAGCAGTACTTCTGGCCTTGAGACTTCAACCACCACTCATTTCTACGCCGTTCACCTCGGGAACAATGTCGTCACTGTGGTCCGCATAGGAATGTCTGCCCCTTCTAGACAAAATTCCTAGCTACAACTATTATTGTTCTTAATTCTAATTCTTGTTAATTCCATCTGTAATCTATATCTATATTAATATATAAAGCTGAAGAGTTTGTTTGTTTGTTTGTTTGCTTGAACGCGCTAATCTCAGGAACTACTGGTTCGATTTGAAAAATTATTTCAGTGTTAGATAGCTCATTTATCGAGGAAGGCTATAGGCTATATATCATCACGCTAAGACCAATAGGAGCGGAGCATCAATGATGAATGTTTCAAAATCGGGATTTTTCCTTTTGTGAGCTTCCGATGCATGCGCTGCGTAAACGGTTAAAGTTTCGCAAAAATAATATATGACAGAATTGTTCCTCTTTAAAAGTTCTATAATGATTATTTTATTCTGTGAAAGCGTAATAAAATAAAATTTCGTTTTTATTAAAAATAATAGACTTTTATAGTGATTTCGAAGCAGTTTTTGGTGTAATTTAAAGTGTATGTGTCTAATGTAAGTGTTAATAAAATCGTTTCCTACATCAAGTGCGTGATTAAAGAAAAACTTGTGATTTTCGCATCGGGAAGGGTTTGTTTACCAAAAAAGACAAGTCCAAAAAAACGGACTGTATATCAATGATACTGATATGTCAAATATTGTAACTAGTCGTATAATAATGTAATACGGCCGAATTTATTACATCGTTCTTTTTCTCTAATTCAAAAGCAACCGGGGTATTTTTAATTTTGATAGATAAAACGTCAACAATAAATTGTCTAATAATATTTTTTGTGTTCTGTTGTGCTGATTTTTTCATATTTTTAAATTATAATCTCTGTGAAAAGTACCTTCACCCTTAGCCCTCAGCAGAAGAAATATCTAAAAAACATTCGCGCTGATTTTTTCTTCGAACGAGAACAAAATTTTGGTATAGCTATAGCTCATCATTGAAGACAAAGATGTTATGAAGAATAAAAGATGATGCCACTGCTAATAAAAACGAAGATTGGAGCAAACCACAATCACTTCTTCGAGCTTTTTCAATGCCTGGTACTCAGTGTCATGGAACAATTTAATCATGTGGGGATAATATACAATATAATATTCTCAACAGGTAGGAACTAATTTTGAGTTATATAGATGAACTAAATGTTTATTACTATTTTATTTCAGTGTTTATTACTTAGGTGAAATGTTTAAAGTATTGCACGTTTTTCAGGCTACGACTTCGATTCCCAGGTCAAATAAAATGTTATTGCCTTATTGGTTTTTTCTATGAAATTCGCAGAAGCAGCTCAGAGTTTGGATTTGTGCCCGGTTAATGGCAAAAACTAGCTCTCTATTCATCCAAATTTTCTAAAACAATCCAAAATAAAATGATTCGCCTTAATTAGACCTTCATGAAAGGATCTCCTTTGTTCTTTCAAAACGATTTTGACAGTACACAAGTCATAGTAACAGTTTGTTAAAAATTTAACAGACCCGCAGAGCAGTGATTAGATTTAACAGCTGATTAAGCAATTTAACAAGCTATTAGCATGTGGTGGGACACTCACAAACCCTAACAGTGTGTTAAAATATTAACAGGCTGTTAAATTAACAAACATAGTATGGTGAAACTGGGTCTTAGTGTGCCCCATGTAATAGCGAAATGGTTCCGATTTAACCATTCGTAAAATTTTAATATCATTCCAATTTACACTTTTACCATCTTGGTCAGTATTAAAATTATAACTCCTCTTGAAGAGTTTTCAAATCTTCAAGAGTTAATTCATGTACATTAATTGCAGGTTTAGCTTTTTTCGAGTTTTTTATAAGTGTAACATATTGATCGGGACTATAAATTGGACCAGATTTCAAGTTTTTCTTTACCTCTCTTTCTATCCAACTATGTACGCTATCGGCTTCATTTTGGGTGTGCCCTCTTATGAGAAATTTATGTGTTATACTAGTTATATTTAAATGAGTTACAGCATACATGTATAATATTGCGATATATTTATTTTTAGTTTGGCCACAGCAGTTGTCTGAGTAAAATATAATATCTTTCGGTTCTGCATCTTCTGCACATACGTTTTGTAAGTATTGTCATAAACATGATCCTATTTCAATTGCACCCCGTTTAGCATCTACCTCAGTCCAAAAGTAACAGTGTACATTGTCATATGCTTTTTTTTCTCCAGTTAGTAATTCTGTTAAAGTAAAATTGTAACTGTTCAGCTTCTTAGGCATAAAATAAAATGCCGAGGTGTCGCCCCTTGGACACTACAATACAGCCTCTAAATCATAAATAAAGTATAAAGTTTTTCAGATCGACTCAAAGTCTTCTCATCCAAATGCTTCAAATACTTGTCTTCTAAATCTTGTTTTTGCTCATTATTCGAATTATCATACGATACACATAAATCACGCTTTCCCGCTGCTGCACAGATGCAGCAATTTGCCTCCGCGGAGCACTGGGCTGCCTTATGGCCGGGTCTACTGAAGCGAAGGCACAACTCGCTGCGGTCTGTTGCGGTGGTGCATTGTGCCATGACGTGACCCGCCTCATGGCACCGGTACCACCGCATGACCCGGGGCTCCGTGAGTTTGACCCTCGCAGAGCCCCACCCCACCAGCAGCTGCTTCGCATCGGCGACCTTCTTCGCCGCCGCCGCCGGGCACCTCACCCAGGCCGTGCCAAGCCTGCGCGCCCCACGTCGCGAACTGCTCTCGCCGGCGGCCACTTGCTCGGGCGGACACCCCCCGCTCCGAGCGATGGCCATCGCCAGCTCCTCCGAGGACACGGAGTCCTCCAGCTCCTCCACGTAGATCTCTACGGTTTTCACGGGTTGGTGAACCCGCGCGCCCTTAGGCTTGAGGACCTCGCGCAGCTTGGCGGCTAGGGCGTCCGCCCTTTCGCCGCTCGCGGCACCCGGCAACTCGAGGATCCGAGCGCCGGTCAGCGCCGTCCTGAAGCGGAGGCCAGACTTTGATGCCAAGGTCGTCGAGCTTGACCTTGGCTTTGGCCTCAGCTAGGACGTCCCTGTAGGTGACGCCCCACAGTACAGCTTCCGGCGCTGCAGCGTGATCACTACAGCCGCGGAGCGCGGGACGCCAATCCTGGGCGCCTTCTTGCCGCCCTGTGCGGCCCCGGTCGCCGGGCCCGATTTGGCCTTGCGGCCTCCACGGCGTCGGCGCTTCTTCTTTGTGACCGTGGTCCACCCCTCGGTGTCTTGTGTGACCAAGGTCGCCGACTGCGCAGCCTCCTCCGCGGGCTTCTCCTTACCCTCCACGGACTGCTGCGCGACTTGCAGGGGGCTCCCTACACGACTTCTTATCCCCCTCCCCGGCTTTATGGGCCCCTCGTGCGGGCCTCTCCTCGGCGGGCGGCTGCGCGGCCCTGCAGGGGGCACTCTCCACGGGCGTCCTACCCTCCGCGGGCTTTTTCGCCCCCGCTTTGGCATCTTGGGCTCCTGGCGTGGGTCCCGCCCTTGAGGGCTCTTCCGCCCTCTGATTGTCCACTACTAGCGGTGGCCGGAGTTTTGTTGCGGCAGGAGCCTCGGCTCCAGAGCCTCGAGGCGGGCATTCATCATGCCCCTAACCTGGAGCATGATGACCCGCGCAATCTCCTCAACCTGGCTCGAGCTCAGGGACCCTGGTGCCGACGTTGAAGCAGTGGCGGTGGCGGCGGCGGCGTAAGATGGCCGCTCTTGTTGCCGGCTGAAGTAGGCCCTTAGAACGGCGATATTCCGCTCGAGGGCCTCGAACTTTCTTTGCAGACGGCCGTTCTCCCGGAGCTTCGCGCCTCCTCCGAAGCGGTCCGATCAAGGAGGACCTTCATCGCCTCCCTGATCCCGTCCGCCGCCTCTTTCAGAGCACGCGTGAACGTCCCCTTCAGGTTGTCAGATTTCGTGGCAACCTTCAGGATGATGTCCACGCCATCCGTCACCTGGCGGCTTAGGGCCGCCGATTTCAGGCCCTCCGCGGCGGGCGCAAGAGCGGACCGCCTTTCTCTGGCCTGACGTGCCATCTCGGTGACTTCGTCGGTCGCCATTGCTTTCCTCTCTGCCCTTCTTCAAAAGAATCTTCTTCTAAAATGGCAAGTGGAATTCTGACCAAAATCACTTCATAAAGTCGCTTGTAGTCCTTGACGCTACCTCCTTCTCGCAGGAATAAAGAATACTTATCCCAAGGCACGAAACCTCAAGGGTTATGTCTAGAATGACGTCTATTAACCTAAAGTTAGGATATTAAATGCTCTACGAACTGATTCCTCCGGGGTCGAGATCGAACGAATGAAGAGATTTGAACTAATGACGGAATTGTAAAGCTAATAAACTTACCGATACAGTACACAACAGTTACCAGGTCGTTCAAATTAATTGGTGTGGTCGATTTTTTAGGTCATTGGGTTTTTGTAATGATCTGGTCCGTAACCGTGTCAGACATATTATCGGACATAAAAGCGATTTGTTTGTTGTTCGGAACTTTCATAATTGGGAATATTATTTCGCTTCAGCATACATGGCATCGATTTCCAATTTATTCCTGGTTAAATTTCCTTCTAAACATCATGTCACATTCTTACTCTACTAGGCAATTTTTGATTCAAAACTTTATTTCACACGAAACATGCTCTTAAAGTTTTATTATTTATTAGAGTTGTTTGTATACATCGGTAGTACCGGAACCGGTACCCATTGAATCTTTGATATTTTCCTTTCTCCTTGGTACTTCGTCCTTAATTTTTTTATTTTGTTGGTTATTTCTCTAGGTCCGACCCTTCAACTCCAAATTGCTAGTGCTAGTGCAGTCACGATTATTGTACTCGCTACTGTAGTGCGTCAGGAATGTTCGCGCTTTATCATACTGACGGCTTTCAAGCCGTCTTGCGCAAAAGAACGGTATCCCTGATCCTCAGGGTGCGTGGTAGCCCCAATGAAATCCTTAAGACGTCAGCAAACAGGCACTCATCCCCTCTACGGAGATTCTTAGTTAAGAGGGTGAATTAGGGTTATTTATTTTATTTTTGTTTATATTTCTATGGACAGTGTAAAAGGTTGTCTGAAATAGAGAATATTTTTTTTTTAATTTTTTTTTTTAATTATAATTAACATTCTCCGTATCCCATAAACTTTTATCAAAAAAGAAAAACTGTAGATGAACGCGATTGTGATCGATTTTCTGTAGTTGGACTAGGGGAGGGTCAGTTATTAAGGGTAAATAAGTTATCAATTGTCAGTTAAATTATAAAATATCTACAACATATATTAATTAAGTTAACTTTCCAGGTTGTGTTGGCGCGATGGACGGTAAACATAATTATAAATATACTCTCTCCTGATGATACTTCTGACTACTATAACTACAAGGGCGCCCATAGCATTATACTTCTGGCATTAGTTGATGACTATTGTTTTTCGTACGTAAATGTTGGGACTAATGGTAGAGCTAGTTAGATATCGGGAGCGAGAGATTAGGATTTTAATAATAGTAATAAAATTTTATGTTTAACGAATCGAGAATTAGATTTTATTATCTACGACCTGAACTTACAAAGTTCGATGCAAGACTACCTAATTCCACATACCTTCTAATTAATTCCTACACAATAGAATATCCAAACTGATTAAATTGAGGTCGGAAACCATTCTGTTGATTTGGCATATTTGGGCGTACAAGATTTTGATTAGGTATGCCGAATTTAAATTGAAGTTGATTTGAGAGAGGCCTGAAATTATTATTATATTGTAATGGAGGCGGTGTTAAAATAGGTTTCAGATTTGTTGAATTAAAGACGAAGCCTTAATCGCGGGGTGATAATAACGAATTTTGCGGACGGTGTTGCAACATCTTACTGCGTAAATTATATTGTTCCTGAAAGTTAACTTCTTCAAGGACATGTTTTAATGCCTCTTCTAATTAATTCGGGTTTTTAATTCGAACAATCCGCACCATGTGTTCTGGTAAGTTATAAAGGAAAACATTGTTACAAGTTAAGTATTGTTATAAATCACACGCTTAGCCTCTCTTAATGATAAGGAGCTATTCTGATTAACTTTCGACATTAATATCGCACGAGTATCCTGTATACGACTGCAAATTTCTAAATATGATTCATTATGCTTAATTTTTAAGGTTTCCAACTCTATGGCTACGCACTCCTCACTCCTGGGATCGCCAAAATGTTGGATCAACAAGGCTTTTAATTCATTATATGTACCAAAGTCGCCTCTTTCACTAATAAGGGCTGCTGCTTTCCCTTTTAATTTACTCGTAATTATTTGCATTAAAAATTCGTTCCGCTCTACGGTTCCATGGTACCTTTCGATGCGCCGCACTGATGTTAAGTAACAACAACTCTAAGAATAGTCACCACTCGCGAAATGCTTTTCAACGTGAGTTTTTCACTTTTACACATGCGAAATTTCACGGAGGCAACAACCAGCAATCCTACCGGCTGCGCCAGTTAGATTTCGGGAGCAAGAGATTAGGATTTTAATAATAGTAATAAAATTAATGTTTCACGAATCGAGAATAAGTTTTATTATCTACGACCTGAGCTTACAGAGTTCGATGCAAGACTACCTAATTCCACATACCTTCTAATTAATTCCCACACAATAGAAACTTAAAACTAACTTACGAGCTACGGTTACAATAACAAGCCGCCCGGATGAGCTAACTGATAAGGAAACGCTGGGTCAGCGTCTACCGCAGCGTGAGAACTTGCTAGACTGAAGGGTTATGAATATAACTAGCTTCTGATGGATTTAGCACAAGCTTTGGAAAATAATACTCTCAATTTACCGGAGCAATCAGTTATTGTGGCAGACGCTGCTTTTCCTCTAAAGTCATATCTTATGAAGCCTTATCGAACAACTCCAACGCATAAAGATAAAATATTTAACTATCGTTTATCGAGAGCCAGACGAATAGTTTAAAATGCCTTGGTATTTTAGTAACAAGATTTCTGTTGGAGGTGCAATGGCACATCACTATCAATGTCTTGCTCTATGGTAGATTAGTTTATGATTGACTATGGTCAGTTCGTAACTTCCGAAGACCTCTCTAGACTAAAAGGTGTACTTTGTGATTTGTGTGTGACGCCATTTTATTTCTTCTTGTTCCAATAAACTTATAATAAATGTCTGAATAGTGTTTCATCTGTTATGAACCTAACAATAACAGGTTATGGGCCCAGAGACGCATGAAAAAGTTAACAGCTACGATCGGCGGTAAATGCGGCGTGCTGTTGGTTCCCAGAGACGCGTGAAGAAGATTACAGTAACGAACGGCGTGCTGTAAGAAAAACAAAATGGAATGTCGCACGGATAATAAGTATGTAGTACTAAATGGAAAGAATTGGGCCGCGTGGAAATTCCAAGTGTCAGTGGTACTAAAGTCAAAAAGGTTGTATGGAATTGCAAGTGGGTATTTAAAATAAAGAAAGATGAAAATACCGAGACTTATAAGGCAAGACTAGTAGCCAGGGGTTTTACACAACAGAAAGAAAAATTTGATCACTCTGAAATGTATGCTCCAGTTGCAAAATTACCGACACTGCGAATCTTACTAGCTATATCAAGCAAATGTAATTTAGAAATTCAGCAAATGGATGTTAAAAGTGCATTTCTATATGGAAGGATAGATGAAGAAGTTTACCTAGAAAAACCAAAAGGTATGGAAAAGGATGGAAAAGTACTTAAGTTACAAAAATCACTGTACGGACTCAAGATGTCACCAAGGTACTGGAATGAAAGATTTAACAAGTTAATGATTCAGGAAGGGTTTATTCGTAGTAAGTGTGATTACTGCTTATACTACAAACAAGGTGTAAAATTCTATGTATTATATGTCGACGATATAATTTTAGTGTCCAAAGACAGAAAAGGAATTGAGAAGTTAAAGGAAGTACTAAGAAAAAGTGTTATATGAAAGATATGAATGAAGTGTCTAAGTATTTAGGTATTAACATAAGGAAGAAAGGGAACTCTATTGAACTAGATCAAGAGAAGTATTTGAGAAGCATATTGAAGAAATATAAAATGGAAAACTGTAAACCAGTGTCAACACCTATAGAGGCTGGATTAAAATTTGAGAAGAGTGATGAGTAAAATAAAGAGTTAACTAAAAGATGTAGGGAACTAATTGGGTCACTTATGTATGCTATGTTAGGTACACGACCTGACATATGTTATGCGTTGAGTTATTTGAGTCGTTTCCAGTCATCTGCGAATGAAGATGTATGGAAGGCTTTAAAGAGAATTCTAAGTTATATTAGAGGAACACTAAATATTAAGTTAGTATACAAAAATAAGTCAGAGGAGCCTCTAATTGGATATACCGATGCTGATTGGGCTGGAGATCAGGAAGACCGCAAGTCAACTTCAGGATATGTACTTAAGGTATATGGTTGTACAGTTTCATGGTCTTCTAGTAAGCAGCAGTGTGTAGCAATGTCATCCACCGAGGCTGAATATGTTTCTTTAGCTAGAGGTATAAGTGAGGGATGCTGGGTTAAGAATTTGTTATGTGAAATTAATTTGAACTGTAATAAATAGTTATCTATGAAGATTATCAATCTGCCATTCATATTTCTAAGAATCCAGAACATCATAAAAGGCTTAAACATATTGATTTAAAGTACCATTTTATTAGAGATAAAGTTGAACAGAAAATTTTAATTGTAAAATATATTGAGAGTGAGAACCAAATAGCAGATATTTGTACCAAGGCATTGTGCAAAGCTAAATTTGAAAGGCGTAGAAACAAATTGTGTTGAGTTGTTTAGTCAAGAAAAATAAAGAGTTAAGTACTGTATGATTGTAAAAAAAAGGTAAATTGTTTCAGTAAAGTAGTTCTGTTAAAATGATTTAGAGATGTGATGTGACATTGAGGAAGGGTGTTGGAGGTGCAATGGCACATCACTATCAATGTCTTGCTCTATGGTAGATTAGTTTATGATTGACTATGGTCAGTTCGTAACTTCCGAAGACCTCTCTAGACTAAAAGGTGTACTTTGTGTGTGACGCCATTTTATTTCTTCTTGTTCCAATAAACTTGTAATAATGTCTGAATAGTGTTTCATCTGTTATGAACCTAACAATAACAATTTCGAGTTCTTATGAATGCTATAGATATGGCCCCCAAAAATGTTGATCGAATTACATTAGCTACCTGTTCTTGACACAATTGGCTACGGAAAACATCTGATATGTACATCACGCAAAGATGCGTCGACTTTGAAAATATACAACAATGTGTTGTGGTACCAGGATCATGGAGGGCAATACTCCGGAGAGCTTTGGAAGGCTTACCACCTTTAAAAAAAATATCTTGTTCCAATAAAACATTATTACAACAATAGCAACACAAGCTAAAATTCTCGAAAGTAAACATTTTATTACTAGATTTTCTTCAAAAAGTATTAGTTTTTAAAATGAATTTAATTTCTTCTAATACTACATAAAACATCCTTTAAAATGATATATTACACTTAATCGTAATCCTTCTATAAAAAAGTTATAAGCATTACACTTGAAGGGGTACTCTGCGGAACTCCCAAGTAAGGACTGACACACCGATTAGTATCCGGACGTTTATAATCCGTATTAAGTTGTTGGATATTATTTTAGTTCTATCGCTATCAATACCACTCGGCATTAACACTCTTTTGATCTTCAAAAACGCGATCATTTTTTTACCACGAAATGGCACCATACTCTCATCGATACAGATATCTTCTTTAGCAGTAAAATGTTGCCGAAAAGAAATATTCAATTCGTTCATGAGCTTTCTTACACGATGAAGACGGTCGGTCTTATTTTCTTCGTCATTTTCAGAAAAATGCAACATACGAAGTAAAATTTCAAAACGGTTACGTGACATAACAGTTCTTTGAAAAGGGTAATTAGGTAGGTAAGGGGATAATTTTGGGAGCTTTACCACACCCATGAAGAGAAGCAAGCCAAAGAGTTTTTTTAACTCCACAAGATTGGAAGGCATCCACTACCTAATCCGCGCACTAACAGAAGCGTGATTCTTTGTTATTTTTTCAATAACGTATTTGTTAGTAGCAGAAACAATAAAATTTAACATCTCATCAGTGACAAAAAGCGAATAAAAATCAGCTGGAGACTTATTCACCATAGTGGAACGTATAGCATGCGATGGCCCCGAAATGTCAGTAAATGCAATCAAACGATTTTGTTTACCTTTTGGCGGTCCCCATTTACTTTCATCAGTTTGTGAGCGTTCTGGCAAAACAGGTGTAGCATTTTCTGACGTACTGTCGTCACTTTCGGAGTAGATGATACGGCAACGACGTCATTTGTTCGGCTGCGATACTAATTAAGTCTCGTCCTCATCTTCAGAAGATATATATGAAAACTTGAATTCAATAAGTTTATCTCAATATTATCGATTTGTTCTAAATCTTCTTGTGTCACTTCAAAATTATCAAAATCTTCCATTATGCTACGTAATCTAACTGAACTCTCTCTTTATTCTTAAAAATGCGTGAGCAAAGACGCGTTGACGTTCGAACCTTCGCGAAAGGCCCAAATTAACCATTCTACGCACAGATAAAGAAAACGCCACGGTGGTTATGGATACGTCGGACTACAATAATAAAATACAAGACCTTTTATCGGATGTAAACACCTACAAACCAGGGAAAACAGATCCTACGACTAAAACATTAAAATTAACTAGTGATCTAATAAAACAGGTTTCAGACATATGTCATTAGAAAAGTCTTTTTAGGCAGATATTTTGATAATATGGCCGCATTGTTCAAACATGTGGAGTTTGGCCGGAATTTGGATTTGTATTTTTTTATATCGACGGTAAGAGACGTTTCCACCCCCAACAGGTTATAGAGATATCTCAATTGAAAGGTCTCTTTATGCAGATAATTTTATATTTAGGCAACATTCTTAAAATATGTGGAGTTTGGTCGGAATTAGGATGTTTAAGTATTTTTAAAAACGTCCGGAATCTGTTGGAGGGTCTTTTTCAGCACATATTTTTATTTTATGGCGGCATTGTCAAAATATGTGGAGTTTGCCCGGAATTTTATTTATAAATATTTATTAAAAATGACACCACCCTCCAATAGATTTAAGAAATGCCTCATTCGAAAGGTCTTTTTATGCTTGTATTTTTATCTTATAGCGGTAATCTTCAAATATTCATCCGTAAATTGGATATAAATGTATTTTTTCTGTCGATTGGAAGAAATGTCCAACAGATTTTAGTTACATATATCTCTTGCGAAGGATCTTAGTGGATAGATAATTTCAGTCAATAGTGAAATGCTACAAAAATCTTAAGAATTTCCGGGATCGACGGTTAAATAATAATAATTAATATTCTACGACATTTTACACAGCACCATCTAGTCCCAAACTAAGCAGAGCTTGTATTATGGGTACTAGACAATGGATATAATACTTATATACTTTTTCTTTTTGTAAATACATACTTATAATACATATGAAACACCCAGACGAACACAAACACTTATATTCATCAGTCGTCAAATGTTTTTAATGTCGAATTTTTGTCACATGTTGTTGTTTTTGTTAATAGTGTGCATGTCCCATGTAATAGGAGGCGAGTCTATCAATCCGCCATCAACCGGGCACATATTCCAAACTCCGAGCTGCTACTGTGAATTTTACAGAAAAACCCAATAACATTTTCTCGATCTGGGAATCAATCTGAGGCAGTTAGTGTGCAGTAAAGAGGAATTAAAAAAATATATATTTGTATAAAACTAGTTATACCTATACATTTTTGACAAAACGTTTTTTTATTTTTTTATGAAACCCCATGGATTTCGCATTTAATACTTTTGTTGTGCCTTTTGTAGCTCCTAATAAACATTTTAAAACGCTTTCCATGTCTCTTGGAGGTGGGGACGGGGTCCATACAAAATCGCCCATGGTCCTGTAGTGGTTGAAGTACTTAGTTGTAAGAATATATCATGTAATGTAGTCAGTAGGTAGTAGCTAATAAACCTTCGTAACGTAAACACGTATTCTTCATTTATCCCCTCTGTACCCCGCACACCGCATGGCGACCCTGCCAGGATTAGAAAATAGCGTTAGAGAATACGTAAGGAAATGTAGTAAATGTCAAACTATGAAATATTCACGAAATATAAAAGAGCCGATGATTGTCACAACAACAGCAAACACAGCATTTGAAAAAATATTTCTCGACATCGTAGGTCCTATAGATACCGACGTAGAGGGATATACTTATATCCTCACAATACAATGTGAGCTTACAAAGTACATCGAAGCGTGTCCACTTCAACGCAAAGATGCGGTAAGTGTCGCACGAGCTTTTGTTAACAATTTCATTCTTCGCTATGGTATTCCCAAGGTCATCGCTACTGATCGAGGTACAGAGTTCACGTCGACCACAATGGAAGAGGTATGCAAACTACTACACATAACTAAACTGCATTCGACTGCTTATCACCATCAGTCTATAGGTAGTTTGGAAAATATGCACAAAATTGTTAATAAAAATAGGACGAAACCTTATGTTAGTTAAGACTTAATATTATGTTAGTAATACTTACTTATACTTAGTAAACAGATACATGCATGTACCTATCTAATCTAAATAAGCAGTATATATATAAAAAAAAATGTACCTATGTTTACAAAAAAAAAAAAAACTTTTTTTATTTTTTTTTTAAATCAACCCCGGTGGTGTAGTGGTTGAAGTACTTAGTTGTAAGAATATATCATGTAATGTAGTCAGTAGGTAGTAGCTAATAAACCTTCGTAACGTAAACACGTATTCTTCATTTATCCCCTCTGTACCCCGCACACCGCAGTCCTTTCCAAAAAAACCAAGTTACCCAGAAGTACCTATTGTCATCAATTCTACTACTCACTTATTGATTTACTTATTTACATACTATTTAAAAGAGATCAATTTAGGTTTTTGCAATAAATGTCTTTTCCTTAGTCCATATTATATTCATACATTACTTTAATGTGATACTTTGTTTATCTTTTAGTTTTTCACAGCTTAGATATTAGCAGATAGATTATAATCCTGAAAAAAGACTAGCCTACCTTTGTCTCAAAAAGAGCTAAAGTTAATTAAAATGTAATTGTATTATGTATGTAATTTAGGATCAAGAAATGTCAGGACTAGAGTAATTCAAGAGGAATTTTCTATCCGGCAAGAGAATTAAAACAAAGCTCAAAATGGAAGCGAAGGTGTGGATGGTAAAGGCAGCAGAGGAAAACTTCCTCAAATTGAAAGCTGAAAGGGAAGCTGCGGAGGAATTTCTATGCTGCAATAGAGCCAGAGAAATAAAAATAGATATATGATTTGGTATTTTTATTAACATAACTAATAAGTAAAGAGATATTACTAATTAATTAAAATGTCGAGCAATAAATGCTGCTCTAATGATGATGCCTCGTTCATTGTCATGAACCGTGGCCACTGGAACTGTCTCCTCCACAAGTATATCATCAGGGACATCTTCATTACTTAGGATGCTGATGTTGTGCAGAACAGCACAACCTACTATAATATTTGGAATATTAGTTAGCTTATTCTGCAATGTCCTGGCCAAACATGCATACCTACGCTTGAGTCTGAAAATAATTTCTCAAAAATTAAATATTAACTGAACTTTTGTCTAACCATACCACAACAAAGTAAACAACACTAACAACCATATACGAGAAAAGACATAAATGGGGTAGTCATAATTACCTTACAGTAAAGATGTTTTTAACTGCGTAAAATTAGATCGACGAAACACTCAACGTGATTTTCGTTTGTAAACAAAAAACGCGTGCACTCCAACTCACTGTTTCTGTCGCGCTGACGGTTGATCGAGTATGGCTTCCTATTGGCTTATTGCTTTCTGTTCGCTAGAGTCTAGTTTCTTGTATGTGTGCGTGACCCCGTCTTACCTCGCGTCCCCATCATGCCCCCCCTTCTTACATATATGTAGTTTGGGCATAACCACTCACCTAGCAAATTCCCTTGTATGTCCCCTTCCTCTAATCGCATGCAACAACGACTGTTGGCAAATATGCGAGTCATGCACTAATCCAGGCCAATGTGCATCTATGTCGTATATCTCCATGTGAGGACCACATACTAATTGCACATTTATTGAAAAATGTCCCTTTCGGTTTCTAAAAACTTCACCTTACAGTCTGGTGGGACTTGATTGCAATATGAGTGCAATCTATGCAGCCAACTATGCCCGGAAATCTGGCTTGTTGGTAAAATTTCCTCTTGATTGCAGGATGGTATGTTACAGTCTGATGGTATGTTATGATTGCAGGAAATTCACTACTTAAATTTGATAAACTGCTCAAGTTTCAAGGCCAGCTGCTTCGAGGTCCTAGCCACAATTTTTGATACTGTAGGTTGGCTTAATTTGTGAAGATCACCACAGTTAATCTATATAAAAAATAAACATGTTGTTAACTACTCTTTCGATAAAAAAAATCATGAATAGATATGGTATCATCACGCCTTACCTGAAATGAACCTGTACTCGATAGCATAAAACCTGATAGTCCTCTTTTATTTAAAGTTGGTGCCAATGGTATGCGAATGGTAGGATAACATTGATTATAGTTTGTTTATTAAACGATATCTTCTTTGAAAATTGTCATCTTCATAAAACTCCACGGGATTGCTAGCGTCACGTAAATAACGTCGCGCCGGGTAATTATAAGGTTCATCATACACATAATTGACAAATTCTTTGAAATCAGACATCATACACAACAAAAACAATATATAAATTCCAAATAACTCGAAAGCGTAGCTTTTTGAGGCTTGAGGATGCCTCAAGGTAGCTCGCGACGTACCTTGACAGTTGACAGTTGGTCCCTCAATCTCGAGTATTTCCTCACTCGAGGGTGATGGACCAACTGTAGTTGAGGAAATCTGGAGTGGACGAATTTTTTTTGACTAACAATACCAATATCTTTGAGTAAGGTTGAGTCGAGTCGAGGATGAGTTGAGGAAACGTTTAAGAATACGGGTGTAAGGCTTAGGTCACAGCTGCTATTGCAACACGTTTATAGCTGTTACGAACACGGCCGTAACAATATATTTACATTCACGTAGAATGCATCTTTAACTCTTCTTACCAAAAATATGGACATAGACAAACTTATTCCTTACTTATTCAACATTTAAATTTAGTTAAAAGCAGTCTTAACGAACTAACATACATAGAACACAGCAACCTTTAAGCCATCTCCTCCTAACCATCTCCAAGAAACGAAAACAAGAAAAAGTTAAAATTAGAGAAAATGAGCGTAAAACCCGGATGCAACTCATCTTGCGTGAAGATGAGTTGCATCCGGATGTTCATTGTCTTTTACAGAATATGAACGTCAAAAAATAAATATATTATTTTGGTAACTCGGATATGAAGCCCAAGGATTATATATCAAGTCATTGGTTATTGATAAAGAAGTAAATAGATGAATAAATGAAAGCAGCCAGATGAGGCAACATACATATTCTTATTTTTTGGAGATTGAAAATAAAAAAATAATATGTTTGTAAAACTTTCTTCTTAACAACTCTCGGATATGCAAAAAAAACGATAGACGTGTATTAGATATTTTAAAAAAGCATCTATATGCGGAAGCAGACCTACGTAGCACACGAGAACATCCAAAGCAAGTGAACAGAGACGTGCTTAAAGAACCCATTGAGAGTTTCAGACCTGCTATTGCACACTATAGACGAGTACTTGCACCTAATAGACGATATCTGCCAAGCGACATAAGTGCATCTGCCATGTATAATGATTTCATAACGAAATATACAACTGTTAACGTATCCTATGACCTATGACCTTTACCGAAAGTTTTAAAAAAAGATATTTATTTATTTATATTTAATTACTACGATAGTACGGTAACAACCAATTACAGTAACTAAAACTTTAAAAAAGACAATTATATGAACATATCATTCGCTCAGTTAGGCAACGAAGAATGCGAGCTATGTGAGAGCTACAAATTTCATCAGATAACCTGCAAAGATACCGAACAATGCATAGAATGTTTGTCATATCCTAATCACTGCAAGAAGTATCAAACAGCATGAACTCATTACCAACAAGACGCTGAGCAATCACAAAATGGTGGTGATTCTTCCAAAGTATACTTCTCAGCAGACCTACAAAAAGTTGTGTTGTGTGCAGAATATGGCAGTTTTAAACATGTCTAATCTAGGAGATTAGACATGTTTAAAACTGCCATATTCTGCCCTAGAATCATAGCTTTCAATGAGAGTTTTGTGCCTCTGGGTTCGAGCAAAGAAAAACCCTATGCTGTGTATGGCATGAAGGTATATCTGGAAGGAAGCAGGAAGATATAATAAGCGCATATAGAGCATTTTTTGTAAGCAAGCGTAATTGCTTACAAAAAATGCATACCGTAGAACTGTAAATTCATACCTACAGTATATACTCAAAATAAAATCGAAGGTATTATCTTGACTTGAGGTCTATTTTTATCATGTAATAGGCATTCTTTCAATCAATGGTTGTTATATAATCATTATGTTGTATTAACTTGCAAAGCGTGCGGTAGTCCTCTAACTTAAAATGGTCAGGTAGCATAAATTTATTTAGTTTTTTAAGGTTTAGAATGAAGCTATATTCTCCATTTGATTTCTTAACTAAGAAAATAGATGAGCAAAACTGGTTCTTTGTTGGTCTACAGATTTCAACAGCCTTCATTATAAGTAACTCAGTAATTTCTTTTCTATAAGTGTTAGAATTAGTACACGTTTTGACCACTAGATGGCACTGTACCGTTGACGTCATAATCTGAACGGCGGAGAATCTTAACACCGCCGTTCAGATTATGACGTCAACGGTACAGTGTCATCTAGTGGTCAAAACGTGTACTAATTCTAACATACCGCCCACCAAGGACCTTTGTCCTTAACAATGGCCGCCCACCATGACCTTGTATTCGCCATAGTGACCGCCCACCGTAACAAACGAAAATAACAAATCCTAACAGCAAGGATAATTGGTGAGAGATACTAAAATATTATAAAAACAATTGAACTTTCATTTCGTGCACTTAAATTGGTTGTAGCAAATTATAAAACTAAACAATAAAACATTTAACAAACTAAATTTCTTTTACAATATCACAATTTGTTTATAGTATTCATATATACTGATCTGGGTATGTCTGAGCTTTCAGTAGATATGACACCAGACAAAATCCAACCGAGAGTGGTTGACTGAGCTACAGGTGTACCTGGTGGCCCTTTTAGAACATCCTGTTGTATAATTTGACTGTAAATGTCTGCCCCTAATAAAATGTTAATATTATCGGGAGTGTCATACTGTGGATCAGCTAACTGAATCGACTGTAGATCCAAATCTAGCCGCCTAATTATTTTCTTAACTGGGAGAAGTGTGGTTATTGAATTGACCACATATGCTCTCATCATAATTTCAAAAGTTGGGTCTACCCTAGATTTAATCCTTAAGGAAACTGAAGACAAAGAAGTTCAACTGGAAGGCTGACAACTAAGGATCGGCAAAGAGGTCAAATATTAATTAATTGTGTGACAAGGACAAACTGTGAGTACAATTGTTTATTTAACTGAAGATTAAGTTCAACCCCAAACAATAAGGGTTATCTCAGATTGAGAAAAAAATATTTAGAAGTGTATTCCTCTGAAAAGGTGTTTTTAGGAAAACAAGTGAATAACCAGATAGACCAGGGTAGACTGTTGAAACCTACCAAAAATTGTTACGTACACCATAAATATGTACACAGTTTTAAGCAATAAATATCTTTGACTTTGAATCCTGGGCGTTTGTATCTTGGTTGAGGAGGGGCTCGCGAGTTTAAAGACTTTTGATGGAGTTGTGGTTTGGTCACTATTTTTGTTAGATCTTGTGCAGACTTTTGTACCGCTTTGGCAACTTTGATCCTCTCTGTTAGGCCAGCGCCAAACAGAAAAATATCAGTAGCCCGATTCACGTAATTAAAACCGTAGCGATGTCGCAGCGACTTAATCGTTGAAACAGTTTTCGTATTCACATCTGTCAATTGGACCGATTTAGAAGTCGTCCTATTGAAAAATCGTTGAACCGTATTCACACATGATCGCTGAGCGAGAATTGTTCTAAAACGTTGACAGGATGGTATTCACATAACAAAACGATTTTTTGATGGATCAGACGCCAACGACATAATGTCAAATTTCAGTATTCAAATATCGTTGAGCAAAAGTTACAAATTTGAGACGTTTTTAAGAACATTTCGGTGTTTTTTCCTGCGACGGGAGTGTTTGTGTGCATTGTGCTGCCTAAAAGTCCGAAATGAATCTCGAGCTTGCTTATTTATTGTTAGACGAAGCCGAGAGAGACGATCGGAGAAGGGAGCGGATAAGGAGAAATAGATTGAGGTGTGCACGGTGGGACGCTTTTGAGATGCCGGAGAGGGACTTTGTAAAGACTTTTCGGCTCTCTAAAGTTTTAGCAATGAGCCTCATTCAGGATATCTCTCCTTTTATAGAGGGAGAACAAAGACAGTATACATTAATAATTCTATAATGTCTTGTGTGGATCGTGTGTAATCAATAAATTTACTTTCTTTCTTTCTTCTTTCTTTCTTTCATTAACAATGCAATCAAAAGTAAGTTATATTTGATCACATTGCTTTGGGGTATGTAGGTATAATACTAATAAAGGAAGGTAATTATTGATAGATGAAAATCATATTTTAATCCCACATTTATATTTGTAGGTAAACAACTACCTAAGCTTAAAGCTAGTATACTCATTCATACTATAGTTAGTAGTTATATTTTTACTTTTCACAAAAGATCCCATTGGGTCGAAGTGCACTGAGGCCTTGCTGCCTCGATAACATACACAAGATACCTACATAAGATAAGATACACCGCCCTACACAAGATAAGATAGTAGTTATATAGGTAGCATAAATTACACAGCGAATTTGTTAAATCAGAGTTTATTCATTACAAACAAAAATACAAATATTTTCTCTCTAAACTATTATTATAGAAGTATAGGAATAGGTAGGCACTATTATTTCAACATATTTTACTGCCTATGTTCCAATAAGTTTATATTATATTTAATGTTAAAGGAATATTTTCTGTATAAAGTATGTCTATAATTATAACAATAATCGTTGTATTTCGCGACGATCTTCAGCATTCATATTCTAAATGCGTAATCTATTAAAATTTTGTTTAAGTTCGTTATCTATAAGTATCGGGTCAATTGGTTGCATATTATTTATTTTGTGGGAATGTGATTTCTTGAGTGCGTTATTAATGTTCTCTTCAATGGGTATGAGTTCCACTTGAATTAATCTTTTGACGGTTATGCGTTCCTGTTAGAATTTATTACTGTCGTCTTAAGTATTCCGTTTTTTACTGCAGCGAGGATTTTAAGTATTTTTGTTCGGGCATGAAATATTCTCCTGATTTATTTTGTACATAGAGGGTTATTTCTTGTTCACTCTTTGCTACTATTATATATTTGCGTTGTACTTCAGTAAAAATGGGTATGATAGCTTCGTCTGTCCTAAGCGACATTGTTCTTTAAGTCGATCTTACTACCTAGGGGAACTAATATGTCGTTTGCTAATTAGCCTTGATAGTCGTTATTGAAATCGAATACTTTTCAATAAGATTAGTTTTAAATTCCGCGGGAAGTTGCATATCATTACGATGTCATGAAATGATGTTCCATCAGCTGTCCTAATCGTATAGGGTTCTCTCCTAAGATAGAGTTCTACATTTAAACGTGATATTATTTCTGGGCTAATTTGGGATAATGATGCTCCTGTATCTAAAAAGAATCTACCCCCTAATTCTTTTGATAAATCGACAGTGACTAATTAATGAGGTTGCTATTTACATAAACTGTTATGGGTTGTCTACACTGAAAAGACTGTTGGGCTATATATTACAACAAATTATGCTACTGGTTACCTAAAAATAGTGACAACATAACTATTACCACCAGTAACAAAACCCAATTATGTAATTTTCTAACATAACTTCTTTATTTATTATTAACCAACTGTATTTGTAGCATATAACAAAACTATTTTGTATTATTCAAGTCTATTGAAAGTTGTTAGCAACAAAATAATTTTATTTGGAATGGACTACACAGTTTGTTATTTACTGTCAAACTATTTGGTTAAATATAGTTAGTTTTTGTAGATTTATGCTAAGCATTGTGATTAATTTTAATAAAACATTTTTTTGCTATTAAATATAGAATTTACTTATTAATAGCTTAACCTGTTAATTTACTAGTAACCAATCTTTTGTGTAAGCAAAACCTCTCGGAGGTGTTATATATTACCAAACTCTTTTGTTATTATTAACCACACTGTTACGTTACTATTGGGGTATTAAGAGTTCAAATTTTAACCAAAATTATTATAAACCGCGACTCGGTAGTCACTAAAATGTACTAGCATCACATGATAATAGTAAGTAAGTACCTACTTTGCCTAAGAAAGACACGAATTAATTCTGACAAGACTGGCTTTTACAATAACTTTGGTTAACAGAAATTAAAATTAAAACAATTAGATATAATTCACAAAGTTAGTTTTATTATTAAAATAACTCAAATTATCATCATAATCAACTTACCTGTAAGTGAAGTTCGATCATCATTATATGAAGACACTGTCCTTCAATGACCACTTTGTAGTTTCCCGCTTTCCATACACATGGCGCACGAATTTTAAAGTAATAACATAACCAAAAAATTTGGATCGCACTGGCAACTCCGTGACGGCTGCTGTCATCCTGGAACTGTCATTCTTTTGAAAGCTACACACTTTTTACAATTTTGTACTGGGTAAGCAAGAAAGAATTCTTTCGAAAGGGTATGGGTGGGTAGAGGTGGGTAACTCATCAAAAATACGCGAACTGCAGATCAGCTCGTGACTCAGGTGAGTGAGCCGGCTCAATGACTCAGCTCGCAGATCAGCTCAATTTGTACCTATACAGGTTTATGGTTCGCGCGAGCCGTCAGTCATCTGAGCTGCGGCAGTTGACAGTTCGTTTAACTCTGCTGAACCGCGCGAGACTGGCGACTTCATATTCACTTAACGTCGATATATCGAAATTACTCGATGTTTGCCTTATGATATATCAGTTTGATTCCATGTTTTGACAAATATTTAGTCTATTCATTATATTGATGTATTTATTTAGATAGGAACATCGTTTTTTTTTGTCGAATCTATTATAAAAGCTTAGTCCGACTTTTATGATTAAAACTAAATTAAATTTTAACACCACTGATAATTTCAATTTTCAATAATTATCATTATCTGTTCGTGCTCCGTCTTCTGCTATTTGGTAACACAGTTAATTATTGTTTTTATGATCACTATTAGTATTAAGGCGGATCGTTCACCTGAGCCCGCCAAATTCAAATATCAATCAGATTTTCGAAATTTGTAGGTCTACAACACATTTCAGATTCATAGCAGTAGTGATTGCAACATTAACTATATAACATCCACAACTGAGAATAAAACCTTGGCTTAGAAATACATAACAAGCCAAAAACTTGCCTAAAACTGTGCCAACGGCCAATATTGACGATTGACACTACTTTTAGCTACAATATAGATTTTTAAGCAAAGGTTTTAATTCTCAGTTGTAAATATTAAATAGCTAAAGTCGCAATTACTACAGCTATGAATCTAGAATGTGTTATAGATCTACTAATTGTGAAAAACCAATTATAATTTGAATTTGGCGGGCTCAGGTGAACGATCAGCCTTAACACACTACTAGATACTATGTTACTCTGGTCTCTGAGTCTACATTCAGTCATTCACACATACGAAATCAAGGACAGCAAACTTTGTGCGTTTAACTGGAAAAGTGTAATATTAAACTTTTGTGTTATAATATATCGATACACATCGAAGCTGGGATCCGATGTTTTACATCGAAAATTAACATCGATATAATTTTTAACTGGTGACCCTTACTGGGGCCTGGGCCGGGTGGCCTGGGCCCGACAATACAAACTGGTTTATAACGATATTGCTGTCTCTTTCTAAAACTTCGAGATCAGATTCTTAGTTACCTACTTTATGTTAGTTTGCAATTGGTATTGAGTCATACTAGTCATGTAATCAGGTGAATTAGTTAGTTATTTAAAACAAAAGTGAAGTTAAGTAAATATTGTTAACAATGTCAAATAAAAAAAGCGATGTGTGGAACCATTTTGCCGATGGTGGAGTCAATAATAAGGTAAAATGCCTTTATTGTAGTCAATTAGTAGCAGATTCAAATAAATCCACGGGAAATTTAATAAGGCATCTAAAAAAACATCCTGGTATATCAACATTAAGAATAGTACCTCGCACTGAAGAACCCTGTACCATGAATAGCTCAGACAATACTTCATCTGCAATCGCCATCAGAACCACAGACGCTAGCACTTCAATCTTTACGCCGCAACCCGTTACTTCTAACGCAAGCGCTAGTGTCGCATCAAGACCAATAAAGGAGGCTAAAACGTCCTATTTAAATAAACCCCTCACAGCAAAGAAAAAACTAGAACTGGACAAACAATTAGTAGCAATGATCACGAAGGAATATCACCCATTTAGTGTCGTCGAAGATCCGGAATTTGTAAAATTTGTTCATCCTTTGTGCCCATCATACCATTTATTTATTTATTTATTTTATTTATTTATAGCCTTTTTCAGATATACATATGCATATTTGTTGAATTTGTTTTTATAAATATAGGTTTGTATTTAGTCTGTGTGCCTTTTGGCAAAGGCCTCCTCCAACATTTTCCATTCTTTTCTCTCCCGCGCCAGTCTAGTCCATGTTTTTCCAGCTGTTTTAACCACATCATCTTCCCATCTTCTGAATGGTTTTCCTTTTTTTCTCTTTCCCTCTCTTGGGTACCACAATGTTACTAATTTGCTCCATTTCTCTTCTCCTCTAATTCTTAATTTCAACCCCACATCTTGGGTCTTTGTAGCTTTCCTAATTTTGCTGTGATTGATTTTATCTAATTTTCTTTTCCCCATCATGCTTCGTTCCATGCTTCGCTGGCAAGTCTGCAGTTTGGACTGTTGAGATTTTGTAAGTGCCCAAGTCTCGCATCCATATGTTAGGATAGGGAGTATACAAGTGTTAAACAGCTTTCCTTTAAGCGAGATGTGTATTGCTTTGTCTTTCATTATTTCTCTGTGTGCCCAATATTTCTTCCATGCATGTCCTATGCGTGTCTCAATCTCTTTGCTTGACATATTGCTTATCTTTATTATCTGACCCAAATATGTATACTCATCCACATAGTCAATAGGAATATTGTTAACTATGATTGTTTCTTTCTCTCTGTTAGTCATTGCCTTAGTTTTTGATGTGTTCATATTTAGGCCCACTGCTTTGCTATGCGTGTCTAGATCTGTCAACATATTTTGAAGCTCTTGAGAGGACTTTGCAAACAGAATAATGTCATCAGCAAATCTTAAGTTTGTTAGATACTCGCCATTGATTCTTAGGCCACAACCCCCCTAACTGAATTGCCTGAAGACTTCATCCAATACTGCAGTAAACAATTTCGGTGAAAGTGGGTCTCCTTTTTTTTATGTGATAGTAGGCAAACGAACAGACGGATCGCCTGATGGTAAGCGATCACCGCCGCCCATGGACACCTGCAACACCAGAGGAGTCACAAGTGCGCTGCCGGCCTTTTAAAAGGGAGTACGCTCTTTTCTTGAAGGTTTGAAGGTCGTATTGGTCCGGAAATACTGCAGGCGACAGTCCATTCCACAGTTTGTCGTACACCCTTTTCTATATTGATAATCCCTCCTTCTCTTTCTAGCTTAACTCTTGCTGTACCACCAGTGTAGATGTTCTTTATTATCCTAATATATTTTTCTTCCACTCCTTGTTACTTCAAGGTTAACAGTGTTAAATCTAAGCATGACTGACCTCAAAGAGAAGTGGACCATTATTCAAGTGTACTCACCTACAGAAATCGCAACTGAGCAGGAAATAAATAAGTTCTATGATGACTTAAACGTGACGATTAATAAACATGCTTATAAGAACTTACTCATCATGGGCGATTTTAATGCCCAAATAGGAGGTAGACTTGAAAGTGAAATTGACTTTATTGGCCCGTACACTATAGGTGATCGCAACAGAAATGGTAGCAAACTAGTAAACCTTTGTTTTGAAAACAACCTCACAGTAATGAATAGTATATACCATTTACCAACCCGTAAAACACTGACGTCAAGCTTAATACCTGCTCAATAAAATATAGTTCTAGAAAAAGTCACAGAAAGATTAAATCGTGCTTTTGCTGTTTGTATTACAGTCGACGGTTGGACAAGTCGAAACAATGAAGGTTTCTATGCAATGACAGCTCATTATATAGTTGATGAACAAGACAGACTAAAAATTGCATCCGACTTATTAGGCAGTGTATCATTTTTAGAACGGCACACTGCTGAAAATATATATCAAAGTCAAAGTCAAATGTTTTATTTCAAATAAACCAGTAATACAGGTACTTTTGAAATGTCAAAAACTAGGTGCGCGGTTCCAAATAGTGGGTCTTATGGAGAAGAACCGGCAAGAAACTCCATAGATACTCCTTTCAACAAAGATTATAACATTGATTTATTTTACAATTTAGTTGTTATAATGTGAGAATCATGCAGCTTGATGTGCTGATAACAATTGAATTAATAAACTACGATCAATTGCCTTCCAAAGAAAAGAAAAGTGATTACCATAGCATGTCAAGAGCCGACCAGTCCCGACAGACGGCGCCCGTTCACGAGCATGACGTGTGTGTCAGCGTCGTCTGACTCAACCATGTTGTAGGGAATAAAACGACCCGACACACAACGCCACCATCAGCAAGACTTCTTAGTGAGCATGACATGCTCTGACTACTATGCAACCAACAGGCTTGATATACGTTTAAACGACAGGTAATAAATAAATGCAACATCATAGCCTACCTGATACTCACATTTTACAGACAATTTATGATCATATAAATAATAAATAACAATAATTATATTACATGTCATATGATAAAATGTATAAAATTGCAAAGCATGTCAAATTTTTGCATTGTAATAACAAATTAGTAACAATGGCACAATATAGATAAGTAGGTATAGATAGGAATGTGTAAAAAATTATATCATATCAAGTGACTAATGAACTTGTGGAGCTGGACCAGCAGTTTTCCAGGCATTTTTATCTACAAGATAATCCTCTAATTTGTAATAAGCTTGCCTGCACAAGGTACGCTTTACAAATGTTTTGAATTTATTTTCTGGGAGTTTTAAGATTAACTCTGGAATTTTGTTATAGAAACGGACACTGTACCCCATAAAAGAGCTATAGACTTTAGCGAGACGAAACAGTGGCTGCATTAATTTCATTTTATGTCTCGTATTATACTCATGTACTTCACATTTTTTCGTATGTAGGTGTAAATTTTTTCTAACGTACATTATGTTTTCATAAATATATTGACACGGCACTGTCATGATATTTATTTCTTTAAAAAGTTGTCTAAGAGAATCACGACTACGCAAATTATAAATGGCTCTTATTGCTCTTTTTTGCAATATAAAAATTGACTCAATGTCTGCAGCGCGACCCCAAAGTAATATTCCATAAGACATTATGCTGTGGAAGTAGCTATGATAGACCAGTCTCGCGGTTTCTACATCTGTAAGTAGCCTGATTTTTCTTACTGCATAAGCAGCTGAACTCAGGCGTCCTGCTAGAGTCCTAATGTGTGGACCCCATTGAAGTTTTGAGTCAAGTTTGATTCCTAGAAATACAGTTTCCTCAATGAATTCAAGTTTCTCATTATTTAATATTACGTCATGAGTTCCACTGTTTACATTTGGCAAGGTAAATTTTATGCATTTAGTTTTCTGCCCATTTAATACTAAGTTATTAACTGTGAACCACTCATGCACCTTGAGAAGAGCGTTATTAATATCGTCGACTTTGGGTAAGCGTCTATCTAGTTTAAAGATTAATGAAGTATCATCAGCAAATAACACAATCTGAGATCCCTTCTGACACATATAAGGTAGGTCATTTATATAGACCAAAAACAAGAACGGCCCTAAAATTGAGCCCTGTGGTACGCCTATTTTTACTTTCGAGCCAGATGATTTAACCCCATTTATCTGAACTTTCTGAATTCTATCCTGCAAATACGACTTTATTAGATTTATAGAATTTTTTTTAAATCCGTAATATTCTAATTTAAGGAGTAGAGTTTCATGATCTACGCAATCGAAAGCTTTGGACAAGTCACAGAATATGCCCACAGCATCCTGTGACCCTTCCCAAGCATCAAAAATGTGTCTTATAAGCGTCACTCCAGCGTCGGTTGTATTGCGCCCTTTGGTGAAGCCATATTGCTGATCATGAAAAAGTTTATTTACGTTGAAGTGTAACAACATTTGATTAAGCATAATTTTTTCGAAAATCTTACTAAGAACAGGCAGGATGGATACTGGCCTAAAGTTTCCTGGCTCTTTGTTATCTCCATTTTTAAACAGAGGTATTACTTTACTTTGTTTCATTAGATTCGGGAAGGTCCCCTGGTCAACGCACTTGTTAAATATTTCGGCCAGTTGGGGTGCTATAGTATTAATTATACCACTACAGACTTTTACCGACAAGCCCCACAGATCCTCGGTTATTTTAATTTTTATACTTTTAAAGGCTTTTATGACCGACTCCTGGCTAACATGCTTAAATTTAAAAGTTACAGGACAGACAACTACATTTTCTTTAATTAAAGCAATAGAAAGTAAGGGAGAAGAGCATAAACCTTCCGTAGTTTTTAAAGGAATGTTTGTAAAATATGTTTCAAATTCTTGGGCTACATCAGCATCTGTGTTTATGAGACCGCGTGCCGTTTGAAGTGCATAGACTTTGTTAAGTTCTTTCGATTTATTATTTTCATTATTAATTATTTTCCAAGTCGTTTTTATCTTGTTATCAGCGCACTTAATTTTATTACTAATATAATTAGCTTTCGCCGATTGACACACCTTTCTAAAAATTTTAGAAAATTTACTAACATACTGATTGAACTCTTTACTTTTTTTATAAGCCTTTAGCTCATATAATGCAAACAAGTGTTCCCTACTTTTACGGATGCCTGCAGTCGCCCAGTCACTAAACTTAAACTTAAAGCTAATATTCCTGGTTTTAACTTTAAAAAAACTTTCAAATTCCTGTTTTATGATAGAAAATAAATGTGAATAATGTGTATCACAATTATTAAAGTTTTTATTATAAGCAATTAACCTACTATTTAAAGATTCATTGTAATTTTCCATTTTACTTTTTGTGATTTGTCTAGTTTTAATTTGTATTTTGCTTGAGATCTTACTAGTACTAAATGAGACGGTTAGTCCGCTGTGGTCGGATGCCAGGCAATTTAAAATAGCCTCTCCGGTATAATCACAGTTGCAGAAAACATTATCAATGCAAGTTGCAGATGTACTTGTTACTCTAGTCGGTTCTAAAAATACATTTATCAAATTAAATGACTTAAAAAGACACAATAATTTAATACTATTCAGATTGTTGTCTAATATATTAATATTAAAATCACCACAAATGACTACAGATTTATTTGAATTAAAAACTTGCTTGAGTACATCTTCCATTACAGACTCAAATATTGTATAATTTTGGCTATTAGGGGGTCTATAAACACACACAATAATATGCTTATCCAGCTCAACACAAGACATTTCAATACTATGTTCAACCGACATTGAGACAATGTCCTTTCGTTCTTTAGCTTTTAATGAGTTTTTAATTAATATAAGTGAACCACCATGTATCATTGATTTACGGTTGAAACAACTAGCCACACAATAGTTTTCATAACTGATTGACATTTGATAATCTTTTAACCAGTGTTCAGTTATACAAACTATGTCAAACTTATATTTTTCTAAAAAAAGTTCAATTTCTAACATTTTAGAAGAGAATCCCTGAATATTCTGGTGATATAATTTCAAACAGTTTCCCATCATAGCCGAGGGCGGTATGCTAGAAGATATGTTTTGGTTACGATTACTAATATCTTCTGTTGTCTTTTTGACTAGTTTAAATGAAAATCCGGAGCAAGATTCATAACCCCAGTGTCTAAACTAGTTGGCAAGTCTATACTTCGCGTACATCTCCCCATTTGTGAACAATAGTTCACATTATTGGTACGGGCACTAGGTGTCATGAACTCCAAAAACAGACACTCCTTCGTTTTTAAACCAATGTTATCTGTACAACTAGATACCACTGGTTTGTCATCTATAACTATGTTAATATTGTGAGCTATCAATGTAGCGATCAGACACTTGTTTTTCTTAGGCATAAACATAGCCTCCTGCGTAATTTTAAAACCACTAACAAACTTGTTTGTGTCAAAATACACTAGTTTGTCATTATAACGACATGTCAGCATGTGCAATAAATTGTTTAATTTATAGGTACAATTATTTTCATTTTCTGTCATACAATATGAATAAGGAAATGCACATAACATTATCTTTCCTATATTTAATTTTAATAAGGTGTCAATACCATCCACAATGTCCTTTTTCTTAATACCTACACTATCACCTAATAACAAAACTAAAGAGGAACAATTATTGATTTCTCTTGACACAATGTGTTTAATAATCTGGTTAAATTTAAGATGATGATAACAATAATTAATTACACTATGTCTTAAGTGACTCTGTAGCAGTGATCCAAAACCTGATCCTATTTGATCACTGAACACAATTACATTATTATTAAGTTGACTGCTATCACTAATTGTTGCTGGTTCAGCCAGGACGGGTGAGAGTGTAACATGTTGACATTCCTTTTGTTGTGAGGAGCAAGGATCATAGCAGCATAAGAGAGTTTTTGTCAAAGACTCATACCTCTCAGCATTGTACCTCACCAAGTCCACCAACTCACCTGCCTCCAGCATGCGGTTACTCAGTTCTTGTTGAGCAGCCTCATATTTATTGAAAATATCAGATAACATACTCTCTCGGACAAGTAATTCTTCCCGTAGAGCCTTGGTATCAATATCATAGATTGCCTGACTGTGTTCCAATTCAGAGTTGCATGTATTTAATTTTACTAATAAATTTAAGCGTTCCTTTCTTAGACATACATTTACTTTAAATAAATTTTGTTTCTTAATAGCCATCTTTGTCCGTTTTATTAGTTTCTTAATTTTAATATATTTTTTTAATTTATTATGACTTAATATAATAGGACATGTGGATGAAGTATCCTCACCAGTCAAATCAATAGTAACGGCCGGCTCACACATGTCTTTGTACGCACTGCAACCAACCAACTCATTATACAGACTGTGGGTGCGGGCACTATTTTCAGCGTCTTTGACTGACTCCATGGTGGTAATAGATTTATGAGCCTCGCATAATTTACGTTCTAATTCAGATATGCGCACCAGAGCTGATTCATGTGTGTCACTACAGTTTTGAAAAGTTGACACTTTTTGTTGCAGTTGATTGTATTGATCCAGTAAGTCCATGTGCTGTATGTGCAGCTCAGCCAGGTCATTTTTGAGCAGGGTGTTCTTGTCAATAATGTTCTTGACTTCCACTTCACTATCTTCCCTTTCCTGTAGAAGTTGTTGACATAGTAATTTTGAAGACTCCAGTTCTTTAAGGGTCGCTCTCAGCTTCACCTCCATATCCCTTGCAAGTGCAGTACGGGTCATCATATTCCACAAAGTATCTGTTCCAGGTAACTGAAATGTGAGAATAGATAGCTGAACAGCAAGAAATAACAAAGACAATAGTGAGATGCAGAGTGGGGGAAGAAGGAGATATACAGGATAATTAAATTAAAAATTGTAGAATGAAAATGAACTTAATTATGTTCTATGTGGAATAAAAGAATCATATAATTAATTAGCAAGACTTAGTTTGAGAGTTTAATGGTGACCTGTTGTTTATAGGGATTAGCTCTGTTGTACTTAGAATATAATTACTCAATCAGACGAATTGAGGTATTAACAATAAGGTAATTTACAATAAAGGAGTCTGACTTAATTTGTTACTGTAACGTTCTAGCGGGGTAAGTTTTACGGAATGAAGTTTGGTAGGTAAAAAAAAAAAAAAAGAATAGGCTTTCGGGAAGATCGTGTAGTATATAAATTAAATAAGCATAAAACGAAATACTCCCCAGGATTGATGAATTCAGATCCGATAATGTTCAAATCTGTCCGTTGGGTTGGCTACTTGACAGCCGAGCCGGTAGGAGTTTTATCGTATTTTGGTTAATTTAGACAAAATCACGGCACTCAAACAATAAGTACATTAATTCACATGTAGTTTTCATTATTTTATAACTATTTGTCACAAATACACAGTTATTTTAATTTAAATTAATTATAATTAATTATAATATCAAAAAATTAAAAACATGCTTGCTCAATGGAATTTGACGAACAAAATTACTGTTGTTGTATCCGACAACGCCAACAATATGATTGCATCAGTAAGGATTGGAGGCTGGCGACATTGGGGATGCTATGCTCATGGTTTAAATTTAGTGGTGCAAACTGGCCTAAAAGAAATAGAACCCGTGATAAAAAAAATTAAGACAATAGTCAACTATTTTCGTCGAAGTTCACATGCTAGCTCACAACTAAAAGCTACTCAGGAACGAATGGGTTCGCCAGTTTTAAAGTTAAAAACCGATGTTCCAACTCGTTGGAACTCAACATATATTATGTTCCGCCGCATTTTAGAAGTAAAAGTGCCATTAGTAGCTTCTTTGGCGTTGATAGGAGATAAATTTTGTACTTCAGAAGGATTCGAAGAAGCAATACCTCTAACTAATTATGAATGGCAGATAGCTGAGCAGAGTATTGAGGTCCTTGAAATTTTTGACATTGTCACAAATGTTATAAGCGCTGAAAAACAGGTGACTGCTTCCTCAATCATTTTATTCTACAAACAAATATGTAAGCATCTTTGTTTGCTAATGGAGCGCGGTAATTTACTGCCAGAAGTAAAAAATCTAATCGAATCTTTACAAAAGCTGAATAAAAAAAGATTTGAAAGCATCGAGGACAATGAGCTTATAGCTCAGTCTAAAAAAAGCCGATTTTTTTATAACGAGGATCTAAAGTAATCCTCGTTATAAAAAAATCGGCTTTCTACACGAGGCAAAATACGAAAAGTGTACAGATGTTGTATACGAAGGTCGCAAGTATTAAAATAAATTCATTAGAGGCCGAAAATACACCCATTCCAGAAGAAATTAATTTAAGTACGGTAGAAACTGCACACCAAACTGCTGTAAAACGGAGAGAAATGCTTCTTTTTAAAGATTTTGATGAAGAGGTGAAGCAAAATCAACGTCTGACAAATGTCCTCGCTTCTGCTGTAGTGGAAGTTGATAAATATATATAAAAGAACCACTATTAAATAGGAAACAAGATCCACTTTTATGGTGGCACCAACGTAAAAATATATATCCTAGGCTGTATCAAGTTATTAAAACTCGCCTGTGTATATTGGCCACGTCTGTTGTAGTATATATACCTGTTTCATTCCTTTAGCCTTTAGTTATCTTCACAATTATCTGTCCTTCAGGCATAATACACTTCTCATCACACCATTAAGGTCTCAGCACACATATGGGATCGGAAAGGGATCGTAACCGTAACGCCTTTCGCCTCGCTGTCAACCAGGCGTCAACCTACCGTATGCACGTAACGAAAGCGTATCAGCAGCGCCTGTACGTCAACTCGGCTACGGCTAGGCGACACCGCGCTTACGCCTCGCCGCCCCCTGGCTGACCTGGTTGGCACCAGATCAGTTTGAATCCAAACGTTAAGTGTAGCGCACGGTTATGTCTTGGTTTACAATACGTGAGTTGGCTATCATAGCCATAGCACTTGATGAAGAGGAAAAAGAAAATAGCAAGAAAAAAAGAAAAAGATATTGGGTACACAGTATGAATAAAGCAAGGAGTACTGAAGGGGAATTTCGGACTATAAAAAAACATTTGATGGATGATGAAGAGAAATTTTATATTTATTTTCATATGCCGAAATATCTCTTTTATAACATATTGCAGTCTATAGATGAATGTATAAGGAAGAAGAATACAACATTCAGAGAAACAATATCGCCCGAAGAAAAACTAGCTGTAACGTTAAGGTGAGAAATTGCATTTGTTTTTGGAATTTTTAATCTGGTCTACATAAATATTTGTACTATAATTTTAATGTTTGTATTATCTCTATTGTTCTTTTTTTTAAGTGTACAAAAAAAATACTCGGTTCCGAAACTACAAGATAGATTAATTTTTATCCTCTGTCGATAACCCTCATTTGCGATCAGGTGTGCACAGGGGATGTACGTTTTATGTCTGGTGTATGTGTGTATATATTTTGTGTGATTGCGTAAGGTATTTTAGTAAATGCAACTTTAGTTTAGGTAAAAAAAAAATACCCATAAATCACATATTTTTTTATTATACAAAACTATATTATTAAATCCAAAAATTATGGCAATTAAACAAAAATAGCGCCACAACAAAAATACAATCATTGTATAAATTAAAGATTGTTTGAAGTATCAAGATCGTCAGCATTTGACGCGCCATTTTCTTCTAAGTTTGAAATATTAAAATCATGAATGTTTGAAGCGCCAGATGTTGATTGTATCTCGTGGCTAATGTTATTTAGAGTGGTATAACCTCGAGGCATGTCATCTTCTCTTTGGGGAATGTAAGGGTTGCGATAACTATAATAGCTTTGTTTCTCTGCGATTTCTTTTAACTCCATTTCCGAAACTCCGTTATATATTTTACTTTTCATAACAGCTTGGTTATATTCTGAAAATTTTTTAACCGTTGCCGCAATGCTCTTAAAAAATGTATCTATCTCATCTTCTTTTTTGGTTTCGTTGTGATTTAATAAATATTTCATTAAAGTTTGTGACGCTGAATTTTTTTCAATATTAAGATTTTTTTTTTTGAAATTTTGGATGCAACTGAAGATGCAGAAGACTCAGGACGCGGCGAAAGTGGAGTAGTTTCCGCTTGTAAGTTTTCTGGAGACTGAATTATGTTTATTGAGTTCTGTGAATCATCATTACCCAAGAAACTGCTAACATCTGAACCGTCATCATCATCAACCGAAGAGATCGTATTTCTTTCTTTGTAATGAGGTACTAAAAAACTCATTTCATCTTCAAAGGTCCACTTTTTCGTCGTCGGGGCTGCCTGACCACTTTTAGTTTTACGCTTCTTCATAGCTCGTCGGTGAGACTCTCTAAGATTTAACCAAGTTTTCTTGCACTCAGATTCTGAAATAAAATAAATCATGGTTAACTATATCAAGCGCATGTAGTTACACATGTATGTGTGAAAGGGAGTACGTACACACACATTCACATAAACATATACACGTATTATAAAACGTATATTAAATATACATTTATTGTTGCAGGTACTTCATAACTGGATCTACATTTACTAATTTATCATCGAGCTTCCGTTTAGGAGAATCAACTATTCGTTTGATAGTAATAGATGTGTGCAATGCAATAATAAATAAATTAATGCCAATTCATATACCTCAACCAACTACAGCCACATGGCAAGGAATCGAAGAAGGATTTAAAAATAAATGGAACTTTCCGAATTGCATAGGCGCCATTGACGGCAAACATGTAAATATAATTGCACCTCCCAATAGTGGATCGTTGTTTTTTAACTATAAAAAAACATTTTCTATTGTTTTGTTAGCTATAGTTGATCCTGAATACAGATTCATAGCGGTTGATGTAGGAGCCTATGGAAAAAACAGCGATGGCGGAATCTATTCATCATCTACATTTGGAAAGGCACTTGAAAGAAACACATTCAATATTCCATGTGACAAACCATTACCAGGAACTAATCATGCAATGCCACATGTATTTGTGGGAGACGAGGCATTTCCATTGAAGACATATTTATTAAGACCATATCTTCGCTCAAATACACGGAGACTATCAGATCCTGAACGGCAATATATTTACCGCTTATCACGAGCTAGAAGGGTTGTTGAAAACGCTTTTGGAATTTTATATCAAAAATTTGCGATTTACAACAAAAATATTAAATTGCATCCAAAGTTTGTAGATAAAGTGGTATTAACAACTTGCATTTTACACAATATGATGAGGACATATAACATTGAGATGAATTTACAGGAACCGAACAGAACAGGAAATTACAGTTGAATTCGGCGAAGACCGATTGTTAAGTCAATTACCAAGTATTAGTGGTGCCCATATGGCTACCGCTTTTAATGTACGTGAAAAGTTCAAAACATATTTTCAAACTTCTACCGGACGAGTTCCATGGCAGTAGCTTTTAGCTTTAAATATTAATGTTAATTCTTAATGGATATTCCAGTTAAATTTTTCATTATAATTATATTAATCACAACTGTTTTATTTCCCATACATACCTACATACGCGAAAAACATTAAATAAATAATTAAATAGGAGTAGGTACTTACCAGATTGCTTTAAAGTAATACTTATTTGTTTCCAAGCCTCGTCCTTTTTTATAGTATTGCTGTATTTAGCATCACTTAAGTCATATAAATATGGATATTTTCTCACTTCTTCAATAAGTTTCTCCCTTTGCATCGTTATTTTGTGTTTGAATCGAACTTAAAATTTTAAATAAAACATACGCGCAACACGAATGAAATACTCCTTGCGAATGGCGGCGTCTTTAGCAGGCAAGTCGCGGGAGGGGAAAGGGGAAAGGGTGGACGAAGAGATGTGAGCTCGGGTACGGAGAGACGTAAGCGCGGGGACGGAGAAACGTAAGCGCGGGGACGATGAGCCGTAAGCGCGGGAATTCAAGTTCGGAGCCTGTTCCGAGGCGAGGCGATTACGTTATTATTCCGATTAGTGTGCGTTGCAGTAGGGAGTTTAATACAAACCATTCTGAACGGCTCGAGGCGATACGGTGACGATCCCTTTCCGATCCCATATGTGTGCTGAGACCTTTATCCTTAATTATTATAATTTTTCACTTTGCATCATCAACGTACGATTTTTTAGTCTCAAACTGTAGCTTATGATATAATATGTTTATATATTGCTGCCATGGTTTGTATTTTTAGCTATTTTGTTTGTTTTTGCACATTTTATTTCTTTTGACATTTTAGTTATTAAATGCAACCATGGCAACGTTCTTTACTTTTCAGTAAAATCCGGGTGCATGGAGTCTTGGGTATGTGTCGCTCAGCGTATGGCAAAACCTGGGGACTTAGACCAAAGGTTGTGCAGTGGCTGTACACCATGATGGTTAGACCAATCATCACATATGGCAGCATTGTTTGGTGGCCCAGGACGCAACTAGGGATATGCAGGGAAGCCCTCGCTAAACTACAGCGAACGGCATGCCTAGCTATCACAGGGGCGTTCAAAACCACACCAACAGCGGCGATGGAAAAGGTACTCAACCTTGCACCGCTACATATTGTCATAGAGACTGAGGCCCGTCTTGCACTACACAGACTGGCAATAAATGGCCTGTGGGATAGTTCTAAGCCTAGAACTAGACACACAAAGCTTAAAATACAGGAAGGCCTTGACGAACTAACGAACATGCACTGCGACAAAATGCAGCCCATGTTTTGGTTCAAGAGATCTTACAAGGTTCATCTACCGTCAAGGGAAGAATGGATGAAGGGACTTGACCCACCAGAGGAGGGCAGTCTGATATGGTACACTGACGGTTCGAAAACCGAGTCGGGTACAGGGGCGGGCATATATGCAAGGGACCATAAGGTCAGTCAAAGCATGGGCAAATTAGCTACAGTTTTCCAAGCGGAAACATATGCTATTCTTGCCTGTGCACAACAGATGGAAAGTAGCAGTACCACAGGAAGGTCCATCTACATTCTTAGTGACAGACAAGCGGCACTCATGGCCCTGACCTCCTACAGGATCGATTCAAGGCTGATCATGGACGCTGCCCGAACTCTTAATGAGCTGGGAAAGCGAAACAGGGTCAGGCTTGTTTGGGTCCCTGTTCACAGGGGTATTGTGGGCAACGAGCATGCTGACGAGCTGGCTAGGGAAGGTTCTGGGACCTCACTGATTGGACCGGAACCATTTGTAGGACTGGCCCCAAGCACAGTCAAAACGGCATTTCGGGAGTACGCAAGGGTGAGGCACATGGATGAGTGGTTGAGCCTCACGGGACTTGCTCACTCCAAGAAATTCATAGGTTCCTCATTGAAATGGCAAAATGCCATTTGGAACTCAAGCAGGCGGCAGGCCCGTCTTTTGATGGGGGCGCTGACCGGACACTTCGGGACTAATGCTCTCCTACAAAAGATGGGTCTAGCGGAGACATCAGCCTGCAGGGCCTGTAAAAGGAAAATTGAGAGCATGGAACACCTTCAGTGTATATGCGATGCAAAGGCTAGAAAGCGAATGTGCCTCTTGGGTCAGGGTTATCCAAGACCAGAGGACTACAGACTCATTCCCCCAGGCCTCATTATAAAGCTCATGGAAGAGCTGTTTGTAGAACTGGGAGGGGATGAGGAATAAGTTATCTAGGGGAAGCACAAAAGATCCCATTGGGTCGAAGTGCACTGAGGCCTTGCTGCCTCGGCCCTACACAAGATAAGATAAGTGGGTTTTTCGTATCAAAGATGACTTATCAGGAGCTCTATACAAAGCAAGGCTTTGTGCCATGGGATGTTCACAGAAATATCAAGTGGATTATACGGAGACATTTTCACCAACTGTCAGGTATGATTCTGTAAGAGTACTGCTTTCAGAAGTCCGTCAAAATAATTTAAAAATGGTACAGTTTGATGTAAAAACCGCATTTCTTAACGGAGAATATTTACATGTCTCCACCGGAAGGTTTAGAGGTTCCCGTAGATCATGTTTGTAAACTCAATCGGTCTTTGTATGGATTAAAACGAGCACCCAGGTGCTGGAATCAAAAATTTGATTCTGTGTTGAAGAAATTTGGTTTTGCAAATAGTCACTCAGATAAGTGTATCTATGTTGGTCATTTCAATAATATTAAAGTATTTAATATGATATGGGCCTTGTATCCTGATTTAAATAAATAAATAAAAATATTTAATTTTGTATGTAGATGATGGATTGGTAATTTCAAGCGAGTTAAATATACTTAATGAAGTAATACATGACTTAGAGAAAAACTTTGAAATAAAATTACGTGAACCGAGTAACTTTGTTGGTCTTCAAATAGAAAGAGGGAAAGATTACATGTTCTTACATCAAACTAAATATATAGATAAGATACTTCAAAAGTTCAATATGAGTAATGCCAATGGCAACAGTATACCTGTAGATCCAAACACTAAATTAGAAAAGAATAAGTCTGAAGTAGATAAGAAAATACCATATCGGGAAGCAGTGGGTTCCCTAATGCATTTAGCTATAGTAAGTAGGCCTGATATTATGTATGCTGTTAGCTTAGTAAGTAAATATCTTAATTCCTTTGATAATACACATTGGAATGTTGTTAAGAAGATACTAAAATATTTGAAAGAAACTAAAAACTATGGTTTGTACTTCTCACCTAAAAAGGAAAATATCATAGAATGTTACAGTGATGCAGATTATGCTAATGATGTTGACTCAAGAAAATCAATGACAGGATATATGTATTTATAAAAAATGGTGCAGCAATTACCTGGTCTAGTCAACAACAGCAAAGTATAGCATTGTCAACTACTGGAGCAGAATTTATGGCTGCATGTAGTGCCACTAAAGAAGTTATATGGTTAAAAAGGCTGTTATTAGATATAGGTGAATTTAAACAAGACTCAGTATGTATTAACATGGATAATCAGAGTGCAATTCAAGTTATAAAAAATGTAGATTATCACAAACGTTGCAAACACATTGACATTAAGGGCCACTTGCACCAACTTCTTAAATGTATTTAAATCGTATTTAAACACAGTTTTTCATACAAATTTTGTGTTTAAATACAATTTAAACACATTTAAGAAGTTGGTGCAAGTGGCCCTAAATATAAGTTTGTTAAAGAGAAATATGATGAAAAAGAAATAGATTTGAAATATGTTTGCAGTAATGAGCAAAGTGCTGATATATTTACTAAACCGTTGTGCAAAAATAAATTTGAATACTTGAGAAATAAAATAGGGATTTGTAAGTTGTAATACATACAGTCTGATTAAGTACAAAAAGTAATATTAGTTATTATAAGAAAATGTTTAAGAATTTGTCCTCTGTTTTGTTTAATAATATAAATTATTAGATAAGGACAATTATTTTATATTTTTTGTTTTGTTTAATTAAAACAGGAATGTAGCAATTTGGTGAGAGTGTTGTAATAACTATTTAAAATTGCTCTATTCCTCTATATCAATGTAGTCTATGGACAAAACTTGCTGGTTTAGTTTATGGTAAGAGAACTTCCTTCTTGTCTCTGGTTATCTGAATATTGTAGTGATCTGTATAACGTATTCTTCAATAAAATAATTATTCATCCATAACAAAGTTTAATTACAACACTTTGGGTCTGAAGTTAGTAAGAAACTATTTCTGGTAGGTATATTTGAAGCTGTTGTATAATCTTCTAATCATCCGAAAAACTGGGTCAGTAGGTATTGAATAAACTTAGTCAATACATTTATGTCAAGGATAATTTGGTTTGATTACTATCAATACCACTTGACTTGAGCTGTCCTGATCTTTGAAAGATTCAGGTATAGTATCCCACTTAAAGATTTGCTTTTTGAGAGATGTAAGTATAGCATGATTATTTTAACTATGTATACTGGTTGTTGAATAAAGGACCATATGCTAAGATTAATTAGAATGTTTGAGGGACCTTCCTTTGACCAATTTAAATGTTAGAGGGTAAAAACCTTATTTCACCTTCAGTGGTCCTTTGTTGGTTGGTTATTATAAAAAGATAACCTGCCAGTATGACTGTGATGCCACTGATCACTGAGTATTGAAGTTTTTTTTTTTAAACTGACACCCGCCATCACAGGTTGTTAAGTCAGGGTACCTTTGACATTATCAGAGACTTTTTCTTTCTTTTATTATACTATCCTATTTGGTTACATTTGTTCTATCGTAAGTTATGTTCTACTTAAATATTCATATACATTTTGTGCTTACATCTATACATATAATGCTAACTACTATATATTCCTATAATATATAACTAGCATGTATTTTAACTATTTATTTCTTTTAATCACCTTTTTTGCTATTTCTGTACTATATTTTATGAATTTATCTGTAGTCTTACTATTCTTTAGTAGTTCTGCATATTTATTTGCTGTAATTTTATAGTCTATTAAGTTTTCTATCTCCAGTCTCTGTGTTATGTGAACGGGGCAGTCGGATATTATATGTCCTACTGTTTCGTATCCCAGGCATCGTGTGCATTGCACCAGGGGCGATTGATCCTCCACGTGGATCCTTTGAAGGTCTATACGTAAAGTTCCTGCTTCTATGGATCTCTTCCATATGATGGGGGAGACGCCCAGCACTATATTGGTATTATGGGGGTTCCGTGCTCTTCTGTGGTACCGAATTGTTACTCTGTTCTCCTCGTCTCCGAGACCGTGGAAAACCCCGCGATTCTGATTCTTGAGCGCCTTAAGGATGTCTTCATCACTGTGAACCTTTAATACGTCCCTCGGGACCAGAAGCGGGTCCTTGTTTTTCACTTCCTCGACGACGAGGTGATCCCCTGCTGCTTCTAGCCTTTCCTTTATTTTCTTCCTATCTTCCTTTGTTTTGCATCCCATAATAATTTTCCTGTCTTTTGCTTTTCGTACCCTCTCTACCTGTATCCACCCCTCCTTTACATCCACTGCCTTTCTTACCCTCTCCAATATTTCTTCCCCAGTTTCTTCTTCCTTCGTCGAGGTGACGACCACGGAGTGTAATTCGGTCCGCCCCAGGTCTTTGTGCCTGGTCTGGCCAGCCGTGACGGCACCTGCGTATGTTGCCCTCTCCACCGCATTATTTTGCCTTTCCACAAGATCCTTCAGTTCCTCTACCTTTTTCTGATTTTCCATAAGTAACCTGGTATTCTCTTCTATTTGTGATAGGATTTTGCAGCGTTCAGCTTGCTGTTCTTGCTTTCCCGAGTCTATTACCTCTGCAATCACACTCTTTCCAGGTTCCTGTTCTTTACTCCCTTTTCCCTTTCTCTCCTCTGCTAGTTCCGCCTCTGCTTCCTTTACAATTCTGTAAAGTCGTTCTACCGCCAGAGTCACTTCCTGTTTTATGTCTGTTTTTAAGTTTCTGGAATTTGATAAGTGGAGTTTTGCCCTATTGTGGCAGGCTCGTGCCTCTTCCACTCTGCTCTTAACGGAAGGAGCGGTCTTAGGTGGGGTCACCACAGGCTCTCTTGGAGCTGTAGTGTCTTGGGATAGGGATTTTAATTTTGGCTTGGGAGGCGCTTCTGTGATCTCCTTAGTCTTGGGTGAGGTAGGTTTGCGGGGCATCTTCTGCCCAGTCTCCCACTCTCCAATGCTGCGTCTCACTTGAGATGTTTGTGCAGATCCTGCTTCGGCGGCACTTGCTGGGGACTGAGAGATTTAGTCGCTCTTTTTGGCAGGCGTTCTGATTCCAATTCCAAACATATTGATGGCGGTGTGCGTCAATAGTAAAGTAAACTATATGTAAGTGGTCATATAAAGATAGGGTGTAAAGAAGAATAATAGAGAAGAAAATGCAAATAGCGCTTAATAGTGTAAATTAATAAATTTGTCAAATATGCTGTATCGTATCACAGGAGTCAATTCCAGTCGTAGGTATAAATATATGAAAAAAAAAAACAAAACTATATAGAGCCACAGTTATCAGGCCTGATAGGTTTGTGCATGCTATTAAGGTTGAAAACCGCGTCGCTCAGCGACTATAAGTAACAGAATTACAGCTGTTTAAAAATTTTCAAGATGGCGTCTGACGTGGCGACAATTATGTCTAAAATCTGTCTCTGATGCTTGAAATTAACCGTGTTTGGGCTCGTTTGATAGGGTTTGAGGAGATCTTTAGGATTGTGTTATTAATAAAATAGATTATTTTTGACTTGATATAGAGTCACAGTCATCTGGCCTGATGGGTCTGAGTATCCTATTAAGAACACAGAAAACCGCGTCGCTCTGCGACTCTTACTTAAAAAGATACAGCTACTTAAAAAATTAAATATGGCGTCCAAGATGGCGGCCAATATATCTAAAATCTGTCTATGTCATTCGAAATTCCGCCCGTGTTTGGGCTTGTTTGATAGGGCTTGAAGAGCACTATCAAGTAAAATTATTGGTTGGCCGAAAAATCGCAACCCCAATTTTTCCACCCCAAAAAACAGTTAAAATTTTACTAAAAGTGGATTTACAGCCAAATTAAATTTGATAAAATTATAGCGGAAACGTAAATAAACTTAAAACTATAGCTTAAATTTATGTTGAGAAAATCAGAGATATAGGGGCTGTTTTACGCACCCCACGTGTCAACCCTAAAATTTAAAAATCGATATCTCCAAAAGTAAAGATAGCAAAATTTTAAAAATTTGAACCTAGGTTCAGTTCACTACGTTCTTTATGGAAAAAACAAGAAAAATGGGTGTTGCCGCTTTAAATTTAAAGATAATAAATTTTGAAAAATTAAAAAAAAACCTATATCTCTGGTTTTACTTAACTTTTTCAGGTTCTGCAAACGGCCTGTGTCCTGTCTTGCGTCTCCGCTTGTGACGGTGTAGCCAGAATGGTCCGGACTTTGCTGGAAAACTGAGCACGTGGCCACGTGGTTTTCGGTTTTGTTGTAATTTCTCCGCGAGCGAGCGCGGGAAAAATCCGCAAATGGTCTTGAACTGTAGGGCTTGATAGCGCACACAAAATAACACTATAAAAATATAGGGTCGTCGATCTAAATCAAGCAGCGTACGCTGTTTTAGTTACATGATTTGGCACTTTTTGGGTTTTTCACTTGCGGTTTCCACAATTTTCCACTGATGCTCAAAATAATTATACAGGCATGTGCGCCTCACTTTTCCTCAACTTTTGGTGTATAGCACTTGGTGGTTATCGCACTTTTTACCAACACCTCGATTTTTAAACTGCGGAGCGAGACAAAAACGTGGCGTTCGTGACCCCGGATAGACGCAGACTTGAGTATTGAAGTTGGCTTTGATGTGGTTACCTCCTGGCTCTGCTGTTACCTCCTCACCCTGCTGTGGTCACCTCCAGTCCTTGTTGTAGCTCGCTTCCGAGATATTAACTTGACGTGCCTGCTGCAATTCTTATTAGTATAAGATTTGGTAGGTTTTTTCTTATGTTTTCAGAAACCTCACCTCCTCACTGGGGTTATGAACCTTTTGAGTGTATTCATAATAGGTTGTGATAGTACCTCCTGGCTTACCTTTCTTGCGGATTAAGCCGTTTTATTAGTATAATGCTATCAAGGAGGTTAGAGTTCTCACATTATCTGGTTTCAACTGGGTCTGGCATCACTATAAGTATGTTCTTCCAGCATTGTATGATGGGAGGAATTCCTAGTAATTTAATTTAATCTGTATTGGTTCTACTTCCAATAACACCTTTGCAGTCATATGTGCAATTGCAATTTAGCATAGCTTAGTTTAAATAAATTGCACAATTCCATTTTATCATGTATTTAGCGACCAATCAGGATACAATCTATGAAAACATAATGAACTGAGCAATCAAAAGTGTAGCAACTTAAGGATTGTTAGAATAATGTGTTTTGATTCTTTTCAAGGCTATATTTATAATCTTTTACTGCCTCCCAATCATCTGAACATGTATTGCCCTTAAGGTAATACTTGGTTGACTTATTTAACAGCCAATTTGTTCAGGTAAAGATATTGTTCTTTGTGAATTCAGAACTTGTAAATTCTCATCCAGTGTTTTACACAATCTGAAAGCAGAAACTATGTAGGCTACATACCTTATGATCCTTGGTTTCGTATACGCCCCTCCCCCCTTCCTTTTCTTTTCAGTCACGAAATTAACACACGTACATTTTGTTATTGTATGCATCTTTTTGCATCAAAATAATGCCATTGAATGGACCCTCAGTACCAATCATAGGCAGTGAACTATGCCGTGAAAGGTCCCTCAGTACCAATCCTATGCAGTGAACTATGCCATGAATGGTCCCGCAGTACCAATCCTAGGCAGTAAACTACGCCGTGAATGACCCCCACAGTGACAATCCTAGGCGTGTTAATGTCATCGACCAACCCCACAGTGATGGTCCTAGACATAATTATGACCATTAAACGACCCCACAGTATCGATCTTAGGTCAGAATCCATGGCGACATGTCGCATTTTTCATGAAGGAGGTTATTGAGTAGGTACCTTGTTAGGTATCTTGAATTCTTGATGTAAATATGTACAAAACCTCAAGTTCTGGTGATAGTAAGGAATTTCATTGACCATAGGGTTAGCAGTTTCTTCAGTTGGGGGTAGGGTTGCCAGATTGAGAAATCAAATTTTCTGGACAATATTCTAAAATATCTGGACAATAGGTATCTTGAATTCTTGATGTAAATATGTACAAAACCCCAAGTTCTCAAGGTCCAAATTTCATCATCATGGAATGGTAGTGAACAAGGAAATTAAATTTAGGTTTAAGATTCTCATTGGAAAAATTCGTATAAAGTTCATTAAGTTCAGCTACCAAAAACTGCATCTTTCCTTGGTAATCGCAGTACACATTAACAGATCAACTAGGTAGTTGTTTCAAGGTTATATAATAACATCTGACTAATGAAGCCCCTTCTTAATTGTCTGTACTGATCCAGCAGTTTTCCTTTCTGTAGTGGGCTAAAGCTTGCAAAATTTATAAAATAAACAGATGATCTTTCTTTTTGAAATATTTTACTAATTTCATAAGCCACCTGATAAAACTACGAACTAGAATTTTTCTGCGTAATAGAAAAAATAATATCTTTTTCCAGTTTATAACACAAATCAATAAAAATAATTTCACCATGTTCTGGAACTCCATCACGATCAAGTGTAGTAGAAATTGCTGATGTCTCTGTCACTTCTGGATCAGTGACCGGTTCAGTGACATGAACTCCCTGGAGTTTATATTCATACAGCTTAAGTAACATTTGCATCATCCAATGTAATATTTGACTGAAAACAAAGGGAAATGTGATGTAAAGCAATAATGTACGGCTGAAGGTTATTGACACATAATTTACGCCAATACAGTGTAGGTTAATTAAATAATTCAGAAATAATATAGTCATGAAATTTTTTAGGTACTTACAGGTAGGTAGGTACCACACTTTCTTGATTTGGATTTGGGGTTGTGAACGCATTTGCCATTATTTCTTTAAGCAATTTAATTTTTATGGCATGTTTTGCACGCTGTCCTATTACAGGCGCTAAGTCTTGGCTGCGTCTGACAACATTTTTAGTCTCCACATCAATTGCATGTTCTAAAAATAATACAAACATAAATAATTTAGGGGTTTTCTGACCTGAGGACAGACTGAACCTGGTGTAATATCAATGAATATTTGCATAAATGATAAATTATTATGCAAGATAAATGTATGTAATTTGCTCTGACCAATCTTTGACATTTTGCAATATTAATTAATCAATAATGACATGGTTTGACATAGTAAATTAGTGATAAATGATATTTATTTCTGTAAATAGATCTTTTAAAGACACTTTTACAAGTCAATGTTTTACATTTTTTTGAACTAGATGGCGCCGGCATTTCCTAACTGACGACCTCTGAGAAGAAACACCGAAACAAACTCAGAGAATCATGGTCTCTTTTAAAGTCCAGACAATAATAGTTGATATTACAAGAATAATATTATTAAATATTATGCGAGTGTTACGAGGTAGGGCAATATCTGGACAGGCCTTTTGAAGAAAGAGCCATAGCAGCTTTGAGTTAACCTGTCCTAACTGACGGCACGCATACATCAGGGTGCCGAGTCTACTATTCAGTTGTGTCAGAATTGTGATTCAGTGACTTCATAATGGTTGATTTTTGACAGTTTTCTCTACGAAATCTGTCATTTCTTATGTCATTTAGTGCCATTGGACGGTCATTCTGAGTCAATTGAAATAGCAGACTAGGGCCCCTGGCATCGTGTAGCTCAACCATTATTTAGGGAGCTCAACGACCTGTCGCACGACGATACCAGATCAGCAAGACATTTGCGTAGGTCATGTAAGGAACCGACTCTTATATAAATGTAATAATGTGATAATTATAATGCAATAACTTATAATATTCAAATATTACCAAGCCATACTTGGCAGAATATGCTGTAAAGAAATCTGTAGGGGAAAGTGGTCACCATTCGTACGCTTTTTATATTTTATTTTTTTAATTTATGATGCATTGTTGAATTTATCTAGTTTATATACCTAAGCGTAAGAAATATATTGTAGTTTGTTACAAAAAAATCCGAAACTATTATGTCAAAAGGTTATTACTATATTTGTACGAACGTACCCCACGTACGGGGTACGTTCGTACAGTAGGTGGGGTACTTTCATACGCCATGGGGTAGATTCATACAGGGTAATTAAAAAGCCTATTAAAGTCGTTAATTTTTTATTAATTATTACAAAAACATTTATTTATTAAAGAACTAATTTAAAATATTTGACTTGACTCATAGTCGATAAATGTTTCTTTAGAAACATAACAAAACATTGAATCGTTTATCCACAGTTTACTTATTGATAATTTGCTTAACAATCAGTCTTAATGATTTCTTTGCAATCATTTTTTATGAGTATGTTGCACAGTATTTGACAATCTAAACTTAGTCAATAATCATACATATTTGGTTGTTACTTTAGAATTTATTGCACATTATAATTATTTAAATTAACTGCAAAAGTAAAAAGTCTAGCCATTCTAGCTGTACAGCCCGTGCTCGTGGTTGTGTATCAGGTAGGATCATAACGACATCGCTGATATACAGAGTGTGCATGTCTTCTATATCAGGAAAAAAGAATGACCATGATGATCCCGGTTTCTTCCGAAGATAAGATACTTTCAGCTCCGTACCCGAATACTGACTAAGAACTTTTCCGACGTAGTAAACAACAGAAGTCTTTTTTTCAAACTTTACCAAAACAAAACAATTATCTTTGATTTTATTTGGTGTCACGTTTAAATTATTATCGCTACTGCAATCATTAGTCTCTTCGTCCGTTTCGAAACCGATTGGAAATGTTGAACTCTCCCGCAAGCTAAATTCCGATCCTTCAGATGCCTCTGAATCTTGATCACTTTTTATTTGCTTAGCTTTCTTTTTCTTTTGTCTTGAACTAAGTTCTTTCAAACTACGTTTCACTGCTTTGGCTCTGGCTTTCCTTTCCTGTTCTATTTTTTTCAATTTTTTCTGTCTATGTCTCTCTTCTAATTCAGTTTTTTCAGGTGTATCTGTATATATACGCGATTTACCCGGTTTTCTTCCTTTATTGTTTTTTTGTTTCTAACAGCTTTAGGATAAGGTCTTATGACTTCTGGTGTTATGGGAAGATAAACACTCGGTTCAGATTGTGTCTCAGCTGCAGAGGTGGAAGCCGTGGAAGGTTCGTCAGTTCGACGTTCGTCATTTTGAAGCAAAGAAGGCGACTGCTCACGAATATCTGCCTCATTCATATCAGTCGAGGGCACGCTGGTGGAGGGGTGCGATTCTATTACGGCAGTGCTTCTTTCCGGATCAGGTGTCGCATTTTCCGAATTATTTGAAGCGTACACGTCAATGGCGGCGAAATCTTTATCACTGAATGCCATTTCATTAAACGGCCATATACCTGGCTTTTCAAATCCACTTGTAATATTTTTTGCCGTAAAAGATTCGAAATATGCAAGTTTTACCAGTTTAGGCATATTATAAATATTTATTGTTTTGCCAGGATTCGACATTATGCCAATTATTGAATGCTATTTTCAACTTTGCCTTGAATGGGCCGAACACCGCAACGTCTAAGGGTTGCAATCGATGACTGGTGTGCGGGGGGAAAGACACAAAAATTATGCCATTATCTCGAGCATATGTTAAAGCCTGTAAGCTGATATGGCTTTCGTGATTATCACATAATAGTAAAATCGGATGCTCTTTAGAGCTCAGTGTGTGTTTCTGAATGTGCTTTAACACTGAAAAAAATATGTCAGCATTTATCCACCCACTTCTATTAGCAGCTCCAAGGCTTCCTTCAGGCGCACCTTCAAGAAAATGGTCCTTGTAGTGTACACGTGGAAATACAAATAACGGAGGCATAGTATTTCCGCTTGCAGAAATAATTGCACCAAATGTCACCAATTCGCCTCTTTCCGCTGACACGATTTGTCCTACTTGTTTCTGTGCTTTAGGAGACAAAATTTTAGGAGTTTCTAAAACAGTATACTATGCAATATACAAAATAACATAAGAACTCAATGTTACATTATTCAGTCCGTACTACTATTCTAAATTTAATGCAGCCTTATAATAGGAATTAACATAATTTGCAGGAATTATGTTTTTTTCAATTAACTCCATATGTCTCTTTTTTTGTTTCCAGCTAGCGTTTGTTTTTCTGTATATGCTTTAACCAACAGCGGAGAAAAGCTTTGATCTCTGTAACGTCTTGAACGATTTCGAACACAAACTTTTTTTAAATCAGTCTGCTCGAACGATGTTTTATAGAAGAAAGTCAAGGGATAGCTTTTCAACGCGAAGTATCTACATTATTTCCCCAAGCTTCCTGAAGCATTTTAAGATCGTAAAAATCGTCGTATGTATGTATGCTCTTTTAAAGATATGGCTTTCCTGTTTTTTTGACAGTACGAATTAAAGTAGCATATTGCTGTGGGCAATAAATAGGACCAGATCTTATGTGTCTTTTTATTTGTTTTTCTATCACACTGTGGACGTTGTCCCCTTCATTTTGTGAATGTCCGCGAATCAAAAATGTGTGGGTTATAGAATTAACTCTCAGATTATTAACTGCATAAGTATAAACGGATAATAAGTATTGTAGGAGATGTAGATAAGAACTCCAAGTGTTGTACTAAGACGGACTTTTATTTAATTAATAATACAAGGGGGAGAGAGCTATTTTACAGGGCCCGGTATCGTGCACACTGTAGTACAATAATAATTACGAACGCTAACTAGATCACAATCAAGACAGAGGCCCGGAAAAGTGCACACTGTATCATTACTGTAGCTAAGTAATTAATTTTACAACAAACTGACCGGATAGCTTATACTAACGCATGTAACGAAACCATAGCGCGATCTAATTCGACGCCAACGCCATCTATCGAGGTAAGGTGTAAACTTTTGCAGTTTGTTCCCTGTTTGTCTTTTATTTATTGTTGCATGTTACAGTCTCCCCCTCTGATCATGAAGGCGCCCCGACGAATAGATCAGCAACGCGTAATAGCACTTCCCAATTTTAAGTGTTTTATGATGTTAGCTTCTTCGGACGGCCACGACGACGAACTCCTTGGGTAGGTTGAGACGTCGACGTGACTTTCTTCGGGCGTCCGCGCTTGCGCAATGGACGAACAGGTGACGGTAATGTATCGGTGTCACCATGATAAGGTACCAGAGCTGAAGTATGATATGTTCCAAGCGTCTGATCCGGATTATCAGTAATCGACTGGCATATTCTACAGGATGTTCCTCAGCACCCTCCCCCTGCACCAAAACTGCTCCGAGTGCGTAGCTGCTAGCGTCAGTTTTAATGGTGTAGGGCTTAGTAGAATCAGCTTGTCTGAGTATGGGTGCAGTGGTGAGGCAGCACTTCAACTCTTGGTAAGCTTTTCCTTTCAAAATTAAGGGCAGGGTCTGGATAGCGTCCTGGTCTGAAATTTTTTGCACCTTCTTATATATAGAGGCTGTAGCTAGGAATTCCTCCATCTTCTCAGATTCTCTAGCCCCTTCATACACGAAGTTCGCGTTTGCAAACGAGGCGCCAGTATTAGACTGAATTGCCTGTATTGTAGCGGACGTTATAGAAGAAACCATCTCCCGTAGCTGTTCCGGAGACATGTTAATGGAAGTCATTTTTCCTTCAGTAGGTGTATCCAAAATATTTTTTGTGTCCAAATCCTTCAAACTACCTTGAATTTCTTTTACAGCCCTAGTAGTCCTGTGTGGTCTGGGTCTAAGGGTAGGTTTTCCCGAATAGTTGTCCAGCTTGACAGAGACCCGGCCCTCACGTTCGGCGCCAGTTGTAGGAGATGTAGATAAGAACTCCAAGTGTTGTACTAAGACGGACTTTTATTTATTTAATAATACAAGGGGGAGAGAGCTATTTTACAGGGCACGGTATCGTGCACACTGTAGTACAATAATAATTACGAACGCTAACTAGATCACAATCAATACAGAGGCCCGGAAAAGTGCACACTGTATCATTACTGTAGCTAAGTAATTAATTTTACAACAAACTGACCGGATAGCTTATACTAACGCATGTAACGAAACCATAGCGCGATCTAATTCGACGCCAACGCCATCTATCGAGGTAAGGTGTAAACTTTTGCAGTTTGTTCCCTGTTTGTCTTTTATTTATTGTTGCATGTTACAGTATTAATTTTTTTGCTGCCCACAGCAATTATCGCTATAAAATATAATATCTATGTCAGTATTAGAAACACTCTTTTCTAGTACCATCTCAATGTATTTAAGGACACAACTTCCTATTTCAACTGCACCACGCTTGGCTTCGGTTTCATCCCAAAAAAAAACACACAACATCCTTTGCGTTTAACACGTTCCCTGCGCCATCACTTTCAAAAAACTTTCAGCTGATGCTTTGGAGACCTAAAAGATCTCCAAACTAACCTACCATTTGGTGCGTTTGAGACCTAATCGGTCTCCTAAAGATACAGTTTACAAAATAGTTTATATCTTCTAAAAAAACAATCAAATATATTTTGAAGTTTTTGTGGGTGAAAGATAGCCTATTGCTTTATATTTTGCTAGGTTCGCACGCAGTTATGACATTTGAATAAACTACAAATACCAAAAAAAAAAATGATATCGATTGTATCTCGTACCGCAACGGAAGATAGTTCAATATGTGTAGTAAGTAGTGATGGGAATAAAATAATATCTTAGTTGTCGATTGAAAAAGTTTTATTAATTATGCAAAGTGTTTTTCATTAAAACATGGTAAGCACATTGATTGCTTGCATTGCGCGCAAATAGTAACAATTCGTTTAGTTTTTTTAGAAGCGTCAGTGCTGTATAATGTGCGTCGTAATTTTTCGTAACAACCCACACAACGTCTTTTTTTGTCGCCACGTTGGAAAACATGATCAGTACATCTTCCTTCAGGTAATTCTGTAATAAAGTGCATTGTATAAATAAACAGCATGCAACTATGTCAGTGAAGTAAATGCGATGGAATCTAATTTTATTAGTTTCGTTATTATTTATTATATATTATTTCGTTATATTTTACTGGACGATGCAGCAGTATAATCCGGCGTTGATTTTTTGTTGGAAATCTCACCAAAATAAATAGATTTTTTACAGTTTTTTCTTTTAAAAGCACTCATTGTATAACAAAAATGATAATCAACACGTAGGTATATAGGCGAGTGTTATTTCGCAAACGTGCGCGCGACCTCCCACGTCGATGCTAGGACAACACTAAAACGAGTCACGCAGCGCCCGCGCCGCCCACCTTCCCTCTCTTGCGTCTACGAGGCGTACGATTCCACGAGTACCGACATATCTCCTAACGCAAGGAATGAAAATAATTACAGTACTGTGCGTTAGGGACCTAATCCATCTCTAATTTCTTTTTTAATGTCCTTGAATTCATCTTTAAGTAGGAAGCAAATATGTATATTTGTCCTACTCATACCTAAAGAACTTTACACGTTAGATCCTCCCGCAAGGAGTGAAACAACACTATTATATTCAACGCACAATACAAAAGTCCTGCAAGAGATCTGATAGATCTCGTAATGCAACGAACGTGTTAAGTCACTTACAGTGAAGTTAAGACAGTTGATTCTAGACTTATAAAAAAAAGTGAGACTTGGCCTTTGGGAACCTGCATGACTGCCTGCAGGTCGTATACTGCTACGACGACATCTTTCTTGTTTTTATCAGCTTCTTTTTCAAATCTGGACAATTCTTTTTCTTTGGGGTGGTTATTATAATCGTCTCGGAGTTTTGCCTTGCCTTCATCATCAGCGTATTTATAACTTTCACATAAGTCACATAGGTCTTTCTTAGGAATATAAAAAGAAATATTGAACTCGTCGTTGAATATCCTACTGAAAGTTGAAGGTCAAGCAGGAGTTAAATTATTTTGCTCTCGGAAGGTTTTATAATCTCGATACAAGTCTGCCAAGCATTTATCATCTGAGATGTATTGTCTTGTAGTTTGAGCTCTAAGATAATGAGACTCTATCCTAGGAATAGAGTTTATGAAATTAGTCACACTATCTTTTATGTCAGAGTCTATTTTGCGGTGATTACCATGTTTCCCGCGTGCATCAGATTCCATAAAACCACTATCTGATTTCTTTGAAAGGGCCGTCTTGATATATCTATCACAAATGCTCAGTGTAGCCTTAAAAAACTCTTTACACATTCTAACCCTATTGTTATTTTTTTCAAAATAGTAAGCGGCAGTGTGACTACGTAAAAAGAGGGACGGGTAACCGGTCCCTGATCCGTCCCTAAATCGTCGCGCGATCGAGTCGCTGAATTGGTATTACCTAAGCGAAGTCAGTTCGGTCGCGGTGGATAAATGTATGCAATAGTTTAAAATTAGGAATATGGTGAAGACTCCGTTGTATTTTTTTTGTACTTTCAGGATGGAAGTATACAAAGTTTCAAATAGTCAATTGGAGGAGTTGTTGGACTATTTGTCCACGCACCGCGCCCTAGTGAAGGGTGTGGGTCTTGGTGCAAGGTCCAAAGAGAAGCAGGATAGATTGTAGGACGACCTTGCCCAAAATCTAAACTCTCACGGGCGCGGTTCTATTATACTAAAACCGGACAGCGCTGGAAGCGAGTGAGGATTATTTTTATTCTTACAATAACTGTACATAATTATAGTTAATGGGCTTACGTTTTTTATTGTTTTTTCTAGTACTGGATTAGCCTCAAGCATAAGGTAAAAAATAGAGCAACAGCGAGGAGTCAGGATTTGCATGGCACTAGTGGTGGGCCTCCCAAACAGGGTATATTGACAGATATAGACCATAAAGTCATTGCGCTACTTGGAGAGCAGGCAGTTTATGGAGATAATGAACACAGAATTCCAGTGTTTGTAAGTAGCTAATTTGTTAATATTTTAGTTATGGCTAATCGTTCACCTTAGCCCGCCAAATTCAAATTTCAATTGGTTTTTCGCAATTTGTAGATTTATAACATATTCTAGATTCATGGCAGTGGTAATTGCGACATTACTTATACATTATTCACATCTGAGAATTGGAAGGCTAGTGTAGCTAAAAGTAGTGTAGATGATCAATTTTGGCCGTTGGCATGGTTTTAGGTAAGTTTTTGGCTTGATAAGAATTTTTAAGCAAAGGTTTTAATTCTTTTTTGTGGATATTGTATAGTTATTGTCGTAATTACTACTGTTATGAATCTGAATCTATAATGTGTTGGAGACCTACAAATATCGAAAAACCGATTGAAATTTGAATTTGGCGGGCTCAGGTGAACGATCCACCTTAAACCCTGAATGTGTTCCTAAATAATAGTTTTAAATATAACATTTTGGCGGGTTAGGTCGACCGAATCATCGTATTATACTTAGATTAGCACAAATAATTAAATTGTTTATTATGCATTTACAGACTGATCCATCCATCCCAGAAATAACCTCCCCAAGTACCTCCGTCACCCAAGCAAGTGCTGTCCCGCTGTTGCCTCCTATAGAATATATAGACGTAGCTGTTAATGATATAGGTACCTATTTTTCGTAAATTAATATAAATAGGTAAATTTACTGTTATACAAATTGCCTCATTGTCTAGTGGGCCACACGGCAACTGCTACGCTAGAGGTCCTGGGTTCGATTCCCAGATCGAGCAATGTGTTGTTAGGGTTTTCTATAAAATTCTCAGTAGCAACTCGGAGTTGTGCCTGGTTAATGACAATAGATTCACCTCTTATTACATTACATATGACCTAAACATATCGGCGAACTGTGGTGGGTGTACATTAGCTCGCCTGTAACTAACGTTTCGGGGACAAACATCACAGGCGTGCTGGTATGTTACGTTTATAAATATATTTGGTGCCATGCATATCGTAGATCACATTAAGGGCCACTTGGACCAACTTCTTAAATGTGTTTAAATTGTATTTAAAATTTCTATGACAAAGTTGTGTATAATTTAAATACTTAAGAAGTTGGTGCATGTGGCCCTAAGAAATAGAAATTTAGGGACTATATAACTTTCAGATATTCAAGAATCCAACCAAGATGCTGGTTTTACTAGGGCTATTGAAGTAGGAAAGGAACTGCCACCTAGAAGTATGTACAGTCTTACATCATAGATTTAGAAGTTTACAATTAAAATTGAAACCGTTATGATAATGTAACGTTTATATTGTAACAGGTACTTCAAAGAAAGAAAGACCTCCACCTAGTAAAAACTCCAGTAAGTTTATAGTAATTTTAGATAACCAAACAATTTCCATTAGGTTACTCTCTATTTTATCTGCATAACATAGAGATGGTATGCAATATTGCACAATTATATATTCAGGGGGGCTAAAATGGTCACTCTTGATGAATCACAATATGAATCATGAATACATGGCTACACATAGGTAGGTACTGTTCCAGTATACGTATAGGTACTGTACACCTGTTGAAGCTCTTCGTACAATGCGCGCTTAGCTTAATATACTTAGGTACTGTTCACATTAATTAAAGCAAGAAATACTTTAAAAAATAATAAGTAATATGGTAAGCATTGGTTCTTTTTGTTTTAGAAGCCCCAACAAAAATAGAGTCTAGTTGGATGATACGATTAGAAGAACGACGGGTGGCGGCAGAAGAAAAAATAGGCGAGGCGGCATACTTAATGGCACAAGCGGCCATGGTGAATGCCGAGGCCTCAAATACCATGGCCCAAGCCGTAAATACTTTATCCCAAGCCGTAAATATAATTGCCCGAGCGATGCAAGGGGGAAAGAAATAAGTATCATTATTGATAAATTTGTGTTTTATTTAAAAAGTACCTGTCAATACTAGGTACATGAAAGTTTTATAAATAATTATTTCAGATAAGCTTTTACAAGCATTAATAAAAAAATATAGAGGTCTTCTTGCTAATGTCCTGCAGATAACCACAGTCGTTGAACTATTGCAGCTCTCACCTGGCGACCCCTTTCCAAATCAGTTTCTATAGTCAACTGAGTTGGCGGTGCATGTGCGCCCACCTGCAGTGCTGATTCCCTGACCCTTTCCGCCTCTGAAAGCTCAGGAACTGATAATCTTGCCTTGTTGGCTATGTTGTGGAGCACACAGCATGCATTTACGATTTTCGCAACGAAACCATCATCATAATGCAGCACTCGGTGCGCCAGAAGACAACGCCAACGCGCTTTCAACACTCCTATACACCTCTCTACAGTGTTCCGAGTTTTCGTATGCACATTTGTGTAGTGTTCCTCGGCACTTCCTGGTGCAGCATTGACAATAGCTGTCAACAGCCAAGGTCTCAGGGGATAACCAGAATCACCTAAAACAGAACAATAACAAGTAACTATCATAACGTAAGCTGTGCTTATCATAATCGGGGGCGGGGCCTGCCATCGTTTCCAGGCGGATTGGAGATCTCAGTATTTGTGTTTAGTACCATTTCAGGTACCTAAATACTACTGTTCTTCTTCAGTTTTATAGCATATTTACCATTACCATTGATATATAATATTTATGTCTAATTGTAACTGCTTCAAAAATATAATACTGTTACCTAAAAACTATAAGTCCCCAGTCCTATGGAGATTCTGGACATGGTCGTGGATAATTGAATTACGCCAAATATAGGCGTCATGAGTCGCTCCCCCATATGTTGCATCAACATTTATGATGTTAAGGTCGCTGTCGCATATCTGTAAAGATTTCCAACACTCTATTTTTAATTATCCTTTTATTTTTAACTAGCTGTCCCCCAGCATTCCTTGCAATGCCTCTTTTTATTTTTTTTCGTCATAAACCTTACCAGGCAACACATCAAAGTTTCATCGCAATATGATGAATGGTTTAGCAATGCATAGAGGACAAACATACAAATATGTATTTTCATATAGACAGAAGATAGATGTGACGTAATTGTATTCATCTAATGAAATATGGAATCCTGCTTACAATTTGCACGTTGCGGGAATGATAATGTTTCCGATTAAAAAAACGTTCTTCATTAATATAATATAATAATTCTTTCCGGGTGTTGATGGGGCTGCCTCGTTTCTGTAGCGCATCAGGGATGTTTGCTGAAGCTCGCGTCGATTGTTTTTACACTACGATGCGAAAAAGATGCTCCCCCTGGTGCGCCGTGTGCGGGCCAGCCCCAACATTATGCTGCGATGTGTCGCGAGCAGACTGGACTGCTTGTATGTGAATCGCTGCTGCAGGCTTTCTGCTTCGGTATTGGGCTTGTAGCAGGGATTTACATACTTTGCAGTTCATGTAGGTTAGGTTTTAGTGTAGAAATACTAACATCGTTATTAAGATATATTGTTACTAACATTTTGAGTCCAAGTTACTTGTAAATAAATAAATTATACTGGTCGAACCAACACAACATGTGTTCCATCTACACAACCGAGAACTCCAGGGAAACCAAATTTAATTGAGAAGCTGAAAAAAATACATGGGTAATGGTCAGAGTCAGACAACCATTAACACTGAGTTCAACGTTATCTACCTCTACCTATATAAATATAAATGAATAACTAAATGTTGCTAAGCGCAAAACTTAAAACTACTGAATGGATTTTCATGTCGTTTTCACTTAAGGACGCAGTGATTCATGAGGAATCTGCCTCAATAGCCAAGTGGTCCTGACCGCGACTGCTACGCTAGAGGTCCTGGGTTCGATTCCCAGGTCGAGCAGTGTTATTGGGTTTTTCTATGAAATTCCCAGTAGCAGCTCGGAGTTAGGAATTTGTGCCCGGTTAATGGCAATAGGCTCGCCCCCTATTACATGGGACCTAAACATACCGGCGAACTGTGGGTGGACATTAGTACGCCTCTGCCTAACCCTTCGGGGAATACAGGCGTGATGGTATGATTCATGAGGAAGGTTTTAAGCTATTTAACATCACGATATGCCTCATAAGAACATGGCAACGCGGGTAAAACCGAGGGCGGAGTCACTAGTTATGATAGTCGGTACCTGGATGTATCTACGTACCCATTTGCAATAGTTCTTCGTTCTAGTTGTGTTTGCGGAAAACGAATGTACTTAGACAGTATAGCGTCATTGTTTAATGCCATTGTTACTTACCTTATTGCAAGTGAGACGCTTGATTGGCTAAGTGCATGTAAATAACTCGTTCCTACTGGTTTTTGGTATGAACCAGTGGCGTAAAAGGAGAGAGTAGTAAGTATCTGGAATGATGACAATAATTACTTATTTATTTGATTTCAAAATTTATTAGAGATTTTCTTTTTTGAGTTATTAGATAAAATATATACTTTTACCTTGCATTTTAAGTCCACTTTAGTGCTCCTAATAGACCTTGACATCAAAGGAGAGAGTTCAGAGCATAAGCTTTGAAATATTTTTTTAGAGTCTGTAGTGGGCCCTGAATTGTGCTTCTGATAACTGAAAAGGTTGAGCACGTAGTCTCAGCTCTCGTCGTAAGCGCGCCGTCTCAAGCAGTTGATGATGCCTATCTTCTCTTGCTTCTTCTTCAGTTAAAGCCTCCAAAAGTAAATATGCCCTGGCCATGATCCAATAAATCCATAAACGTAGGATAAAAAGAGATATTACCACTAAACTGTCGCTACCGCAAAAACAACACTGTGTCTTCTAGTAAGTATTAAATGTGCATATCATTTTTAACTAAATAATTAGCAGTTTTTAATTCGTTTATCTGAGTAAGAACTATCAGAAATGGCAATTTGTCTGGTTTCTGTTTGACAGTTCGAATTCCTCAACGGTCGCCGTCACTTCGCTTACATAATACGAATTTTGAGCTTTTGTATCGAGGTTCAGTTTCTGGGTTGCGTTTTTAGTACCTCAGTTACTCGCTTGGGGAAGCACAGTCGGTGACTCGGTACGTGGTACGAATTTGAGTATGACAGAAGCGATTTCGTAATTGTAACCGGTCACCACCTTAGCTAGTCACCCTGCGGAATTCAAAGCCCTCAATTTTTGTGAAGTCATGTACCTATATTTCGGCTTGATTTCTTGTGTATGCCTTACAATGTATTCTCTTTGCCTCTGCAAATCGCCCAGTAGCCAAAACTGTTTGAAAATCTCTTGCCTTACCACTTCCTCTATTTTAGTTTTGCAATTCAACCTGCATTTATCGCCACAAGGAGGACGGATTTGCCGCTCATTAATAATTTTGTTAGGGATTGTTAATGAAACATACGCTTTCCCTGTATTTCGCAATCTTAGACTTCCAGCCAGAAGGCTTTCGTTTTCTCTTTCGGCGGCATATTTGAGGTTCGTTCTCTGATGGAGCAGTGTCAATGGCAGCAGAAGTTGGCGTTGCGTTTGTCGGAGGAGTAGAATTTGAATATCTTTGAATATTCACTGCAGATGGACCCGGTCTATTGGGATCATCACTACATGAACTACTTGAGCTGCTGGAGCTTGAAGATGATGAGCTAGAGTCTGACGAGGAGCTTGAGGAGGAAGAAGACGATACTCTTCTAGGGATTACAAGAGGCCGAGATATTTGGTTTACGGGCACAAAAGTAGAATCCGTATCCGAATCATCTATAAAATCTTCATCATCGGTATGATCTGATAAAACTGGAACGGTTACTTCCCTTACTGATGTTTCATCGGCCGATGCTGCCACCGCTGACATCTCATCGGTAGATACTGATGCCGTAGTAGTGTTTTCAACATCTTTTTCCAAGCTGCTTTCTTGAACACAGTGTCTGGTTTCTTTTGAGGTTGCTTCCATAGCCTTTTTATTTAACCCTTAACTTGGCAGGAATTAAAAATCTTAATAAAATAGAATTTATTGATATATTTGGCCTTAATTATGATCAAAAGACACGAAAAAAATAAATAAAAAAATCTAGATATCCTAGGTTTAGAGAAAATCTGTGTACATCACAATGCACACTGCCAAGTATGCCCAAATGTTGACATTATATTGTTTGCACATTGTGATACACATTGCCAGGTTGATAATGAAATGCATTTTTAATATTTATTATGTATTTATTTTATTAAAAACGAGAAAATACAAAAAAAAACTTAATCATTTAGTGTGAAAATTACGAAAGCAATTACGTTTTTGTTTACCTACAACAAAACATAAATGTACGTTACATTTTATACAGAAGACAGTTGTCCTACCACCTTTGCAATACTTGCAACGCATTGTTTCATCCCCTGCTTCTGGAAGATGACCCTTGTCATCGAATCGGACGCTATCTGTTGGACGAACTGAGACTGGTTTATGGATTTTTAGATCCTCGCCTATGTCTTCAGTGACGTTTATATTTTTTACTAATCTATTTGATTTAATCAATCCTTCGAACAATTGAAATCTAAAATCCTTCAACATAATATTTTTTCCATCCCGTCTATGTAAAAGCGAAGCGTTATTGATACACATGTCAATAAGCTGTGAAAATATTCCCATGTACCAACGGTGACTTTTGAAGGGAGTTCTATATAAAGAAATTAGCATGTCCGCCAAATCTACCCCTCCCATGTGTTTATTGTAATGTTTTACAATTTGAGGACATTCTACGTGTACCTTCTTTTTCTCATCTTTATCGTAACGCTTGATAGTTTCAATGGGGTGCGAGTCTATATAAGAGCTAATAAGTGTGACGACCTTATTGTCATTCCACTTTACCACCGCCAACTTGTTTTTATTACAGACAACTTGAGCGCTGGATCCACGTTTCTTCTTCTTCATTTGTTGGTCAGTTGGCAATAACTCCTGACAGCCTCGTAGACGATTAGTCCTTATAGTACCGAGACTTAGAATTCCGTACTCTTCTCGCAGTATGTGCGTTAGTTCAGGTGACATGAAAAAGTTATCGGCGTAGACAATGGCCGGCTTTTGCCTTATAGTTTGGCACAACGCAATCACTACCTTGCCCCCCAAACCAATTGAAGCTCCTTCGTCCCTAAATTTCAGTCCACGAAAGGTGTCATCGCCACCATAAAGAAGAAAATCGTATACAATAACCGAGACGCCCGCACGCACAAAATTCTTAAACCCCCATTTTTTAGGTTTCATTTTAACGTACTGCTTTCTTTTACCTGCTTTACGACCCTTATAAGGTATCATCATCTCGTCAATCGAATATTTTCCTTCTTCTTCAACTATTTAGATTTTTTTTTATTGATTAATTAAATTGTTTATTTTTATGGACGTAGATCGATATTTTATATAGAAAAGATTTTATGTACATCGCATGCTTAATGGCATACAAATTTAAGGTACTTATCAGTCTTATTATTTTAAAGGGTCTACATAATTATAAATCAACATAAAATCAAGCCGGAGAATTACTCCATTTCAGTAGGTATACAACAAAACAGTATAAAAAAAACAATGTTCTAAATTATTAAAAAAACACACTTTGGTGATCCAACCTAATTAAAGCAATGCCTGAATCTGTTTACATCTGTTTTATTTGTTAAAAATTATTAATGAATTAGTGGGTACCTAATTTATTTCATTGGGTATTGTGGCTGTGTTTCAATGTCGAGTGCAGAGGAATTAATAAGGATTTTAGAAGATTTCGAGGAAGATGTAGAAGAATTTGTGACCGATAATGAGTTAGAAGAAGAGGAGGTACTTTTATACATACAAATTTGATTTATTCTTATAATTCTAATAATACAATACCTTTTGTTTTTTCCAACTCACTACATTTGTTTTTTGTTTTTTTAGGAAAGCGGTGACAGTGAATTCCTTTGGACTGCAGCGGAAACGTCGCCAATCATACAACCATTTAATGATTTTCTTGCTGGTTTTTCATCAGAAATAAACATTTCGACAGATTCTAATGAACTAGACTTTTTCGAATACTTCGTCGATGATGGTTTGGTAGCTGAGTTAGTGAGGTGTACTAACAGGTATTACCAATTTTATGTTCGACGTGTCGAAATACAAGAACATTCGAGAACCCATGGTTGGCGTGACGTTGACGTGAAAGACATTTATTTGTTCTTTGCGGTAACAATGTTATTTACCAGGAACAAAAGGATATCCATTGAAGAACATTGGTCCACGGATCCCCTGCTGAGTTCCCCAATCTTTCAAAAGACCATGAACAGAAATAAATATTGTTTAATTTTGGCTATGATACATTTCACTGATGTTTTTTCCGTCGGCACCGGATTGCCAAGATTACATAAACTGCAATTTGTAATCAATCATGCACGGGACAAATTTAAAAGCGGTTTAACACCGCACCAGAAATTATGTATCGACGAGAGTATTGTCCCTTTCAAAGGCCGTCTTGTACTCAAACAATACTTGCCTAAAAAGAGAAATCGCTTTGGAATAAAACTGTTCGTATTGTGCGATGTGGAAACAAAATATATACTGGACTTTATAGTCTATTGTGGATCGGAAACGGATATTGAGCAGATTTCTGATTTGGGGGTGAGCGGGTCGGTAGTGGTTACTCTCCTTAAGGAATACTTTAACACGAACAGACAACTTTTTGTAGATAACTGGTACTCGAGTCCAAAGTTATTCCTTTATTTGAAAGATAACGGGATATATGCATGCGGTACAGTTAAGAAAAATAGAAAAGGCATGCCTAAATTTAAGAAGTTGTCTAAAGGAGAAGTGGATGCTTACTATTCTCCTCCTTTAATGACTTTAAAATGGCAGGATAAAAAAGCTGTAACCATGATTAGCACCCTGCACGATGCTAAAATATTACCTTCAAATAAGGAAGACAGAGCTACTGGTCTGCCAAAATTAAAACCTGAATGTGTTATTGATTATAATAACAACATGGGAGTGGTTGACACCGCAGACATGATGATGAGTACTTTATCGTGCATTAGGAAAACGAGACGATGGTACTTAAAACTAGCCCTTCATATAATCGAAATGTCTATGTTGAATGCATTCTACACATACAAAAATATTAATAATTGGCCAAAAAAACCATTTAGTGAATTTCAGCTGGCAGTTATACGGCAAATTAGTAGTAAAAACAAAATACACGATTATGAACCGGTGCCTTCGACATCGCGTGGCGTTCAGAATGATCCCTGTCGCTTTTTACCAAATGATGTTCTCAAACACTTTCCTGTGATAACCTGTGTGATATCCTGTGACCAAATAAGAAAAAGCAGCGTTGCAGAGTTTTCGCTCTGAAAAAAAAACCAAAATATACAAGATATATTATGTGCAAACAGTGTAACATTTATTTGTGTTTAGAGAATTGCATCACAGAATTTCACAGAAAGCCTAGTGGTGGTTATATGTAAAATAAAACCCATGATTTAATAATTAAATAATTGTTGTGTTTTATTCAATAATTTTATCTGGCTTTATTTATTGGTATGTATGTAATTATGTTAATTTTATCTGGCTTTATTTATTGGTATGTATGTAATTTACTTGGCGTCAGGAAAATAAAAAACAGCGGTGTTGAAATCAGCACAGAAAACAAAGACGATGTCGAGAAGCTAAAAAGCTCTACTAAACTGATATCTTCAGGCCTTATTTATTTATTTATTTGGACAACCAGTAGCTGTTACACTGTTTCATAAATCAAAAATATATCTCTATAATATAAGTAAATGTACAGCATTTTAAGGTGTCACAGCATGCATTAAATAGTTACACCGGTAACATTGTAATGAAAAATTAAGAATGAAAAAATAATAATTAAACAGCACAGAAGAAAAAAAACAGCTATTAATCTAATAAAAATTAAATACTTAAAATAGACTAAAATAACATAAAGATTCAGTTTTTGTCTCTCAACAAACTCAAAATAACTTTTTTAAAACTTGACAACTTATCAGCAAAAATATCCACGTCCGCACAAATGGTATTATATAACTTAGACAGTCGGGATAAGGCAGAGAACTGCTTAAGATTAGTTTTGGCAGGTGGTTGGCACAACAACCCAGCTCCAGCAAGCGTACGCCTTGGTACTCGGCGTGGAACACGTAAGTTGAAGCACCTCAATAAGTGAGGACAGTCAAATTCGTTTCTTAGGACTTTGAAGAGGAAAGTCAAATCATGTAGCTGTCGGCGAATCAATAAACTATCCACCCTAAAGTGCCTCAACTTGTCACTATATGAAGGAAGCTGCTTATGCCTTAACAGTAAGGCCTGAAGATATCAGTTTAGTAGACAGTTTATCCTATGACGACGCTTGGTACGCTCTTCTACAGAGAAGAGCGTACCAAGCGTCGTCATAGGATAGTCGTAGTTAGTGTCCCTACCGCACTTAGCGAAAAAGAGGTCTTTGAGTGTATATTTGAGCAAAACTTGGCACAAAAATTCCCAGATAAATCCCGTAAGTCCTTCGTAGCCTCCATTAAACTGAGCCACAAATCTGGTAGGAAGAATACTACGACCTGCAATTATATTCTAGAAGTACCACCTGGCATTAGAAAGGCTCTTATCAATCAGGAGAGAAAAAAAAATTCAAATCAAATTTTAGGATTATTTCAGCGCCAATGTGCGTCACTCTTCTCTTCTTTGTAGACGAATGAAGTGTTGACGGCCCATCTTGTGACTGAGAAAAAAAATTGCTATCATTTTCTTCTTCACTGTTGGATTCAGTAGAATCTTGGCCGAGTTCTCGTTTCTTCAAACTACTGTAGTATGGTGGCATTCTTCTATCCCACTTCTGAAATATCACGAAGTGTTTATGGCGTTTAAGACCCTCAGGTACAGCAGAGAAGATATTTGGCAAGCCGGGGTAGGTGTACTGAGCACATAACACAGGGTGACAAGAGATTTATTTATTTATTTATAAGAACGTATAAATATTTTTGTTTTATGTCTAACTGCACAACCAATTACAGGTAAACACCACATGCAAAATTTACTCTGTATCAACATCTACATTATTCTGTGTAATTGAGATGTTTGTTTATTCAGCGTTTCAGAGCTAAAAAGAGACATATATGTTATCCTAACAAGTTATTATTGATTCTTGGCGGGAATTTCAAACAAGGCGCACTTTTTAAATTTTTATTATTGATTTTAAATATAGTTTATCGTTTAAATTTGTTGTAAATAGTTTGTTCTCGTCCTGAAAATGGACGGGAATGAAGGGAGCGGGGCTGAGCCCCCGAATCCCAATATTCGGAAGCGGACTCTTGGCGTGGATGCTAAGGACCATGTCGGCGGCGGTGAGGAAAGTGACTCTATTAATTACGCGCCCTACTTTAAACCTAATTATAAAAGACGTTATCCAGAGCATTCAGGTAACACAGAGTTTAAAGTTTTTGTAGAAAGTCAGGAAAAATAACGATTGGGAAATAAAAGCCCCATATATTTAAATCACATATTCGCAGCAAACGTTAAAGGTGTGGTGGCGATACGCCGTGTTAATGCGAATACAATTGTTGTCGTGTTCAAGCAATACAACACGGCTAACAATTTCATCAACAATGTTAGTTTCCTAGAAAAACACAAGATGAGGGCATATATCCCTGCAGCCCAGATAGAACGAGTTGGCATCATCAGGTTTGTGCCAAAAAATATATCCAACAAAGAACTGTACACAAAGCTTTCTTCTGTCTATGAAATTGTGGCAATAAGAAGATTTACGAAGAGAGTGGGACAGAACAGGGTACCACGTCAGACTGTCAGCATTACATTTTAATCAAATTCATTAACAGATTCTATACAATATGACTTATTCTCTATAATTACGAAGCTCGTACTTATTTTTCTATTCGAAGGACCAATGTTTGGGCTCAGTCGGGAATTAAATAAAGAGAAGTGGACTGTATAACAATAGGTATAATACCGTTACTACAAAATATGTACAAATAGGAGCAAAGAAATGCCCGTAGTCTAACGCGTCGTTGAGCCGAGTGGAGGAAGGCGGCGCAGCAGCGCGCGCGCGGCCGGGTTCGATGCCCCGTACCCCACGCCTTCCCCGCTATCGCCTACGGAGCATATGTGATGCGCCGACAATAGTAATAGGCTACATCTTAAAATTAATGCTTCAAAAAGCAGTGTTATGATTTTTGGAGATGACAACCCTACTACTGATATTATATATGCTACAGAGAGCATTCAAAGAATTAATCAACATAAGTTCTTAGGTATTGTCATCGACCAAAAACTCAAATTTGCAGAGCACATTAATATATTTCCAAAAATTCTTACAAAGGGCTAAATGTTCTAAGATGTCTTGGGGAGCTGATCCAAAAGTATTATCAATACTGTACAAAGCAATTGTGAGAAGCCACTTTGATTATAGCACTTTAGCTTATATGAATTGTACATATGTACATAGATTAGATATAATTTAGAACAAGGCTCTGCGAATCATCTCTGGAGCAATGTGTTCAACTCCCATAAGATTCATGGAAGTTGAAACCAAAATCATGCCCCTTATTTTGAGGAGAATATTACTCTGTGAAAGATATTGCATCAAACTTTTGTCATCAACTAATAATGATGTTATCAACCGAATAGTCCCTCACTTGGTGAATGTCTCTGGTCCATTGTCCTTAGCAGATGAACTATTGAGGGGCATAGCTCCACAGTTGTGCCGGATATATCTGGAAATATATAATAAATGCAAAAGGATTAAAAAACAAATTCAAATTCATTTATTTGTTGCGAATATGGGTATTACATAAGATGTTGGGTACATAAAAGTTTGTAGGTGCCACCATATTCCACCTCAAGGCATGCAACATAATTGGTTAAGGCTTGCAAAAAAATGTACTAACAATATTTTTTTTATAGGCCTCTGTTCTGAAGAAAGAAAAATGATATTTCGAAAGTTCGTAATAAATTAAACTTTTGTTTTCCATGTTAGCTATTATTAACTTTGAAATTAAACTACTTTTTACGGATTTTATCGCGGTATCCGTAAAAAGTAGTTTCATTTCAATGTCTAATAAAAAAAAAAAAAAAAAAAAAAAAAATCGCGTAAGTGTCAGAAATCAGTATATTATTAACTTGTTAATATCGGACCTTTAAAATAGTGAATATTTTGAATTCATCCAAAAACGAACCGGTACTACAAATTACTTACTTCTAGTTTCATAGAAAAATAAAATGTGTCTACCCCAAATCGAGTTCATTATTATTATTATTTTTTTCATCTTTGATTTATTATTTAACATTATATCTAAGTAATAATGTAAAATATCTGGAGTTAAACTACTATCTCAATGGTAGATATAATAAAACAGGCAATAAATAAATAAAATATGATTTAAAAAACAAATGTGCCAAATCACATTTCACGTGTGTTATGTAGATTTGTTACGTAGTAGTTTTTTTGTAATAAGCACTAGCAACACTTGATATATTTTTTTGTGATGGCAACATTACTATTTTCAATATGAAATGGACTTTTTGGCGGGAAGTCAAACAAGGCGGTAATTTTGATTTCGCTAAAAGTTAAATTAATAAATAATTATACGGAAATACCTTACAAATAACGTCTGGAACCTCGCGAAAAACCATGAGTGTTAGTGGCGGTGAAGAACCGCCAGAGCCGGGTGATAAGAAAAAAAGAAAATACACCAGTACGAGAAGTTCTGCTGACCCAAATATTAAGTATAACATATTCACTAAACCAAATTATAAAAGATTGTTTATTGAAAACACCAATACTGAGTATGTAGTATACGTCGAGTCAACAGAGCAGGAGAAGGTAGGGAATAAAAATCCTATCACGCTCACAAACCTATTAGCGGATAATGTTAAAGGCGTTTTAGGAGTACATAGAATAAATGCTCATAAAATAGGGGTAAACTTCAGAAAGGCGGCTGCGGCCAACAGTTTCCTGAAAATGGAAGACTTCTTATGGAAGAACAAGTTTAAAGCGTTTATACCATCTTATTTGACTGAAAGGATTGGTGTTTTGAGGTTTGTTCCCAAGGAACTCTCGAATGAAGAAATTTATAAAAACATAGTGTGTGACTCTGAAGTCATTTCAATCAAAAGATTCATGCGTAAAGTAGAGGGAAAATTAGTCCCTCTCAATACAGTTGCAGTCACCTTCGCATCAACATGTTTACCACAGTATGCTTACATCAAATTATTCAGATACGAGGTGAAACAATACATACCACCGCTATTGCAATGTTATAAATATCTAAAATTCAATCACTCAGCTAAGGCTTGAAGAGGCGAGCAACACTGCTCTTCTTGTGCTGGTCGTCACTCCTACAGGGAATGCGACGTGGAAGAAATCACGTGCATCAACTGCGCAGGTAATCATTTAGCCATTTCTAGAGACTGTCCCATTAAGAAAAAGAAAATAGAAGAGAAAAAGGCCAAATTTATGCAGCAATCGTATGCCACTGTGGTGAACCAACCTCCTACATTCAATGAGAAATCATTTCCTGTTTTACCCAAAACTACCAATAAGGTTAAAGCCAATGATACTTTAGATTTAGATATTACACAAGTTGCAAATAATGAAATTATAATTAACGCAATTGTCAAATCGTTGGTTGCACTAGGTAACAAGAGTGACTCGGATGGGCCCCTCACACACAAGAAAATTAAAGAAATATTTTTATCAAATTTAATATAAACATGAATAATTATCTAAATATTTTACAGTATAATATACAGAGTTTACAGAGTAAAAAGAGCCTATTACAAAATTTATTAACTCTTCAATAGCCCATTTATGTAACTGGTATGTACATGATGATCCCATGGGTAGCTATCATCTTCCAACCTTACTTGAGATCGACATTCAACCATCTATGTATGACACATCACCTCCTGTGGATCAAGAGAAATATATTTATAGCAAGGCAAATTGGGACCAATATTATGGCCTATCAGAAACCTGTTTTTCCCACTTAGACTCAATAAATGATTCTCCTATCAATGCCTATAATTATTTTATAGAAACATTAAATGATGTAAGGAATAAAACAATCCCAAAAAGAAAATTAGGTGCTAACACAGCTATTAAAAAACCAGTACCATGGTGGAATACGAAATGTACTGATGCTGTTGAAAAATCAAAAGATGCATTAAAGTATTATTTTTCCCAACCCAGCATTGAGAACTGGATAAAATATAAAAAAAGTAGATGCAAAAAAGAAAAGAATTTTGAAGGAAGAAAGTTCTTCTTGGAAAAATTTATGTAGTAGCTTCAATAGGTTAACTCCAGTTTCTAGGATATGGGGATACATTAAAAATTTAAAAGAATTGGAACAAATCGAAACAAAAACATCAATGATGAATGGGTTCCAAGTTTTTTAGACAACTTAGCAGATTCTACCGAAATAGATGATAATAGGCTTGAGTATTTGTTCGAAAATGCTACAGAAAATGATGTAAATGTATTTCTCAAGAACAATTTCACTATAGAAGAGTTGAAAACATCTTTAAAGAGTAGGAAATATACTACACCGGGGTTAGATGACATACCTTATATTTTAATAAAAAAATTACATGTAAATGCACAAACAACATTACTTCATATTTATAATAAACTATGGGATGAATTAGTAATACCCAAGTCTTGGAAAACACAGTGTGTCATTCCGATTTTAAAACCTAATAAACCTGTAAATAATGCTTCTTCTTATAGACCTATTTCTTTATCTTCATGTTTGGGTAAACTTTTTGAAAATATGTTGAAATTAAGATTAGATTATTTTGTAGAATCACAGTGTAATTCCTTCTATCCAGTTTGGCTTTAGAAAAGGTAAAAGTTGCTCTGAAAGCTTTGTATCTTTATTATCTGATGTAAGACAGGTTAAATTGAGTCATTCTAATGCAATCTGCGTGTTTTTAGATGTAAAAGGTGCTTTTGACAATGTAAATATAGAAGAACTCATTCAAGTATCTCACAATATTAGTATGCCTGGTCATATTCTAAAATGGCTTTATTCTTTTTTAAACAATAGAACTGTATTTGTTAAATATAATAATAAATTGCATGGACCAAGGACTGTCTATAAAGGCACAATGCAAGGGGCAACTTTGTCTTCTTTGCTTTATAATGTGTATACTTCTGAAATATTAAAATATGTAGATGTACCAGGTGTAAATATCCTGCAATTTGCAGATGACTTGCTTCTGTACAGCATAAATCAAAACATAGATATAGCAATGGCTAATATCAATAGGGCTTTGTCTCAATTATATGGCTATTACCATAGTAAACTTAAATTAGAAATAAGCCCAGAAAAGAGTTCAGTTTTAATTATTGGTAAAAATGTAAATACTCATAGCAATGTTAAAATTTCTTACAATAATGTAGAAATTCATGTTGTACATAAATAACATACAACAACATAACATAAATTTCTAGGCATCATTATTGATGATAAATTAAAGTTTGAAGAACATATGAAACATATAAGTAACAGAGCACTGTCTGGTATTAATCTATTGAGACATTTACCAGGAAGTTTTTGGGGATCTGACCCCAAAGTTATGAGTATGTTGTACAAAAGTATAGTGCGAAGTCATTTTGATTACAGCAGTTTAGCTTACATGAATGCCAATAGCACCTTGTTACGAAAATTAGATGTTATTCAAAATATGGGACTTAGACTCATCTGTGGTGCTATGCGCTCCACACCTATTAATTCATTAGAAGTTGAAACATGTATACCTCCCTTAATATTACGAAGGTTGTTGTTAGCTGAGAGATTTCTATTAAAAGTCATGACATCAAATGATAATCCTTTACTAAAAAAACTAACAATACATCCTGAAATCTCACAGTCAATTGCTTTCAATGCCATCTCTGCTTCTTCTTTGGTTGGTGGAACTCTACCTGAAATCCCAACAATATTTGAACATGTAAATAGTAATTAAAAAAATATTGTTAAAAACGATATTTGGCCTGTATATAAAACTCCTTATAATTGTATTACTATACCTTAACTTACCTTATAATTGGATTATTAATAATAGCTTTGCAATCCATTTAGATACAGTTACCAATAAATTTGATTTCCTACAGTTTAAAGGCAATAGACCAGAATATTATATTGTATATTATACAGATGGATCAAAAACAGAACATAGTGTACATGCAGCTTTCTATGATCCACAGTTAGAATGCACTAAATGCTTAAAATTAAACAGGGTGTGTAGCATTTTCACTGCAGAATGCTATGCAATTTATTGTGCACTGCAGCATGTAAATAACCTTGTAAATAATGTACATAATATTATGATAGTTACAGACTCTAGAAGTGTTTTGTCGGCTTTAGATAATGTAACTATTTCTTATAAAATAAATTATATTATTTTTAATGTTAGATATATATTACAAAAACTAATTGATAAGTGTATAAAAGTAGAATTAGTATGGGTACCTTCACACAGTGGCATTCGTGGAAATGAAATAGCTGACACTGCGGCCCGATCAAGTCCTGACGACGATCGATCTGAGTCGCTCAAAGTTCCATTCACTGATTACTACAGTCTATATAGAGAACTTAATAGACAGTTATGGAAGGAGTATTGGGACATAACTCTGGAAACGAAAGGCAGATGGTATGCTGGAATACAAAATGAATTACCGATTAAACCTTGGTATCACAATCTTAGATACATAACAAGAAAATTTATAACCATTATATCACGTATGAGATTGGGACATTGCTTAACACCAGCCCACCTGAACAGGATCCGGATTATTAATAATAGCCAATGTCATTATTGTGGAGCAGAAGATGCTAATTTGGATCACATTATCTTGCAGTGTTCAAGTTTCAACATTCAACGGTTGATTTTGGTGAGCGAATTGAGTGACAGACTAAACGACAGTGACATTGAAAGTGAACGTCAAATGAGTGTTCCCCGCCACATAAAGGATTTATTAGTAAATAAGAAATATTTTAGTGCGTTGTATAAATATATTTGTAATACTGTAGAAAAAATTTAACTAATTTTGTAAACATAAATGTATATATTTAGTTAGCCCTAATTTAAAATAATATGAAACTGATATTGTTATCACTGAGATGTACCAACTCTAAAGTGTGGTAAGTTTGTCCAAGAACTAGAACCCATCTATGTTTCCGACTGAAAGACTTGTTTCTATCTATGGTCATGAATAAAAAAATTATTAAAAAAAAAAACAATATGAAATGTCAGGTGTCATTGTCAGACATCTTGGTTTTTGTGAAAGTGGCAGTACTCTGTGTGTGTTATTTTTCGTCCTTAGATTTTCGAGACTTCAGTAGTGGCAATTTCGCATGGTAAGTTATAAAATATGTTTGTTTCGGTTAAGGACAGTTCTGAGAGACGTTACTATTACCACTGATTTGCATTGCATTTTAAAGATGCTACATGCGGTTTAGGTTATAAAATATCACGTGTGTTACGTGTATGTGTGACGTAACACACGTGAAGTGTGTAAAGCTAAGTTCACATCGTAATTGTTTTCCGAAGCACGCAGTCCCGAGCCAGTAATTGCATGCAATGGGGAAGATGCATAAAAAAACCTAATAAAATTAATTAGTCCGTCAGTTAGATTACCGAAAAATATTGGACACGTATTTTTTCTTTAGTTCCGAAAAAGAATAATAACAAAGATACGTTTTAGACAGGAGTGACGTCACGCGAAATTTTAACGCACTGTATCTTCGTTATTTTTTGTTTTTGGAACTAAAGAAAAAATACGTGTCCAATATTTTTTGGTAATCTAACTGACGGACTAATTAGTTTTTCTTATGCATGGGGAAGATGCATAAGAAAAACTAATTAGTCCGTAATAATAATATTTATTTTGGTTTAAACATTTTTTATTTATTTGTAGATGCCGCTGACGCCGGCTGAAAGGCGAAATCGCTATAGGGAAAGGCTGAAAGAAAAAAATCTTGAAAAGTTCTTATCACAGAAAAGAAAAAATGCAGAGAGAACAAAACAAAATAGAAAGAAAATAGCAGGAAAATATAAGAAAGCAGTGGAGAGATAGAAAGAAGAAATCCAAACTAGAACCGAAGTCTAAAGTAGTGCATTTACCAGAACATGCACCGGTTTTAAAACAGAAGAGGAATAATGAAAAAAGAGTGATTTATAAAATAAAGACTGAAAACCAAAAATTAAACGAGGGAGTAAGAAAATTTAAACAACTATTAAAAAATATGAGACAAAAATTAAATAGGTGTCAACAAAAAAACAATGACTTACTCGAAATCATCAAAGAAAAAAACAAATTAATTCGTGATCTTGCAGAAAATGCAAACTTAAGTGCTAAAATTACAGAAGATGATCTTGAAAAAATGACTCCTTCATCGAAAACGAATGCTTACATTGATCAACATTTGCCAAATATACCTCCTGAAGAAAAAGAAAGACTGAAAAAAAACTGATTGAACATCACGTTATTGTAGAATGTATAAAAGAAAGTTACGAAAATAAAAACGTTCAAGAAAAACGATTAATAAATAATGTTTTCAGCAAAAGTGACACTATACATAGATACAAGATGAAAACCAAAATAGCTACCTATTTAGGCTTGAAAGGAAAAATTCGACATCATACGCGACAGAAAAATAAAAGCTGTTTAATACAGGCGCAGTTGAGAGACTTTTACGAGAGGGACGATATAAGTAGAATGACGGCAGGCAAGAATGAAATAAAAACACAAAAGAAACTTAAAAAACAAAGAATATATTTGCTCGGAACTCTACGTAAACTACATCAAAAATACAGACAAGAAGGTGGAAAATTGTCATTCGCTACGTTCAAAAGATACAGGCCTTTTTATGTTTTGCCACCAAAAGCCGAAAAGCGAGATACCTGCGCTTGCAAAAGACACGAAAACTTACAAATGAAAGCCAAAGTACTCGAGGAGACTGGATTAATAGGAACAAAAGATCTTGAAGAATTATTGGGCATAGTTGTGTGTGATTTAAAATCCAAGGAATGTTCTTACAGAGAGTGTGAGCTGTGCAAAAATAAGTGTATCAACTTTACAATAGATGAGAAAAATCTAAATGACAGCATTTCATGGTATGAATGGGTTTTGAAATCTCATGAATACAAACCAAAAAGAAATAGCGATGTGACGAAGACTACAAAAAAAAATGACAAGGAAAAAAAGACTGGTACGTTGAAAATGCTTTTGGATGCGTTTCAAGAAGAATTGCAGAATTTCAAAACCCATTCGTACAATATCATGCATCAGTACAAAGAATATCGCCGGTGCATGAAAAATCTGGATGACCACACCGTTGGATTACACATCGACTTTTCCGAGAACTATGCTTGTAAATTAAACACTGAAATACAAGCAATGCACTTTGATGGGTCAAGACAACAGATTAGCCTTCACACTGGTATGTTGTATACTAAAAACGGTAATCAGTCCTTTGCATCTATATCTCCAAACAAAGAACACGGGCCAGACGCCATTTGGGCACATCTTTTACCTGTGCTAGAATTGATCAAACAGAAGCTACTTAAAGTAAATGGGATTCATTTTTATTCAGATGGCCCAACTACTCAGTACAGACAAAAGAAAAACTTTTACTATTTCTCGAAACTAACGAAGGAACTCTGTTTTCCATTTTCAACATGGAACTTTTTCGAAGCCTCCCACGGCAAAGGAGCCGCTGATGGCGTGGGAGGTGCTTTATAACGTACATTAGATTCACTTGTCGCTTATGGTTCAGATGTTCCTGACGCTAAAACAGCATACGAATTGCTCCAGACGTCTGAAACAGAAATACAGCTATTTTATATTCCCGACGATGCCATAATGAACGAATCAGAGGAACTGGTACCAGTACCAAATACGATGAAAATACACCAAATCATTAACAACGTTGACTTAGAAAATTCTATTTTTTACGGTTATCTAAGCTGCTTTTGTCAAAAGAGTAGACCAGGTTTTTGCGACTGCCTTAATGTGCAATCTGCGGACTTACTAAAACCAAAAATATTGAAGAAAGAAAAGTCAATTGCACCTCAAAAAAAGGTAGCAGTATTATCAATGATAAAAAATACTGAGGAAAATAAGTCTTACTTTGATTTGACCCAATATGGTCCATTTAATCTTATCGAAGTGGACCCAAAAACAAACATTGTTGCCTCATGCTCTAACGAAAATATAATGCCATTTGTTGACAAAATTAATACAAAGAAGAATAATCCTAAGAAAAGAAAACTTACAGACATAAACCCTAGAATAAATAAGAAACAGAAAACAAATGAGAGCAGTACAGACGAAGACTTGTTTTCTTTGCATGATTCCTCCGATTCCGAGTATAACATTGCAGATGACGAAAATTATTTTGATGATACAGGTTACCGAATGAAGGAGCCGAAGATGATATCAAATTTTAGAGAAAAAACAAATACGACTAAGATGCAAGCAAAAAGAACTGACAAGCTAAGTTATAAAAAAGAGAAAAAAAATGGATACTAGTAATGAAGGGACAAGAATAAATCTTATATCAAATGAAGAAGAGGGAATAATAGAAACTAACCTAGCTGGAGAATTGGTCATGACTACGGCTCAGCAGAATGACATTAAAAAAAATGACGATTCCATGAATGACTCAGAAGTGACATCGGAAATTCATTCAGATATGTGGCTATGTTTCAAAGACACTGTACTTGTTAGATACTACCAAAGAGCCGCATGGAAGTACTACATAGTATTTATAGAAGAGATTCGTACTGGAGAAGGGAAAGGTAATTTTACCATGCGGTTCTTAAAAACCGAAAAAAAACCGAGTCTCAGATTTGTTGTTCAAAAAATAAGAGATGTAGACACAGTCACTGAAGATATGATTATAAAACGGATTGAAATTACACAAAACACGGAACGGCCAAAAGAATACTTTTTAGCTCTTACTAGCGACGAGGTTTATTTTGAGTAGGATGTACAAGTATACATCAATATAAACAAAAAAAAACTAAACAAAAAGGCTTAACTAGTAAAAATAAAAACAAATGTAACTATTAAAATTTTGTGATTTTAAAATATAGTAAAAATTACGATCTCGTTATTTGATTAATAAGTATGTAAAGTAATAAATAATGCTTAGTCAAGTTTTAGAGTTAATTAAATAAATATATATGACTTACTACTTACTTATTGTTTTATTTACAATTTTGTTTTTTTTATTACTTGTCATGTGAATAAGCCTTAATAATATTTCCAATTTGTTACCTATTTCCAGTGTGTTATCGTGTGTCACAGGTTCCCGTGTTTTATGGTACACTTTCTGTGAGCCTCACCCAATTATAAACTATACAAAATACAAATATGTCAAATAATTATAATTAATATGGTAAATTTCACATTTGTTATAACGTAATTATTAAGATTATAATTAAAATTTCGCTCAACAGATAATCTACAATTAGAGTTAGAACACTTATAGCAATCAGAGTTTATCTGTGAAGTATTCATTAACAGTATAATACACTTTTTCTATTAGAAAACATTTTAATTTATATTTAAATTCATCATTATTAGTTATCTTTAAAAGGCTTTTAGGCAAGTGATTGTATATGCGTGGTCCCGTACAGAAAATGCTGTTATCAAATAGTGTGGTTTTATGAGGCGGACAACATATTTTGTAGTTCAACCGCTTACTGCTGTAGTTCTCAAACATGTTTAAATTATTTCTCATGAAACATATGACCTCATATATGTACAGACTTGGCAGGGTTAACAACTCCTGAAGACTCCTGAAGAAAGGTCTACAACTATCAGTTTGTTGAAGCTTACAGATAGCCCGTATGCATCTTTTTTGCGCCTTAAAGACGTCTTCCTTATCGAATATCCCCAAAATATTATGCCATATCTCAATATAGATCCTACGTTACCGTGATAGGCTGTAAGAACTGTTGACTGATTTACTATTTTAGAAGCTTGTATAACGCGTACGATTGTTGACTCAATTTAAGGCAAAGATTCTCAAGATGTGTCTTCCAATTTAGACTATGGTCTAAAGTAGTCCTAGAAATTTTGTAGTTTCTACTTCAAAAAGTGTGGTTCCCGAAAAAATTATATTAATGTTGATATTAGTGGTATTTGTAAATCTGTTTTTAAAAGTCATTAGGTAGGTTTTCATTAAGTTTATTTTCAGATTATTCGATGTTAACTCGTTAATTATGTAGAGAATGTCTTACATCTGATTCAACATGCTATGTCCACAACTATGTTAGTGTAACTCATCCGATTCATGTTCTAGAACACAGAATTATAAGTAATAATGACATGCTAGATTTTTTTTCCGAAAATAAGTATTATACTCTATACACTAATAGCAGTAAGGGAGTTGACCATGTGAGATCTGCTTTATATGACCCTCAAACAGGGTTAACTCAAAGCTTTGTTATGGATAATGAATGCTCAATATTTACTGCAGAAGCCTATGCAATCCTAGAAGCGTTAAAGTTAGTAAGTCATATTCACCAGTCTTATAAATACTTATTAATTTTAACTGATTCATTGAGTGTTTTGGAGGCTTTAAAAAAATTGAAATTGAATTTTAAAACTAACTATATTTTGTACAGTATTAAAGATTTTGTATATAAGTTAAATTGTAAGAATATAGACATATCCTTTATATGGATCCCTTCGCATAAAGGTATATCTGGAAATGAAATAGCAGATAGAACTGTAAGTATGGGGATAAATGCATTGGATGTTCAATATGTAATTAGTGTACCGCACACAGATTATTATAGCTCCATAAACGAAGCACTGAAAAATCTTTGGGTTCAAATGTGAAAGAAAGACCAAGAACAGAAAGGAAAGTGGTACGGAAGTATCCAAACAGGCTTACCAACAGAGCCCTGGTACAATGACCTGGATTCAGCCAACCGGAACCTTATCACCACTATTAACAGGCTTCGCTTTGGCCATACCACCACACCTGCCCACTTATCTCGTTTGGGCATAATTTCAAGTGATTCTTGTAAATTCTGTAATACACCGCAAGCTGATGCTGAACACCTGATTTTCAACTGTCAACATTTTGCAATACTTTTTTTTTATTTTTTTTTTTATTCATGAGCATAGATACAAGTCTTTCAGTCGGAAACATAGATGGGTTCCTTCTAGTTCTTGGACAAACTTACCACTCTTTAGAGTTGGTAGATCTCAGTGATAACAAATACCAGTATTATATTATTTTAAATTAGGGCTAACAAAATATATACATTTATGTTTACAAAATTAGTTAAATTTTTTCTACAGTATTACAAATATATTTATACAACGCACTAAAATATTTCTTATTTCCAGAAATTCCCAGAACGGAAGCGAGCAAACCAATAACAGGTGATGCGTTGGTTTGTAGTGTTAGCTCCGTAAACGTCGTTGATGTTGCGTGCCGATTGTGCCGCGTTGCTGCCACGAGGGTACTCATATTCCATAATTACTCGAAATTTTAACGTATCCATGATGACGAAAAAGATTGAAATGCGATGAAAATGTAACACTAATCAATAAACAAATTACTACTTTTGGAAAAAGAATTCCATGTTTTTAAAATAAAATTAATTTGAAATTAGAATTCTTAGCCAAACAAAAAATATTTTGATTTGAAATGGCCAGTACTGGCAGAACGGTAATTTCATAAGTAAAGACCTATTATGAGGAATAATGACATTATTGTTTTTGTTTCTGGTAACTCATCTCTTGGTTGTTTGATCCTTAAGTTTGTAGCAGGTATTTGCTGAGCACCTTGCTTTTGTTATTGAAAAAATATTGGAAAAGAAAGAAACTGCTTACGTCGTATACTGAATGTTAAAGCCGAAGCATCAAAAATTTATTAAATTATTAACGGACTGGTTAGAAAAAGCAAGATTAAAGGCTATCGTCAAAAATGTGCTAGATTTTTTTAGAATAACGACTAAATAAATAATAAATAAATATTCTGCGACATTTTTACACAACATCATCTAGTCCCAAACTAAGCAGAGCTTGTATTATGGGTACTAGACAATGGATATAATACTTAGATACTTTTTTTTGTAAATACGTACTTAAATTACAAAAGAAACACCCAGACGAACACAAACACATTCATAAATATTTGTGTCCTGTGGGAATCGAAACCCACGACCTCGTGGTCAGCAGTCCGGTACTCGAACCACTAATACACAGAGGTCGTCAAAAAGAATGGGTAAAAATTTGGAAATACGTCGCCATTGTAAGGGGTTATGAGTGGTTGGGGGGGAGAGGTCGGATCCCCCCCGTTCATCGCCTGTACTAAGATACGACAAAAATACTTAACTACATTATTTCTGAGATGTAATAAATGAAACTGTTTAGGTAACGGGTATTATTGATTTATTCTATGAAAAATATTATAATATAACATTATATTACCATGTTAAAAATAAGAAAAACTACAAAAATAAAAATATTTACACATTAAAACAAAATTATTAAAAAACCCTTATCTTACAATATAATATAACTATTAAATACACAAACAAACACAAAGCCTATTCAATAAGTATATTTGTAACCTATTATTTGTAACCCTAGAAAACTTTCGTGTGTGACCAAGTCAGAAAATTTTGCGAGTGACGGCGGTGTTGTGGCCGGCACAGCAACAGTCGCCAAGTTACTCCATGAGCTGGCGACTGACGGCGGCGGTGTGGCCGGCACAGCAACAGTCGCCAAGCTGCTCCATGAGCTGGCGACTGACGGTGGCAGTGTGGCCGGCACAGCAACAGTCGCCAATCTGCTCCATGAGCTGGCGACTGACGGCGGCGGTGTGGCCGGCACAGCAATAGCCGCCAAGTTGCTCCATGAGCTGGCGAGTGACGGCCGCGGTGTGGCCGGCACAGCAATAGCCGCCAAACTGCTCCATGAGCTGGCGACTGACGGCGGCGGTGTGGCCGGCACAACAACAGTCGCCAAGCTGCTCCATGAGTTGGCGACTGACGGCGAAGGTGTGGCCAGCACAGCAACAGTCGCCAAGCTGCTCCATGAGCTGGCGACTGACGGCGGTGGTGTGGCCGGCACAGCAATAGCCGCCAAGTTGCTCCATGAGCTGGCGACTGACGGCGGCGGTGTGGCCGGCACAGCAATAGCCGCCAAGTTGCTCCATGAGCTGGCGACTGACGGCGGTGGTGTGGCCGTCACAGCAATAGCCGCCAAGTTGCTCCATGAGCTGGCGACTGACGGCGGTGGTGTGGCCGGCACAGCAATAGCCGCCAAGTTGCTCCATGAGCTGGCGGCTGACGGCGGTGGTGTGGCCGGCACAGCAATAGCCGCCAAGTTGCTCCATGAACTGGCGACTGACGGCGGCGGTGTGGCCGGCACAGCAATAGCCGCCAAGTTGCTCCATGAGCTGGCGACTGACGGCGGCGGTGTGGCCGGCACAGCAACAGTCGCCAAGCTGCTCCATGAGCTGGCGACTGACGGCGGCGGTGTGGCCAGCACAGCAACAGTCGCCAAGCTGCTCCATGAGCTGGCGACTGATGGCGGCGGTGTGGCCGGCACAGCAACAGTCGCCAAGCTGCTCCATGAGCTGGCGACTGATGGCGGCGGTGAGGCCAGCACAGCAACAGCCGGCTTCCTATTATAAATGCCGGCACGATGCAACGCATTTCGGATAGTTTGCAAGGTGCAATTAAATTCTCCTGCAAACATTGGTTGACACAAACGGTTGTTCATGGTATGTTTCTACCATCGTCCGAAGCCGCTGGGGAGTAATTATACGAGGTGTTATTGTTAATTGCGAATGGGTTGTAATTTCCGCCTTCAAAAAAAAAATGTCTCTGATGAATTTTGATCATTTGAATCATCAATGGCATTAAAAAGTAAATGGAGAAGCACAAAACCGCCACAATAATATTGTAAAGTTGAGAGGAGCGACAAATTGGTCAGTCTGGCGTTTTCAGACACAGGTCATATTAAAAGGTCGAGGTATCATAGACATAGTTTTAGGTGATCACAAATGTCCCATAAAGACGGGAAGTGTAGAGGTGCAGAAAAGCTTCGAAGAATGGCAAAAGCCAGATGCTAGGCTCGAGAGATTATTGTGACTAGAATAGAAGTTGTAATAACTTACCTATTTTTCTGAACACCAAACTACATGTGGGAGAAGCTCAAAACTGTTTATGACAAAAGGTCTACTGTGAGTGTCCACCTTCTCCAACAAAAGTTCTATAATATGGTTGTAGCGCCCTACTGTTACAATTTATAGATTTATATAAAAATATTAAATAATATCTAAAATTAAATAAAAAAATTAACTACCTAATTAAAATTATATAAAATCTAAATTTAACTAAAAATATTTACAATAAATAACTAATAGTAAATTTCCATGTACAAACAGACAATCTTAAAACTTTATTAGTAGTTAGCCAATTAGCAACCGAGCGACGATTCCATTGTTCTCGCGCCCGGCTGATACCGGTCGAGTCACTACGTCGCGGAGACGTCGCTCGCTGGTACCGGCCGGCGCGCGCGCGCACTCTACAGCAGTCTGCCGTACGCATTGACGACCGCCGCTTGCTACTAGCTTACTCAAAAGCTTCGCCGCGCTAAGTTTATATTCGTGTTTAGTACTTTCGCTTAATGCCTATAAACTGTTCTATCATCTTTCTTTTCATCACTCCTTCTTATTTCTATTGAACTCTTGTGTGTGTGTGAACTATTGTGCCTGTGCAATAAACTATCTCTTCTTGACTATTACGGTTAGAACTTTGTTTATTTCTACACCTCCCACATCACACTACGCTTGCATATAACTACATGGTTATGGAAAACAATGAAAGCTATCGAAGTTTTTTGAAATATTTAAAGAAATGCAATTTAAATGATAGCTTGCCGGTACCTCAGATAATATGGTTATCATCAAAATCTTGATGACATTGCCAGAACAATATAACATTTTAGATCAGGAAAAGTGATGTCTAGACTTTTACTTGAAGAGGAAAGGTTAATGTAAAGTGAGGAAATAGAGGCATTGACTGCTTTTCGGAATCGTTCACATCTAATCAATCAACAGGAGTAAAATGCTTCAACTGTGGTAGGGGAAGTGTCCTCTTTGTCACAAGTTTAATATTTAATGAACTAAAAGGATTTATGGAACATTGACAAATTAGAACGCACCCCAGTGCTACCGACATAAGAAAGTGTCATGACCGCTAGTGTTAAATGTGTGGCAACCCTTTATTTGTCTAATCTATGGTGACATTGTCTTTTTTCGTCCTGTTCGCTCTCTGTTCATCGCCTCCACAAACTACTAAGGGATGCATACGCATCAGACGACAATCTCCGAAGAAAAAAAATCGGCCTTACCTCAGATTAAGTATATAATAGATGGATCGTAACGCAAATTCTGCATACCTTCCCCATAAATATTAGTGAATGAACTAGTGCAAAGGGCATGTAAAATAATTTATCGATATCGATACTGGTCTATGAATCTATGGTATTTTTTCGTATTTTATGTTGATTGCACTGAGCGGATGCAGCCAGTCACAAGAATGTAGGATTTTTTACTCTATGCAGCATGCAGCACGGGGTTAAACCGGTTAAGTATTTAATGTTGGCGTTTAACACCACACTGCGCGCTGCACAAAATTCAAGCCAAAAATTCTGCATTCTAGAGATTGGCTGCGTCCGCTCAGTATGGGATTTATGCTGCTAAGAATCCTCTGGGTGGAAGCAACTAGTCTCGCTAACCAGACTTTGTCCTCGGTGACTAATAAGTCGTAAGATGGAATGGACTATTTTATTTCACAAAAAGGAAAAGGACCCAAGTACAACGAAACACTCATCTTATCTTATCTTGTGTAGGGCCGAGGCAGCAAGGCCTCAGTGCACTTCGACCCAATGGGATCTTTTGTGCTTCCCCTAGATAATCTATACCTCATCCCCTCCCAGGTCTACAAACAGCTCTTTCATGAGCTTTATAATGAGGCCTGGGGGTATGAGTCTGTAGTCCTCTGGTCTTGGATAACCCTGACCCAAAAGGCACATTCGCTTTCCAGCCATGGCATCGCATGTACACAGAAGGTGTTCCATGCTCTCAATTTCCCTTTTGCATGGCCCTGCAGGCTGATGTATCCGTCAGACCCATCTTTTGTAGGAGAGCGTTAGTCCCGAAGTGTCCGGTCAGCGCCCCCATCAAAAGACGGGCCTGCCGCCTGCTTGAGTTCCAAATGGCATTTTGCCATTTCGATGAGGAACCTATGAATTTCTTGGAGTGAGCGAGTCCCGTGAGCTCAACCACTCATCCATGTGCCTCGCCCTTGCGTACTCCCGAAATGCCGTTTTGACTGTGCTTGGGGCCAGTCCTACAAATGGTTCCGGTCCAATTAGTGAGGTTCCAGAACCTTCCCTAGCCAGCAGTCAGCATGTTCGTTGCCCACAATACCCCTGTGACCAGGGACCCAAACAAGCCCGACCTTGTTTCGCTTTCCCAGCTCATTAAGAGTTCGGGCAGCGTCTATGATCAGCCTTGAATCGATCCTGTAGGAGGTCAGGGCCATGAGTGCCGCTTGGCTGTCACTAAGAATGTAGATGGACCTACCTGTGGTACCGCTACCTTCCATCTGTTGTGCACAGGCAAGAATAGCATATGTTTCCGCTTGGAAAACTGTAGCTAATTTGCCCATGCTTTGTCTGACCTTATGGGCCCTTGCATATATGCCCGCCCCTGTACCCGACTCGGTTTTCGAACCGTCAGTGTACCATATCAGACTGCCCTCCTCTGGTGGGTCGAGTCCCTTCATCCATTCTTCCCTTGACGGTAGATGAACCTTGTAAGATATCTTGAACCAAAACATGGGCTGCATTTTGTCGCAGTGCATGTTCGTTAGTTCGTCAAGGCCTTCGTGTATTTGAAGCTTTGTGTGTCTAGTTCTAGGCTTAGAACTATCCCACAGGCCATTTATTGCCAGTCTGTGTAGTGCAAGACGGGCCTCAGTCTCTATGACAATATGTAGCGGTGCAAGGTTGAGTACCTTTTCCATCGCCGCTGTTGGTGTGGTTTTGAACGCCTCTGTGATAGCTAGGCTTGCCGTTCGCTGTAGTTTAGCGAGGGCTTCCCTGCATGTCCCTAGTTTTATTGGTCTAACCATCATAGTGTACAGCCACTGCACAACCTTTGGTCTAAGTCCCCAGGTTTTGCCACGAAACACTCATACTTGATCATAATATAATCTTCAATTTGATTGAATATGAATACGTAGAAGTTTTATTGATACAATTATTTTCAGGACAAACATAACAAAAGCCTTATCAGGATAAAAAAAAACCCAATTGCATAGAAATTAAAATAAATAAAATTGCATATTCATTAATTGCATTGATAAAACGAATAGTCCGTTATACTGGCGGTCAAGGCGAGCTGAAGGAAACGGGGCACTACCAACCATTTCTTAAAACTTTTTAATGTATGTTTAACATACATTAAAAAGTTTTAAGAAATGGTTCATTCAAGTTCTTAGAATAAAATGTAAGCCTGTCGAAAATATAATTATGAACACAAATTTATTGATTTTTCAAACTTATGACAATTCTACCTCAAGATTTCTTGAAATATCTGGCGGTCGAAATAGTTTGTGGCTTTCTTAGGGCAATGCTCTTTCATATAAAGGAATATGTAAAACATGTTCGTTGATGTTACCTTAAATTAAAATCTGTATGAATGTATCGATAAAATGAAATATAATGATCTAGTGTTTATTTTTCTAGGTTTAGTAGTAAGCTTCGGGTGTCTGGAAGCCTACTGCTAAATCTATACGTATACTGGACCAATCTAGTTTAATGTTTTTCAATAACTTATTTTCTTTTGCTGTCGATTCGATAAAGAGAAGAAGTAGACTAAATGGGTACACGAGTTTCTTAGTTGTATTATGCCTTCTTTAACTATTGCAGTAACAAGATTGCGAAAGGAATGTTCAGGTGGTTTGGTGTAGAGAGGATGGGTGAACGGAGATAGGCGAATCGAGTATACGTGGCGAGTACGGAAAGAAGGGATAGAATGGTCTGACCCTTTAATAGACTGAAATAAAAAACAATTGTATTCATTTAAATTTTAATTATTCCAGACAATCACATTAATTAGCTTACTCTTCTGTTTAGTTTATTTAGCGCAGTCTTACACGACCTTTCTGCCGTAATTACTTTATTTTCAACAGACATCGCAAATACGATCATATATTTTCCATTCCAAATTAATGCGTGCAATTGCATGAAACTATTATGTCTTCTTTCAACATCGCGGGGAAAACTGGAATAAAACAATAAATAGAATATATAATATGTATAATAGTCTCTTTTCTTATTCGCTATGATAATTCACAATTATTTGAAAATGCTCAAAAATAGCAAGTTTCATTAAAATTACAAGTGTAATGTTCATAAAACTTGTGTCTTCCAAGACAATTACCTATAACTATCTAGATTCCTTTGAAAATCCTATATTTTATAAGTTTAAAACAATGCAAAGTAACAAAAATATCCACAGTTACACAGTATGTCAACTTACCGATGGAAGCTGATGATTCCGGCATGAATTTCTTTATAATTAGCACGAGATTTACATCCGACAATAGCGCACCACATTGCTTATTTACTGGTCTTGAGGTTTAACACATTACACTATGAAATAATCACAGTTTTAATTATTTATTTGCGATGAGCAGCGGAACACTCGTATGCTTGAACATCTGATGTACTAGGCGACCAAATTATGTGACTTAAGTCATCGACAAAAAAACCAAGACAATGTCAAGACATTAAATAACTTTTTAATTTGGCGTCATAAAAGAGGTAAAAACAATGTACAAATTGTAAAAGAAAAGAATAGTACGGATATATTGCATTGAATTTAGGGCTATATCTATTATATACTTAATCTGAGGGCCTTACGAAACCTCAAGAAGTCAAGAATAGAATTTGGGTTTAGGCGGGAAAATGAAAAGTGCACGTTGTCGATTTTATATTATTTTTCAAAACTTGAATTTCTCCGAAGTTTAATGTGTAATTATGGTGGATAATTAACCATTAAGTGTTCGTGAACGTGTGAGAGTGTAGGCAAATGATATAAAATTGAAAATTGTGACTTTTTGGGTTCATTCTTAAACTCTATCGAAGCCTCCATAAAGTTTCTACCGTTTTATTGGGGCAACTGAACTTATACTTGACACTGGCGAACACACAAAGTGTGGTGCCATAACACAATCCCATGATGGGAAATATTCTTTGAAAAGATTACTTGATTACTCTAATACTTGTCTCTGGCAAATACACAAAAAGTGTGGCGCCATAATAAAAAACAAATAGAATTTGACAAGCATAGATTATAAAGACATTTCTTACATAATTCCTTTTTAATTTTTTAAAGCACTTTTTAGTAGGTATCGAATTTAAGGCTATATTGGCTTTATATAAATGAAACCGGATAAAAGGCTTTTAATATTCTTTTTCATTAATATTAGGCTTCAAATTAACATTTGAATTAACCTATAACCATTGAAATAGTATATAAATAAAAGAAAGAATACTTTATATTTTTTTATTTACAAATTTTATCATAGTCAGGTACATTTTACCCATTTTACCTTAAACCTTTTGTTGCATAAATGAGGCAATTTACCCTTCCATATTCTAAATCCAGAAAATATTAACATTCTTCTCCATGTCAAAATATTAGTTGATATTGTTTACCTTCAATGGGTATTGGAAGTAGAGGGTTGATAATAATCTGAAATAAACAAACATTTTAAAATAAAGTTTTACAATATTATGTTTTACAATTAATGTTGTACAATACAAGTGTAACAAATTAAAATTATAAGTTTTTCATACAATGAGAGGTCAGCTTAGTGTACTAGAAAAATACAGCTATGCTTATCTTAAATACAGAACATACTTCAAGTAAAATAAAATATATTTAATAAAGGTACAATGTGAATGTTACATTTTATTTTGTGAGTTTGTATACCTATTTTGCAAACCCGTTGACTATGACCAGGATAAGTTCAATCAATCCTGTACCTAGGTATACCTGTTGTTACGAGCTGGGGTTCGGGATAAATTAATTAACGCTAATTTTACCGAAATAAACAAATACTATAATAAACTTGACAACACACATTATACCTTATACCCAGACCATTATACTACATTATACCCAGACCTTGACGTGTTCTCTGACCCACTTTCGAAATACAAGCGTAAAATATTATCGAAAACAACTTCATCTTTCTAGAAATAAGTATACAAATAGTTTCTATATCATTCAAGTTTTGTTTCTTTTGTTTCTTTTTCTAAATCTGTAATATTATAATTGTGTGCTTTAATGGTAAATGTTGTGTATACCTGTAATTGGCATATGTATCAGACCTTTTCTATGTATCTTTTCTATTAATTGTGAAATATGTATGCTGTTGGTGTACCTATCAAAAAAATAAAAAATAAACACACAACAGAAATCACAAATAAAGTCACTACACTATTACTTGTCGTTGTCGCACTGTACTGTCACACTGAGAATCACTTGTCTTCACTTTGATGTTCACTTCACCTTGTCCAAAACTAAACTGCGCTAACCGACCCTCACGACGGCTATTTATATCAGTTACGAAGATTCTGGAATCGAACAATCACGAAAAGCCTACAAAATGCGAGTAGGTACTTGATCATCTATTGTTTACGGGCATTGACCTTTGAACCTGACATTGCACTATTGTTATTACGTGAGTACGCATTCAAGTACTTTCTTTCGAATATTTTCTTTCTGAACTAAGATTTATCTAGAACCTTCGTGACCCATCTACGTCATTCTAATAGCTTCTTGGCGTAACACTATTTACTTATAGGATATTTTTTGTCTGATAGGTTAAATAGTTTCAGAAGATACGAATAAGTCTATCAATGAAGTTGTGGTACATAAAGTGGAAGAAGACTGCATGACAAGCTTTATGCATGCAGGTTTTTTAACAATGTGTTGTTAATAGGATGTCGTAGATTAGGTTATTGAATAATTATGATATCCCTCACACACACTACTCACAGAAATAAGAATATTGTTATTTCAACTTACCTACTAGTTTCGATGTTAGGCGCAGTAAGTAGGTAAGTACCTAGTATAGTTAAAGTAACAATAACAATCTCCTCAATAATTTTTAATGATGTTGAGCTTATCCAACTTTACTACCCGAAGACGAGATATTTCGGTCAAAAATCGCTTTTCAAATTTATTCTCACAAACATACAGTTTGTGGAACTCGTCCACCAGAACTTTTTGTTGTTCGTCACACTACACAGTCTTGAATTATATTCTTTGGAAAGGAAATCACAACAATTCGATAGATTTTCATGTACTGTTACGACACAGCACTTGTTGAACATAGCGCAAAAAGTATTACAATACAAGTGCATACGATCAAATCAACGCAAAACTTAATTTGTTATACTTTATAGAGTTAACTACTAAAAAATGGCGGCAAATAAGATTTCAGATTTGTTCACTTTTTTTTTATTATTATTATGGCGCCACACTTTTTGTTTATTTGCCAGTGTCAAGTATTAGAGTAATCAAGTAATCTTTTCAAATAATATTTCCCATCATGGGATTGTGTTATGGCACCACACTTTTTGTGTTCGCCAGTGTAAAGTATAAGTTCAGCTGCCCCAATAAAACGGTAGAAACTTTATTGAGGCTTCGATAGAGTTTAAGAGTGAACCCAAAAAGTCACGATTTTCAATTTTATATCATTTGCCTACACCCTAACACGTTCACGAACACCTAATGGTTAATTATCCACCACAATTACACATTAAACTTCGAAGAAATTCAGGTTTTGAAAAATAATATAAAATTGACAACGTGCACTTTTCATTTTCCCGCCTAAACTCATACTTCACTTTTAGGCGACCGAGGGGAATTCGTAAGGGAGGAGAGTGAGGTAGTTGTCAAAATCTATTCTTGAGCCCATAGACACTAATGCCAGTAGATTTTACTCTAAGATTGTAGCCCGGATCGCCTCGCTGCCCGATTGAATTGCAATCTCAAGTATTTATAGTGTTCAATATTTATAGTTGTCACTGTTTATTATACTATTAGCACCACAATTCTATGATTGTAGTAAGTACACTGATATCAATAAATTATAATTTACTGCATATCCGAAGTTTACATTTGTAGCCGCCGCCGACAAACTTCGTCAGGTTATTGGCCCAGACCACGCGATTGACCATTGTTGAATAATCTGGCTGGGTTTCAATCTTGCTGGTGGCTATAAATAAAAGGATTAAAAAGAGGGAAGGAATCGCAAGACATTTTGGAGGAGTTTTGTTTGTCGTGAGTACCAGATTGAGAAATCAAATTTTCTGGACAATATTCTAAAATATCTGGACAAAAGGATTTTAGGCTGGACAAAATAAAAATCAGCATTAATCATCCGAAAAAAGACATATATTTAAGTAATTTGTACTTACTTAGGTACATTATATCATAATAAAAACGCAAATATAAACTTATGAGCTGAACAACTGAAAAACAACCTTGCAAAACAAACAAACTTGCAAACAAAAACAAAGGAAACTTAACAAAGTCAATGGTACCTATCAGTTCACTTTTTTTGCCACATATATTTAGTATTTCCCTTAGCCGCCTTTATAATTCTAGAACCTTCTTCTGTATTTAAAAAAGATTTAAAATTAGTACAGTTTTCTTCAAAGTTTAATCGAATTATTAATTCTGATTTGATTAAATCAAAGGACATTCGATTTCTATCCTTTGTGTATAAATTGTTCAAAAGGCTAAATACTCTTTCACAGTAAGCATTGCTTATTGGTATGGATAATACAAAACAAATCAGTTTTTTCAAATTCGTCAAATCATCGTTACCATTTAAAAAAATGTGAGACCATACTTTGTCATTAGTCATGTTCTTTGGAACATGTGCATATATTTGGCGAAGGCAACAGTAATCAGAGTATAAGCCATCGCTATTAACATCTTGGGAATTTTTAATATATCTGGTAATTCAGAAAGATTTTCCCAACTGAATAAATCATTATTTTTTTATTTATTTAGTGTCAAAATAGAACGTTTTTTATAAATCGAATCGTCTGCAAAATTATATCTCTCTTCTAAATATTGTATTGAATTTCTCAGAAACTGTTCAGTATCGCTTGTAAATTGGGCTTTCTCGCTAGTGCTCATTTTTTTCAATATTTCTCTGTTTTTGCTGCCATAGAACTTATCTTCCAATCTATTTTTAAGGTGGCTCATTAGCTTTCGCATTATGTCGTCTATTTCCGTAATAGTGCATGATTCAGTTTCTAAGGCAGTTATTGTTGAATTAAATTCAGGCATAATATTGTGGATGAAATATAAATAAGCCTCTGAAATGCCTTCACGAAATTCAATGATATCTATATCAGTCAAATCAGCTAATGTAATTCCTTTGGAAACAAATTCCCATATTTCTTTTCTGCAATAACTTTCTCCTTTTGTCAAAAAGTACCTTTTTACAGCAGGCCAACAGTAAACGAGTCTATTGATAGCGGGTAAGAGAGACAACCATCTTGTCGGTACGTGTCGGAGAAGGTTTTTATATTCGACACTTGCAAATTCAAAACACTCTTTTAGTTTTTGTACTAGATGAAGTGAATTCATGAAAAGTCTTAATTACTATGCTTTCGAAATCTACGGATAAAGCTTTAAGAGCGTGTTTAACGCAATTGTTTATGACATGACAATTACAATGGCCTTCATGACTATTAACATCAACAAGTTTTTGGAAAACCGAGTTATGTTTTCCATAATTGACTGATGCGTTATCTGCACTATATGCTGATATTTGCTGTATATTCAGCTCGTTTTCTTCGGTTATTGACTTTATTTTATTAAATATGTCTTTCGAAGACTCATATGGATCTTCATAAAATTCAAGTAATTTTTTGACAACGCCTTCCTCAGGTTTGAAAAATTGTACCGCATATGGATAAGTTTTTATACATCCTATATTTGAAGCGTCACTGCTTACTGAAAAGTAGTCACATGCCTTTAAATCGAGCCGCAAGCCGTTCTTGAGCGTGCGGAGCTAGTAAATTTCGCGCTATTGCGGCTGCTTTTTTTGCGTCCACATGACATTTTGGCGGCAATTTTGCTATCGCAATACATCGATGGGGCTAACTTTGTTAAACAGTCCGCTAACGCTTTGTTAATACTATTGTAGCTAAGTCCATGTTGCACATTATGAAACACCCCAATCAATTCCGCCTTTGCGATTTCGGTTTCTTCATTACTATCCTTTGCTACCAAAAAAATCTGCAGATTACCCGCAATTTTTAAGGATGACTGAAGTTTTGTATGTTTTTTCGTCGCCTTAATATTATGTTTTTCTAAAGAACTTCCCTCGAATTTTATTATAATTTCGCTTTGGCATAATTTGCAATAAGCGGTGAAGTCGTCTTTTTTTTGTAACCATTTTGAAGGGCCAGGTCCTGTTCCAGATGACTCGTCAGTCTTACCATCGGACATACCTACTGTTGTCTGTGCAATTGTAATTTCGATCATTATAAATATTGTGATTTATAAAAATATGTCTTCCAAGTGATTTGTAAAAGTTTAATTTCTCTCGTTTTAATGTACATTTTATAATAGAATATATCATCTAATTAAAATAATTCGTGAAAAAAAAAAAATTCACATCACTATATATTCAGCTCTAGCCCCGCCTTACTGGGGACGTATCTATTTATTTTTCCCATCTGTCACCACTGGTGGTAACTGGGAACAAGAAGAGTGGCCATTCTCATTTGTCCCCACTGAGGCGCCACCACTGGTGACAACTGGGATTTTTTTTCCCATTTGTCACCACTGGAGACGAAGACGGTGGGGACAACTGGGAATAACTCAACTGACCAACTAAGCAGCAATAATATTATATAAATTAATCAATGATGTTTTATTTTCCAGGTGTGCCACTACACAAGTTCCCAAATCCAGACACAAATCCAGAGAAATTTAAAACATGGATTTCAAATATTGGTGGTGAAATTGCTGTATTGGACTATATTACTATTTATAACAACAGACGAGTCTGTCATAATCATTTTCAAGATGTACATAAGTACCCTAAGAATCGACTGTCTAAATTAGCAGTTCCTATACAGCATATTCCAGGTATAATTTTATTACAAGTTGTAATATTTATGCATATATATTTTGTTGTAGAAGCCAATTCATAATTTAATATATTTTAATAGATCTACAACCTCAACACTTTGGCGTAACAGGAGGTATTTCAACCAGTGATGTGTAAGCACAACCCATTGGCGAAGCTGAACCTAATAACGCTAATGATTCAGGTTTGTCCAGATTTATATATATTTTTAATAGTACTCCAACAATATGATCACATCATAGAATAAGCATTCTATTGCATATAATAGCATTAATGCTATTTTATTATGGCAAAATGTGACTAATCTTTTATAATAATTAATGTACCATCTTTATAACCACACTTCATACAAATAAATCAAATTAAGTTTGAAGTTACTCTGTAAAATACCCATTGTAACCTGAAATTTGGTATTGCTGTAAAAAAAATAACTATTTGTGGTACTTCAAATCAACTCATCAGGTACATTGAACATAAAACTTGACAGAAAATGTTACACTTTTGATAATGGAAAAAGTAAACATTTGTATACGTTTCACATATAAAATTTCCATACTGGGACTTTTTATAAATAAATTATATTATATATATAATTAAGGCATTTCATTTTACATTGCAGAACAACTAATTGAAGCTGTAATCACTGAACCTACCCTGTCTTCAGCATGCAATGTTTCAAAAATGCAATCAAACCTTGGTGTATCAGGTTTGTACAATATTGTGTAAATTGTCTAGTTTGTCCCCAATTTGCAACAAAGTTATATTTATAATTATTATAACATTTCTTTTAGTTAAAATTATTGGTACTTGCACATAATATTTGATATATCTATATATCTATATCGGTTCGAAATTTGATTTTTGACATTGCAGTCATGAAAAAATTTTGCTCATATAATTTATTTAATTAAAATTGTAAAACCCGCGTATCTCATCCTATTTTGTGATAAAACGCATCCTGTTAATGCTGACTAGTACTGTGAGTGTTATCTTTACACAACGAAGAAAATAACGGTGTTATTTGGCTTAGCATAGTCAACCGATGCGCACGTACGCTACCGTACCGTTGATCGAAATTTCGTTGTTGTCAATTAGTCATGGAATGACAAAAGTGTAAAAAAATATTATCTAAAAAGGGATCACACTTCATGTGTCAAGGATCATGCCAAGGAACTTTTCATAGGAGCTGTGTGAGAGGACTTGCAGCAGATATGAAAGCAGGGATAAATAGGATCTTTTGTAACAACTGTGAGGATGAGGGTACGGATAATGAGGAGCAAGAAGAGGAGGTACAAGGATTTGAAAAAATTCTGAAGGATATACAAAGGAAGGTCAGTGCAATACCCGGCCTGAAAAAACACTTAGATACTATACAACAAAGTATAAGCGTTCTATCTGAAAAGTACGATTCATTGTTATCTGAACAGAAGCAAGCCAAGGACAAAATCATGAAGCTCGAGAAGTCAGTGGTGAATATAAGTAATAAGTGTGTATTTTTTTAAAAATGTAACCTCGCTTTAGAACAAAAAGTACACGAACTCGAGCAATCAACACGTAAACATAACCTAGAAATTGTGGGTGTCGAGCAATTACCAGATGAAAAGGTCAAGGACTTAGTGACTCAAATTGGAGGTATAATGGGTGTTAGCTGTGGCGATATTGAATGGGCTAAGCGTAGTCATCCGCCGAAGCAAGGCACAAAGCCACCATCCATCATAATAGGGTTCAAATCAACCGGAATGGAAGCGCGTAACAGCTGGTTATCTAAACGTCGTACAGTTATGAAGAGCGATGTAATTACAGGTGGAAAAATGACCAATAAAATCTATATAAATGAAGACCTATCTAAGACAACTAAAATTTTGCTTTGGAATACTAAAAAGGAATTACACGGATTATATGACTTCGTGTGGGTAGCGAATGGCAAAGTGCTAGTGAAAAAAACCGAGGGCGAACAGGCAATATGGATTAGGAATGAAAGCGATCTTAAGGAATTATTGCGTTCAAAATAATGTAATGTAGGTACCTATCTATAGTTATTTGTTTATCCATTACCATAAAATTCGCTGATTTCAACAGTATCGATTTTATTACTGAAAACACTGTTAATTACAATTACATTGATGATATTGATTGCTGGTTGAGTTCATTTGTTAACAGTAAAGGGCTAACTATAATACATGTAAACATTCGTTCGTTAAAAAAACACTTCAACGAATTATTAGTTGTCATTAACAATAGTTTGAAACACCTGGATGTCATAGTAATATCAGAGTCGAATATTAATTATACATTGCTATCATTATTTCAAATTAGTGGGTATGATTTGAACACTTATGTAAGGACGGGTCGAAGCGGTGGTGGAGTATTGGTGTATACGCGTGCGGAGCTGAGTGCATATGTGTGCGAAGCAAAGGTTGTCACTGGAATGCAACCGGTATTTTTTGATTATAAAAAAGCCTTTGACACTTTAGAAACTGATACCCTACTTAACGCGATGTGGGAGTGCGGTGTGGGAGAACCACTGAACCAATGGTTCCGTGATTATCTCACATCGCGCTCTTACCGTGTTAAGGTTGGTGACACTCTTAGTGACAGGAAGGACGTGCGGTGCGGGGTGCCGCAGGGCTCCGGATGCGGCCCTGTATGCTACCTTATGCACGTAAACAGCCTGTGCAATGTGCTGCAGCACTGCTCAGCGCATATGTTCGCGGATGACCTGTGTGCACTACGCGCCGGCACGGACATGTTAGACACGTGTAGGCTTGTACAACAAGATATAGACGCTGTTGTTAAGTGGTCACACGACAACGGTATTGTCCTTAACTCTGCTAAAACCAAGTTGCTGATAATTCATTCTCCTTATTTACGACCTGTTGCACAACCACTACTTTATACTCACGACTACTCATGTTTTCATAGTGATAACCCATTAAACTGTAAGTGTAAACCCATAGAAAGATTTAACTGTATAACTTACCTTGGTATGAAAATAGACGAAAACTTTTCCTGGTCCCATCATATTGACTATATTTGTGGTAAACTTAGAATACTATTGGGCAAATTCTATCATTTAAGTTTCAAAGTTCCCCTGGGTATACTAAGATGTTTATACATGTCACTTGTTGAATCTATCCTCAGTTATGGTCTTGATTGCTATGGCCTTACATTTAAAACGTACATGAGTCAATTAGAAGCAATTCAAACTAGATTCTTGAAACTTCTTGTTAACAAAAAAGTGAGGGAACATTGTAAAAATGACTACAAAAAATTATTTAAAATTTGTAACATACTTCCAATCAGTGTGAAACATAAATACCTGCTGGCTGTTAATAACTATGGCAATCGAGAGATTAACTTGACGTGTGTAGACAATAAATACACTCGCTCAATGGCCACCGGCAAATACGCAGTACCTAGAATAAATAACTACTATGGCGACAGAACATTAAAAAAACGCTTGCCTTATCTATTAAATACCCTGCCGGTGGTCATAAGACATGAAGGTGACAAACGTGTATTTAAATGTAAATTAAGAAAATATTTCCTTAACAATAATGTTTAATTGACGACCTCTGTGGTTTAGTGGTTCGAGTACCGGACTGCCGACCATGAGGTCGTGGGTTCGATTCCCACAGAACACAAAAAATTATATGATGAATATAAGTGTTTGTGTTCGTCTGGGTGTTTCTTATGTATTATAAGTATGTATTTACAAAAAAAGAAGTATATAAGTATTATATCCATTGTCTAGTACCCATAGTACAAGCTCTGCTTAGTTTGGGACTAGATGGTGTTGTGTAAAAATGTCCTAGAATATTTATTTATTTATTTATTTATTAATTATGCATGCAAGAAGATACAGTAACTAACAACATACCTCACTATGTATGTATAACGTATAATATATTGTCACGATCCCGCAGTCAAACTGATACACAGTTTTGTGGGGCAATGCTTAATTTGTACCTTTGTAGAAATAAATAAATAAATAAATAATAAATAAATCTGAGCAACTATTACTTACTTCACCACTTAATGAGTGTTAATAGTATAAATGAAATAACAAAAAAACAAAATAACAAAAAAAAAAACAAAAAATAACAGAAAAATAACAAAAAAACGCATATTTAGAATACCGGTTCCATACTCTAGGTCTGAATTGGCAAGACGTAGTACTGCATTCTCTCACCCCAATACGTACAACCAAGTCACTAGAATTTGTAACATTAGGGAATGCTCAGTCATTACAACCAAAAAAAAACTTACTTTATTTCTTATTAAACTATCATATGATGCTACCGAAGCCTTGTTATAGGACCCACAAGCACACATGAACACAAAACACACACACGAACTCAAAACACACACACAAACACAACACACACTACTCGTACACACAAAACATACCACTCATAGCCCCTTTACTTAAATGTACCCTAAGCATATTAATAGTAACAACTAGTGTCTGTATATTCGCACTCCTGAGCCCCAAGATACAAGCTATGCTTAGTTTGAGGCTCACCATAACTCGTGTTCTCTGTTTGTTACTTTTCTGGCAATAAACTATTTGTATTTGTATTTTAGTATAGATGCTAGTAGGTCAAGCTATCCAAAACTGTCAAATTTTCCCAATTGAACATGAGCCTCATTGCTTTGGATTAAAGTTGAATATCTATCAAATAAATTTGACAGATTGTGGTAACTTAATGTGCTCTCTACCAAACATAAGTTTAACATAAAAAAAATATTATAAAGTTATTTTAGTGAAGGAAAATTTCGACATGGCAGGTGGGACTCGCGGTGGCTTAGAGGTCATTGCGTCTGGCGTACCTAGCCAGAAGACGCAGGTTCGAATCCTGCCTGCGAGTCGAATTATTTATAATCTTAGCATGAAAAATGCAAAAAAAATTACAAAAAGATAAAAAAACATAACACATTAGGGCCCACTTGCACCAACTTCTTAAATATGTTAAAATTGCATTTAAACACAATTTTTCATAGTAAATGTGTGTTTAAATACAATTTAAACATATTTAAAATTTGGTGCAAGTGGCCCTAGATGTCGATGCATGACTTTTTAAAATTGATGATTATTTCATTTTTGCCTATCATGTTGTAAGCATCCATTTCACATTATTTATTAATTAATTTCCAGGACAAGACAAGGTTGCTCAAGACATGCCACTATCAGATCCAACTCAAGATCATGTGGAGAAATACAGCGGACATAAAAAGAAGAAAACAATAAATTCAAAAGGTATTTTATTATTTATTAAGTCAATTCATAATCATCATTAGGCAATATTCGTCTTGTTATTATGACTCTTAATATATTGGGAAATAATAACTTAATAGGTCTAGTGATTACAGCTTAGCTGCTAGCTTGATTGACGGGTTCAATTCCCATTTGGGAAAGTATTATAGAGATTATCCGTTCATCGTCAGCCAATATTTGTCCACTGCTTTGAGCGTAAATGTTCTCTGCTGACAAATCTCCTTAATTATAGTCTGGAGCTAAGGTTGCCCAGCAAAACACCAATATAATACTTAGTTTTATAATGATTACTTAATTTTACAATACATTGTTTGTGATTAAAATACAATTGTTTTTTTTTTCAGGTACTCGTGTAACTTTTGCACAGCATAAAGAATTTAAAGCAGTTCTCAAAAAACTCAGAAAATGTGAAAGAGAGAAGAAATCTTTGAAAGCAAAATATAATATGGCAAAAAAAATTACAAAAACAGAAGCATTCAATGTACACTGGTCATCAAAAAAATCGGCCCACCTGCAGTTTTTCCGCAAATCACATTTTTTCTTCAACTAAACTAATCAAAATGGTTTAGTACCGATATGTTTAAATTGTCTGGTTTATTTACACTAATTTTCACACGGAAAAAACCTGAAAAAGGTAAAAAAGCCTGAATTTTTCACTATAAAGTTAAACACTATGGTTTTACACTGTTTTTAATTAATTTTAAACACGCTCTAATTTTTCAGTCTGAAGTGCTGTGATCACAATTGTTCCAGTTTAGTATTGAGTATTCCCCCCTCTTGCTCGAATGACGGCCTGCATTCGCCTTTTTAGTGACCTGATCAAGGTTTTGATGGTCTCCTGAGGGATTCGTGTCCATTCTTCCCTGATGGCGATTTCCAGGTCTTCCAACGTTATAGGGGCTCGATTTCGGGCTCTAACTTTTTGTTTTAGCGTGTCCCACATGTGCTCTATAGGGTTAAGATCAGGGCTTCTTGCTGGCCATGACATAACCCGAATGCCAACTTCTTCAAGATAATCGGTGACAATACGCGCTACGTGTGGTCGGGCATTATCATGCATTAACTCAAAGTTTTCTCCAATATAGCCGGCATATGGCACCACGTGGTCTTCCAATATCTCGGTGATGTAGCGTGCCGCGGTCAAAGCACCATTCCTTATAAAAACCAGCTCCGTACGTCCGGTTAAAGATATACCACCCCAAAACATCACAGAGCCGCCACCGTAACTCACTGTTTCTCTTATGCAACACTGGGCATAACGTTCACCTGGTCGTCGCATGACATTACGACGGCCATCTGAACCATATAAAGTCATCCGACTCTCATCACTAAAAAGAACTGACTCCCATTGGCCTATAGACCAGTTGACGTGATTTTGCGCAAATTGAAGTCTGGCTTGTCGATGAGCTGTGGTCAATTGTGGCCCCGTTGCTGGCTTGTGTGGTCTTAAATTCTGTTCACGAAGTCTCCTCCTTACAGTACTGTCACTTATAGCCACACCCCGATCTTCACGTAAGCGTCGCTGGAGATCAACGCCAGAAAGGTGTCGATTTCGTAAAGGTGACACCACTATAAAGCGGTCATCCCTTTGAGTTGTCACCCTATGTCTTCCAGATCCAGATCTTCTTCGATACTGCCCAGTCTCCAGAAACCTTTGGTAAACTCGCCGAACTGCAGAACGGCTGAGATTTAACCTCCTGGCGACTACACGTTGACTTAAGCCTTGTTGCAGCAAAGCCACAACTTGGGCCGCCTCAGCTTCAGTGGTATCCATTATTTTTAGACAAAATTAGTCAAAACTACAGCCTCAACAATTAAACTTCACGACATTAACACCCAATCCCTAGAAAAGTCCGATTCTGACTGGAACAATGAGCCGATTCGTTCCCATGTAAAACCGTCAAATCAGCACTCAACAGTATTTCTGTGTAAAAACATTGTTAAGTACCTTCAAGTGCAGTAAGATTTATGGCAAACAAGAACTCAATCATCATATCGACCCTCAAAACAAAAAATAAACATGTGAAACAGTTTATCTGTGAAAGAATCGGTTAATATTGAAAAAAAGTGGGTGGGTCGATTTTTTTGATGACCAGTGTAGTTAGTAAGAATATGTCACATACTGCAAAATTACCGGTGCATACCGGTTATTGAGCAAATTATGTGTTTTACCAAGCAGAAGAACCTTGCAAAATTTGCTGCACAAAATAAATATAAAAGCGGGAATAAATGAAATTATATTCGAAAATTTAAAAAATAGAGTGGTTAAAATGCCTGAAACACATACATACTGCGCTTTATTATTTGAAGAGATGGCAATTGGACCTGGCATTACATACAACAAGAAAGATGATAACATTTTGGGGTTCGTTGATAATGGTGAAATGACTGAAAAAGAGTAATGTGATCATGTTTTGGTTTTCATGGTCAGGGGTCTTGTTAAGAAATACAAGCAGCCCCTTGCCTATTTTTATTGCAGTTGCAGCACAAAAACCATAGAACTAAAAAAGCAGATACATAATATTATAAAAAAACTGCATGAGACCGGACTGAAAGTGGTAGCAACAGTATGCGACCAAGGCACCTCCAATGTGGCGGCCATCAAATTTATGTTTAAAAGAAACAAAAGAAATATATTGCCGTAATAAACAAGAGTACAGAGAAGGATTTTTTGAAGTCGAAACCAACAAGATTTTCCCTATTTTTGATCCACCACATTTGATCAAAGGGGTTAGAAATAATCTGATAACAAAAAATCTGAAGTTTAATATAAAAGGCAAAGAATGTACAGCAAAATGGAGCCACATTGTAGCGTTATATAATAGGTCTCCAGGTTACAGAGGCGTTAAACTAGTGCCTAAATTAACTGCTCAGCATGTGTTGCATTAATCCCAAAGATGCGGGTTAAACATGTTGAGATGTCAGGCACCTCACTATCATCTGTCAGATGTCAATGTGACAACTGCTCTAAAAAAATGTTCTCTCTCTTGGTTTTGTAAGAAATGACTCACGACTAATTATAAGAATATGTTTAATTATACACTTCTGGACACATCTATTGGCCCACCTTGTATTTTCAGTTTCGTTTGGTCCTAGCTAAAATTTTATATTAGGTCGAGCAAAAAGTTTTTATTCAGTTTTGAACCTGGCACATTCACAATTTCATTCAATAGTCTTTTTTTGAATTTCGAACACAGAATTTAAAGAAACAAAGGACAATTTGGAGCCTGTTTGTTGATATCAAACAATCGAATACTAAGAAAACTTGGTTTTATTGGTTTACTTGGATTTAATTCTTGAAAAAGTGATTAATATCTTTGGTTTTGCAACAAATATTACTTATTCTTAACATTAAGGTGAGGTTCTATCAATAATCTATGGATACTTCACCTGAAGTCGCCGCCCAAGCTGTGGCACTTATTCAGGCCGGACACAGCCAAAGAAACGTGATTGCTCAACTTAATTTAAGTCGATCTGCGGTCCGAAATGTTTATCGGAGTTACCTAGAGACTGGCGGCTTTGTTCGTCGCCAAGGAAGGCCACGATCTCGGGTCACAACTGAAAGGCAGGATCGATTCATCGTGACGACCAGCTTGAGAAATCGTCACCTTACCTCCATTGAGATACAAAACCAACTTCGCGACTTCCACGGAGTATCTGTGAGCGCTCGAACTGTTCGGAGAAGGTTAAAAGAACGCGATATGGTACCACACAAGCCAGCTAATGGGCCCAAACTAACGCGAGCCCACCGAACAGCGCGCCTTCATTTCGCACGCAGTCATTTAAATTGGACACAGCAAGATTGGAGCCGTGTACTCTTTTCTGATGAGTCTAAAATTGTGTTACGTTGTGTGACGTAAGGGAGAGCGTTTCGCACAATGCTGCTTTGAAGAGAGGGTTGCTTATGGCGGTAGCTCATGGACTGTCTGGGGCGGTTTATCCGCGAGCGGCAAAACTCAACTTGAGGTTGTTACAGGACCACGGCTGCCAACATTAAATGCTGAAAGGTACATTCGTGAGTGCTTAGAACGTCACGTGATACCATACGCGGACTATGTGGGCCCAAATTTCCTTTTTATGCATGATAATGCAAGATCCCATGCGGCCGGCATTGTCAGGGAATATCTTCGGGATGTGAACATCACAGTTATGGACTGGCCAGCCAGAAGCCCAGACATGAACCCCATTGAGCACATGTGGGACGAGCTAAAAAGACGTGTTAGGGCTCGTCAGCCAGTTGCCCAGACGATGCAGGAGTTGAAAACTGCCATAGAAGAGGAATGGGAGATGATCCCTCAAAATGTCATAGAGCGGTTGATAAACTCTATGCCTAATCGTATGAGAGCTGTGGTAGATGCCCATGGAGGCAACACGCGTTATTAAATTAAACCTTTATTTGATAAAACATGTTTTTTATTCAAAAATCAATTGCCTTTAACAAGGCGCATATCCGACTTGTTAGGCGTAGCTCCATGTCGTATGGTATTCTGAATTCAAATTTAAAACAATACGATCGAAAAAGATGGTAAAATGTATCAGGTTTAAAACTGCATCAACAGTTTTTGTTCATACTGATTTCTGACACTTACGCGAATATTAGACATTGAAATGAAACTACTTTTTACGGATTTTATCGCGGTATATTGATATTATTTTGTTCCCGACGTTTCGGATCCTTTACAGCATCCATGGTCACGGGCAGACTGAGGTGAATCGGATCGCTAATAATTAACAAAAATGTAAGGTAGCTGTTAGTAATTTTAACATCAAGACGTCCAACACCTCAGTCTGCCCGTGACCATGGATGCTGTAAAGGATCCGAAACGTCGGGAACAAAATAATATCAATATACCGCGATAAAATCCGTAAAAAGTAGTTTTTGTTCAATCTAGCAATCATATTTCGGTAGGGGCCATTGAAACCTAAACTCTAAGGTGGGCCAATAGATGTGTCCAGAAGTGTATTAATAAACGGCAACAAATACATCAAAGTTTCAATCCAATATGGTAGCAGAGCGTGGTTGATAAGAAAAAGTATATGTTTAACACTACTGGGATTGCGATCCACGTAGATGAAAAAAGATGTCGAAAAATAAGTTGTGAAGATGTTGACAGAAAAGCTAATTGATAAAGCACTGGAAGAATATCTCATTATTGTCACATTTGACAATTTCTTCTGCGACTATAATTTATTGCAATATTTGTATGAAAACGGCATTTATGCTACTGGAACCGTGAGAAGACATAGAAAAAATCTACCTAAACTAGTAAAACAGAAATTGAAGCTTGCAAAAGGACAATACAAATGGAGAGTGAAGGGTAATGTAGCTTTCATAGTCTGGCAAGATAGCAAAGAAGTGTTGTTACTACCAAATGCATTCCACCCAAAAGTGGATAAAACCACAATAATGCGGACGCAAAAAGATGGCTCAAAAATGGCACTGCAATGTCCATTAGCTGTAAAAGAATATACGAAAAGGATGGGCGATGTGGATCGCTTCGATCAAATCAAAAGCACCTATTCAATTGGCAGGAGGAGTAAAAAATGGTGGCTTCGTATATTCTATTTTCTCCTTGACACGAGCATAACAAATGCATATTTAGTTGTACTGCCAAAATGAGAAATAATATTTTTGCCAAACCTTTCAATCGATCATTTTTTGGATCGTAATTATTATTAGGCGTTATAGACATTTCATCGAAAATTAAAGAACAAAGACGATCTTCTTTATCCATGACACTGGTAGTCTTTTTAATTTTTTCGAATATTATTTTATTAATGCCCGGTTGTACTTTAACCTCCGATAAAAGTCGCTTCATTGTTTTTGTTGATGGTAGTGTAAAATATTGTGATAATAATGTATAACATTTGGGACTCCTTTTATATAGCGACATTGACATCACTTTTTCTTCTAAAGTAAAACGTCTGCCTTTAGACTTCTTGGCACACCCTTTGAATTGCATCCTCATAAATATTTGTGCTGGTTTGCTCATATTCTTTGTGACTTTTTGCAGAGATGTTTCTATTTTTTCAGCACTCTCCAACCTAGATTTGAAGGATGCTCCCCTTTTTTAAGACTGCTTTGTTTCTGAAAATAAATATTAGTATTTTTAATCTGATAATTTGACTAACAACAATATAATAATATCGCACCTTTAAAACAAAAGTGACATACTTCAACATTTTGACTAAATGACTTTATTAAATAGAAAAGCTCGTAATTACAGGCAGAACAATTACATTGTGCGAGCAATCAGAAATTTTAATAGTATATGTAAGCACCACGGTTTTGACCCCTTTATGACTAGTGTGTCATCGGCAAGAAGGACCTTAAGCCTCACCCTTTTTAAATAGACAACAATTTACTGTATGATCAATAAATCAAAATACAATGTAATAACAATTTGTAGTTGTAATAGTGATCTGTAGTTGTAAATTGTCAATATACTATATAATATACTCGCTCACAATTGAATTTAACTTACTATATTTCTATAAGTGAAGACTTGTTATTGCCTTTCTATTAACTAGATGATGTTTTTACTGTGATATCCTAGCATTCCTAGCTGTAAGTCTTCCATACTTTAAATAAATTAATAAAACTCATATTCTTTCAATAAATTCATCTATAAAAAACTGCCACTTTCAGGCTAGGATAAACCGTAATGATATTGTCTTATTTCGAAACATAAGTGATACCTTTTATTTTATTTATATCTATATTTTAAGCGGTGGTAGCCTAATGGCTAGGGCGTCGGACTTGCGATCATGTTGTTGCCGGTTCGAAACCCACCCATTGCACTACCGACGTGAACCCACTCGTAACACAAGCATTTAGCTTAGCACGAGGGGTTAACAAGAATACTAGTAATGTGCGACCCACATTGCTAGTAAGGTTTTTAAAAAAAATATATATATAACGCTATATGTGAATATATATAGCGTTATATAACGCTATATGTGAATATATATAGCGTTATATATTTTTTATAAATTATTATAGCGAATATATATAGCGTTTAGAGGACGAGCTCTGTGGTTTAGTGGTTCGAGTACCGGACTGCTGACCATGAGATTGTGGGTTCGATTCCCACAGGACACAAAATTTAAGTGATCAATGAATATAAGTGTTTGGGTTGGCTGGATGTTTCTTATGTATTATAAGTATGTATTTACAAAAAAAAAGTATATAAGTATTATATACATTGTCTAGTACCCATAGTACAAGCTCTGCTTAGTTTGGGACTAGATGGTGCTGTGTTAGAATGTCCCAGAATATTTATTTATTATATCAAAAATAATATTTTGTTTACGTTAAAATAATCCTTGAACTGCAACAAAAAAATAAAAAAAATACTGCATAACCTGTTTTAACTAATTAATTATATAAATTAAATTATAATCCAAATACTACTTTGTGATAAAAAATCTGATTCTTTTATTTTATGAGATTGCCAACAAACAAGAATTTTGGATTATGTCACTTTTGTTCTAAAGTGCGATATATCTATACTAATTAACAGAGTTTGTTTGTTTGCTAAACAGAGTTTCTTTGTTGAAAGAACTGTACCATCACTCTTTAATTTTATAAAAACTATTGAGGGCATGGAAGCACTTTGGAAAATCTTGTCACAAAAATATTGCTTAGATGCATTTTTCACAAGAAATTGTAATCAGGACCCAATCGAAAACTTCTTCGGAAATATTAGAAGCTATGGAGTGAGGAATGTTGCACCTAATTCAGGTGCGTGGGAAGGCGCATTTAAAGCATTATTATTAAATAATTATAACTCTCCTCACTCCATTCACTCCAACTGTGAAGAAGATAAAAACTCTTGCTTACAAGCGTTGGATTTTTTCGTTAAACATCCAACGCTTGTGGACACAAGTGCTTCTGATATTTCCGATGAACCAAAAATTTATTTGAGTGATGATGTTTTATTGCCAAAAGACAATGATAATGATCCCGGTCAAAGAAACTACGCTTGTGGTTGGGTCTTGACCAAATGCCTTAAAAATATTGTAAAAAAATGCATACAATGCAGAAAAACATTAGTAGAAATTAAGGATACTGAAGAAAATGCATTTATAAAAGCGAAAGAATATTATATAGATAAAAAATGGTTGTGTTATCCATCACAAGATTTGGTAAAGTGTTTTCATGAAATTCAAAATTGTACTATTTTATTGTTGAAAACAAATGTACCCAAAAATAAATTAAAAAGGTCAATTAAGTTGCTTGTCGAAACAGTAGTTGAACTACCATTTCAATGCAAAGATCATGGAGAAAAATTAAAAGATTACTTTGTGGATACTACTATCAATGTCTTAATTTTTAGTTGGTGCAGATCTATTAACAGAATTTTAGCCGGTAAAATTAAATATGATGGTGAGGATGAAATGAAATTAGCTACACAGGTTTATTATAATAAACATAAACATTTTAATAAATTATTTAACATTATTGAATATTTTATTTACACCTGAATATTATGTATCAAAATTGAAATATTTATGTACGTGGTACGGCGTAAAAAAAATTACATATTTTACAAGCAGAAGTATTGTTCATCTTGTCTTAAAAATGCGTCAGCCTGTCGAGATATATAAATTTTAACTGGTATAGTTTATGAAAGCTGTGATTTGTGTAAGTATATATACTTATTTACTACCACGCTACTAACGTATACTACACCGATAGGTACCTAGCTGTATATATATATATATACATAGCGTTAATTAAGGGGCGGAAAAATAGATGGCGCTTCAAACTGAACATCAAAAAATATCCGTGAGAGGGCTCTCTATTCCTAATATATTGTACTCTATGGTTATGATTGTTACTTTTTGACATTTAAAACGGGAGATTATATGTCAAATTAGCGCTTATAATACGAATAGGGATATTCCGATTCTAGTAAATATGAGTAGGTACTCGATACTTTTGATTCGATACCAAGTATTTATAGCATCGAATCAATCTTGCAATACATACTCGGTATCGAAACAAAAGTACCTACTTGGTATCAAATCGAATCAGCATCACCATTTCAAAAAAATAAAATTTCCGAACGCATCAGACAGAGCGAGAGAGCAAAAGCCCTCTCGCTCGGTTACTGGTTATCAAGTGGCGGCGTGGGTGACGCGTTGTCCTTGTCTCGCGCCAGGCAAGCCGAACTCGTCCGACTTCGCCCGAACCGAAAGCGAAAGCGCCATTTAAGTTTTCATTGTCAACATAATTAATTGTGAAAAATGCAAGTGATTGTTTACGAGTAATTTTATTTATTGTAATCATCGGCTTATTATTCCAATGTTATCATGGCACCACCAAAATCAATAATATGGACATTTATACCAAAGTAAACGAAACAATTGCGAAATGTAAACATTGTTTTAAGTCTGTGAAGTATTGTGGCAATACGTCCAATTTATTCAAGCATTCTATAACTCATGGAATTACTGTGGAAGGCAAATTACAGAAAAGAACAAATAAAGGGACCAACGAAAGATAGGATCTTAAATTTTTATTTTTTGCTACTGCTTTTCTAAAATGTTAAGTAAAAAAGTAGATTAGATCCTTTTTGTACAAAAATTTAGTTTTGTATCCAGCAGTGGCACTGTGACCGTCTTTATACTGATAATATATGACATGATTTGATGACGGACTATGAGATAATTCGTTTGTATGCATACGATTTAAACAAAGGTTATGTGTTTGTTATTGTTAAGTGGCTGTAGTGTTGGAGTTGGGATTATCGATACTTTGCAGATTATCGATATATCGAGTGTTAATTTTTGTTGTTATGTTTCAGTTCAAAAAATACAATAACGTTGGCCAGCTCAAAGCATTTAATGGAAGATGATCAATCCCAACCATCAACATCAAAAATTTCAGAAGATCACGATGATGGTTCTAGTGTAACCACATTAACTAGTATGGACACGGAGACGCGTTTGATCGAATTTCATCTAATAAAGGTAAAAAATAGATATTTAATTAAATATTAACAAGATACTATTAATACAGATAGTATTAGTATTATTGACAAAAATATAAATATTTAATTTAATATTACATGTATTAAAATTAAGATTTTTTCAGCTGGTGGTACGAGGTATAATAGAATTATTCAAGCATTGATATTTTTTATCTGTCAAGATATGCGTCTATTTAACATAGTTGAAGGTCAAGGCTTTTTGCGACTTGTAAAAGAACTGGAACCTACTTTTAAAGTTCCTAGGGCAGAGTATTTAAAGAAAAGGACTACCGAAAAGTATGAAGCTTGTGTTACTATTTGTAAGATCAAATTATCCAAGATAGACAATTTCTGTTTAACGTTAGACATATGGACAGAGACAATGAATGAAGTAGGATTCATGGGCGTCACCATACATTTTGTAGAAAATGGTAATATGTGTATGTATTATCTTGCAACTCGTGCATTAAGTGAGCGACATACAGCTGATTACATATCGGAAAACCTGCTTGATATTTTGAAAAAATGGGATATTCCACTCACCAAAATTCGTGCAGCCGTAACAGATAGTGCCAGTTCAATGTTGGCTGCCATACGAATGTCTTTAGGCGAAAAAAAAACATTTACCGTGTTTTGAGCACACTATAAATCTTGTGGTTGAAGAGGCACTAAAGTTACCCAGTGTTAAATCAGCTGTTATAAAAGTACGAGAAATTGTTAATTGGATAAAAAATAGTGTTGTGCAGTCGGATAAGCTACGAAAAATCCAAATGCGTAATATTTTTTTATTTTTTTTATTACAATTTGGCGCTTGCGTTCAGGGACATGAAGTAGGTTTGCCTAGTATTGTTACTTGTTTTGGTACATTATTGTTGTAATACTGGCTGTGTTTAATGCCTTAAGTTTGTTTCAAATAATCTACATAGAACAAACTCTCTTATGTTTCATATGTCATATGTGAAGACAATTAAAGATGTCACTAACGAACTGTATATATATTTTTATTTAGTTATACAATACATATAAAACAACACGTTATCAGCACGAAGCTCAATATAGTGTAGTGCTTAGTGTGTTTTAAAGGAAATATAAAAGTTCCAGGTAAATTTCATTTTTTTTTTGGATAATTTTCTCGGTGAGCATTTGAAATCTAACAAACAATGTATTCTTTTAATTGCTCTGGAGATATGAGATCCAGTGTTTTTAAGCCACTAAGCAGTAGAGAAGGTTATGTGACGTGGAAATTCAAAATGAGGATGTATATCCTACACGAAGATTTGTGGGAGGCCATCGCAGGCTATCCAGAAGGAGATACTACTGCTTCAAACATAAAAGTGAAGCGTGATGTTAAAGCACTCTCTAAGATATGTCTAGCTTTAGATGATGCTGCCGTAACTCATGTTAGGAAGGCCAGAAATGCCAAGGAAGCATGGGATTTACTAGCAGCAGCCTACGAAGACAAAGGTCTTGGACGTCGTCTAGCGTTGGAAAGGAGATTATATAGATATTCTTTATCCGAATTCGATTTCATCGAAAAGTATATTAGTGCAGTACTGAGCACTGCTCAGGATCTAGCTGATATTGGCAAAGAGCTGGAAGACACCACTATAGCTGCTATTTTATTAGGAGGACTCACCTCATATTATGATCCGTTGGTTATGGCTCTGGAAAATAGCAATGTTCTGATCACCACGGATATGATAAAAACTAAACTTCTGAATGAGTTTACGAAAAGTGTTACTACAAACGAACCAGAAACTGCTCTAAGTACTAAGTACAAACAAAAACCAAAACCAAAAACTGTTGTATGCTATGGTTGCAAAGAACCAGGTCACAAGCGTCCAGATTGTCCACACAGAAAGAAACCCCAGAAGGTATCATTCACCAATGAATGGACACATTTGGGAGCTCTGAATGCAGAGAATATACGTGAATCTATTTCAGGGAACAAGTGGATTGTTGATTCAGGAGCATCAACTCATATGACTTCAAGGTTGGATTGGATGGACAATGTAAAACCTTTTACCACTGGTAAGGTAACTATCGCAAATGGTAATGAGCTACAGAGTGAGTGTATTGGTGATGTTTCTATTTTGACTGATCTTGAAACTGTTAAAGTTATTAAAGATGTAGTTTTTGTACCAAATTTAAAATCTAATTTACTTTCTGGGGCCGTTCAAGTATTACGTAAGCACTATGGGGGGGGGGGTGGGGGGTCTTTGTTTTGCTTATTTTGGATGACATGGGGGGTAGGGGAGTCTAGATGATGATTACGTCATCGGTAGTTATTTACTTTTTTACACGAATGGCAACCCTCATATTGTCTATGGTTGAAAACGAAACGCATTTTCGGGGATTTCCGCAAATATAAACGCTTAAGTTTAGGCACTCGCTTTAGAACCGAATAGGGGAATTACCACGCACTTTTCACTTGTCTAAATTTCCTTTATTTGGCAGTGCAGCAGATGATAGAAGACGAACGGAATCTATTCGCAGCGTAAAAACTCTAGATGAACTCACACAAGAATTACGTAAAATAGGATTTGACATTAGTCGCAGTGGGACATATCTTCGTTTGATTCCCAGAAAATCTAATTCTGCAGAGGGACGAAGACATGTATCGACAGTCCCTGTTAATCACCACAAAGGCCACTTGGATAGCAAGTTTGCTGAAACTTCAATCCATTATTTAGAGAACATAGCATCCATACTTGGACCAGATCAAGTATTTTTCATATCTCAAGATGATAAAGCTCGAGTCCCTATTGGCGTAACTGCGGCAAATAAGCAAGCACCTCTTCTAATGCACATGGAATATAGAAACAAATTGCCTGACCACGATTGGATAATCACTGAGCGTCATAAATTAATACCATCTGTTTATGCTGGTATCAAAATCACTTCCAGTATGCTAGGACAACCGCAAGCCGTTGGATATTCTGGACCAACATACATTGTTATTCGAAGTGGAAAGCATAGTTCATCTACTGCTAATACTCATGCTCAGGATTTCGAGACGCTTCTCGAACTTGAAGAGTTTCGAGAATTAGCTAAAACTGACCATGGACTAGTAAAACCAGTGGTAATCATGACGGTTGATGGAGGGCCAGGTGAAAATCCGCGTTATCAAAAAGTCATAGGGTTTGCTATACAACACTTTAAGCGACATGATCTCGATGCATTGTTTTTTGCTACCAATGCTTCTGGAAGAAGTGCGTATAACAGAGTAGAGCGCAGGATGGCTCCTCTTAGTCGGGAACTGGCTGGTTTAATATTGCCTAACGACCATTTTGGGTCTCATCTGGATGAACGTGGCGTTACAATTAATGAACATTTAGAAAGATCTAATTTCGAATTTGCAGGAAATGTATTAGCTGAAGTATAGAGTTCAATGGAAATTGATAGCTATAATGTTACTGCAAAATATGTTGGGGCAGGTGAACAAGATATTCCTGATTTTCCAGACATTAAATGGTATTCAGAACATGTGCTGCAACTGATGTGCATTATTCAAAATTTAGAGCACCATGATGTTGAATGACTCGATTCGATGAGAACGACATAGACATTCCAAAATCGGATGAAAGTGAGCAGACTCACAACACTGAGCAGCAATCCAATGTCATCGAAAACTTAGAATCATGGATTCAGGTTTCATGGACTGAAGACTGTTAATTTGAATTTAATAAGAAAGAGAGAAATAAATAAATTATGATTATGATGATTAGTATGTGTACCAAAAATTTAAAATAAGTTTGTTATGTTCGTAAGATTATAATATTTTTGTCCCTTACTCTATGTTGAATACTGTATCAGTAAAATCAAATCTCTATCCTAAATCTATTTTCTTATTTTAAAAATTATAATTATAACATTATAATTATAATATAAAAAAAAAATTGAAAAATGTTTACGTAAGCATGGGGGGAGGGGGTAAGAGCTTTGCTTACTTTTGCTGACAAGGGGGATGGGGGGGTAAATAATTGTAATAAATCTGCTTACGTAATACTTGAATGGCCCCTCTGTTAAAAAGGCTGTTCAAAAAGATTTAACTGTGGTTTTTAACAAAGATGGTTGTAAATTTTATAATAATATTGATTTTTCTTGTACAGGTGTTCCAGTACTTTGTGCATCTGATTGTGGTGGATTGTACAATCTAAACTGTACTAGTATGCCTAGGAATCAATCAGCGTTTGATGTGCACTTTGACGTCTCTCAGTATAGACTATGGCATAGGCGTTTAGGACACCTGTGTCGAATAGGTATGAGTAAGTTGGTAGATGGTCTTGCAACAGGTATTACTCTTGGAGATGTCGATAAGGAACCTTGTGTGGCGTGTATAGAAGGTAAACAAGCTAGGAAACCTTTTAGACCACTTTTGTACAAGAAAGCTACGTCGATTTTGGAATTGATACATTGTGACTTGAGCGGTCCAATGTCTACAACCTCTTTTCAAGGCAATGATTCCGTTTTATACCTTATTGATGATTTTTCGAGATTTGTTTTTATTTATTTTGTTAGAACAAAGGCGGAAGTAAAACGTAAGATTTGTGATTTTATAGCTTTGATTGAAAGACAGACTAGTAAGCAGGTGAGAACTTTACGTACTGATAATGGTACAGAATTTGTGAATAAGACTCTCTCTGATTACCTGTCTTCTAGAGGTATAGTTCATCAAACTATTGTGCCATATTGTCAACAGCAAAATGGGGTAGCAGAAAGAACAGGTCGATCTGTCATGGAAAAGACTCGTGCCTTACTTTCTCAATCTTCATTGCCAAAGGCGTACTGGCAAGATGCTGCTGAATGTTCAGTTTACCTGAAGAATAGGTCTCCTCATCGTGCTTTAGATGGAATAACACCATTTGAGATGTGGTACGACAAGAAACCAGACCTCAGTCATTTGAAAGTCTTCGGGTGTAGAGCACTTGTACATGTGCCTACACAGTTGCGTACCAAGCTAGAAGTCCCTACCCTCTTAATAAATGTGAGCGTAATTATAGTACCACAGAACGTGAATTATTAGCAATTTTAGATTCTATAGAACATTTTAGACCTTATATTGAAGGAATGAAGTTTACAGTTATCACTGATCAAGTATAATATAATCACACTTGCACCCATTATCGCGATGATCACACACATTTTATCGATTTTGTTCTCCATCTCCCTTTGTGTAGTGATTGCCGAATTTGCGCCGATTTGTGCGATAATCATTTCTTGCTCTTTGCTTTGGTTTTTACCCATGATATTTGCGAATATAGCTATTGTTGGACTGGATATAAACTTAACGGCTTCAAGCGATGCAATGATCATTAAATGTGGATCTCGCTTGTGACCAACCCATGTGCATTAGGTTAAGTTAAAACTGTAGGGACACAGGGCGCTCGCCGTGTCCCTACAGTTTCAATATCAATAAAACATAATTATATAGTTCGGTCTAACTTACCTAGTGACGTATGATCCTCAATTACGTGAAATGATCTCATCCTCTTTTTATACTAGGTAGTAAGCACTTTTTGCAACTACACGAAGTCACAATTTTTAAAGATTCATTGAAAAATTTGTTCCTGTATCATCTATGGTCCATTTGACGTTCTCCGCGTTCGTCCTGTCAATGTCATTCTTTCAAAGCATAAGACCGGGACTTCTCGAAAGCTGAAACAGGCGTCGTATAGTCCTGGCCACAAAACAACAACACAACTTTCTAAGAACGGGTTATTCTTACGAAATTTATATAATGAAGTCAAATGAATATATGGGTGGGGTTGGGCTGTAAAGAGGACGAGATCATTTCACATAATTGAGGATCGGACGTCACTAGGTAAGTTAGTCCGATCTATATAATTATGTTCATGATCTCGTCCTCTTTTTATACTAGGTAGATGTTTAAAGAAGAAAGTTGTGTTCATAATCAACATTAATATTAATCATTAGACTTTTTTAATGAAATAAATCTAGAACTTAATAATCATTTTAGTTAATTTATTTATTCATCTAGAGTCAGTTTAAGTAGTTTAAACTTGCTAGAAAGTAGGTAATAAATATCACTTAGCAGCTATTGATATTACCTAAAACTTAATAAAGTTACATGAAGTTATTAATCCAGTTAACTTTTTTTTTTATAATCCTATTAAAGAACAATTAACTTATGATATAAGGAACACCTTTAAATTAAAGTTACACAAGAAAATGTTCTGTGTATAGAGAATACCGCTTGATGAAAAGCGTAGGTATAGGTAGGAAATTATAGGCAAGTATTATATTGATACTTGGGTTTACTTATTTCATTTATATTTTAAATTTGTTTCAACTACATAATGGTTGCAATGGAGGCAACATGAAACAGGAAAGGCTTTCTTAATGACGTAAGTCCATAATTGTTAGATTATTGCCTTTTGAGAAATTCCAGAACATCTAAGTAAGACGTAAGAGGAATTTTAGGCCAAATATAGACATTTCTCTGCAACACAGTAATAGTGATAAGAAAAAATAAATAAAAAGAATATAATATAAATGTAGGAGTTAATTATAAACCCGTTCACTGTTTACTACTTTTATTTTTCGAAAATACAATAGATACAACTTTTTAACAAAAAAAATCATAAATCTTGTTTTGTTTTTTACTTGTCTTTCAGTCGTTCGTCTTTTCTTATGTCCCCTCTCAATCCTCCTTTTTGTCCCTTTCTCACATATAGTTCTCTTTTACTCAGCCTGTTCGGATACATTCATTCATCTCATGTTCACTTACACAACGTTCGGATACACACTCAATCCCACAATCAGCCGTCCTGCTTCCATGTCTGTCCTCAGACTTCCCTCGTCATACATAAATTCTACCTACATCTTTCACATATCATTACATACTTTATCATACAAGATTGCTTTAATTGTTTTACATGATAACTTAACCTTAGATAACCTAGTAATAGAGTATAGTAACACTTTTCACTTGGTAACATTTTTTTTTACATATATATACTTGCTAAGAATTTCAACAACAACAACACATTGACTTGGACATCAGTATGGATCATATCGGTAAGTACATTAAAGTACATCTGAAACATCTTATACAATAATGTTTTTATAATGAGAAAGTTACAAATTTATACAATTTTAAATATAGTTCAGTACAGACAGTGTTTAATAATATTATAGGGTAATATTGGCTACAATGGAAGTAACAGCTCTTTCATTCCTCTCTTCATACAATCAAATCTCAAACAATGACAGCAATAATCTTACCTCTTATTCTATGGTGTGTCATTGATGTAATCTGGCCAAGGTTTCATGTAATCTGAAGAGGTGGTAGTCTTATTAGGTCCCTCAGCTTGTGCATCAGCCTTCTCGACATCATACCGGTGATTTCGTTTAACCTTGGTGAGCTTGTATGGGCCTAGGAACTTTGACTTCAATTTCATACTGGTGCCAAATTGGGTTCTTTTAATACATACAAGATCTCCTTCCTTGTACACTCTACTTTCCTTCCTTTCTGGAAGCTAAAAGACATGGTATGCATGCAGAAATAAAATTTTCCACTTTCTTCTCAAGTTTTGAAATATAATAATCTTTACTTATTGACTCCATTGTCTTCCTTTTGGCAAAATGACCATTCGCCTGTGCTCTTTTGATTATTTTCATTTCCATTTACTGTGGTATCACTAGGCGTCGTTCTGGCCCTTTGCACAATATACCTTCATGCCGACAGAAGTCGTTGTAAGGCATTTCTTCAGATAAAATCTTTATGATTGCCTTTAGACCATCATCACATTCCTGAGCGCGTCTTAAGACACTATGTAAATCTGAAAATATCATACCACATATGGCCACATATGGGTTTCGGCTTAAAGCATCTGCGTGTCTCATCTTCGTGCCTGAACGGTGTTCAATAGTAAAGTCGTAATCTTGAAGGAACAGTACCCATCTAGCCACTCTTGGAGACAGACAAATCCTTCTTCATGAGTTATTTGAAAAGCTCTGCAATCAGTAAACAATCTTGAATCTTATTCCATAAAGGTAATGTCTAAATTTCTTAATTGCTTCAATAATGGCTAGAGCTTCCAATTCATAGCTACTGTATCGGCTCTCATACGCTACTCCATCCCGTACACTAGTACGGGATAGAGTTCACCACTGCTGTCCTTCTGTAGTAATATAGCTGCATATGCTACACTCGAGGCATCGGTGTGCAGCTCAGTCTCATAATTATGGTTGAATATCTTCAATACGTGTTTGCTTGCAAGCTTTTCCTTTAATATGTTGAATACCTGTCGGTGCTCTTCATTAAATTCAAACTTCTTATCTTTTCTTAGTAGATCAGTTAGAGGTCGTGCAATAAGTGCATAATTTTCAATAAATTTTCTGAAATATGAGCAAAGACCCAAGAAGCTGTGTAGTTGTTTTTAATTTCTGGGCTCAGGGAATTTTACAACTGCATCAGTTTTCCCTGGAGAAGGTGTGACTGCGCCTCCTTCAATGATATGTCTTAGATACTCCACTCTTCGTACTAAAAGTTGTGACTTTTATTTGTAATCCATATTCTGATGCTGTTTTCAGTACTTCCCGCAATCTTTCAACAGCTTCCTGCTCGTTCAAAGCTGGAATTAACAGATCGTCAATGAATACAAGGACAACTCCCCTTGTGATTAAATCCCGGAAGATTATTGATATAAATCTGGTAAACACCTTTGGGCAAGTGGCTAAACCAAATGTAGCCCTCAAAAACTCATACTGCCCTGTCATCGTAACAAAGGATGTATACTTAATTTAATCTTCATGTACCCTTAGATGAAAGAAACCATTTTCAAATCGAATGCACTAAAAACCCTTGCAGCGGCTAGCTTATCAATGTGATTGTCAATAATAGGTAAGGGGTATTCATCCTTCATAATCTTTTTGTTTATAAGCCTGTAATCGACACATATCCTTAATGAACCATCTTTTTTCCTCACTAAAACAAGTGGACTACTGTATTCAGAAAAACTCACCCGAATAATTCCTTGTTCAAGCCATTCTTGTATTTGTTTATCTACTTCCTGTTGTTCCTTGGGAGACACACGCCGTGGACGTTGCGCAACTGGTAAGTCGTCTTTCACCACAATTTTTTAATTCAATAGGTGCCTCCTTCGTTTGGTGGGGTTGGTAACTCTCTACCATCTGCACCACCTCAGCTTTCACAACATCATCTTGTTGACTAACTAGGCTGAAGGCAACACTGGGGAAGCTGGGTAGCAACAAAGAGCTAAAATACTTAAACGCTTACATATCCCTATCAATATCAACACAATATAACAGAGCAACTATTCCATACGAAATACGAAGTATGAAAGAGGGTGAGCCGTGAGTGTCCAGCCTTTTTATCTTCTCGAACTGACAGTAGCTAGTTAAATCATCACTGTCATCCGGTAGGAGGCGCTGGGGTGGCTGCTACCGGTTGTTGGGTTGCCAACAATCTTCAACAAAACCTATTGAATCAATTGCACACGTAAAACAATCAACCTCATTTAACCAGTCATTTGGCTTCATTCACACTGATCCATCTTTCATAACTGTTACAACATTATGTAGAAAATCATGTCCTAATATCATTTTATATGGAATACTATTGTTAGGAATCATATAAAATATTACATCATTATATTGGTAGCCATCAATCTCAATATTAGTAATAAATTGGCCTATCGAGCTAACCTTTGCGCATCCTAAGCCGGTTAATGTTAAATAGTCATTAGATAGAAGATTCACTTCACTACCGGAGTCTATTAGAGCACTACTCACACTCCCGCACTGTAACTTCACCATTTTTACAGGTTTCGCACGTAATTTACCGCATAATTTATTATTGTTTACATCTTCCGATGACAAACCGCCGCCATGACACACAAATATCCATTTTTGTAAACTAAGTAACTGATGCAGAAGGCATTTAATATTTCTAGAGTTTCATTGTCATGTCGACTCTATTAGGTATTTATAATGTTATCTATCTATCAAGTGAGACGCAAAGATTTTGATTTTTGGGCACGGTAGAATCCTGTGTGCAGTTATTGTGCAGTTACAAGGGCACAAGCGAATCCTAACGTTCTATGTAAGTAGTCGTAGTTCAAAACTATGGACTTCAGAGGCAAATACGCTAGGCATTTCGAAACAATTATAGATCCCAACTAGGTACTTGTATCTGCAAATTCTTGAGGCCTTCAAAAAACAAAAAACAGGTAATAAAATTAAAAATATATGGCTGGCGTACCGTACTTATTTAAACAAAATGGTATCCTGTATTGGCCAAGAAGAAAAGTAGAGGATATATTAAAAAATCCTTTTTCATGTCCCGAAGCATCTTGGTCGTCGATTTAATGTGTCGTCAAAAGAAGTGGAATTAGTTCACTGGAAAGTGCTGAGATAGAGGTCACTAAAATGTCAAGCATGAGAGACACAGAAGAGGAACAAAATGAAGATTTAAAACGAGGCGGAGGTACTTCAGTTGAAAATATTGCCGTTCAAGAGTGTTTCAATGACCTGGCAAATGCTTGTGTCATAAGTAAAATATAATTATTAATAATCTATGAATAATAATATGAAATAAAACTATTTTTACGGATTTTATCGCGGATTGGACGACTTAATGTTAAAATTACTAACAGCTACCTTACAATTTTAACATTAAAACGTCCAACACCTCAGTCTAACCGTGACCATGGATGCTGTAAAGGATCCGAAACGTCGGGAAATAATAAAATTTAATACAACGCGATAAAATCCGTAAAAATAGTTTTATTTCAATGTCTAATATTCGCGTAAGTGTCAGAAACCAGTATAATAATATGAAGATAAATACATATATCTCAAGTTCAAAAAATCACACAAAAGTATCCCGCGAAGGGCGTTGCTTGAAAAGTAGGTACCTACCTACATCGCGCCGCTCACAGTTCGCCGTGTTACCGAGATGGGAATAGGGACTATGGACCGATTAAAATGATGGCTATCTTATTCCTACTACCTACCTAACCTATGAGGATATCATCATGATTTTATACTTCTTTTTTTTAGAATAATAATAATCAGTATCTACACTCATCGACGTCCAATTCTACAAATATTAGCGATGTTGTTGTTTTAACTTCCAATCAAGATATTTCACAAAAACTGGATAATTTGTTACAAATAACAGGAATAATTCCAGAAAACCAGAAAGTTTTGTTTGAATATGTGCAAAGTGTGGACAGTAAATTGTAAATGAAAATGGCACATTAAGTACTCAGCTTGATGAATATGTGTTATATAATGGTCTCCCTTAAATACTATAATATAATTATGTTATTATATTTACACTAATGTAAGACTCATTCACAGGATACAATTAGTTAACTACTTTGTTTATTTACCATTGGACTATGATTGTTTACAGTTCATTACATTAGTTAAGTACTCTTATTAGTTAAGAACATTCGTTATCTTGTTTCCTGTTTACCTAATTATCGATACTTATGTTTAGTGATCTCACGCCTTTCTTATTATATAAACGTAGTTATGTTGCCACATATTTAGAATACCTTTCCCCATCCATAAATTACCTTAATCCTTTCCGATCCGAGTTAATTTTACGATTAAATTCACATTCCTTCATATTAATAAATTATAAAAAATATTTAAATATTTAACCTTAGTCACTACTTATTACAAAGTTGCTATCTAAGGTAATAAAATATTTCCTAGAAAAGTGATAAATTAATCTTATCGTAGCACATTAGTAACGCTTTAGTCACGCATGACTGACTTTTACGAGGCGTTTTACGACCCAAGCCGAGATAACAGAAGCTCCCCCTCTCAACGAACAAACACTTTTCTAATATAAAAGCCCTTGCATCATAGACCAGCATCAGTCTCTACTTAGACTTAAAACTGCCTACCATCAAGCAGTTTATGAAACGCGCCTCCAAGCGTTACTTCGATAGGGCCCCCCATCACCCCAATCCCCTGGTGGTCAGTAGCGTCGACTACATCCCCTCCCAGATTAGTAGAACTCGCCGTCCAAGGCACGCTCTAGCTTACCCCTATGACCCTATAACGGTCCTACAAGAGTCGAATAGAGAGACTAGCACTCTCAAAATACACGCACACAAACGCCGCCCGATTTACCGTCCTCGCCGGCGAGGCCCGTCGCGAAGACCCAGTAATGGTAACCCCCCCCCCGACCCTTGCTGGAGCCGGCCCGCGCCGAGCCAGTAGCTTTAAATTAGTCCCTAATAATAATTTAAACCAGATCCAGCCGTCCCTAGCTGCCCCCCCAGCAACGCCCTAAGCCGAGGCCCGTGTCCCGCAGGGGACGCCCTTAGCTGCTGTTGCTTAATTTTAAGTTGCTCCTGGCTGGAGGCATTCGGTGCAGGTGGTGCATGTTAAGATATAAAAAATTATGATGACTTTAAAAAAAATATTAACCAACATTTCGGAGATCCGCGCAGTGAGGAATGCATAGCGATAAAACTTGAGACAGCTAGGATTAAACCAAATGAGCGTTATTTACAATTTTGTCATAGGTTACAATCAATCAGGAGTAATCTTTTTGCTAAGATTAATAAAATCGATAATAAGGGCATCCGCGAAAATAAAATGTTGATTTTTAACAAAACTGCCCTTAACGTTTTTATGTATAATTTATCGGAAGATATGGCTAGATTAGTGAGACTACACAATGTAGAAACTTTAGAAGAAGCTTTGGAAATAGTTTTAGAGGTGGAGAACTTCCAATTTCAATACAAATTAAAGCATAAAGCGAACATAAATTCAAACTTTAATAAAAGAAATTATCATCGTAACTCTAATACTAATTCTAACTTCAGGAACTCAAATTTCTCAAACTCAAAAATCGCGTCTACTTTAGACCTAACGTACAACCTAATAATCTACCTCAAAATAATAACTTTAATTCGTGCAATCGAAATGATCAAAATCGCCAATTTCAATCGACAAATTCAAGGCTAATAAACTCGCATCAAAGATCTAATTTTAATAATCACATATCGCGTTATAATAACAACAATACTACGTCATCGCGAGCTCAAAATGAACCACTGCCCTTGAACTTAAACTTTTATGACTAACAATGACTCACAGGTGAATACGCAAACAAACGACGATTATATTAACATGGATAGGCCAAATGTGTCGAATTTTCGCATGGAAGCCTCAACTTCGTCTGCACACATTTGATTTCACCAGCAGAATTACCATTTATATTTATACCCGAGATAAATGCAAAAAATATGATAGATACGGGAAGTACAAGATCATTTTTAAGTACGAAATTAGTAGAAAAATATTACTCGAAAAATAAAGTAGCTGAATTATTCGAAGTAGTCAGTACTCACAATGCTACAACACATAATGGCGCAAATTTATTTAACATCTTTAATATCGATAAAAAATTTAAATTTTATATATTTGATTTAGGAGATAGTTATGATGGTTTAATCGGAGATGATATTCTATTTGAATTAAAAGCGATAATTAATTTGGAAAATGCGCAATTAATAACTGAACAAGCCATCATACCCATTCATTTCCAACGTCAACTAAATAATTTTCAAACAATTATAATTGAGTTGTCACCTAGGAGCGAAACGAAAGTGAAAATACCAACCGATCTTTTTAACGGTCAGGGAGTTATCGAATACCAAGAATTTGTAGCAGGCGTCAGAATGCCCAGTGCACTCGTACAATGTAACAAAGGTTACACACATACGGTTATACAAAACGCTACCGAGCATAATTTTACTTTTACAATAACGGCACCTTTCAGAGTTATCCAGTGTGAAAACGGTAATAACTGTTGCGTAATAAATAACTTAACGTTGCACAGTAATTTAGATAACATTTTGGAAAATAATCTTTCGGAAAAACTTAGATTGAATCATATGAATGACGAGGAAAAATCCAAAATTTTTAATTTATGTTTAGAGTACAAAGATATATTTTATTGCGAAGAAATACCGCTTTCTTTTACTAACTAACTAAAGCATTGCATTCGAACGTTTAACAATGATCCGATTTATGTTAAAGCCTATAGACATCACAAAATGAAGAAATTTAAAGACAAGTATCGCAATTAATTAAAGACAATATTATTCAACCTAGTTATTCGCCTTGGAGTGCCCCAGTACACTTAGTACTACCAAAAAAATTAGATGCTTCGGGAGAACAAAAATTTAGAATGGTAGTGGACTATAGAAAATTAAATGAGATCACATGTGACGATAAGTACCCCTTGCCGAATATAGCTGATCTATTCGATAAATTAGGTGATAGTTCATATTTTACGACGTTAGATATGGCCAGTGGCTATCATCAGATAGAAGTAAATGAGGAAGATAGATCGAAAACCGCGTTTAACACTCAGTTTGGTCATTATGAATTTTTAAGAATGCCATTCGGTTTGAAGACAGCTCCAGCCACTTTTCAAAGGGCTATGGATAACATATTAAGAGGGTTACAAGGGATTCACTGTCTTGTCTATTTGGATGACGTCATCATATTTTCTAAAACATTAGATGAACACATTAATAAATTAAAATTATTTTTTCAAACGTTACGAAAATCCAACTTAAAAGTGCAGCTTGACAAATCTGAATTCTTAAGGAAAGAAGTATTATATTTAGGTCATACTATTACGAAAGATGGATTAAAACCTAATGAGGATAAAATAAAAGCTGTATTAAAATATCCCTTACCTAAATCAATCAAAGAAGTAAGATCATTCTTAGGACTAATAGGATATTATAGAAAGTTTATCAAGGACTTCGCGAAAATAACTAAACCGTTTACGTTAGTTCTTAAAAAGAATAAAAAGTTCGAAACCTCAAAAGAATTTATAGATGCATTTGAACTCTGTAAGGAATTATTAGTTAACGCACCATTACTTCAATTTCCCGACTTCAATAAAACATTTTTATTAACAACTGATGCTTCTGAAGTTGTATTAGGAGCCGTGTTATCCCAGGGAAGTATAGGAAGCGATAAACCAATTGCTTACGCAAGTCGTACGTTAAATGACGCTGAAAAACGGTACAGCGCGATAGAAAGGGAATTGTTAGCAGTACTATGGGCTGTAAAACATTTCAGACCATACTTGTATGGAAAGAAATTTCTTATCTATACAGACCATAGACCACTAACTTGGTTATATTCACTTACCGAACCTAATAGTAAACTAACACGATGGAGATTAAGATTACAAGAATATGACTTCGAAGTTATTTATAGAAGCGGAAAACAAAATACAAACGCTGACGCATTGTCAAGAATTAAACTCAATATGTTAGTCGATTCTAACAATACATCAGCGATAGATCGAGCATTAAATTCTCCAACAAATTCATCATCGCCTACAGACTTAGCTCAAATAGGGGAAAATCAAAACGCTTACGATTCACAAATCACATTAACAGCATCTGAAACCTCAAGCCCAAGTAGCGAAGGTCAAGATGATAATAACGTAAATAATGATATTCCAATTATTGAAGAAGCCATAGACTCCAAGCCAAATCAATTAATTATAATTAATTGGCACAAAAATAAATTAGAGATAACCGATCGTTCTAGGAATAGACAAACAATATTAGAAGCCAGATTACCTTTAAATGACGAAAATTATATAAAAGAATTTTTAAAAGACAAATTAGAACACGGTAAGAAATATTACATTTATTATGATAATAAATTACAAAGATCCTTGTTCAATAAAATAATATTAGAATTATTTAAAGATAACCCTATAAGCATAACTGAATGCACAGAAAGAGTTATTTATGTCGAAGATGAAGAAGAGCAACAATGCATAATATTACCATATCACGAAGGAAAAACATGTCATCGTGGTATTAAAGAAACTTATAACAGAATAAAAAGAAGTTACTTTTGGCCAAATATGGAACAAACCATATCCGCAGTAATAAATGCCTGTGATTTATGTAAAACTATGAAATATGATAGAAAACCTTTAAAGCCGCAATTACAATTAACTCAAACTAGTAGTAAACCCTTCCAGGAATTATTTATAGATATATTTTCAATTGAAGGAACATCTTTTCTAACTATCGTAGATTCATTTTCGAAATTAGGACAGTCTCTTGAAATTAAAAATAAATCGACTCCAGAAATAGTGAGAGCACTAATAAAATACTTCTCTTACTATGGTATTCCTAACAAAATAAATTGCGATCCAGGAACGGAATTCAACAATAGTCTAATGAAAGAAACCCTTTCGTTTTATAAAATCAATTTACATATTGGTTACACCGAACAATCCAAATTCTATGGGTATTGTTGAAAGATTCCATTCTACAATTACAGAAATTTATAGAATCGCAAAGTATCAACATAAAATGACTGATGCGGCTTCGGTAATGACATATGCAATAATGGCATATAATAACACAATTCATTCAGCAGTTAATTTAACACCATTCGAAGTAGTTTTTGGTCATACCAATTCTACCAGTACTTTTGATGTAAATTTCGAGCATGTATACATGCAGCAGTTATTAAAAGAACACGCAAATAGGACTTCATTTTTATACAAATACCTTACACAGAAATTGACTAATGACAAACTAAATAGACAAAAGCCAGGGGAAATCCCTGAAATAAATGAAGGCGATGAGGTTTTCGCAAAATTAGTTAACAAAAGGCGAGGTAAAGATAAACCACGCTATGAAAAGGCTATAGTAACAATGCATAACAATATAGAACGTAACGTAGCACCAATCCAAGTAAGGAATAGGATTACTGCAGTACCTGTTATGAATATTAAAAGACCAAGTAAATAAGCTCATCGCAAACGCATTTCCTCTACTGATAACGCATTGATAATACAAAATATCTAAGTGTCAAAATGATCAGATGATAAATATAATTATTTTCGTATTTTTAATTTAACAATGTTTAAAATGAATTAATGTAATCACAAGTTTATATTTAAATTTTACTATAATTGCATTTAGTTATTATAATTAATTATACTATTGTATGGATCCTACAAAATGTATAATTACCTATGTAATAATGTTTAAGATATAATGTTTCTAATTGTATGCATTTATTTAGATTATTATTATACTGATTTTTATAGAAATAATTATTGTGTTAGATCATAATTATTGGGTAATACGGGTAATATTATAATTGTAGAAGTATTTTAATACATAATAAGGGTAAGATAAGTGGACCCATTTCATTGACATTACGTTAGTAGGAATGATCATTTTTATTCATTGAAATCTACCTTCAGTATATTTCAATCTAAGAACGGAGGAGTCATGTTGCCACATATTTAGAATACCTTTCCCCATCCATAAATTACCTGAATCCTTACGAGTTAATTTTACGATTAAATTCACATTCCTTCATATTAATAAATTATAAAAAATATTTAAATATTTAACCTTAGTCACTACTTATTACAAAGTTGCTATCTAAGGTAATAAAATATTTCCTAGAAAAGTGATAAATTAATCTTATCGTAGCACATTAGTAACGCTTTAGTCACGCATGACTGACTTTTAGGGGCAACGCAAATAGAAGACGGCGAGACGAAGGTACGGTACAGACACGGCGCAGATACGGTGCAGGCGCGATATCTGCGCAAACAGACGCGGGGACGGTACGGCACAGAGTATTATTATACAAGGTGCTATTTAGTGGAAATAACATTTAATACACCTCCTTTCGGTTTTTTTTCGAATACTAATTCCCTCCTTTTGTATCATTATAATTCCTATGTACAGTCGAGAGCACATCAAGTGTAACATTGCGCTACGAAAGCCGCCACTATTACAAGTGCAATAAAGGCGTGCTCAAGGTCAAACTGTATAGCTTGATGTGCTGTCGACTGTACTTATGTTTGCAATATGTAACCGCTATGTTTGCTATTTAACTACTTTAAAATACGAATAACATCGAAATACATAAATCAAATCATAATAAGTTAAATTACATCGGATTTTCATTAAAATCATGGATTAAGGCTGATTTACAAATTTGAACAGTTTAAAATATATCGCTACGTATCTTCGTTCATACTGTATATAATGCGAGACGCCGCTTGCGCCTACATCTGCTGGCGACGTGGCGGGGGGCGAGGAGCGGCGTGCCTGCGCCGTCCGCTTGCCGCCTTCAGTCACGAACAAAAGATAACGCAAGACGCACGTCGCTTCGTATACAGGATGCGTGACGATATTGAGTTTAATATTGAGTTTTGCGAGTTAATTGAGCAATACCCGAATATCTATGACTACACTAAGACAGGGTACAGTAACAGAAATGTGCAAGACAAAATATGGCAAGAAATAGCAATAAAAGTCGGTGCAACAGGTATGTATTTTATTTAAATTTTAAACATTATGTCTAGTCTGAAACGGAATCGGAGATCGTTGTGTTAGATATGTTGTAAGATATTCCCTGATATGGTAGGGATTTTCTCCCATTAATCGCATGTTAATGTTTGCTCCTATCAAATTATTTCTAAACCGTGGATTTGATTTTTTACCATCACATGTGCGAATTACGTTATGCAACACACACATTGCTTTTATAATATTATCAACATATTCTGGTTTGCAGCAAATAGGCGTGTAAAGTCCACCAAACTTTGACGCTAACATACCATAGGCACATTCTACTGACTTACGTGCCCTTGACAACCTGTTATTGTAAGCTCTTCTCTCATTAGTCAATTGATTTCGACCATATGGTCTCATAATATTTCTTTTTAGTGGAAAAGCTTCATCTGCCACAAAATAAAAGGGCACATTCTGTGTTTCTCCAGGCAAAGGTGTAGGGTTCGGTAAATCGAGATCGCCTAGATCCATAGCTTGTCCAAAAGAGCTAACTTGTAATACTCGCCCATCACTATTTCGGCCGTATTCACCAACATCTATAGTTAAAAAGAAACCATCTGCATCTACAACTGCTAACAATACAATAGAGAAATATCCCTTATAATTTATGAAAGTCGAACCCGAGTTGATGGGCGCTGTAATTCTAATATGCTGTCCATCTAAACTCCCAACACAATTCGGTAAATTCCAGAGAGTGTAAAACCGTTCAGCAACTTCTACCCATTTTTGTCGTGTAGGTACAGGCATATATTCCGGCTGTAGGCATTCCCACAAAACGCTAGAGGTTTCATGCACAATTTGCCGGACGGTACTGCCTCCTCTCAATACATATCCAGAAAGTGATGTAAACGAACAGCCATCTGAGTAGTATCTGTAACAAAAATAAAAAAGCAATAAGTATGTAACATTTGTGTGTTTAGATTGAGGTGCCACTTTTCGCATCGTAAAGTGGCTAATGGAGTTATTTAGTAGTAGTTTAGAAAATTTTGTAGAACGGATATTGGATTTTGTATTAGAATACTTCAAAAGTTAAATGAATATAAAGGTGGCACCTCAATCTAACAGTTTGCATTGAGGTGCCACTCAGAACTGGGAAAATTATGGATGAAATTTTATCAAAATTTTGTATTATTTTGTAGTACTCCAGAATTCTGGAGTACTACGAAATTTTGATGAAAACTCATCCATAATATTCCCAGTTCTGAGTGGTACCTCAATCCAAACAGATTGAGGTGCCACCTTTATATTCATTTAACTTTTGAAGTATTCTAATACAAAATCCAATATCCGTTCTACAAAATTTTCTAAACTACTACTAAATAACTCCATTAGCCACTTTACGATGCGAAAAGTGGCACCTCAATCTAAACACACATTGTAACTAATCTCCTTAAATATTTTTCAGCCCAAGAATGTAAAGAACGGTGGAAGAATATTCGATGTAGTTACAGCAAAAACAAGAAAAGGCTAGATTTGCCATCTGGATCAGGTGCAAAGACGATTAAAGAGTACTACCTTTCACCACATCTACATTTTTTAGACAATTACTTGAAGTCCCGACCAACCAAAAGCAATCTAAGCAAATATGATTGCACAGACGGTAATGATAGTGAAGAAGTCGATGAGACACTGTTTACTGGTCAACTAGCTTCTGAAAACACAAATTCGGATTCCATCTCCAATCAATCCACGCCAACACCGCCACTGCTACCACTATTAAATAAATCTAGGGCAATCTCTTTAAAAGATGTTAATAAATCAGCACATGAATATTTCAGTCAAAGAGCATTACAAATGAAGACCATACATAGAGCTGAGCCTGAAACAGACAGCGATCTAGCTTTTTTTCAAAGCATGCTTCCAGATATGAAATCAATGACACCAGCCCAAAAACGAAGATTTAAAATGGGCGTTCTCAATTTATCAGAGCAAATTTTAAATGACCCAGTACCTAGTTATCCTAGGACACAGCCGTATTATCCACGAACACCTTCTCGAGAGACAGATTATGATCCTAATGAAGGTGCAACCCAGCAGACTCTTACATCCAGAGCTAATACAAGTCCAGCACCTTCGTTTACCTCGACTCAGCAGACAGCTAAACATACTGCAGCAGCTAACAAAAATCCGGAAACTCAGCTGACTTTGATATCCGGAGAGTATATAAATCCAGCACCACCGGCGGCAGTGGCTGTAATTGAACAAATAGCTGGGCCTTCAAGACACCGAACTTATGATGAGAAAGCTTATTATCAACTCAGCATTTCAGAATATCAGCAAACGCGGACACCGGGAGCTTATGAAAGAGCACAATCCTTAGCACCTCCGGCAACTCCAACTACATTATGTTTGCCAATATTTTCACCAATAACTCCAGCTACACCTCACCCGAATCCAGAGACATCTATCCAATCTCATGAAGACGAAATAAGTGATTTTAATGAGAACTATCCAATGCCTTGAACTTTATTTATAAATGGCGTGCGACAGCTAGCTTGAGTAGTCATGTGCTGTCCCTGTCCGCATGCGCTGATTCTGTATTGTGAGATAAGGACAGCACATGATGACAGCTTGACAGATACTCAAATTAGCTGTAACACTGAGAGCAATTTATAAATACTAATTGTAGCAAAGATGCTAAACCAAAAACATTTTCAATGAATATTATCTTTTGATTTGTCATAACTGAATAAAAGTTTGATCTGTAAAAAATAGTTTCACTTACCTTAAAGTTATCAGTAGTCTTTCTTCAGGGCTGATTGGTTTTCTCCAATTTGTAACTTGCTTCCGAAGTCCTTCTCTTACTTTTGACAATACGATATGGTAACATTCCAGTGACATTTTATAAACTGTGCGAAAACGATCAGGATATTCATATAATGTTTCCATTATTTTATAGTACCTGTGCTCTTCTGCATTTCTCCACACTGGATGTATCCAATACCTTCTTGGTCTTTGCTGTAAATTAATAATCTGTAGCAAAGCCAGTGCATCTTCATCTTCGTCTGAAGAGGAATACATGTCTTATCCCGTCAATATCACGCTCTATAATGACTTAACTTGCCGTATCGTCCCCGCGTCTGTTTGCGCAGATATCGCGCCTGCACCGTATCTGCGCCGTGTCTGTACCGTACCTTCGTCTCGCCGTCTTCTATTTGCGTTGCCCCTTACGAGGCGTTTTACGACTTAGGTTTTACGACTCAAGCCGAGATAACAGAAGCTCCCCCTCTCAACGAACAAACACTTTTCTAATATAAAAGCCCTTGCATCATAGACCAGCATCATTCCTAGTAGCGCCGTCGATTAGTCTACATTACTTGTAATTAAATTAAGTTGAAAGTTAATATAGAGTTACAACCATAATTGAAGTCTACACTTATTCCGCGAATCCTTGACCCGCTAGACCACGACTAAAACTTAACTACGTAGCACATAAGAAATACTTCATTACTATTTCTGATCTCCAACTCAATACATATCTGTTTCAATTCTTATCATTAGTTTAGTTATAATATTGTGTTAAATAAAATAAAAATATTTTTTAAATTCAGTCTACCACATAACATAAATGTACAACGCACCACAGAAATTAAAATACAAGAAACAAACGATTTGAAGCCAATATCTGACGAAGAAGAACTTGACGCCTTTGAAGATCAGCTCAAAGATCCAGCCATGGTGTCAACATCTATACTAATATATAAAGCTGAAGAGTTTATTTGTTTGCTTGAACGCGCTAATCTTAGGAACTACTGGTCCGATTTGAAAAATTCTTTCAGTGTTAGATAGCCCATTTATTGAGGAAGGCTATAGGCTATATATCATCACGCTACGCGGACGAAGTCGCGGGCAGAAGCTAGTTGAAAAATAAACTGGCAGTAGTTTGTGGAGTTGAAAAAGGACGAGGGAGCAACGCTTACACATTAGTGGACGTAATGTTCACATCTATTTTAAAGTTTACACTCGGACATTCAATTTTTTTTTGATCTAGTACATGATTCGGACAAAATACTAAAACTGAATGCGATTTTTTTTTTAATATTATGCGCCATGCGGTTATGAGGTTCATCTAGCGTTAGCGAATATGAAGTACAGCAGAAGCCCTGGTGAGGACGGCATTACCACCGAAGCCTTGAAAGTTGGGGAACAAGTTCTCTTACCCAAAATAACCAACCTATTCAACACAATTTTACAGACCGGGGTATTCCCAGATCGTTTCTGTCATTCCAATATTATATTACTACACAAGAAAGGAGATAAATCGAACCTATCGAACTACAGACCCATTAGCCTTGTTTCGCACCTTTACAAGGCTTTCATAAAAGTCATAGAATACAGAATCTCAGGAAAATTAGACCAACATCAACCTGCAGAACAAGCTGGTTTCCGTCCTGGCCTGTCTACCACCGACCACCTCCACACGCTAAACCAGATAATTGAAAAACATTACGAATATAATCTCCCACTCTATGTAGCCTTTATAGACTATTCAAAAGCATTCGACAGTCTACACCACAGTTCAATATTCCAGGCCCTAGAAAACCAAGGGATTCACAATAGATACATAAATATTTTAAAAAACATTTATCGGAACAGTACCGCATCAATCAGGCTACATAAGACCGGAACATCATTTCCAATACAGAAAGGGGTCAAACAGGGAGACCCGCTATCTCCAAAACTTTTCACAGCCACTTTAGAGGAAATTTTTAGATCCCTAGAGCCCAACTGGAGGGAGAAGGGCATTGTCATGGGCGACAGAAGGTTATCAAACCTTCGATTCGCCGATGACATTGTCCTCTTTTCCTCCTCGTCAGAAGAACTCAGCTCGATGATTAACGACCTCAACACCGCAAGCCTCGAGGTGGGACTGAAGATGAATATGTCAAAGACCAAACTCATGACAAACAGCACTAAGCGAAGACTAGAGGTTGATGGGATAGAGATTGAATATGTCCATGAGTATATTTATCTTGGCCAATTAGTTTCTTTCCAGGCGCGACAAGATAAAGAAGTTGCACGTCGCACCGAAAGTGCCTGGAAAAGCTATTGGTCAATGAAACATCTAATGAAAGGTGACCTTCCTCTTACCCTTAAAAGAAAACTCATGGACATGTGCATTCTCCCCATCCTCACGTACGGTGCTCAAACTTGGTCTTTGACGGAACATCAGAAGTCCGCGCTCGGGGTTTGCCAGCGAGCCATGGAGCGTAGTATCTTAGGAGTCAAGTTAGCAGACCGCATCCGAAATAGCATACTGCGCTCCAAAATTCAAATCGCTGACGTTGGTCATAGGGCCGCCACTCTAAAGTGGAACTGGGCCGGACATGTGTGCCGCATGTCTGACGAATTGTGGGCTAAACAAACGACAAGGTGGAGTCCACAAGGCGTAAGACGACGTGGGAGGCCCAGGCGGAGATGGCGGGACGAACTGGACTCCTTTTTGGGAAATTGGGCCGATAAAGCAATGCACCGAGAGGAGTGGAAGGAGGGAAGGGAGGCCTTTGCCCTGCAGTGGGACAAACCGGGCTTATAATAATAAATAATAATAATGCGCCATGCTGAAACTAAAAATAAAATGAAGTTGTTGCGTGCTTCATCTAGTAAATCTAGACCGAAACGTAGAATGCATAAGAAAACTCGATACCAATAAGACTCGTACGAACGAAATCTTCCTTCGGTACGGTGTGCCCAAACGCCAGATATGCGACAATGGACCACAATTTGTGAGTGCTGTAATGCAACAATTAACCTATTGTATGCGAATTCAGCACACCTTCACAATAGTGTATCACCCAGCAGCAAACCCGGTGGAAAGGAAAACAGAGACTTAAAGACACAACTGGCGATTTTAGTAAAAGATGACCATGGGAGTTGGAGTGATAAGTTACCCAGCATACGGTTTGCGATGAATATCGCAACTTGCCTCACTACAGGACATACGCCAGCGTATTTAACATTTGCACGAGAACTGCGTACTCCGGATGACAATACTCACGATTTTCATCAGATTTTACTGTCTGAAAACTTTGTGCCTGAAATAACACCGAAGTTACTACTTCTGGCCAACACGCTGAACAAGGCTAGAGATGTCAGAGAAATTTAGAAGAACGCAGGAAGAAGATGGTAGATCAAGGACGTAGAGAAGATCCCGGTTACACTCCCGGTGACCTGGTAATAATAACTACCCATCCAATAAGTAATGCTGCGCGTGGAATAAGTGCTAAATTCTGTCCTCGCTGGGATGGTCCTTATCTAATCCTAGCACGTCTTGGTGCTTCATCTTATCTGATTTAAGATCCTACCACTCTTTGTTAGCTGGCTTTTAACAAAGGCTACGAAAATATATAAAAATTGCTCAACTTGTAAAAATATACAAGATAGTGACAAAGTGGAAACTACCACAAATATATAAAAATACTAGCTTCTGCCCGCGCCTTCGTCTGCGTGGACTTCAGATAAAAAGTATCTCTGTGCCAATTTTCATCCAGATCCGTTCAGCCGTTCTGGCGTGAAAGAGTAACAAACATCCATCCATCCATCCTCACAAACTTTCGCATTTATAATATTAGTAGGGTGTGAATACAGTGATAAAACTTGGCTGTGTTATCCCACTAAGAAAGCGTTTAATTTGTTTGCACAAACAGAGAATATTATCTCTCAAAATATTGAAAAACTGTTCCAACAAAAAGAATTTATTAGAATATATAAAATTAATATATTCCATAAATTTAAATGTAACATTCATAACATGCCACTTGCACAAAGAAAATATTATTAGTTGTATAATGCAAAAGACTGCAATGTTTCACATATTTACATGGTGTAAAAATATTAATGGGAAAAGAATTAAATTTTGACAATAAAGATAATATGCAAGTGCCTTTGAGAGGCATCTTTGAGAGGCAAAGTAACTTGCCTTTCAATTGATGTTACTGACGTCACCTTTAAGACGTACATTAAGAATGTGAAGGCAAATTTTGACATGGCAGGTGGTACTCGCGGTGGCTTAGAGGTCATAGCGTCTGGCGTACCTAGCCAGAAGACGCAGGTTCGAATCCTGCCTGCGAGTCGAATTTTTCCTTCACTAAAATAACTAATTGTTTAATTGTTAAATGTTTTTAATTAGCCCTTGCATTTTCTGTCTACAATTAGCCTAGTTGACTATAAATACGGTCATAAAACTATAATGTATTTTGCTTGGGCTTATTTTTTGTGTTCCGTACAATGTAACCGTACAACTAAATAAATTTGACAGTGCTATGTTCTGTAAATTTTCATCTTTTAATTGTGGAAACCTCCCAAGTAACACAAAACAACATTATAAGAAGCGTACAACAGCTTGGACTTACGTGTAAAGCAGTATATGAGCAGCATATGTAGCACTATATCAGCCGTATAAAAGTTTATAAGTGTCTTATAAGCTCAATTTGTGCCCAAAATAATACGGCTTTGAGCATTATTAAATATTATTAGTGCCGCTAACCAGCGTTTATAATGTTATTGAAGACAGACATTAGTAAAGTTGTTAGACAGCATATTCTAATCATTAGAATTATCATAATCATTGATTTTCAAACTAAGGGGCGCGCCCCACTACGGAGGCGCGAAGACATGTACAGGGGGGCGCGGGCGCGGGCGGCGGCGGTTATCACTCCGATCGCCCGCGCATACCTACCGCACGCACCTCACTCCCCGCATCGGACGCGCCAAGCGAATACGTGAACTTTTGTTGCAAAAACAAACAAGCGACCTGCTATTATTGTGTATTAGAGTAGTGACAGTGAACGGTTATTTCTGTTGTTTCGTCATGAGTTCGGCGAAAAAACGCAAATATAATGATGATTATATTAAATACGGTTTTGTTTCTATAAATAAAAGTGGTATCGACCAGCCGCAGTGTGTCATTTGTTATGAAGTATTGAGCAATGATGCCATGAGACCATCCCGTCTGGAACGACATTTGTCAACAAAACACAGTGCTTTAAAAGACAAGCCGAAGGAGATCTTTGCTTCAAAAGTTGCAAGTTTGAAGCGCATGAAATTGGATAGTACTGGATCCTTTCGCTCAGTCATCTGAGAAAGTGCTCGAAGCTTCATATGAATTGTCACTACTCATTGCAAAAGCCAAAAAAAGCCATACTATCGGTGAAACTCTCGTCAAACCCTGCTTATTGAAAGCAGCTGATATCGTTCTTGGACCAGAAAGTAAACAAAAATTTTCACAAATACCTCTTTCTGATAACAGTGTGAAACGTCGCATTGATGATATGGCTGAAGATATACAAAATCAGGTAGTGGAAGCCGTGAGAGAATCAAGTTTTTTTGCAATACAGTTGGATGAGAGTACGGATGTTGCGCAATGTTGTCAACTGCTAGTTTTTGTTCGATACATACAAAACGAAACAATCAAAGATGAGTTGCTGTTTTCAACAGAGTTAACGACAACTTCGAAAGCAATTGATATAATGACGGCATTCTCTGAATTCTTTGATAAACATGAACTGTCATGGAAAAAGTTGATAGATGTATGCACAGACGGCGCTCCGGCAATGCTTGGATCTCGTTCAGGATTCATACAGTTGGTCAAAGAAAAAAATCCATAATTACAATTCACTGTTTCTTCTATTTCACCCAGAATTGGAAACATTGTCAAAAATATGCAATCATCCTTCACTCATCCGTCACATTGACTCTTCATATGTACAAGTGTTTACAAATGTGTAAAAACAGTATTTTTATAGTAAAACACCTAAAAATATATTTTTGAACTTTATTAATCTTATTTTATTTTACAATTGCTCGACGAGCCCACTTGCTGCTACTTGCTGGGACCAAGGGCATATTCATTTTAAACAGTAGGGAGGCGCGATACTTATAAGTTTGGGAACCCCTGGAACGTCTAAAAAAATGCTTTTTACATTAGAATCTAATGTAAAAAAATTAGACGTTAGTACAGCTTTTTGAATCACAATGCCAAAGTTACGTTTTATTCTAAAAACTTATCGTAACTTAGGGGTCATCCATAAATTACGTCACACGAATCTCATGATTTTTTGCCCCTCCCCCCGTTCTTGTCACAGCTGGTCACATTTGTGAGACTCCGCCCTCCCTAGTGTGACGTCACATATTTTGCAAATTTCTGTATTAATATTAATATGTTGCAAATTTTGAAACCTTCTTTCTGTATTTTATGGTACCTAAAATTTGTCTATAGTGTAAATAAAAGAAATCAAAGGGTCTAGGCGGTCGGCGGGTAACACTAGTAAGTAGTGCGAGTGGTCGACAAAACAAATGGTATCTTGTATCTTGGTATCCAAAAGCGGCGGTAGCCTAATGGCTAGGCCGCAGGACTTGCGATCATGTGGTTGCCGGATCGAAACCCACCCATTGCACTACCGACGTGAACCCACTCGTAACACAAGCATTTAGCTTTAGCACGAGGGGTTAATAAGAATACTAGTAATGTGCGACCCACATTGCTAAACCTTTAAAAAAATATTTGCTCAGATATAGTTGTACTTTATGTTTTTAAGGTTGTCGTAAAGTAATAGTTTAAAGTTCGTGTTAAGTTAACACTTAGGTTATAATAGATATTGAAATGTGACGTCACAAAATTTAGGACCCCCTCCCAACCCCTTGTCACACAATGTCACACTTCGTCAACCCCCTCCATCCCCCTTAACGTGTGACAGAATTTATGGATGGCCCCTTATGTCCGATTTTATTATTTCGTTTAGTGCAATGGTGTTGTGCTACCCTTTACAGCGTCCATGGTCCGTCAGTCTGTCCGTGACCATGGACGCTGTAAAGGGTCCGAAACGTCGGGATTTGTATTGTATTTGATACTAATATATCGCGATATAATCCGTAAAGTTGTTTTATTTCAATAAGATCAATTGTATGCCAACTCTTATTAGCATCTGTCAATTTACTTAGTTTAGATACTGACTACTGTAATCAGCTAAAACTAATCATTCCACAGGATCCAGGATCATATTGTAGCGACCGCAATCCGCTACCACAAACGCTTTCGCTTATTGCAGTGTCGGACCGAGGTCTAAAATCACACCACCCTATGTCATATCGGGTGATGTTACACGCGCCGCCGTAAGCGCCGCCTAATTGCATATGGCCACAAGGCGTAGACATACGTGAATCGGCTTAATTTGTGGAACATTAAAACCTTTTTTCTGGAAAACCTTCAACGAAAAATGTTCAAATAAAATATATGTTCTTCTACATGATACTAAGCACGTCCTCCACGCTTCAAAAAATAAGAAAAACCATTCGAAATTCCTTATATAAATACACAAAGTAGCCTCTGATTTTGAACGTTATCACCATTTTTCTTCTAAACGTCTTCGTTATTAATATATTAGATTATACACTGGTCATCAAAAAAATCGACCCACCCACTTTTTTTCAATATTAACCGATTCTTTCACAGATAAACTGTTTCACATGTTTATTTTTTGTTTTGAGGGTCGATATGATGATTGAGTTCTTGTTTGCCATAAATCTTACTGCACTTGAAGGTACTTAACAATGTTTTTACACAGAAATACTGTTGAGTGCTGATTTGACGGTTTTACATGGGAACGAATCGGCTCATTGTTCCAGTCAGAATCGGACTTTTCTAGGGATTGGGTGTTAATGTCGTGAAGTTTAATTGTTGAGGCTGTAGTTTTGACTAATTTTGTCTAAAAATAATGGATACCACTGAAGCTGAGGCGGCCCAACTTTGCTGCAACAAGGCTTAAGTCAACGTGTAGTCGCCAGGAGGTTAAATCTCAGCCGTTCTGCAGTTCGGCGAGTTTACCAAAGGTTTCTGGAGACTGGGCAGTATCGAAGAAGATCTGGATCTGGAAGACATAGGGTGACAACTCAAAGGGATGACCGCTTTATAGTGGTGTCAGCTTTACGAAATCGACACCTTTCTGGCGTTGATCTCCAGCGACGCTTACGTGAAGATCGGGGTGTGGCTATAAGTGACAGTACTGTAAGGAGGAGACTTCGTGAACAGAATTTAAGACCACACAAGCCAGCAACGGGGCCACAATTGACCACAGCTCATCGACAAGCCAGACTTCAATTTGCGCAAAATCACGTCAACTGGTCTATAGGCCAATGGGAGTCAGTTCTTTTTAGTGATGAGAGTCGGATGACTTTATATGGTTCAGATGGCCGTCGTAATGTCATGCGACGACCAGGTGAACGTTATGCCCAGTGTTGCATAAGAGAAACAGTGAGTTACGGTGGCGGCTCTGTGATGTTTTGGGGTGGTATATCTTTAACCGGACGTACGGAGCTGGTTTTTATAAGGAATGGTGCTTTGACCGCGGCACGCTACATCACCGAGATATTGGAAGACCACGTGGTGCCATATGCCGGCTATATTGGAGAAAACTTTGAGTTAATGCATGATAATGCCCGACCACACGTAGCGCGTATTGTCACCGATTATCTTGAAGAAGTTGGCATTCGGGTTATGTCATGGCCAGCAAGAAGCCCTGATCTTAACCCTATAGAGCACATGTGGGACACGCTAAAACAAAAAGTTAGAGCCCGAAATCCAGCCCCTATAACGTTGGAAGACCTGGAAATCGCCATCAGGGAAGAATGGACACGAATCCCTCAGGAGACCATCAAAACCTTGATCAGGTCACTAAAAAGGCGAATGCAGGCCGTCATTCGAGCAAGAGGGGGGAATACTCAATACTAAACTGGAACAATTGTGATCACAGCACTTCAGACTGAAAAATTAGAGCGTGTTTAAAATTAATTAAAAACAGTGTAAAACCATAGTGTTTAACTTTATAGTGAAAAATTCAGGCTTTTTTACCTTTTTCAGGTTTTTTCCGTGTGAAAATTAGTGTAAATAAACCAGACAATTTAAACATATCGGTACTAAACCATTTTGATTAGTTTAGTTGAAGAAAAAATGTGATTTGCGGAAAAACTGCAGGTGGGCCGATTTTTTTGATGACCAGTGTATAATGCCGACGGAACCCTCGGCTTCTTTTTGCAAAAAAGTTTCGCAATTATTAGTAAACATTTTTTTTCTTAATCGATACTCGCAAAGCGCGTGGGGTACCCCTCCGTCGCCTAGTAAATCAGTGCGGGACGAGATGTAGTGCTGAACGGACCTGTGACACTTTTTCGCGCAGTTTTTGTCTATGCAGAAGAAATGGGTGACAATAAAAAGACATAAAAAGCGTAACTTGAAAATCTATACAAATATATAAAGCTGAAGAGTTTGTTTGTTTACTTGAACGCGCTAATCTCAGGAACTTCTGGTCCGATTTGAAAAATTCTTTCAGTGTTAGATAGCCCATTTATTGAGGAAGGCTATAGGCTATATATCATCTACGCGGACGAAGTCGCGGGCAGAAGCTAGTAAAATATAAGAGGAGATTACAAAGGATAAAATGGTAAGTACCATGTATTTACCTTTTAATATATTACTTATTACATAATACGACAATACTAACATTCAGTCATACCTACTCATGGTAGGACCTCGTAAACAAAAGCGTAAAGGCACTATCCGACGTTCTGACGGTTTATGGAAAATAACCTTACCTTGATTGAAATAGAGTCTATTTTCGCTAAAATGTTGAGTATAGTTATGCTTTATTTTGCCTAAAAAAATAGAATATTTCAATAAAGGTATGTTTTATCGCATAATTTAGATTATAACTATAGGTGTTTGTTTTATTTGAACGTATACAATTTTTGTAAAAAGGATTGATGAACATATTTGTATTGCCAAAGTAATAAAAGAAAGGTGCGCTCAACTTTGCGTCAATATAACTTATTACATGCAATAAAGTTGTTATACAGGATGAGTTTTTCAAGTGGTAATAGATGTTGACATCCGAAACAATAGGAAATATCATAAAATTATCAAAATTGCATCGGGACCTTATATTATGAAAACTTATATTACGCCTTTTTTCAGTTCCACCTCCAATGAATTGTTGTCACCCAGAGAACTCCATGTGCAAAAAAAAAAAAAAAGAAATAGAAAATTATGGAGAAAATAGGTATGTGTGTACAGTATATGATGCCTAATCTAAATATTTATCTATACTCTATATAGACAACATCCTAAATACTACTTCATAAATAAAGAACACAATTGGTATTACCGAGTCCAAGGGCAACTTCATATCACCAAAAAGGAAAATGTCTCTTTGCGTTATGGTCTGGTGAAGATATACCAATCAAAACTGAGATAATAGTCAAAGATGATGCGTTTTGGAAAACAAAAATGGAACCCAAACTGTCACGGTTTTATACTGAGTGTTATAACTAATTCCGACAACAACAACAAACTAATTCTTAGTTGATCCGCGGTTCCGTTGTGGGTGTCCGTTCCTATGTCAGGTCGTAACTACTTAGTATGTATGAATGTATATTCATACATACTTACATACATACATAGGTACAGGTCAAACACACAACCCTCCTTTTGGGCTTCGCCGCATTCGGGTAAAAAAAATAAGCCTTTTTTGAGAATGTCAAACAACTTCCAAACTCATATTCATATATTCCCTTTAATATAAACTTCATTTTGACAGAAATCATAAAAGTAAATTAAATCAAAAAGATTGAATAAATGATCACTGACGTCGACAGCGCGGCGATCGGCGGCGAAATAGTTTTCGTAGTTATACCCAGGGGGTGCGGCCAGGACGCGGGGCATTTTCATCGTTCACGCCCACTTGAGCAAGGTCAGCGGCGTATATCCTACTCTTAAGTAGGCGTTGCTAAGTGCACACTATTAAGATGGTCGCATGCGCATCCTTTGTCTTACGTGTGACGTAACATGATGGCCGACTGTTAGTCTTTTGTTTTATAATCAGCGGCCATGTTATGGGCGTCACAACTCATTAGTAAAAAAGTGCCAGGCGCGAACCTTTATTATTTTTAATTGTGATTTGTAAATTAGTATAAATACCGCGTCTTAATATTGTATCGAGACACTTCTGCCTTGCTTAAGCTACCTTGCGCTTGTTATATTAGAAGCTTATTTCGTTATTTATTTTGTATATTTTATTGGGTATTTTATGTGCATATTATAAAGTAAATCTTTAGTGTTTAAAGTAATAAATGTAAAGTGTTAAAGTCTTCAAGTTTAGTTTATTTACTAGTTTTCCCAAGTTCGATTCCCGTGCATAGAACTGTTAGGTAAGCAGCTAAGCCCTCATCTGCTTAGTCGCTTTAATATTATTGATTGATGTATAAATGTAATTCCGGTGCAAAAAATATGTTATGTAAATAAAGTTTATTTTCATATATATTTTTGGTGTTTTATAAAATAAGGTGAAGAGATGCAAGGATGAACCAGGACTTTACAAGAGATTTTAGCGTTGAACTAATATAACTATACAGATACTGATTAATTTCAAATTATAAAACTATACTCTCTCTCGTCTATACTAAGTCGTCAGACAGGAAATGCCGGCGCCATCTAGTAAAAACAAATATGTAAAACGACTTGTAAAAGTGTCTTTTTAAGATCTATTTACAGAAATAAATATCATTTATCATCCTTCTTTCACGTTAAAATCCCTTAAGTTTTGTCTCGATTCACCTCTGTGTCTCTGTTCACCCCATTTACCACTTACAAATAATAAATTAATATGCCTACATACTGACAGCTACGTACCTACGTATAGATCTATCGTACCTATCTATAATTATATCTAGCTACTAGCTTCTGTCCGCGACTTCGTCCGCATAGCGTGATGATATATAGCCTATAGCCTTCCTCAATAAATGGGCTATCTAACACTGAAATAATTTTTCAAATCGGACCAGTAGTTCCTGAGATTAGCGCGTTCAAGCAAACAAACAAACAAACTCTTCAGCTTTATATATTAGTATATAGATAGATTCAAAATTTCAACTATGAGCACCAGGTGAAGCTACTTTCTAAGGCATATTTTTTTCATTTGACATACCGTTCTATATCCAAATATACATAAGTACATATTAATCTATGGGTCGGTTGAGGAGTGTCCTGGTCGGCCATTGACCCCTCCCATCACGCCCGTGCAGCCGTCGCCGTTCGCTTCACCCGATGGTAGACGACGGCTCCCGAACAGTTATGTATTACCATACTCCACATGCGCGATAAGAATTTCTTACATTGTAATAATCGATTTTTACAGTTTTGTTAAGTATAATTTATTGCCTGGTACAAATCCATTAATGGTCATAAAACAAGGGATGTTGTGTTTATTAGAAATAGTGACTTTCCTGTTAATATTATCCGATTATTTACGAGCTGTATATTTCTTACTCTTCTAAAAACTATTTAAACCTTATAGTTTCTAGCATTACTAGTGCAGGCATTGGCTTGGAGCAGTTACAAGGATTGTGTATAGTGATGAATCTTCTCACAATGACAAACAATCAACGGGAAACGATCAATGGGAAAAAACTGCACACCAAGTTATGGAAGCTGCAGCAGATCGCGAAAGACTAGCTGCAATAGAAGAAGGAAGGGTTAAAAACGGAAAAGCTGTCATTGACGTCATAGCTGATGGTCTAAGCGCTCGTACAAAAGTAACTGTGCTGCACTTTTTGGAGCGGCAGCCATAGTCAGTAGAAAGTTCGGAGAAGTTCTATTCTTAGGAGTAAGGAACAAGTACTGCTGTATCTGTGCCCGTGTATAGAATTAAGATATAGCTCCAAGCGACCATAAATGTTTTAAAAATGTTACTGGTTGTTCATCTGGCATGGAAGCTGAAATAATAGCAGATGGCTTCAAAAATCAGTAAAAACGTATAACATCATATATGGAAGATTGATCGCAGATGGCAATTCTAGCACTTACTCAAAGATCCTCGAAGAAAGGCCATACAAAGATATTACAGTGAAAAAATCTAATTTAGGTACCACATTTTTCAACAAATTAGTCGTCGTTAACAAAGATACAAAATTCCCACTATCTATGAGAAAAATGCTTACCACACAAAGAATACTTCATCCATTAGGAAAGTCATTTGGTGTGCTATAGTCCACCACGCTAGCCTAATGGCCGGTTTACACGGGCTTCGTAGCTAAGCGCTTAGTACTTGTCACTAATACAAATCCTCATGTTTAAACACGCTGATTAGTGCTTAGTATAGTGTTTGTCTGTGTATTTACTAAGCGACAAGTCGATACCCCCACCACGATTTACTAAGCACTTGTCGCTTGCTGACCGTGCGTAAACAGCTCGACAAGTTAGTAACAAGTTGTACTGGGAAGTGAAACACATGTTTATTTACTTATGTATTTTTTGTGATCATGGCTGCGGAAAGGTGGATTTCGGAAACAATAAAGTTCATTCAGGAATTTAAATCCTATGAATGTTTACGGAACCACAAATCGATTTTATATAAAAATAAACTCGCAAAAGATGCTGCTTACCAGAAAATCGTTGAAGAGATGAATATTGCTGGTTTTGGAGTGCCTGAGGTGAAAAAGAAAATGAGAACACTTCGGTCAACCTATTACCAGGAAAAGAAAAAAAAAACGAAATTCAATGCGATCAGGGGGCTTACTACGAGCTCTTAGAGCAGGACAGAAATTAAACTGCCCGTCTTTTTTGTACTATGACATTCTATTAGCAGGCCTGCGGCAGGCCTACTTTGACGTTTATAAGAATCGTTTTTTTTGTATAGACTTTTCGTACCATGACGCGTTATCTGACGGCAGCAAAGCGTCTTTTCAACGTCTGCTAAGTCAAAAAAGCCATCTTGCTAAATTTACTAAAGTGTGAACTTATTCAAAATTGTCTTGTCATATAAATTGATATTCAAGGTACTTGAGTACTTGAGCGAACCTGCGAAGTGTGTGTGACCGTTAAGATAAGAAAATTCCAAGTTAGGAAGTTGATGGTAAATGGCAAAATGCTAATAAAATGAGTGTGACTATTCAAGTGTCTAAGAATAAAAAAAATCTATTTTTGTAGATGTGCGATGACTAAGAAATATTTAAATATTTGGAGTCTGAATATCGTATGGAAAAAAGGAACCAACGGCGGCTTACAAGGGAAATTAACCATTTTGATTTGAATGAAAGGGAATTTATGAATCAATTTAGGTAAGACTAACAGGTCTGTTGGTCTCTGTTGGTATCTGCGATACAAGCCCCGAGCTTAGTGCAGTAACCACCGCAAAACCATTCTGTGTATTTTATTTGAAATAAATTTTGATTTGATTTGATTTGATTTGATATAGATAAGTACCCATTATTACAGAAAACTCAATTATTTATAAATTCATACTTTATAACATTTTTTACTTTTAAGGTTATCAAAAGATTTGCTACATCATTTGTGTCAGGATTTGGAACCTATAATAAAAACTAATCCTCATAGATCAAGTGATTTAAGCTTGGAGACAAAGGTGAGTTGTTTTAGTCACTTTTGTAGTTATGTTAACTTTATTTGCAACTAATGTAAATAAAGTTTGATGTGTTGTTGCATATAATCTACACAGAGTACTATAGGTACTTTATACATGAAACTACTTCAGAAGTTATATTTAAGATTTTTATTTTACAGACACCCAATGTAATGTAATCATTACTTTCCATAAAAAAGGTTATATTTAATGTTTGCAGGTATTAACAGTAATCTATGTTTATGCACATGGGTCATATCAAAAACCCACTGGGAGTGCTCAACAAGTTGCCCAGCAAACAGTGTCTGCAGTATTGGCAGAGGTTACTGCTGCCATTAACAATATAGAAATTAGAAATAAATATATAAAATTTCCCCAGACTGCTGCCGAGCGAGATGCAAATAAGTTAAGGTATTATTATTTATTAATTTTAATTAAGATACCTAGCTAAATGGCTTAAGATACAAAATGTTTCCATACAATTGTAGCGCCCTACTGTTACATGTATATGTCACAATTTATAGATTTATATAAGAATATTAAATAAATTCAATAACATCTAAAATTAAATAAATAAATTAACTACCTAATTAGAATTATATAAAATCTAAAAAATATTTACAATAAATGTCTAATAGTAAATTTCCATGTACAAACAGACAATCTTAAAACTTTATTAGTAGTTAGCTAATGAGCAACCGAGCGACGTTTCCATTGTTCTCGCACCGGGCTGATACCGGTCGAATCACTACGTCACGGAGACGTCGCTCGCTGGTACCGGCCGGCGCACGCGCGCACACAATGCCGTACGCATTGACGACCGCCGCTTGCTACTAGCCTACTCAAAAGCTTCGCCGCGCTAAGTTTATATTCGTGTTTAGTACTTTCGCTTATTGCCTATGAACTGTTCTATCATCTTTCTTTTCATCACTCCTTATTTCTATGGAACTCTTGTGTGTGTGAACTATTGTGCCTTTGCAATAAACTGTTTCTTATTGACTATTACGGTTAGAACTTTGTTTATTTCTACACCTCCCACATATCACACTATGCTTGCATAAACTACACAATTATAAATTAATGTTACCAAATTTTGTTTGCAGATTTTATGAAAAGTTTGGTTTCCCAGGAGTAATAGGCTGTATTGATGGGACTCACATAGCTATAGTTAGACCTAATGAACATGAGGAAAGGTATTTCTGTAGAAAAAAATATCACTCTTTGAATGTCCAATTAGTAAGTGAATCTTATTTATTTTATTCATCTTATAAGTACTTAAATTATTGTAAAACATATTAAAGTATAATAAAAGTCAATTTAATATGCTAATACCTGTTAATACAGGCTACTGCAAAACGAAAAAAATACAATTAAGGGTATTTTTAAATTCATCGTCCAAGTCAAACTCAAAATGTTTTATTTCAATTAGACCATTAAAAAAGGTACTTATGAAAAGTCAAAACTAGTTGCACGGTTCCAAAAAGTGGGTCTCATGGAGAAGAGCCAGCAAGAAACTCCATAGATACTCTTTTTTAATAAAAGTAATCACAATTACAATATTAAGCTTTACAAATAGTGATTTTATCATTGATCAATATCATTATACATTATAAATTTAAGAATTTTATTATACCAACTTGCTTACTTCTTACTTTCAGATTTGTAATGCTGACATGGAAATAATTTGGTCTCATCATCCTCCGAGACCTCATTTAGAGAATCTAAGCACTACATAGGCATTATGGCTTTTAGGTAAAATATTGTAATTAAAAATATACAATATTAATTATGTTAGATAATGATTTCTGAAATCCAGTTGTATTATATACTTATTATACCGGAATGCTTTTTATTCAGTGCGCAAACTTTGACAATTGAAACTTAAACGAATTTTATTAAACACCAATTTGTTATTTTGATATGTCTTAGTACAAATTATCGAAGTTATCGTTAACGAAAGATGTTTACTTTGAAACTGATTTTATGGTTACTCGCTAGCGCACGGCAAAGCGCGCGCGCCTTAGTACCTACATCAGCTGTGCGCTCGTTCGAACCGCCTGCGTAGGTATGGCGCGCGGCGACTATCTGTCTAATTTCTATGATAGATTTTCAACGTTAATACAAAGCAATAAGGTTCATGTTTAATTTGACAAAAAAAATGCCATTACATTAAAAACTTTTTTAAGTTATTTGAAAAGTAATTCCAATTTATCTTTCATGCTTAGGCTTAGGACCATCAGAATGCAGAAAATGAATCATTATAATCACGTAATACAGATTAATGTAAGACAAAATTTCCAAACCGCGTACTGGCTCACACCGAAGCGACGAGCTGCATCGTTGGTACTTGCTCTTGGGTCTCGCTCGAAGAAATCCTTTGATTGGCGGCTAAAATAGTCCTCTCATTAGAGACCGCGGGGTTATGTTACGGGCTCGCATTCGAGGCACGCACTCTGCGGCATACAGTCTGCGAGCTGCCCGCAAGTTTTCACCACTAAGAGATACACTCGCACCATTTCGTAAAACTCACGGTTACTAAACTCTGACATCGTGCGTGACCGGTCACAGTACGAAATACGAAACTCGGGCGGCGGCGGCGCCGGGATCGCGCGGGAAAGCGATACACACGTCACAGGCGCGTGCGACGAGCAGACTGCCGGGCGGCGGGCGCGCTACCCCATCCCCGCTGCCACCCCCGCGGGTTCACCCCCGCTGACACCGGCGCGTGAGTCGGCTGGCGCACGTGCCTATTGTTATTATTGCGAATAGATATGTGTCCATATTTTGCTGATTTCAAGCCGGATAAAAATTAAAAAAAAAGTTTTGAACTAATAATGGGAATGTGTTCTATTACTCATACTGAACTACCAAAATTTTTTTGCGCACTGCTTAAAAAATGACCCTGTATATTAGTATTATGTAGTACTAGTATGGGCCAAAGAAAACAACAACAAAAGTGCAATGGCTTACAATCACTGAAGTATTAGTAATTAATTATCTACATTTTAGGATAAATTAGTATTCAGTTCTAAGATTATGCAGTATTAACATCTGCACAGGCATCATAAATAATTATTAGTACTAACTATAACATAAATAAACCAGAACAATATAGCCTCACATTGAACTTCATTTTAAATTATACTTTCTTTACAATTAAACATAGTGTTGTTTATTAAAAATAGAATATTAATAAGAGAAAACAATAATAAGTAATATTTCCATCTGTTTTTTTTTTTCAGGAGATTCTGGGTATCCACTCAGAAAAACGATGATGACACCAATTTTGAATGCAGTACCAGAATCTCCAGAAGCCTACTACACAGAGAAACATGTCCAAACCCGGAACATTATTGAGAGGACAATAGGAGTACTGAAGGCTCGATTTAGATGTTTATTAGTCCATCGAGTGCTACACTACCAACCACATGTAGCTGGTTGTATTGCAAATGCCTGTGTGATTTTACACAACATTTGTAATGCAGCCAATTTATATATATGAGGTACAACGAGAAGCCTTCATGCAATCTGCATATTTGCCTGTAGCTTCAACTCGTAGACAGAACCAAGAATTGCAGATTGGTATTGCTACAAGGCAGGATCTTGTTGCGCGCCTCTGGCAACTGCGTCAGGGTCACGTCTGAAAAAATAATGTGTTGATTAATGTGAGAGACACATTCATTTATATGTCTATGTTTAAAAAACTAAACAGACGTCAAAATTGTAATTTATTTCATTAATAACTAAATTACTTCGTCGTAGTAATTGTTCGTCAGCAGCGAAGGTGACATGCTGATTGCTGCTTGCATGCTGCCTTCAACCCCAGATATTGAACAAGCTTAACAAAAACGGACAATCTTAAAGCATCTACAAAAGGCCCTAAAATCGGAGGCAATATCGGGCAGGTGGTGGGTAGCACCCTATTTATTCTCTATGTTTATAACAATTGTAAAATCATCTACAGGAAGCCCTCCTGAGCATGTCCTACGAAGATACAGAGAAATTGTTAATTGTGTTAAAGTAGGCATTTATTATGTGTTATTTTTACTTAATTTTTAGTTTATTTTTGTTATACTTATTTTTTATTTATTTATGATAGTGTGATTATTTTAGTCCTTAAATGTATTTATATTTCTCGCCTGAAACACAGGATTACCTAGTTCAGGCACATGATTTTATAACTAATTCATTCATGTAGTACATACTTATTTGGATTTGAATAAATTATTTGATTTGATTTACGAATAATTTATTCCTGAATAAATTATTGGCGAATAAAATTTTATTCGAATAATGCCCAAGTCTGATAGGAAGGAGAAACGGACAGCATATTTTGAAGCCTCCGCAGTCACCTCAAACGGTATCTGAAGATATGATACAATAATTCGGGTGATGGCCGCTCGCTTCAGACCAAGTAATAAGAGCCCGAGGCCAATACAATACCTATCCGCATCAGTGTACCTTATATGAAAATCTAAAAAGAAAAAAAAAGTTTCGTATTTATAAATTATGACAGATTAATACAAAAACATATAACACAAAAAAAACTCAAACTCGTTACATACCCATTTATATCCTCCATCAATCGCACATAATGTGGCTGCGTACCCATTGGACCTCCAAGATTAGACCCTCTATCACAAAAGTACCCGTCTGACCTCATTTTAAGTCCCTTTGGACCTTCTTTTAAATATAATAATCAATGTGCCCATTGGACCTCTTTTTAAGTACCCTTTGGACCTTCAAAATTAAAACTAATGAAGATGAACCAGTTGGACCTCTTTTTTAATACCCTTTGGACCTTAAAAAATATGTTTTTATTTAGGGTTTGCCCTATGTTATTTTAGTAAGAAAAGGTATAGTTGCGTTGAAAATTGTTCAGCAGAATTCTAATAATTACGTGAAATAGCATAAGCGAATACAAGCACACTAGCGACAAACAGCATTCCGTGGTCAATAGAAGAAGTGTATAGGAGAAAACAAGAAATTTATAGGATAAATATTTTAAAAAACTTTAATGTATCAATAATACTTCGGTATACCGCAGTCGAAGCGTGGCACTCGAATATTAATAAAAAATTGTGTGGTATTTCGAAACCGAATATTTTGCAATTTTTGAGCATAATCAAAACAGACGCATTAGTGAAGAGTTTAAATATACTTAGCAAAACTAGACAATGGACATGAATTACTGAATAAGCGAAAACAATTTATTGAAAAAGATGAAAAAATCACTTATATTCTAGAACAATTAGAAAGCAATTATATAAGTGTAGGTCATTGCTTAGAAAAGTTGCTTACACATGTATTTTAGATTTTTCATTTGGCAAGACTTCATGTTTTTCACAAATTTAATCAAAAATTCTGTCACTTGAACTTGAACTGAAATTTGTGATCTAATATGTATTAGATAGGGTTTAGTTTTCTTAGGTTACAAATTTAGTCTAGGTAAATTCTACGATGATACTGTGATTATAATAATTGATCTGTGATTTTTAGCTAATAACATACTTGTTTTTGTTTTTTAAAAGCTTATCTTAGTGTAAGGCAATACTGGTACTCTATTATTTGCGAAATTTATGATTGAAAACTATGTATGATATAATAATTATTATTTTATTAAGTTTATTTAGTTTACCTAGGTAAAAGTAAGACTGATTTTAACATTTGACCTGTGATTTATATACTTTATTTTACTTATATACATTATGTTAAATTTAAAAAAAATCTACGAGAATAACACTGTGATTATTTGAAAAGTGATTTACAAATATGTAAATACAAAGATATATTATATTTACAAATTTTATCAAGTTGTAACATTGGCGGTGCTGCCTGTAAAACCAATGTTCACAAATTCAGTTGCTACAGCATACATTTTAGGATGACAGTGTGTTTCTTTCTTTTAAAATGTGATATACATTCTTAATTAATATAGCATGCATTTTTATGGATACTATCTTGAAGATCTGTCAAATTAGAAAAATGCGTGATCTGACTGGAATATTTGATTTTATTTGTAACAGAACATTGTATTTGTTTTATATTTTTGATTAAAATTTTTATTTATATTATGTAGTGTTTTATTTTTGATAAGGTGTGTCACTTTTGTGCACGATTGTATTTTAGATTTTCATACGAAAATATGTGAATGAGGTCCAACAGAACACGTTGCTTAATAGAGGGTCTAATAGGCACTCAAGTATAGACAAAATCCAAGTTTGAAGGTCCAAACGGTACAAAGAGGTCCAAAGGGTAATCTTTGTAGACGAGGTCCAAACTAGGAGGTCCTACGGGTACGTCACCCATAATGTGTGAACCAATATCATTATTCATTATTTAACTAGGTACTTAGTTAAATTGGTGTCAATCGAAAAATGTTTATTATTCCAATTATTTCATTAAAATCATATCATTTACATTTTTAAATATTTTTATAAAAAACAAAAGAAATAAAAACATTTAAAAATATAAAAATAGTTGTCCACCGGCATGGGGAGCAGGGTCCAAGCTACCGGTGGTTAGGGCCCCAGAGACAGGAACCTCCTCACAATACGCGCCGTATCAAGGAGTACTGCCTTCTGAATCAGGCCCTTAACCCAGCCATCCAACTCGAGCCTCCTGAGGTGTTGGTCGAGGCTCTTGGCGATAAGTCCATTGACCGTGACGACTATCGGTACAATGATGGCCGAGTCCACATCCCACATGGCGACCACCTCGTGGGCTAAGTCGAGATATTTTAATTGTTTCTCTCTCTCAGCCTTCACGAGGTTCTCGTCATGCGGGACGGTGACATCGATAATCATTGTGCGGCGCGCTGATCGATCTATTACCACTATATCAGGCTTATTGGCAACAATAGTCCTGTCAGTGATAACAGATCGATCCCAGTACAACGTGACATGGTCATTCTCGAGAACTGGGTCGGGCGCATACCTGTAATACGGTACCTCAGAATCCACAAGGCCGTATTTTAAAGCAAGTTGCTGGTGGATAATCCTGGCCACTTGGTTATGCCTGTGCAAATACTCACCGTTAGCCAGACGAGAACACCCAGAAGTAATATGCCTGATAGACTCACCGGGACAATGGCATGCCCGACATATGTCGATCGTCCCGTCTTTCATGATATACTTCCGGTAGTTGTTCGTCAGCATAACTTCATCCATAATTGCACAGACCGAACCCTCGGTTTCCCCGAAGAGGTCACCGAAGCGTAGCCAGGCCACGGACGCTAAGAAATCTACGTCGGGCCCATGAAGGGCACGGAAAAAGCGTCCGTGAAGCTCCTTGCTCTGCCATACTTCCTTGCGGTCGTTGGTACTAAGCACCACAGGTTTGCGCCAGTTCTCTTTAGCCAAAGATAGCGGGGTGAGTCCCTTGTCCACTGCGACCACATCTCGGTGCATACCCACGTCAGCCTTGAGAAAATATTCTCTGAGACTGCACACCTCGCGGTTGTGGAGGGTCTTAGCATTTAAAAAACCTCGACCCCCGCACTTCCGCGGGATGTACAGCCTCATGACAGACGAACGTGGGTGATGCATCCGGTTTGCGGTCAACAGCGACCGGACTCTCCTATCCAAGGCGTCCAACTCCGTCTGGGTCCACTTGAGTATGCCAAAGGAGTACATCAGGACCGGCATGACCCAACCGTTAAAGGCGCGCACCTTGTTGCCGCCTGACAAAGAACTATTAAGTACCTTTTTCAGGCGGCCGAAGAAGCGCTCCTGCAACGCTTGTTTCATGTCAGCCCCGTTAATGCCTAACCCCTCTGACATTCCCAGGTATTTGTAGGTATCAGTTGCGGAGAGTGATCTCAGGTTTATAGAATCTGAGAGTTGTAGTTCCTCAGATTCCACAATCCCACCCCGCCTTACATGCATGACCGCACATTTATCTACACCAAACTCCATCCTAATGGAATTACTAAAAGTTTCAGTTGCCTTTAGTAACTCCATCAGTTGCAATTTGGTGGAGGCAAACAGTTTTAAATCATCCATGTAAAGCAGGTGGGATATTACCTGACCCCCTCTCCGCAACGTATAGCCCAGCCCTGTACCCTCCAGCAGGGTGCTGAGGGGGTTCAGGGCTAAACAAAACCACAGTGGACTCAGACTGTCGCCCTGGAATATTCCCCGCTTAATCTCAATGGGTTCGTCGTTCCCTTGAATCTGCCTACATCCTGGATAGCGAAGAACAGTTCTCCACTGCCCCATACATGACATCAGGAAGGTGCGTAAAGTTGTATCTATTTTATACAACTCCAGCACCCTCATGAGCCATGTATGCGGCACCGAGTCGTAGGCCTTCTTATAATCTATCCAACATGTTGACAGATCCTTTCGGGATCGACGGACCTGTTGGCTTATGGCCATGTCGATGAGGAGAAGCTCCTTGGTGCCGCGGGACCCATTCCTACATCCATTTTGGGAGGCTGACATAATATAATTTTTTTCTATGTGATAATAAATTTTTGCTCTCAAAATGGACGTAAGAAGTTTATAGACCGTCGGTAAACATGTGATCGGTCTATAATTTTTGGGTTCCGCGGCATCACCTGATTTATGGAGCAGGTGGGTGATTCCCGTTGTAAGGAACTGTGGTAGCGATCCAGACTCTAAGGCCGACTGGAATTGCGATGCCAAGCGCGCGTGTGAGCTTTGTAGCCATTTAAGCCAGAAATTGTGCAGTCCGTCCGGCCCCGGTGATTTCCAGTTCGGTACCGAACGGGCTGCACTGGCTACATCTGAGGCAGTGATTACAACTGCCTCCATCTCCGGTATGGCTCCACACACGCGCACAACATCGCGCATCCATTCAGCCTCAGTGTGGCAGACGGGCACCGACCAGATGTTGCGCCAGAATGTACTAGTGGCATCATCATCTGGGCGGCTTCCATCAACCACAGTTTGGTCAGGTCGCTCCCAAGCTCTATACACCCACCTTTGATCGCTCTGGAACATGCGATTCTTGGTATACCGCTCAACCCGTCGCCTATACCTTCGTATACGGCTCGCCCATGCACAGACCTTCTGCTTCAGGAAGTCAATGCGCTCCGCGACACGGGGCATATATTCTTGAGGCCTGATTCCAGTCCCCGAGAATGCCCGCCTCACAAAGCGCATCACTCTAGGTCGAGTATTGCCCTCCCTAAAGCAGTATAGTTTGCCGATGAGCACCCTGGTCCCCTCGATACGCTGCTCGATCCTGCGCTGCCAGGCCGGTACGGCGGATTTTTGTCGTGTAGAATTGTCACATTTTGGAAATGTGACATTAGCTACACGACACGCCGCAACAGCCGCGCAGTACATTATCGAGTGAGTATCGAAGAGATCTTCGCTGCTTTCAAAGTAACTACCAAGCAGCGAGTCCAGGGCACACACCAACGCCCTATTCCTTCCATGCATAGGCAAGCGAGGTAGACGAGGCCTAAGTTCGGGGGGAGCAGTTCTAAAGTCCCGAATCGCATCCTCCAGTGCGCTCCTCAATCGGTCGTTGCACTGGCTACTTACCGTAACAACCCCATCGTCTCCCTCCCTATCGTTGACATTTGACCGCGGTTGTATAATATCGCGTGCTAGCGGATGTACCGCGGTCTGTGCAGGGACAGGGATAGGGACGGTACGGTTGTTTAGTACCTCTGAGCGTAGCCTATCAAGTGCGGCGTCGTCCAATCTGTGATTCCGTTGGATAACCCGCACCTGATCCGACAGTCGTTGGGCCGAGACGCTGATGGCTGGTTCAAGTTCCTGGTTATTCCAATTATTATTATTGCTTTTTCTTTTTCTTATTATAACGATAACACAAAATAATTAAGTATTATCTACACCAAAATACAAAACATGTTGGCGTGCGCTGTGATCGCTGCCTCTCAGCGTATGGCTATGGGCATACGGCATTATTTTATTCCTCCGTCGCGTCGCGCCTCGCCGTCGCCATAATCTCAACTTCCGAGAACCCAATACAATAGCCACCGCACACTAAGTACATCACATTTCACACAACATAACCACACACACGCTATGTGCCTATTTTCATATTAATTTTATTTAATTTATTATAAAACAAGTTCATTATGTTTAGATAGATAATATATACATTTTTAAATAAACAATTGTACGAATGAGTGTTACCTATGGAATTTTTTGTTATGTAATAGCAATTACAGCGACGACATCAACAATGCTCCTTTTGGAGTACCACAAGGAAGCGTCCTTGGAGTTACTCTCTTTTTGATATATATAAATGATCTATGTAACCTAAACCTAAGCAATGGTACCATAGTGTCATATGCAGACGATACAGCCCTGTTATTCACGGGGAAAACACGCACTGAGGTAGACAGAAACGCTCAACTTGGTTTCAATACGGTTAGTAACTGGCTTTTTGGTAATTTACTAACCCTAAACTCCCTGAAAACAAAATATATCCGCTTTTCATTACGCAATAATAACGTATGTGAATCACCTAACAACACCCTAATTGCTCACAATAATAAATGTCGTTCATCTGCTGACGCTGCATGCACTTGTCCTACTTTAGAATCTACACACTGCATAAAGTACCTGGGCATTACACTTGACGCTAACCTTAATTTCCGCAACCATATTGATTTACTGTGCAAAAGAGTACGTAAATTAATATATATTTTTAAAACCATGCGTGGTGTGGCTAACTTTAAGTTACTCAGACAAATGTATCTAACACTATGTCAGTCGATCATATCATATTGCATTACGTCATGGGGTGGAGCGCCGAAAACGATCTTGTTGCCACTAGAACGCGCTCAAAGGGCTATTCTAAAAGTGGCAACGTTTCGACCATTCATGTTTCCAACCTATGAATTGTATCAGTCCACTAACGTCCTAACTGTCCGTCAATTGCTTATACTGCACACTGCACTAAAACAACACGACTTACTTCCATTTAAACCATCCCCTCCCGACAAGAGACAAAAAGATCTAGTATGTACTAAACTTTATAGCAAACATGTTTTTGTAAATAAATTCTTTTTATTCTTAGGCCCGTTTTTATACAATAAATTAAATAAGATTTTAGATATTTATACATTAAGTCGCAAACGATGCAATTTAATAGTTACAAAGCACTTAAAAACACTGACCTACTCCGACACGGAGAATCTGCTAGTAGTTGTAAAATAGCCGTAAGACAATATTAATTTTATTTTCGCTAAGTTTATGTATATTTACCACTTAAATAATTGCAAAATTAATGTATAATTTAAGTACAGTAATCGCCTGAAATACAGGTCCAAGCCTAGTTCAGGTAATTCCTCTATAAATCCTAGATTGTAGTAAGCAAAATATATAGGCCAAGTAACATTCTAAGTTAACTACTTATTAACTATTGTTATAATTATTTTACTGTACATACAAATGTATTAGCTAGTAATTACTTGTAAGATTGAGTATGTATTTGAATTTTGAATAAAGAAAAAAGAAAAGAAAAAAGAAAAAAAACAGATGATCTGATATTAATAAACTAGGAATCAAAAAAAAATATATATATTTAATTTTAATTTTTGTAAACTGGTTTACCATCCGTTCGTCATTATAGGTCTGCTTGAAAACCAGCGTCAGGCACTCCGTCTGGCTTATGCTGAACCAGCGCCGTTTCAGCGCAATTTATATTAGAGTATAAGTAATTATAGATAGTATTTAAGGTAAAATTGTGCTGAATAAATCATTTTTCTTTCTTTCTATACAAAAAACCCAAATATCAAGACATTCTCATACTCTATTGAAGAACTTACAACTCCAGTCGAAATGCGTACTTATAAAAGTTAATATTTTGTTTAATAAGAAAACATTTAGGCAAGACCAAGGCCTAGACGTAACTAACTTAATCAGCCCTTCACGGTCGTGAAGGGCTGATTAAGTTAGTTACGTCTAGGATACTCGTATAGATAGAGACTTAGTTCAACAAATTGTCTTATTTTTAGTAGACTCCGATTCTTTACCTGTTCCATCTTTGTCTTCTTCTATAGAAAACTTGAATTTTGTATCTGATGAAGAAAGAAGAAATAGACGTACGAGACACTGTTACTCAGTCGTCTTTGCAACCTTTGCCTTTGCTGCATTCAACCCAGCTGCGTACAGTTCATCTACAATTTTCATTGACGATTGGTTTGATTGATTAACAAATGGCTTTCTTTCTGGCTTAAAACACAATCTTAACGAGCACTTCGTACACATTACCGTAGTTTAACCTTTGACATAATAAAATATAGTCGTCAAATGGTACGAAAACAACGTGTGACGACAGCTAACAGTTGTTGCAGCTGAGCCTGTCAGTACCATACAACGTTATGACTAAGTTACTAAAAGAAAATAGCGGCCTTAGCAGGCATGTTGATCGCCCTTTATAGAACAGACTTTAGAGGCCATCGATGGTATTTGCCATTAGTTACACCATTCCTGAATGTTTGCATAAATAACAGCTAGGTTTTATACAACGTGCGGGAAAGACAGCCTCTAAAAATGTTCAGATACAAAGAACCACAGAGCCTCCTGAAAAAGGGCCGAGGTACGGTCGAGAACTGTGCAGTTTCTGGACCAGCTCCATCGAAAATAATACAGGCACCTGTAGCACCACGACCTCCACCGGCAAAAGGTACGATAAGGTCGACCATTTTCCATGTTTGGTTCGAAAAGGCGATTTAAATTTTGTGTTAAGGGCCAAACTACGGTAATAAGTACCAAGTGCTCGTTACGCTTGTATTTTTAAGTAAGCTAATGATAGACCTCAAATGTTTCGATAACTTAAAATTTTACTTTTATTTTAATTAATTAAAAGTCACTTTATTTTTGCTTTTATAACAGTAATCGTATCTTCATGCAAAACCGGGCGGCCAAGATGGCGCCCAAGTCACGGCGAATCTGTATTTTCTTGTAATCTTTAATTAATGGATATAATAAAACCACGTTTAATTGAAGTCCAGTATTATAGTATATTTACACAATGCATTTGCAACACAGAATTTATTTTGGGTCAAATATGGAACAAACCATATCCGCCATTAAATGCTTGTGATTTATGTAAAACTATGAAATATGACAGAAAACTTTTAAAGCCGCAATTTCAATTAATTCAAACCAGTAGTAAACCCTTTCAGGAAATATTGGTAGATATTTTCAATCGAACGAACATCTTGCCTATCGTAGATTCTCTTTCGAAATTGTCCTAATTTCGAAAGAGAATCTCCTCGAAGAGAGAGAGAAGTCGGGACCCATTACTGGGAATTTTAGAGACGGTCACGATTTTGAATGGGTCCCGACGGCAAGATTGACTTTATTCTACGTTATAATTTATTATTTTATGTAGTTATTCAATATTACTTTACATAGGTCTGGACTACTAGACTTGTTTTTGTCTTTTTAGTTTTTTTAAAGTGTTTTTATGCAGTCGGGTTTTTTAGTTATTTTAATTACGTAACTTGTTACGGATTTTATCGCGGTATATTGAATGTTGCAGGTAAAGCATTCTTTGTGCGAGCAAGTAGATAAGGCCTCAAATTTATGAGTGCGAGTGAGACGGGTATATTATAATATTTGGGTTTTTTTTAAATAGGGCCCACTTGGTTTTTCGTCCTTCGCTGCGCGCTGAGATTATTGTCTATGATATACGATATGGAGAATCAGTATTCTAGTCAGCATACTGCTGACATACATTTTGTCTATGGATTTTGTAACGGAAACGCTCCAGCTGCTGTAAGGGAATATCGTCGGGGATTTCCTAATCGTCCGACGCCGAATGCTCGAACATTTACATACATTCATTTGAGGCTGGCAGAAAACGGAATTCGGAGACCACCCAATGAAAGCAGCCGTTTAGTTTTTCGACAAGATGAAGAAGAAGTATTGAATCTCATTTCAAGAGACCCAAGATTAAGTATTCGGCGGATTGCTATGAGGCTAAATTTATCGATTTGGTCAGTTTGGAGGATACTGAAAAGGGAGGGCTTACACCCGTTTCATTTTAGAAGAGTCCAAGATATTCATGCGCCTGACTACGCATTACGGTCTTTATTTTGCTCTTGGATTAACCGCCGGGTAAGGCAAAGCAGTAATTTTCTACGGAAAATTTTATGGACGAATAAAGCAAAATTTACAAGAGCCGGAATTGTGAATCACCGTAATGATCATTTATGGACAAATGTGAATCCAAAAGCTGTGCGAACTAATTCGTTTCAGCATGAGTTCAGTGTGAAGTTATGGGCGGGCATAATTGATGACCATGTTATTGGCCCCATAGAATTACCTCAAAACTGAAACCCAGATGGACCATTATTTTTGGATTATTTAAGAAACGAATTCATGGAATTATTAATGGAGTTGCCACTATCATATCGGCGACACATGTGGTTGCAAATGGATGGTGCACCTGTGCATTTTGCTCGTGCTGTGAGAAATTATTTGGATAATAATTATGACCCGTGGATTGGACGTGGAGGCACCGTGGCATGCCCAGCGCAGTCCCCTGACCTCACACCCCTCGATTTTTTTTCTGGGGTACAATGAAGCAGAAGGTTTATGCTCACGATGCTATTAACTACGAAAATTAAAAATGATAGAGCTATGGTCCGCCGCTCTACTCAACAAGTAGCCATAAGGGCAACAATTTGCTTACAAAACAGAGGAGGCCATTTCGATCAATTTTTATAATTAAATATTTACAGCTTGTTTGTTTTGTACTTCATTTAAATAAAACAAATCAAAATATTTTTGTGTTTAATTTTCCTTCATTTGCTGTTGAGCATAACTCCTAAAATAATTGGCGTAGAGTCAATGTTTTGGTATCATTTTGTAGGTTGACTCACATACTTTAATCAATTGTAAAAACATATGCTATATTCCAGGGTTATTTTTGCACTAGAGTAGAAATGAAAAAAAAAAGTTTTTTTGAAATTTGAAAAAAAAAATATTTTTTATATTTTTGGGTAATTTTGCAAGTTATTCCGGAACTTTTATTTAGTAATTCGAGCCTTAACGATTACCTTTTCAATAAAGTCATTTGCACTCTGTAGGTCTCTCAGATTGAAAGATATTATCAACATTTTATTGAACATATCCTACTCCAGCCGATTAAAAAAATAAGATGGCTGCCATTAGCGGAGTGTTAGGTTAGGAGTATTTATAAAAGTGCATTTGTCGATAAAAATGAGTATATAACATGCCCTTAAAGTATCGGTAACCGTTCTCCAAACACATTGTATAATAATACAATCCATAAGAAGTAATTTGTTCGCTATGCAAGAACAGAATATACTAATAGATTAGAGGAAATTAAATAAAAAATTGAAAGTACATATTTTACTACAATTTATTTAACATCAGTATCATCATAACGTAGTGGCACGAATGACCGACACTTTATTTTTTGATTCAATAAAATAAGAGTAAGAAATCGATTTCTTAATATGGCAACACTGTACCATAGATAGCACACTTTTGACTGCCTGCCATTGACATTTAAGCAAAATCCGCCATTTTGTTTCGAAAATGGCGGTATAAAAACTGATTGCGGCTGGAGTACCGGTGAAAATAACAACATTTCTTAGTGAAATCCTTAAGGAAGTGAGTACATTTTTTGTTAATTACACTACTGTATTGTAACTTATTTGAATTTTATCGTTTTCACGGGTTACTATAAGAACTAGAGGATCCATTTTTGTTATAACGAAATTTTAAGGTTATTTTGATATTAGTAAAATGTTGGTGTCGGTCACTGGTTTTCACAAACTGACTTTTCCAATAATCGACACGTGTCGATAGTAATTTTTTGAAACATTTTTCATTTGACAACCGAATTTCTTCATTCATTTCAATTCATTACTTTGCGCATTTAGTAGATATTTGAAGTAAACTAATCATAGTCGAGCTACCAGTAATCGACAAGTGTATTATTGGGGAATAATATATGTCGATGATTGGTTCTTACAGATAGCTCCGAGAAAAAAATATTCTCCCGAGCAGTTAGAAAAAGCTGTAGAAGCTGTTAAAAATGGCGAAAAGATTGCAGTTGCTGCGAAACGTTTCGAAGTACCTAGGATTACGCTCCATGATAAAATTTCGGGAAAAACAACAATGGGTTGCACTATGGGGCCGAGCACAGTTTTAACTAAAGGGGAGGAAGACATTTTGGAAAAGTGGATATTAGCTTTATATGAAAGACATATTCCATTGACAAAAGATTCGCTATTAGACAGTGTGCAAAAAATAATAATTGATCAAAACAGACCAAATCCTTTTACAAACAGTAGGCCCAGCAAGAAGTGGTTTCAGTCGTTCATGAAGAGACATTCAAACTTGACACAAAAAGTACCAGACAACTTGTCAAGAGCTCGAGATAATGTGTCTGAAAATAACATCAGAACTTGGTTTACTGAGATAGAAAGTTATTTGGATGAAAATAACTATAAAACTATTTTAAACGACCCACACAGAATATTCAACGCAGACGAGACCGCGTTCTTCTTGTCACCTAAACCTGGTCGAGTACTTGCCAAAAAAGGAGATCACCCATACAGCAGCTGCGGTGATGAAAAGGACAATCTTACTGTCCTAATTACTGGAAATGCAGCTGGAGACCTAGCCCCTTCAATGATCATATTTAATTATGAACGAATTCCTTCAACTATCGCTGTCAGTGTTCCCGATGAATGGGCAATAGATAAATCGGAGAGTGGGTGGATGTGTAGCAGCACATTCTATGAATATATGACTAATGTCTTCAATCCTTGGTTAGAGCAAAATAATATTGAAAAACCGATCTTGTTTTTTGTGGATGGCCACAAATCACACCTGACGCTTCATTTATCAAATTTTTGCTCCGAAAATGGTATTGTAGTCATTGCTTTGAACCCAAATTCTACGCATCTTCTACAACCGATGGACTTGTCAGTATTCAGACCACTCAAAGCTCATTGGAAAAAAGCCGTAACGCAATGGAAAATGGAGAACCTGGGCAAAATTCTTCGAAAAGAGAACTTTGCCCCAGTGTTGCAAAAAGCTCTCACAAATGTAACACAAGATTGTATCCAAAACGGATTCCGAGCGGGGGCCTTTTTCCATTTGGACCTGATTACATCGATATGTCTAAAATATCTAAAACCGAAATAGAAACCACAACTAAAACCAATCCAATGCAGAAAGAGTTTATGAAGTATTTAGAACGTGAAATCGTAAACGTGTTCTCAGCTCAAAAGTTACAACAATTCAATAAATTATACTTTGAAAATAGAAACACACTGGAGGAGAAATCCCTGCTGAAGACGATGAGGTGTAGTAGCATAGATCTAATATATTATGTACTTAGTGATATAATTAGTCAGTAATTAAAGAACAGTCGACTGCGACAGTTGTTTCAATTATACAACTTCCCTTCATGGCGACCCTTGCCATATTTGGGGCGCGTGACGCGACTTCTATCATATAATGTTACGGCTCCAATATAAAATATTCGGACCATGATTAAACACACTACTATGAACTGAAAAACGTTTGCCGTATAAAATTTTAATACTATTTCATCTAAAAAAAAAAAAAAAGGTATTGTGCATAAAGACGTGTCGTTCTAATATAGAAAAGGAGACGGTGTTTTTAAACCAGAATTCTGCAGGATCGAATAATGCGCATGTCGAAGAGATGAAATGGCATATGTCAAATATCAGCATCGTTCTATTGGTAATTTGCTTGATATTGGGCCTTGGAGTGATTTACTTTGTATGGAGACAATATAAAAAATGCCACCATTCCTGGATCAGGGATCAGATTATACAGAACAACTTACGACGTTCATTCAGCCGTTCCAGAAATAATCGTGAAGGCGAGCAGGATGTTCATGTACCAATGAATTAGTGGAGGATAGCTGGACTGGAAGAAAGGTGTATTCTGTGTGTGTGTATACTGTGCGTAACAATAACATAGTGTGGTTATACGTAAATAAAAGTTTTTAAATGATTGAATGAAAAGTGCGGTAATCATAAAAACGTGCGTGTATCGTAATTTTATAAAAAAAAAAAAAAGAAAAGGCAATAATAATGTACTAATTAAATAAACTCCTAATTTTAGAATAGGTTATTAGAAATAATCTTTTATTATGATCTTGTTATAAAATCATTATTGTGAATTAACTAAGTCGAGCGATCGGATTCCGATGTATCAAATTACGATCCGTGGCCCCTACTACGGTAACTCACTATAAGAATGTGGTATGTATTTTATTGTTAAGAATTTATTGATTTTAAAAGGGTATGGAAGATGAGTTGTTTAAATGCTTAGATGAACTTAAATTAATCAGACGATACTTAATTAAGAAAGGGAAATCGAGATTTAAGGGTAATGTTATTAAAAATAAATTAACAGATACTGAAATAATATATAAGAAAAGTACAGATTTAATTGAGTACTTTACTGCAAAAAAGGGATTAAAGTTAGAATTTTTGGAATCTTTAAATATATTAAAGAGTGAAATAGAATCTTGTTATACAAATATTATTAATTTATGTTCAAAACCTGTAGAAAGTAGTAATAGTGAGAGTGATTATTCTGATACGAGCTCATATCCAGAACTAAACATGGAGTTTGATTTAAAAACAGCATGTAGTTTGATTCCTGTCATGAACAGTAATGAAAATAACATCAAGGGTATCATTGACTCTGTGGAAATGTATGCGGAAATGTTGTCAGAAGCAGGGAAAAAGCTTCTTATAAAATTCGTATTGAAAAGTAGGTTATCTGAAAATGCGAAATTGCGTATGTGAAATGAATATTCATCCACAAACGATCTTGTCAGAGATTTAAAAAACACTCTTTTACCTAAAAAATCTTTTACTGCCATACAATCGCGCTTACAGGGGGCCTACCATGAACTATTAAAATATTTGCCCTGTACAGGACAGGCCAACTTCGTAGGTTAACCTGGCAGGTTTTCTATTTGTACCATGAGCAATCCCGACTGACTTGCAAGGTATCAACTTCACGCCTGCTACATTATTGCTGAACGGTTCGCTATATTATAAACAAACGTTCTGAAATGCTCTTTCGCATTATTATCGGTTTTACGGTTATGAAGAACTTGATATAATTCATGTAAAAAACAGTTTGTACATTCTTGAAAATTCTACAAAAACTATTATTTGTTCCAAATCAATGTTTATGACATGATTTATTAAGTTGAGACCCTTTTCAATGGTACTTAAAACACTTAACATGCTTAGTAAAATTAGCGCTATTTTCGAACGACTCTTCAAGTACATCCGTATCAATAATGTCAACACCACAAAAATTTACGAGGTGATTTTGAAAATCAAGTGGGTTCAAGTTTTTGTAAATATTCATAGTTTGTTTAAATACCAGAATGCTACATGCAGTTATTTGTATCCCGTCCGTTGTTGTGTTGTGAGTGCAAAAGTGTTTAGGTAACCAATTCGATAATATGACATCTAAGAGAGTTTCTTACGAACAATTGGAAACATTGTGGGATTTTTTAAATAATCACAAGGACATTGCAATGGGCTACAACAAAAGTGCTCAAGCACGGTCAATGTCTCGCAGATTGTGGACGGAGGTGGCGGAACATTTGAATTCCATTGTTGGTGGTGCTATCAAGGATTTCAAAGGCTGGGCAGCTGTAAGTAAACTTATTTTATATTATTACTTATATATTACTAAATAATAGGTAAGTATGTTCTTGGGTTTAATTTTTATTTGTAGTAATAAAAAAAATAGAAATAAAAATTTTTTGGCACGCCTTTTCTTAAGTAGCTCTTTTGGAAAAAGTACAAGATTCTTGACTTTTATATTGAACTAGCTTCCGCCCACGACATCGTCCGCGTGGAATATTTACTTGGTCTTAGCGTTATTATATATAGCCTTCCTCAATAAATGGGCTATCTAACACTAAAAGAATTTTTCAAATCGGACCAGTAGTTCCTGAGATTAGCGCATTCAAGAAACAAACAATCTCTTCAGCTTTTTATATTATTATAGATTATAATAGAAGATTGGTATCTAAATAATTTAAAGGATTTGGAAAGAGGTAAGGGAGGCCTTTGCACAGCAGTAGGACGAAATGGGCTAGGAAAAATAAAGTTTTAATAAAATATTTTATTTCTCAAATTTCAGTACTGGATAGATTACAAGGGAAAATTGAAAAGGAAATGTGCTGCTGTTCGAACAGCCCAATCACGTACTGGTGGAGGACCAGCTGACAGGGCAATTGTTCTAACGGATATAGAGAAAAAATATCTGTCAATCCTTGGTGAGGATTACGGTTTAGGATTACCAGAAATCCAAGTAGACCCGTTTGATGTGGAAATTCCTTATGTAAGTAAGATACCTCCAAAACTAAGTAGATATCACACTTTTAAAATTGCAATAACTTTTTAAGTATACAATATAAAATTTTGAAATAAAAAGGACTTGAAAAAGAGTTGTATAGTTTACTATAGTTTTAAAAGCTGTGAAAATTTGCTATAACACATTTTTCATTTTAAATCTCTAACCTATAGTTTAGAAAAAAAGTAGTTGTAAATAAAATAATATAAGTTTTACTCATTATAATTTCTTTGCAAATATATGTTAATTAAAATAGACTTAAGAGTTCATTTTAAAAATATAGTTTCAATTATCATATCCCTACTTATATATTTCTAGTAAAAAATCAGATAAATTACTTATACAACATAAATACAGTATCTGTACTTAAAGTGTACAACTAAAATTAATAATACATAGTTTTCTGTATTTTGTAGGTACCACCAACATCAAATGATTCTCCACTGTCACAGTCAATATTAGTTATGCCTGGAACTTCAGAAGCTGCAGAAGAAAATATGATTGTTGGCCCTGCCGTGCAGGTATGTTCTGTGCCAGGCATAGAGGAACAAGAATCTGCCATCCCTCTACTGATCCAACCTGAACCAATGAGCCCTGCGCAGCCTCAGAGACGACGGCATAGGTCAGCACATATGTCTCAAGGAGCAGCAAGAAATGCTCTAGTTGAAACTAGTCGCATGCGAGCAGAGGCAACACAAGGAATTTTTAATGAACTTTCCCGTATTGCATCTACATTAGAAAATATAAACAACAGGTAATCAAAATATTTATATTATTATTAAATATCTACTTAAAATAATCAAATAATTATAATGACTTTCTACTAATAAAATGAAATCAACTACACTACATACGATACTGATAAAATGAAATTCTTATTCTAGATTGGCCGGCTTGCCCACAAATGAGCGATGAGCTGTCTTCTTGTAGCAAGTCCATGTTGTAGGTCAATATTCTGAGTACTACTCGAAGATTGTCCCTCGCCGTCTATTATATGATGGGTTGGTTGCATTTGAGCTTCTTGTAACACTTCTTCAGATGTCATATTTTGCACAGGTATGTTGGCTCTAATGCAAATATTGTGTAAAATCACACAAGCATTTACAATAGATGCTGCCACACGAGGTTCATAATGTAGAACTCTATGTACAAGAAGACATCTAAAGCGTGCTTTAAGAAGCCCAATAGTTCTCTCTATTGTGTTCCTGGTTCTTACATGTAATCTAGTGTAGTAAGCCTCAGGTGAGTCTGGAGGAGCATCTACAATTGGAGTCATCATACCTTTTCTTAATGGATAGCCAGAATCACCTACAAGAAAAAAATAATTGAATGTACATTAATCATAAAAGAATCTCATTGTTTCTTATTTCTAGAATAATGCAGATAATGTTGCAACAATAATGCAAACAAGTTTAACATTTACGACTATTATTAACTAGAAATAATAAAATAAAAAAAATGTATTAACTATTTTATATTTAACTAACAACAAATCTTTATAATTTGGTACAGTTTTTATTAATGAGAAAAAAACAAACCTAAAAACCACATATTATTTAAATCCTCCATATGCGATTTTAGAGGGTGATTAGCCCATATGAAGGAGTCATGAGTTGCTCCTCCATTGCTGGCATCCACACTAATTACTTCCATAACGGAATTGCACACCTAAAATGATACAATAACTTGATTAACATTCATAGTATTTTCTAGGTAGAACCAAGTACCTACCTAATAAATGAAATTAGGTAAATCTTGATCTAATTTCATTACAAAACAATACTACTTAGTATGTAAGTAGGTACAAATATATACCATTGTATCTATGTTTAGTAGATAAGGTAGAGAATAGTAGCTAGAATAATGTATATACTTATTTACCAATTGCACATTTAAGGAATGATAATGTTTCCTACAATAAAATCTTTCTTCATTTTGCACTGGTCGTTTTATTGCCACATGAGTTCCATCAATGCACCCTAAAACACCAGGCATGCCAAATTTGTTATAAAATCTGAAAAAGAAAATATCAAATTTACAACTGTAAGATATAAGACCTAGATATCAGTACCTATCTTATTAAAACCATTTTTAACCCCCGACGCAAAAACAACGGGGTGTTATAAGTTTGACGTGTCTGTGTGTGTGTGTATGTGTGTGTGTCTGTCTGTGGCATCGTAGCTCCCGAATGGATGAACCGATTTTGATTTTGTTTTTTTTGTTTGAAAGGTGAATAAGCGGGGAGTGTTCTTAGCTATGTTTAATGAAAATCGGCCCAAGATGGCCGCCGCCACAAGATGGCGGTTTACATATTTTTTCACAACTCCCACAATATTGGTATCAAATGAAAGGGCCTGACTAGTAGAATAGTATACACTATGAAAAATTTCAAATCCAACATGGCGGCCTCCACGAAATGGTGAATTTATTAAATTTTTTCACTACTCCCTCAATAAAGGTATCAAATGAAAGGGCTTGACTAGTAGAATACTATACACTATGATATAAGATATCTAATAGCTATGAAATAATTGTACAAAAGTTGAATAACTAAACGAAGAAAATACCTAATTAAAACGCAAGAAAATAAAAGAAATTAAACAAAATAACTAAGGAGTCCCTACAAAAAGTGTGAAATAACAAATTAAATTAAAAATTTAAAAAAACCCCCGACACAAAAATAAACCTGAATCCCTATAAAAAGAAAAAAATAATCTTGAAATTATAACCCTTCGTAAGTACGTATGAAGTTTTTTGATTAAATTTTGTCGCGTCGGGGGACCGCTCTCTAGCTCTCGCGTGTCTGCCCGCTCGGGTCGCCAAACTTGAATATGTTACGCTCCGCCCACTTTACGCCCTCCCGCGCGTCGCGGCGATGTACGCGCCATCCACATCAATTCTGAATTCGCGCGATTCACGTTCGGGAAGCAAAAAGAAAGGAAAGGATTCACATAATTAGAGAGTGGTCCCCCGACGCGACAAAATTTAATCAAAAAACTTCATACGTACTTACGAAAGGTTATAATTTCAAGATTATTTTTTTCTTTTTATAGGGATTCAGGTTTATTTTTGTGTCGGGGGTTTTTTTTAATTTTTAATTTAATATAGAACATACTTACCCAACTACATTGGCTCTCCGTTCATTAACACTATTTGGGAACTTGATATATTTTCTGCGAAAATATGGGTGATTGAGGCACTCAGTTATCTGCGTCACTACTGCAGACACAGTTTGTTGTGCAACTGAATGTGCAGCGATGTCACCAGTTGGTCTTTGGTATGACCCAGTAGCAAAAAATGATAATGCTATTAAAACCTAAAACGAAGAACATAAATTATCACACTGCATAGGTATAATTGATCTCATTAAACATATTATAGATTTAAATTCTAGGTACAAACCTTGACCTCTATCGATAAATCTGTAAATTTTTTGGGGAGTCGCATGAAAGATTGTAGCTCATTGCAAAGCTCAAGCACCAATTCTTTATTGAGCCTATATCGCTTTACAAACATACCTTCCTGCAGGTCAAAAGGTTTGATTGAATTTCTTATATAAATTCTTTGTATTTTAGCGATTTGTTTGTCACTGTTGTTAGCTCTATCTTCCTCAAGAAACTCAAATATTTCATCTTCATCACACATCTAAAATGAACACCAAAGATAATGATTTTTATTTCGCCTGTAATTTCAAATAACGTTTAATTAATATGATATGCACAAATTCACTTGTACTTACTATTTTTCTTTAAAATTAAAGAAAACAGTTCACAAAAAGTTTCTCATACACAGCTGCTAGTTATGACTGCAGGACAGTTCAAATTACAAGTGATCCAATGTCAAAAATTAGTTCATGGTACAACTTTTTGCAGGGCCAGTCCGCTGACATGTTGTCACGTGGCCACTCGCCGGTTTTGGTCAAGTGACCGCTGGCTCGCCGGTTATTCGAAGTGCATATGGTACAAATTAGCCCGACAGGTAACTTTTCGTCTAAAATTGAACTGTTATAAGAGTTCATGGTAAGCCCCCTGAACACAACACAAGGCTGGCGTACCATAGATCAGTACGGTACAGAGATAGAAAAATTATTTACCAATCTGACAATATCGCAAGCAGATGGAAATTCCCAAAACTATGCTGTATTAAAAACTTTAAATGAAAAAACTGCTATTAAACGGTTTGCAGATGGCTTGAGTAATTCCCGGCTCAGTACAATTATTGCTGCGCGTAACTACGATAGTTTAAAAGACGCAATCCAAGCGGCTAAAGACGAGGAGTTGTCAGCGGCATCAACTTCGACAGGTGATAATGTCATGCAGTTATCACGTCGTGGTAGAGGTAAGTCATCATATAATAACCCCTACCAACGGCAGCTCTCTTATCAACAGCAACCTGGCGAACGAGGTAAAACATTTAATTTCAGACGTGGTAATTACAATTATTATCCTAATAATTTTGGCAGACCGAATTTTAATAATTCGCGTGGTAGATCATCATATTATTATCATAATAAATGTCCGTCTGAAGTCCGACTGACTTCATTTAATAACTCAAATCGTGGACGAAATTTCCAGAGGTCGAGCGGAAACCGATCGAGTTATGAAGCTCGTAGTAGCGGTAATAACCATCGAGTGCTATGTACTAATGACTCCGATAAAAATGAAGCCTTAAATTCAAACGTAAATGGAATGCAGTTTTTTCGATCTGAAACATAATATTTTGGCGCTATATGGAAAAGCAAAATTTTTATCTTTTTACATTGACAACAAAAAATATTTTTGGTTGATAGATACGGGAGCGTCATTATCCGTTATAAAAAGTGATGCATTGCCTAGAAATAGTTGCTTAATTAGGAATGAGACTATCATAAATGGCATTGGAGGTCAGATTCGTTCAACTGGCTATATTTGTCTTAACTTGACTCATCGTGATGACAATTGTTGTATTGAGTTTAATACTAGGCTTCATGTATTTGATAACATACCGTTAAAGGCTGATGGAATTTTAGGTTTAGACTTTCTGTGTCATTACGCGTCGAATATCAATTTGGGGACTAATAAGATAACTTTATCTAAATATGGAGTGGAATATTCTTTAGCTCTTTGTGACACAATAGATTATTCAAATGAAGTATTGCACATTCCGGCGCGAAGTGAATCAATTCACTATTTAATATTGGATATTGACTTAAAGGATGATTGTGTTATTTATAGTAAGCAATTAGCTGAAAATGTTTTTCTAGCGGGGTGTATAAGTAGAATAAAAAATAATAGATTACCGGTGAAAATTTTAAACACTAGTGAACATGATATTGTATTACCAACGTTTAAACCTGAAATTTATTCGATTCATGATTATGATTTATGCGATTTTAAAGCCAATTGTAACAGTTTAGAGCGGGCAAACATTTTATTAAATACTTTAAATTTAAATCATTTAAACTCGGAATAACGAATATCTATTGAACAATTATGTGCGAAATATTCAGATGACGAGTGAGTGACGTTTTGCGTCTTGTCACGGTGGGGTGCTAGTCCAATTTTTAATTAATTATAAAATAAAACAAGTGCAAATAGATCCAAAACAATTTATAAAAGTAATCTAAGTGACATAATACTCTAGTGTAAGTGAAGGGAAACAATTATAGTGGTTAAAAGTGCTACAAATCTTGCATTAAACCGTGTGATAATTTTTGTAATTAACAATTTACCCTCAACTTTATCAGCTGTTAAAATACAAGTTAGCCTTCACTTTTAAGTCAGCGTCATCTACCGTACACGTACCGTAAAGGCGATCGATCCGAGTCGGTCACGAGAGACACTCGACTCTGTAGTACTTTTACGCCATCTAGCGGAGTTTCTCGCTTTTATCATGCCGCTAGCAAAGTGTGGTGGATGCGGACGCTTCATCTCGGCAACAGATGGCGCGAAATGCGGAAACTGCTCCCTACAGTTTCATAGGGCATGCGTAGGCATACCAACGAAAGGCAGTGTAACACAGAGTTGGCGCTGTCCGGAGTGTAAAAAAAAAATACCCCGCGACAATAAGACAGAGACGCCGGTGAGAGCTGCCAGTGGTCAAGTCGGCGTCAGTATGGAGGCTGATTTGGATGTCGGAGAACAAAGTGACAACAGTGTTACGAACAGCTCCCTGGCAGATGACTCGCAGGAGCTACCACATAGTGATAGCCCTTTAGCAGAAGTCGTACGAGTGACCACACCGGTTCGAAGCACTGCCACGAATAAGACGCACCGACCACCTGTCTTGGTCGCAGCAGTAGAGGATACCTACCAACCTCCGTGTAATACCGACATGCAGATCGTTTTACGGGAGCTAAAAGCTGTGCGTGCTGAGATACAGCTGTTCAGGGCACAGATGCAGACGGAGCTGGCCGAGCTAAAAGTATCCATGGGTAGCTGCAGCACGCGCCTAGACAGCCTCGAGGCAAGAGTTGAGGCAATAGAAGAACGGGCTGCTGCTACCTCCGTGGACTCAAATGTGGACGGTATTGTTGAGGAGCTCAGAAGAGAGCTTAACGATAGGGACCAGGACCTCCTCGCTAACGATATTGAAATATCAAACTTGCCCGAGTTAAAGACGGAAAATCCAGTCCATATTGTGAAGCTGATCGGCCAAAAACTGGGGGTCACTGTGGAAGACCGTGACATCGTCAGCGCGGAACGAGTCGGCGGACGCCACATCATTGCCAGCAGTCCTGGAGGAGCCGTGGAACAGCGGCCACGTGCCATTGCTGTACGACTGGCGCGCCGCGACTTACGCGACGAGCTGATGCGCAGCGCTCGAGTGCGGCGCGGGGCCACCACAGCTGACCTCGGCATGAGCGGTCCGGCAAGGAGGTTCTTCCTCAACAAACGGCTGACCAAAACGAATCGTCAGTTGTTTCGGAAGACTCGTAGTGCCGCCAGTCTTCATGGTTGGAGGTTCGCCTGGACAAACCGAGGACGCATATTGGTTCGCAACAAACCTGGCGACCCAACCCGTAGAATCAGGTCTGAAACAGACATCACAACTATTATTGGGCCTACAAGTCAAGCTATATAGTTTCCTAATTTTAAAGATTTTTATTTTTATTTCTACTTTTTACCTAGATAAGTTTATTTCTTTTTTTATTAGTTTTCCCTATGTGAAGAGGTTCGTGCGTCTCTTGTGTGACGTTCAAGAAGTCACGTTTTTGATCGGTGAGGTTTTGTGGAATAATAACTATTATGTGAAATTAACGTTACACTACATGGTATATTTACATGACATTCTACACCATAACTATGTATACATATATATTTACAATATTTATGTATTATATTTTTTAAACAGTCTACATAACAACATTATTTTACAACAATTATATAACTACTACAATATATACATTCACAATAACAACATACTACTTTACAAAGTTAATCTTAAAATGACATACACAGTTTTTAATATATTCACTTACAGACACTTATTACAATGATACGAACTAAGCACTTAAAGTTTGGCCTTTTTAATGCTGGCTCCCTGGCGACAAACACCGACGAATTTCTGTTGGCCATGGACCGCCATGCAGTAGACATTATGGCCATAAATGAGACGTGGCTACGGCCGGGAGAAGATGGGCGAGCCCCCAGTGTGCCAGGCTATAGTTTAAAACACATCCCCCGACCAGCGGCTATACGTAGAGGCCGCGGAGGAGGAGTAGGGTTCTACCTTAGACGCGGAATTAGCGCGCGAGTTAGATCCCCCCCCGAGCAGCCAGATATTGAGCAGATGTGGTTAACTATAACTCACAATGGCAAAAAGTTACTAGTGGGAACTGCATATCGTCCACCATGGTCTGATCTAACTAGCTTTCTAGAGGGCTTAACTGATAGCATCACCGCTTTGTCCCCATACGACAACATAGTATTATTAGGTGATTTCAATGTTAATATGTTGGAGGCAGACAATGACAAAACAAAGAAGCTCATAGAATTTATAAATTATCTTAGCCTCAACCAGATAATCAGTACACCCACTCACTTCGTAGGAAACAGTAGCACATTAATTGATGTCATTTGTACTGACATCGCGATACGTAATATTGTGGTGGACCATATCACTGAGCTTGGTCACCATTCATTTATAACTTGTGACACTATAATAAAAAAGGAAAGACCCAAGCCCAGACTGGTGCAGTACCGCCAATTACGAGACATACTCCCAGATTTTTTTGACTTAGATTTATACTCAATTCCTTGGTCAGAAGTGGCTAAACTGGACAATGTAAATGCTATGGTTGATTGTTTCACTTCACATGTATTATATTTATTTGATCTGCATGCTCCATTAAAAGAAAAAGTTTTTAAGTCACGCCCAACACCTTGGATTACGGATAACATACGGTTGATGTTTAAACTGCGAGATGAAGCCAGAAACAGATATCATGCAAGTCCCACAAATGAGCCATGCAAAAGATATTACTTGGACCTCAAACGACAGGCCACTTTTGGACTATTCTCTGAAAAAAAGGCTTTCTTTACAAAAAATATTTGTAACGCGTTGCCAAAAGATGCCGCTACTGTGTTGCCAGCCTAGCCTAGCCTCAGCCAGCCAAGCCGTGACGTCACCTCCTCCCGCCACGCAGGCCAGCCAATAGTGGAGGGGTGACAGTTGCCGCCAAGCCAAGCCAGCCTGCCTACTATATAATGAGCTCTCGGTTTTGTGTCAGGTTCAATCTTTGTTTGTCGGTCGAGAATAAAAGTGATGCGTTAACCATATTACGCCCGTATTATTTATACCTTAATATTGTTACTGTTATATTTCAGAAGTGGTATCCACGCAACATGAAAAGACGTGTGGACCAAGAAGTGGACAATGATGATGCAGATAATGAACTACCCTCATCATACGACGAAAAATCAGGAAATCTTGGAGATCTGGGCAAAACTACCGCCATTGGCGTTCCTACTAATGTGAGATTGCAGGTTTCTGAGCAGTGGCAACTTGCAAGGATGCGTCTACTGAGCTACACTCTGAGGTCAACCCGGAGTTTCATTGCTTCTGGTGATTAGGCAGAAGGCTTAGAAGGCAGAAATGCTGCCGTGATGTTGTATAATGGTGAGATCGAACCATTTTACCTTTCTTTAAATTTGTTTGGTGATAATGATGATACCAGTGTGAGGGTTGATCGTGCCTTTAAAAATTTTAAATTTCCGGCTAAAGGATGTCATACAATTGTTTCTGGATTTCATTGGATAGTTTCCAATATAAGAGAATTTCCTCCTTTAACGAAATTATGCTTGGTCAGGCATGACCGAACGTGAGTGATACTGCGTAGACATTTTATTATTTCAGATGAACGCACGAGCATGTGTATTCGATGATGGCTTCAACTATGATCAGCAGGAGCATTGGCTGTCTGAAGATCATCGGTGCCGAGAGAAGGATATCGACTGGAAAAAGGGGATCATCCTGCTACGTGCCGAGAGCTGCACGGATGTTACACGGGTCAGTGCCAGTGCCATTAATTGCCTGCCTCACCTTACCTTACCTACTAAAAATGCTAGTTATTTGCCAAAAATATGCTCGAATCGAAGGGGTATAGATGTTGTACATAAAAGTGACATAGGGCCCATAGACACGTTAAAGCATAAACGGTTAATCCAACACTTATCTCAGTTTAATGATTACTTCGCGGCTAGTGCCCAAGAGTTAGGATGTACCAAACTAGTAAAAATGACAGACTCCTCAATGACCAGCTTATATTTTGTCGTTCATAAAGACCACCCCTGTCGACCCCACCCCAGACTGAACAAGACATCGTAAAATCTAAAATCTCCTATCTGTTAAGCGCAGGTATTATTAAAGAGTCTGTCTAGTTATGCGTCCCCGGTAGTTCTAGTCAAAAAGAAAAACTGAGGCGGTAGAATGCGTCGACTATCTTGTGCTTAATGCCATCAGTTCGTGATAGATATACATACATTTAATATTGACGATCAGGTATCGAGGTTATCCGGTATGTACTATTTCACCAGTCTAGACCTAGCCCAGGGTTGTAAGCTATTTATGATCCTAAACTGCCTAGCGAAATTCACACGAATGCTTGCAAGTTAGGAATAGCGGGTATGTTACTACAGAAACAACACAATGACACTTTGCGTCCTGTTATGAATTTTTGCCGCATTACTAGTCGGGAATAAAGCGTATACCATTATTATCAATCAGTACAGATTTTGCTAGGTTTTAATTTCCGTGCAGATGAAGGTCTACTACTATTGTCAGTGTCAGTGCATGCTATTTTCCTATACAAGTTTATTACGTCGTATCACTTTTGTAGACCGTCTTTTAGTCGTCTCATTTCACAGTACAAATTATCGATTTCATTATTGGCCGATAATAGTTTGGTGTTTAATTCGCTTACTTGTTCACGCACACTTCTATTAGCGCCATCTATCGACGTATTGGCCAAACTGTACATAGTCGTGTCTAGTAACTTCAGATATCCTACATTGACATAGAACGACAAGTTTTGCGTCATGTAATCATGTTACATTATCCATTTCAATTTTTTTTAGATAACTATTTATATTTACATCACAAAAAGTCCAACTGTGAGCTAAGGTTCGAAGACGCAACTCGTAAGATAGTAGTCGCACTGCAATGCCACCAGGCCACGCAGTAGTTAACAATGTAGTTGAAATTATCAAATGCTTCCTGAGATTTATAAGAAACATTCGTAGGTAGGTCAAGCGTCGCATCGTCGCTTCGTTTTGAACTTTATTGCCAACCGGCTATTTTCTATTAAACACTGTTGTGTATTTTATAAAGTTCAGTTACTATTTTTTACACTTTTATCCGTTTTATATGATTACCATATGTGATATTATTGTTTGTTTACCTCTGTTTTTATTGGTAAGAAGTTGTTGATTGCTCTTCTTCGTATTTTCCTATATAATTGTAACACTCACTTAGTCACTGAATGTAGTTATTTTATTGATTATTTATCACAAATTTTGTAGGTTTATTGCTCAAAACGTATTCAGTTCGTTATTAATGTGCAATCACTATTTCTATTGCATTATAATGGTATATTACGCTTTTAAACTACTTTTTAAAGTTAGTTATTACGGAGCTACGTTCACTGTCGGACCGAACCGAATGTAAATCTGTTATAGACTCGGTAAACGTATGCAGCACGTTGATGCATTGAGTAGGAATCTAGTAAAAGCGTTTAATTTGAATCGTTTAGATATAATGGATTAGTGTGATACAGCTTAAATCGAAGATCAAAACTTAAAACATATTATAGAATTGCTAAAAATCGGTTTTAAGGATAGTGATATAACAAATGATTACGCTTATAGACTTTACCGTAAAACTTTGAACGGCAATCACTTTGTGCCAGGGCTTGCTAGGTGGAAAAATTCTACAAAAACACCATGACGATATAGGTCATGTAGGTCTAAAGCGATGTACTAAGGCTATTGCTATTGAGTATTTTACATGACCTACGCAAATGTCGTGCTAATCTGGTATTGTCGTACGACAGGTTGCTGAGCTCCCTAAATAATGGTGGAGCTACACTTTGCCTGATGTATGTGTGCCGTCAGTTAGGACAGGTCAACTCAAAGCTGCTATAGCTCATTCTTCAAAAGGCCTGTCCAGATATTGCCCTAAGTACATCGTAACACTCGCACAATATCTAATAATATTATTATTGTAATACTATTACTGTTTGGACTAACAGTGTCACACAGAAATACATATCATTTATTAAAAATAATATTTAGTCTATTTAGGTACCCTGAACGAATGATTTCGGATCACGGCAAGGCCTTCACGAGCAGGTTTTCCAAAAATTGCCACCGAAAAGCAGTTCAAACATACATTGCGATGTAATCATAATTACAATGCCATAGCATGTCCCAGGGCAAATGGCCAGATCCAATGCACCAACCGAACTTTATTAGATGCTTTAAGATCTACTGAACCTAGTGATAAGGATAGGGATAATAGCTTGCTCGATGTCATTTGGGGTATAAACAACACTATTAACGAGTCCACAGGCTATAAACCCTACGATCTGATGTTCGCTCAAACTGGTAGATCTACGTTCGATGTTTCCATCCCTAATCAAGCATCAGAACCTATTCAATCTAGGCCCAGCAAAGCTCGAAAACGCATTCAGATAGATAGTTCCAAAATGAAACGTAACTTTGATATGAGACTAAAAATAGGTATATAAGAGGCGACTATGTATTATGGGGACAGGCACCAACCAATAGCTTTGGTAAGGTGAACGCGAAATTATATGACTTATATTCTGGTCCTTATGTAGTAATTAAGGCATTAGGTAATGATCATTATAAGATCAGAAATATAAAGGGGCTCAGGGGTTACAAGCAGTTTACTGGCCTATTATCAGCCAATTCTACCCGTCCATACAAAAGTGTAGCACCTATGTCTGATAGTGCAAATGGCACTGACGAGCAACTAGAAACTGAGTATCTTATAGATTTGCTTGAGAGTTGACCTGAGTCAAGGTTTTTCCTCATTCCCTATTAACTACTTGTTACTTTGTGTTGTACTGCCAGGCTATGACTAAATTGTGCTTTCTTATTGCCATTGCGGGAGCAATGCTTGCAGGATGGCCGAATGTAACGCGTTGCCAAAAGATGCCGCTACTGTGTTGCCAGCCTAGCCTAGCCTCAGCCAGCCAAGCCGTGACGTCACCTCCTCCCGCCACGCAGGCCAGCCAATAGTGGAGGGGTGACAGTTGCCGCCAAGCCAAGCCAGCCTGCCTACTATATAATGAGCTCTCGGTTTTGTGTCAGGTTCAATCTTTGTTTGTCGGTCGAGAATAAAAGTGATGCGTTAACCATATTACGCCCGTATTATTTATACCTTAATATTGTTACTGTTATAATTAATAATAACATCAAGAACCCCAAAGCGCTTTGGAAGAACCTCAAATCTGACGTACTTCCAGAGCATGTAGAAAGTCAGCTGCCGGGTCATTTCAATGATCCGGATGCCATGAATAGGGCATTTCTAGATGTTCCAGGCTTGTGTAACACAAATATTTCCCAACTGTCATACTTTGAACATCACCGATATGGTTGTGGCAAGTTCTCTTTGGGGACAGTCGGGAAGGATTCTGTGTTGAAGGTTATTAAAAGCTTCAAATCTAATGCACAGGGTATGGATGGTATCAGCTTGGAGATGTTGTCCCTTACATTACCGGCGACTCTACAAACCATTACTGATATCATAAATCAATCCATTCTCACACACACTTTCCCTCACTCGTGGCGTTGCGGCATAGTACACCCTATCCCAAAAACCCCCAATCCTGTGACCTTCAAGGACCTTCGTCCAATCAGTATTCTACCCTTAATGTCGAAGATTCTGGAGCGAGTGGTCTATATACAGATAGTTACATATCTTGAAACAAACAATATACTGCCAGATCTTCAGTCAGGTTTTAGGAAGGGCCGGGGTACTGCTACTGCTCTCTCAGACGTTGTAGGGAATATTCTCGAGGCTCGAGACCGAGGAGAGGGAACAATCCTCACTCTACTCGATTATTCTCGTGCTTTCGATGCAATAAACCCCACTCTATTGCTTTCTAAGCTTGCCTATTATGGGTTCGCAGTGGAGACAATAGAGTGGTTCAACAGTTACCTGACCAGCAGGACACAATGTGTGGAGATTCGTAGAGAAGGTGGTCATTTGGATAAATCTGTCGCTCGTAGTGTGGTACGGGGTGTACCACAGGGATCCATTCTTGGACCTCTATTATACATCTTATATAGCGCTGATGTCGTCAATTCATTCGTTAATTGTAAATATCACATGTATGCTGACGACATCCAGTTGTACATTTCTTTTAGGCCCTCTCACACATTATCAGCAGTACAGAGGATGAATGAGGACCTACAAAGGATAGCCACTTGGTCTGATCAAAATTCCCTAGTGTTGAACCCAACAAAGTCAAAGTTTTTGGTGTTTGGTAGCAAACATCAAATACACGACATTTTAGCCGCCAACCCTGTGATAGCTATTATGGGTCAAAAAGTCCCACAAGTTGATTCTGCTTATAACTTGGGAATAGTAATGGATCCAGAGTTAAGGTTTGAGGCTCACATCAGTAAAGCCTTAAGAAACTGTTTTTATAGACTCAAAATACTGTACAATATAAGGGAATACTTAAGTGTACCCATAAGAAAGCAATTGGTGGATAGTCTTGTATTATCCAAACTGAACTATTGTGATACTGTTTATGGTCCTTGCCTGCTGTCTAGAACAGAGAAATTGATCCAGCGTGTACAGAATGCTTGTGCACGTTTCTGTTTTAACATACCTAGGAGACATCACATCACACCTTACTTGAATGAACACAATTTGCTCAAAATGGCTGCCAGGAGGAGGATACATTTGGCTAGTCTACTGTTTGGTGTCTTGGCAACTAAAAAACCTAGCTACCTGTACAATAAATTGGAATGGAGACAAATTCATTCAAAGCATAGCTTACGGTCTATAGTAAACCCGCTGGCTGTCCCGAGGCACAGCACTGCAGCATTTCGAGGGAGCTTCAAATATGCTGCCACTCACTGTTGGAATAATATTCCACCACCAATCCGCAGCCTGAAATCCAAGCAAAGTTTAATTTTCCATTTAAAAAAACTTTATTCTGATATGCAACTTTAAACTTCCTATAATACACTCTGATATGTGGATAATATTCAACAGCATACCTTGGGTGTGCAGCCACTGGGTTTTAGGTGGAATTCTCCATGGGGTGGCAGTGTTTTTTCCTTGTTTCCTCCATGCTTGTGCTGTTGTGCTTCGGCGCACATAGTAATGTTGGGATTGCATTGTGAGTGGGGCATGAACACAGGGCTTGACGATGATAAAAGTATTTTCCCTCCTGTCGTCACCACTACAAAGTCTAAAATTATATAAAATCAATTATTATTTTCTTATTACATTGAACATTGCAATGACTGTAATTTTCTAGGTAGGTTTAGGTCTTGTTAGCTACGAACCTTTTGATTTATAATTTTGTAATGTTTTATTTAATTCCAATTCTAATGAAATCAATTATTGATAGTAAAACAGTAGTAATAACAATTTATAACGCCGCAATTTTTGTTTTTCTCACCACGTTTTTAGTTAAGGTAGTTATTATGGATGACGCCTCACGGTTGATGAGCAGTTTTCGGGGTTCTCATTCTCAATTCACACATATATAGATTGGTGTAGGTGCATAGGTATAGGAATAAAGAGCGATCGATCAAGCCGCTGACTCCGCTGGATCGATCGCTTATTTATCAGTCATGCATGGCGCAGCTGCCGTTAACATCTAATCGATACAATATTTATATCCATGAATAATATGTATTTAGAACTAATGTCATTGGATGTCGGTCTTTTTGTTCTGTGGGTCCAACTCTTTATCACCACTACTATTTATTTATTCATACACAAATCTCTTAGCACTACACACTTAGTAAACACAATATCACTTCTCAAAAAAAAAAAAACTATCAATATACTTACACAGTTAGTTTTATTTCTGTTCTTTTTCTAATTTCGATAAAACACAATCTCCACAGGACCGGTAGACGCAAGGCGTCACCAGGGTCATCGCTGAAAACCAGCGCTGTTGGTGTTGTTTAGTTGCGACACCACAGCATTTAAGCTGAGCGTTGACCTAATTTTCGTACCGAGATGGCGCACATCCTCTTCATGTTTTTACTCTGTACTAAATTAATAAATTTCTATAACTATTTAGGTACCAATTTCCAATATTGTCTGATTGTTTGATAATAATATTCTGTTTATCATTTTTGATGTGCTATGTTTACTAACATTATGTTATTGTTGTGTTGGTACCTCCTTCGTTTTGTTCATAGACAACACAAAAATCTATAATAAAAGTAGTTGGCTGTGTTGCCAGCTGGTAATCTTTAGGCAACCTATAAATAGTAAGTTTTATAATAAGTACTTAATATTTTTTGTATTTTTGGTTTGTTGTGCGTCATAAGGACGAAAATAAAAACTTTTTCTTTCTTTCTTTCTTTCAGATGTTTTCTTTTTACCTGGTGATAAATTAACAACTACAAATATTTATCAACAGTCAATTACTCTAAAACCTAATACATGTCCGGTTTATACTAAACCGTATAGGCTACCTCATTCTTTAAAAACTGAAGTTAATAATCAAATTCGTAACATGATTGACAATGATATTATAGAGGAAGCGAAAAGTGAGTGGTCTAGCCCTATTTTACTAGTACCGAAAAAAGGTAAAGATAAAAAATGGCGACTTGTTGTCGATTACCGGAAACTTAATGATTGCATTGTTGATGATAAATTCCCGTTACCGAATATTACTGAAATTTTGGACTCGCTTTCTGGATCAGTTTATTTTTCACATTTAGACCTTAATCAAGGATATTATCAAGTATCTTTAGATAAACAGAGTAGAGAATACACTGCGTTTACTACAAATACGGGACAGTACCAAATGAAAAGATTACCGATGGGACTGAAGACAAGTCCAAGTGCTTTCAGTAGAATAATGTCTGTAGCTATGTCTGGATTAACCTATGATAAATGTTTTATTTATTTAGATGATTTGGTGGTTTTTGGCAGAAATTTAGACATACATAACAAAAATTTGATAGATGTTTTAGAAAGATTGAGAAAAATTAATTTAAAATTGAACCCAGAAAAATGTAACTTCTTAAAGAAAGAAATTCTTTATTTGGGACATCTAGTGTCGGAAAATGGAGTTTTACCCGACCCTGCAAAAATCGAAATTTTGGAAAAATATCCCATACCAAGTATGATGTATAGTATAAGTAGGATAATAGTATAAGTAAGATGAAGTAAAAAGATTTGTTGCCTTTTGTAATTATTATAGGAAGTTTATCAGGAATTTTGCAGAAATAACGTATCCATTAAACAAATTGACTAGAAAATATGAACCTTTTGTCTGGACTGATGAGTGTCAAAATGCATTCGAATTATTAAAACATGCTTTAGTAAGTCCACCAGTACTAGAATTTCCAGATTTTTCGGAGAATAATTAATTTGTCATACAAACTGATGCCTCAGGTACAGCTATAGGCGCAGTTTTGTGTAATAAAAATATGAAACCTGTAGCATATGCTAGCAGACCGCTTAATAAAGCTGAACTTAATTACCCCACCATTCAAAAAGAATTACTAGCTATTGTTTGGACTGTTAAGTACTTTCGACCGTACGTATATGGTAAATTATTTAAAATTATGACTGACCATAGACCTTTAATATATTTATTTTCATTAAAAGATCCTTCCAGCAGACTTCTAAAATTTAGATTAGCATTGGAAGAATATAATTTTAAAATTGTGTATGTGAAAGGGAGAGAAAATAGCGTTGCAGATGCTTTATCTAGAATTTGTATAACATCAGATAATCTTAAGGAAATGAATGATGAAATTATGTTAGTTTTGACTAGAGCACAGAAGCGTAGCTTAGAAAATCAATTAGAAACACCCATTTTTAGTAAACCTGACGAGGTGTGGCCTGATCAACCACAAGTAGTTGAGGTACTAAAATTACCAAATAATTCAGTGGAAATGACTTTTATAGAAAATAACGAATTAAATAAATTAAGGAGACTAAATGTTATAGATAAAGAAAATGAATGTTTTATTTACAGTAATTGTAGAAAAATATTATATATTAATCTTAACTTTAGGGCACAATTTACGCGAGTCGAATTTGTGACTAAGTTGGAGATGTTTTGTAAAGCTAATAATATTAATGAACTATGCATAGTAAAGAGTAAAGAATATGAACAATTTATAAAAGATTTATTAAAAGAGATAAAAGATAATAAGGATTGGACCGGTCCACGTATTTACATATTAAGAGGAGTTAGAAAAATTTATGATAAGGAGGAAAGAAACTATATTTTACATGATTTCCATGTACTACCCACCGCAGGTCATGCAGGTGTGCGTAGAATGACTAATAATATAAAGAGAAAATTTTATTGGCCAGGCTTAGACAAAGACGTACAAGAATTTGTTAAAAAATGCGTTAAATGCCAAAAAATGAAGCATTGTAGATATGTCAAGGCGCCCATGGAGATAACTACAACGGCTTCATACGCATTTGAAAAAATATTTCTAGACATCGTAGGTCCTTTAGAAAAAGATTGTGAAGGTAATTCCTACATCTTAACACTGCAGTGTGAGCTTTCGAAATTTGTCGAAGCATATCCACTAAAGACTAAGGAAACGGTAAGTGTAGCTAGAACATTAGTTAATAATTTTATCTTAAGATTTGGAGTGCCGAAGGCTATAGCGACCGACCGTGGGACGGAATTTGTCTCTTCAGTGATGGAACAGGTATGTACATTATTAGGAATAGAAAAAATAACATCCACAGCATATCACCATCAATCGATAGGTGCGCTTGAGAATTCGCATAAAAATTTGAATGCCTTCTTGCGAATATATTGTGATGGTAAAAAAGAAACATGGAGCCAATGGTTACCATTTTGGTGTTACAGTTATAACAATACTGTTCATACAGAAACCAAGTACACACCATATGAGTTAGTATTTGGTAGATCTAGTGAAATCCCATCTAGAGTAAGTCAGAATATAGAACCCTTGTATAACCCAGATAGTTATCCTTTAGATCTTAAGTATAAGTTACAAGTAGCACATCAGGATGCTCGTAATAATTTACTTTTGAATAAATATAATCGTAAGTGTTCCTATGATAAATACTTAAACAATGTAACTTATAATAAGGGACAGCTTGTATTAATTAAAAAAGAAAATGTTAGTAAATTAGAAACTCAATGGGATGGCCCATTTGTAGTTTTAGAGGATTTAGGAGTTAACGTAAAAATTTTAATTAGTAATAAAAATTATATTATTCATAAGAATAGGACGAAACCATTTTCTACATAAATTATATTGTATTTTATCCATATATAAAAAAAAAAAATTGTAACCATTTTTTTTTTTCTTTCTCTTACCCCCGTGGTGAGGTGTAGTAGCATAGATCTAATATATTATGTACTTAGTGATATAATTAGTCAGTAATTAAAGAACAGTCGACTGCGACAGTTGTTTCAATTATACAACTTCCCTTCAACGAGGCTTTGTATTTGATTTGGGCCAAAAACAAATCCGAAGACGCGTTGTGTCATTCAAGTTCGGCGAATGCTCCGACAACATCAGACACATTGGAATAGGCCAGGTATCCGTCAAATGATGTAACCACTGTTCAAACAAACGATGTTATTGTAACCAATGAAGCAATGGTGATACCACCAGATGCCCGTGAAGCTGTGCCTACAGAACCTGAAGAAATGCACTTCAACAGCATGCAGACGGAAAATCCACCAAAAGATGGCAATTCCAGTGACTTAATAGAAACTGATAACTCGAAGAAGTCAGTAGATAATAACATTGGCGTGACTCCCAGTTTGCCTGTAGCAAAAACAGTCATCACTGATGATGAAACATTTCCATCTGTGTCCATATCGTCAACTAATTTGCCTAAAGTAATAGTAGAATATCTTCCTCAACAACTAAACTGTAACGTTAGGCATGATGCTGTTACCCAATCTCTTTCACCGCCGGAACGTTTTTTACCAACCGATTTATCTAAACATCCTCTAATGCAACCTAACGATAACCCCAAAACTAATACTGTTAACCAATCCGTTTTAATACCGGAACTTACTTCACCCACCGGTTCAGCTGATGTAACAGGAGATTTTCAAAGGCAACAATCTGATAATAACTCCACAGTTAATACATTACTCGATCAAGCACTTCCACCACCGAATCGTTCATCTTCATCCAGTTTCCCTGAAGTAATAGGAAATAACCTATCTCTACAACCTATCATTAGTACTATGGAACCACAATACACAACACCACAAAAGTCTTTAGAAAAAGTTTTAGGAGTGATTGTTCCGTCTCCTTTTAAGAGGAGTTTGTTTTGGCCGGAAAATTACATGGTTAGTAATAAGAAGAGAATGAAACGAGAGAAAATTCCATCAACAGTAACAAGTAAAGCTTGGAAAGAATATCACGAGAAAAAGGAAATTGAGAAAAATAAAAAACAGCAAGAAAAAGACGAAAGAGCTAGACAGAGAATAGAAAAAAAGAAATTAAAAGAACAGTTAACCAATGAAAAGATAAGAAAAACCTGCTCGTTTGCCTGCTATCACATTAAAAAAAAAACGAAAAGAAAGATAAAAGCAAGATTAAGAAAACTGTTAAAGAAGATTCGACTTCAGAAGAGTCAGATGTGGAGATTTCATACGCTGAAAGTGATATTAGTTATAATTTAGAAGATGACCAAGAGAAAGAACCAGAAAGCGAAAAAAATACAAAAACAAAGAATCAAATACTGTGATTCTATAGACTCGGATCTAGAGAATTTGCCCTTAAGTCAAATTGCATCTTCAAAAGTAACTAAACCAAATAAAAACAGGAAGTTTTCTATAAGAAATTTCGTAATAATTAAGTATGAAGGGGAGTATTTTCCTGGTAAGATAGAAAGTTTGAGAAAGAACGACTACGAAATAAGTACAATGACATTGACTACTGGGAATTCTTTTAAATGGCCTATCCCGCCCGATAAAATTTTCTATAAGTTCAAGGAAATAATGAACGTGATAAAAGAACCTATATGTTTAAACAAAAGAGGGTTCTATAGAATTCCTGAAATGGATACATATTTGCCAAATATGTATGGCTTTTAAAACAGATCTTATATAATACTCGTAAGTGCTTAGGTAGTTAATCTTTATAAAAGGCTGTCTTATAATTAATAAAAAAGTAACTAAATAATATTTACTACAAAAAGATCTCGTAGGTAGGTATGTATATGCGCAAAAGCTACTTATATATTGAAAAAGATCTCATTTACGTTGTCTTATGTTTTTTATTGAATTTAGTAAGTTAAGTTAAGATACACTGCAGAAACTATATTAGGACAAGATACTTAGTTACCTTGTTACTACTATGTATGACTGATTGTTATATAGTTATAATAATTCATAATTATAACGAAAATGGTTAGGAAACATTGTTTCCAAATAGATATTTGATTACGAACTGAAAGTGTGATTTGATTACTAATAAATATTTAATAATTAGTTAAGTAAGAATCTCTGTTGTTATTGTTTTGTGGAGGTCTGCTATGGCCTTACTGTGGGCGCGTTCGACTCGCACTAGTTCTTTGGCGTGACGAGTAAGCTCCTTTTCCAGGTTTTGTTTGTGCCTGGATCTGGAGTCGGACAAGGCCAGGGCAATCTCATAGAGGGACTGCAAGCATTCGATTGCCGTCTGCTTGTACTCCCTCTTGATATTGCCCGATGATTCAAGGGCCTCCTTTCCCTTAAGGAGCAGCTCATTTGCCTCCTTTGTCGCCAGGTCCATCTCTACCCCGAGACGCTTTCTCGACGTCAGCAGCATGCTGGGTCTCCCTTCGTTCTCAGTTGTTGCCGAGGCGATGGACTCATCATCAGAGACGATGGGCCTCGGTGAGAGATCTTCCTGCTGCCAGTTGAAGATCCTCTCAAGGGTTTGCTGAGTCGGCGTTGTTACTGACCTTGTCGCACCCTCATATGACTGCGGTGCACCATCTTGCGTCGTTGCCACGCTCTCTCCCTGTGACTGCGCCACACTAACTACAGACTCGGGTGCGCTAATGTCACTCAGTGTGGACGTCTCGGAGGTTTTTGGCCTTCGGGACGGTGGGGGACATCTGGGAGCCTTATCTGCGCTGGTCTCCTGTGCTCGCGCTGTGGTGTCGATGCTCACTTCAGGCCGTGCCTGCTTTGAGTCTTCGACCCTGGTCTTGGCGTGGCCTTGGTAAGCACCTTTTCCCGAAGCGATCGCGGAGCCCTCGGTGGTGGATTTTGAGGGGGGCACAGGGAGGCGAGCGCCGATGTGGCTGATGAGGCCGTTGATCCGGCAGAGTCCATGTCCAACCTCTTGGCGGTTTTCTTAGAGTTGGTGGAGGACGATGACATTTTTTTTTTTTAATTTAGAGACTTACTGCTTCTTCTACACCTCGCTGCGTCGCTGCTGCCGATGATAAGCTGCCGCTGCTGATGTTGAGGAGGTGTTTGAGCTTGCTGCGCAGTGTCGCAGACAACGTAGAGCACGTACGCACGTTGACGCGTGTGAATCCCGTACGAGCTGCTGAGTGCCTTCTTCTTTCCAGGATTTCGTTGGAGCCAATCGACTGCTCTTCTGTTTCCAGTTTCAACGAGCCCAAACTCGGGGGTCCTAGCTTCACGGGGAGCCGAGTTAACCCGAGGGGGGGTGAGGAACCCCGGAGGGGGGGTGAGGAACCCCGGAGGGGGGGTTGGGGGGGAAGTCTCGTGGGGTTTACTTTAAGGGAAGAAGGGAAGAAATGCAATATACCCCCGCCGGGGAAGTAGCAAGTGGTTGGTTGGTGCACTGAGGAGATGATAAAGTTTTGGGTCCCCGATTCAGAAAAGAAGGGGTGGTTTTTTGGAGGGTTGTGGAAGGGGCCCAAGTTCCTGACTCAAAAGAGCCCAAACTCGGGTATATTGGGACGGGGGGTTTGGGATTCCCTCGGGTGTTTACCTGGGCTGCCGACACGGGTCCTCCAGTCGTGTATTTTAGTTGGTGGGATTCCTCAAGCCGTCTTAGGAGTCGTCAGGCGCGTCCGATGTACGTCACTTAGAGAACCGCGTGGTTGTTTAGGTTATACACGCGTGGTTTGAGGTTATCTCCACGCGGTATTTGGGACAATTCAGACCTCTGTATCTCCGCGGTTTCTTCTTCGATTTTCTAGTGGCGCACGTTGTTCGATGCGCCTTGACGGTGGCTTTATGATGACTTTACAGTAAATATTGTTGATTTTTACAATTTAACTTTTTGAGAATTATTTGTTACGTATGTTGATCTTTTTTATTATAGTTACAAAAGTTTGTATGTATGTATTTGTCTGAATAATACACTTTAGATATGGATGTTGTACTGTGGACAATAAAATAATAGATACTTATTAAACAGTTAATTTTATTTTAATGACCCACTAGGCAGGTGGTCATTTGGCAGATACACATTATAGTCAACAGTCGATAACTGGGTGTCGGTAAGTGGCAGCTGTCGATGACTGGGTGTTGACTACTGGAGATTCGGTGTCGATGATTGGAGATTTATATACTTTTTCATTTTTTGGGATTTTTTTCTAGTCCGCGTATCGTTAATAAAAATAATACATCCTATTCTTATCTCAAGAATATACCTTACCATACTCAATCGTTACTTTTGGTTTAAAGATGACTAAATGACCTTTAATCTTATTAAGATGCCCACTATTTCCTTAAAGTGTCGATCATTGGTGCCACTACGTTATAAAGATCTTTCCTCTTCCCCCCGGACCGCCGCAAGGTGTAGATGTGCCCCAGTATTTATCACATTTCTTAATTTATAATTCAAATCATCTAAATATAATAACAAAAAAAATAGGAGTGCATAACACCTAGGAGCTCTTTATAACTCATAGCTTCTGCCCGCGACTTCGTCCGCGTAGCGTGATGATTATATAGGCTATAGCCTTCCTCAATAAATAGGCTGTCTAACACTGAAAGAATTTTTCAAATCGGACCAGTAGTTCCTGATATTAGAGCGTTCAAGCAAACAAACAAACTCTTCAGCTTTACTTCCACTACTAGCTTCCACCCGCGACTTCGTCCGCGTGGAATAGTTACTTATAGTCTTAACGTGATCATATATAGCCTATAGCCTTCCTCGATAAATGGGCTATCTAAGACTGAAAGAATTTTTCAAATCGGACCAGTAGTTCCTGAGATTAGCGCGTTCAAATAAACAAACAAACAAACTCTTCAGCTTTATATATTAGTATAGAGTATAGATAGATAAGATAATAGTTGTGACGTGACGCCCTGACTACGTACAGATTACTCCTGCGATTATAAGCGCTTGGTACCTGAGCTGTCTCATAGCTGCGAAGATCCTGCCCTTATATCACGTAAGAAGCCAATAATTACTCATTACTGCGCGTGAGCACCTCCTTCATCTGTGGAGTAGCCACACCCCATCATTAGCCGATTGGGGAACCGGGACTAATTAGCTATCACCTGATTGGCTATCTAGGCTAATTAGGTATCCGCCTACTTACGTGTGAACCTATAGATCGCTAATACGTACAACTCGCACTTAACTTTTTCTACCTCCTGCAAGCTGCTGTTATCCTGGTAATTCGCTACTCAATACACAATGCCGTTAAAGCGCACCCCACCCAAATCTTCAATGGTAGTGGACACTGACTCGGAGAGCGTGGAAGGTAATCTCTCCGACTTGCAAACCACCGAAAACCATATCGGCATTAATACAGGGGCCCAAGTCTGCTATTTCAGTTGTATCAAAATGGTCGTTTAATGGCACTAAATGACATAAGAACTGACAGATTTCGTAGACAAAACTGTCAAAAGTCAAAAATTCTGAAGCCATTGAATGACGATTTTGACACGACAAAATAGCAGACTTGGGGGCCAGGCCGTTTGAAGAGAAAATGAGAAAATGATTTTAGTTGCTTTATGGATGAAGTTCGTAATATGTTTTTAAAATTTGCTTCTGAACAAAGAACCAGATTAGAAAGCCTGGAGTTGACAGAAATAAAAACTCAAAATGATTCTATCAACTTAACATTGTCGACTTTATCCGCAAGATATGATGAAATGCAAAAAGAGCTGGAATCTTTTAGGAAGGAGCCAGGAGCGCAAGGAACATATCTCGTACATAAAGCTACTAGAAAATAAACTAGATAATATTGAAAAACAATCGTACACAACTAAGTTAGAGTTCAGAAATATTCCTAAACTTCAAATCGAGACTAAAGAAGAGCTTTGTAACGCTGTTAAAAAAATTGGAAACACCTTGAATCTGCAACTGCAAGCCTAAGCCTCGGATATAAGAGACGTCTATCGCCCGTACGCTAAACCAGGCATCATAACGCCCGAAATTAATAACCATTCCTAATCCAAATTTTGCTATCTAAGATGGATGTTTCAATCTATTTTTAGAGAAAAGCGTGTCAATATTCAATCCATGGATTGAGTTTGCAATCTTTAATCTTTGAGAGGACGGATTACAGATTAGAGATTGACCTCTGTTCGAAAAGACCATAGATTGACAGATTCCACGTGTCAATAACCTATCCGTGCGTTTTGACATTTGGTTCGATTTGTGTAAACGATCGCAGATTGCAATCCGAGGAATTTGTGGGATTACATTGTATTATTTTATAACTTTTTCATAAAATGATTTCGTCAAGTGATAGTGATCAAAGTGATTTGGAAGCCCTAACTCAGTTATCCGATTGGGATACTACTGACAGTAAAGCTGAGGATAGGCACCGCATTTCAATTCGACGCGTCAGAGCTCAGAGTGAATTACATGCAGAGTCTAGATGATGCTGATTTCATGTTTCGATTTAGGTTAAATAAAGAAGCTTTCCAGTCGCTACTAACCAAATTAATGTCATTTATACGTGTTACAACTACAAGGTATTTATTTTGAGATTATGCAAAACATTTCATTACTTTAAAAACACACCTACGTAAACCGGTTGTTATTTTTCAGGAACCATGGAGTATCGCCACTCCATCAACTTTTATTAACATTACGGTTTTATGCCTTGGAACGATGTTAATTTCTGTGGCATACTTTATTGGGGTCTCTATTTCGACAGCAGGTAGGATAGTTGGAGATATATCATCAGCAATCGCCAGCTTGTACGATGAATTTATAGAAGTACACCAACAAAGTGATGAGAAATTCTTCGAAATAACAGGGTTTCCTAGAGTTCTTGCTGCAATTGATTGTACTCATATACGCATCCAATCTCCATGTAAGTGTTTTAAATAATAGTTATAAAGTAGGTACTTGGTTTATGAATCTGAAATTAATGTTGTTTGTGATATTTCTTCAGGTCATGTAATTGGTGAAGAATATAGAAACCGTAAGGGATACTTCTCCTTGAATGTTCAAGCAATATGTGATGCTGACTTGAAATTCATGAATGTAGTTGCCCGATGGCCAGGTTCAGCCCATGATGCCACAATATTTAACAACTCAATTCTGAGAGGTAGGTACCTCACTTATATTTTTTTAATATAAGTATTTATATTTGTATGTAATTAACTGTTTTTAAAAAATATGTATATTTCTAGCTCAATGTGATGCAGGTCAGTTTGGTAACCGCTGGATGCTTGGTGATAGTGCTTATCCAAACAGGCCATATTTATTGACACCAGTCATTAATCCTATCAGTGAAGCTGAACAACGCTATAATGAAGCACATATTAAAACTAGGAATGTTATAGAAAGGTAGTAATAACAAGGCATAATTTAAGCTTACTAGATCACATTATGTTTATGGTACTTCAAAATAATATTATAATATTCTTGTTTCTCTTTTACAGAACATTTGGAATCTGGAAACGTCGTTTCCCTGTAGTGGCACTAACATTACGGTTGTAACTGTATTAACTGTATTACAAAAATATCTGTATTTTCTTTTTTTCTTTAAAGCGAACACAAGTAAACATACAGAAACATACAGCGTTTGCCCTCGACTTTGTTCACATGGTGGTTGTTGTCAGACATCGTAGAGGATACAATGAATCAAGCTACTACTAAAAATAACGAAGTTTCATTTAGATTTCCAACCTCCATTTTTAATGGTGGAATTTTTAGAAATCCTTAGTCCTATTATATCATAATATTAGACCTATGTCACCTATGGAATGTGTGGGCAAAATTTCATGCTTCTAGACCCAGCAGTTTCAACTGTGAGTTAATTGATCAGTCTGTTTCAGTATGTTAGTTTCTTATTTTAATTTATACTAGCTTCTGCCCGCGACTTCGTCCGCGTAGCGTGATGATATATAGCCTATAGCCTACCTCAATAAATGGACTATCTAACACTGAAAGAATTTTTCAAATCGGACCAGTAGTTCCTGAGATTAGCGCGTTCAAGCAAACAAACAAACAAACTCTTCAGCTTTATATATTAGTATAGATAGATAATTATCATAATAAATATACCACTACTGCTTCTTTAACTTTTATAATTCTAGTTTTAATTTTTCTGTTTCCTACAGCAGTTTTTCATTTTTTAATTTCAGTTCAATGTTTTTCAATTTTAAACTATCATTTTCTAAATTTAAATTATTTAATTTTGAATCTACGCATTGTTTTTTTGCTGTAAAATATTCAGCTATGGCGATGTTTCTGGTAGTTCTGGTCTCATCTGTTTTTCTCTTCTTCACTGGAAATATAAAATTAATTTAAGATGAATAGGCAAACCCACATTGTAGAACTATTTTGCATTACCGCCTGGGGATGCCACAGAAAAAATACTGATAATAATACACTTTTCAGTTCTATTTGAAACCAATATTACTATTAGTGATAACATAAATAACTGTCTACTATACATATAATAAAAAATATTATGTATGTATGTATATTCAGTGAATATAAAAAGGACTGTGAAAGAATTGACAATAGCTTAGTACAGAAACTATAATAATAAATGATATTTATTTCTGATAGACCTAATAACGGCACTTTTCCATGTCAATGATTTTTACAGTTCCTAACTGACAAATGAATGAACAGAAACACCTAAACATAATGACGTGTGTCTGTCAAAATAAATTTTATCATTTTTTTACCTGTTCTAGGTGTATTAAATGTTAGCCTTTTATTTGGTGTTATGCAGTCAATAACATGCTGCATGCCCACGATGCTCAATACCAATACCATTGTCAATAGGAAATGGTATTAAGAGTGGGCCCTCATTCACCCCCACCAATGACACCCTAGCATCCATTGCACCATCACCAATACTTTCACCATCACCACTACCACCACCACCAGCAATTTCAGCTTCTACTTCCCTGTCACCCCCAAATGGCAGGGTGAACCCAGTGGCTGTACGTCCCAGTAAACCAGTCACTCTGTCCAAAATATCATCCGGGGGTATAAATTCTGCAGGACCACTACCTGTCTGTAAACAGTAATACAATAGATAACATTACATTACATACTTACTTGACTACACGGCAGCGAGCGCCGTTGGAAAAGACAAGTGATGGAGGTACCTAGGCCTACCTTAATTTGGTTCATCCTTATTTTGTTGCTACGTTTACGCGTTTTTTTTTAATTTTCCTATTTCAGACGCAACTGCTGCGGTGTCCTTGGGTAATTTGTTGCTGTGGCATTAAAACGCGCAGTCAAATGAACCCACTCCTCATTTTTTAATTTATTATTGCTGGCATTGGTGGTTTTCGTCGTAATAATTTTGCTACCTTCAATTAGCTTCAATTAGCCTTCCTTTTACCTAATAATGAAAAACAGAAATTTTACAATGTTACAAAGTAAGCGTCACCTGAAAGGCTCCTTTACAATAGCAATTATCGTAGTATATATTTTATATGTAGGTACCTACTGATGGATAGATACTTACGAGTTCGGAGTCCATTATTTTATTATACCTTTAGTCCTTTGATAACAATACACAATACGATTAGATACAAGTTAGATGTTTTTAGAAAATTGAACTGATAGTTGACCTTGACACTCACGTCAAAACAAAAACACCGTAATGGACGTTCCATTTTATTTTTTATTGATTATATTTGGCTAAAATATGTTATTCTAATGGCAATTTCTGCATGTTTTCAGGTGTATAATAAATTATTTTATTGTGAACATAATTTTTAATTAGTTTTATATATATAGTATATCACTCTCTAAATCCATGATCTGTGATGTTGAGGACTGCCAAAACTTAATAACAAGTCATTCGGAATGTCTCACTATCATTACGCAAAATATACGTAGTGTTTCAGGTAATTTTGATAACCTAGTGGCTATGTTGATTAGGCTTAAGTTTGAATGTGACATTATTATCTTGACCGAGTGCTGGCTGTCCTGTTGCCCTTTCTTACCGAATATGGATGGATACAGATCATATGCATCAAAATCCTTGAATACGCAAAATGACGGTGTAGCCGCCTACATTAAAACCAACCTTAATGTTAGCGCCCTAACGCACTAGCGGTTAACCGCGGGGGCGGCTAACCGCGCCGGTTAGCCGCATTTCCAGTTTAATATGCAACCGCTTGTGATTGTACGCACTTAGCGCTAGTTCAGACACGGCGGGAACCGCGCGATTTCAGAATCGCATGGAAATCGCGCGGGTCTTATTTGTATGAGTTATAAAGTAATCGTTCAGACATAACCGCGCGGTTAATCAAGCCGCGCGTTTACCGCAACCTAACCGCCAGAAAATAGAATCACGCTGCTCCCGCGCATTTCTATTACTATGGAGTCTTTACTTCGCGTTCAGTTGCGTTGCGGATACCGCGCGGTGAGCACGTCACTGCTCGTGAGTTCGCCATGGATCGTTTCGACACTGAACTATTTATTGATGAGGTGGAGAAAAGACCTGCAATATGGGACATTGTGTGATGATTACTCAAATAAAATTATCAAGAACCGAGCTTGGCAAGAGTTGGTGGAGATATTTGGAAATTGCGAAGACACGATGGAAAAAAAGAATATTTTAAGTAAGTAGGTTTATTCACCAAAAAATAATTGACAGAATTATGTTATAATTATAGTTATGAAGCGTATATTATACTCTCCGTATACTTTAGGTACTTAAATAAATATAAACAAACTTCGGCTGTTTTATGCAGACATTTCGAGCATTTTTCAAATGAAGGTCACAACGGTATTACCATATTTCGTTTGTTTACATTTAGTTATGTACCTAAACATTACAAGTACGGTATGTTAGTTGCAGCTATATCTTTGTGTCTTGCCATGGAACACGCCCATCGTTCACAAAGTAATGAGCGAATTTATCTCTGATATTCAAAGATGACGGTGTCCCTCTTCCCGCATGCAAGGTATTTAGATTAGTCATGGGTGCATTATATAAAGTATCTTTAAATTTTAGACCATCTCTAGTCCGCACATAGTTATGTAGAACACAAGAGGCTTTTATTATGTCTTCGGCAAAATCTATGTTTACATTTATAGGCCTATGAAAGATGCGCCATTTGTTCGCCAAAATACCAAAAGTGCACTCAATATTACGTCGGGCTCTCGATACTCTTACTTTAACCTATAGTTAAAAATCCTTTTTTCATATGGTAAACATTTGCCTGAATATGGGCGCATTAAATTTTCTGCTAAGCCGAAGGCTTCATCTCCAACTATAACATAAGGCATTGGTGTTAGGTCTACATTAGATATTGGTTTAGGTGTTGGTATGTTTAATGATTTTTCTGTCAGGCGTTTATAAAAAACAGAATTTTTAAATATAGCAGAATCACTGCTTTTGCCATAAGCCCCAATATCAATCAAATAAGTAAAGCAATAGTTGGCGTCGCAAAGTGCTAAGAGCACTATGGAAAAGAAATGTTTATAGTTATGATACAAAGAACCCGAATCAACAGGCTTTATAACTCGGATATGCTTGCCGTCTATAGCACCAATGCAATTTGGAAAATTTGCATATCTCTCAAAGTCTCGTGCTATTGTCTTCCAGATATCTTCAGTCGCTTCGGGCATGACTATGTTTACCAACTTATTCCACAATGATTTACATACTTCGCGGACAATTCCAGTAATCGTCGATTTTCCTAGGCGATAATTGTAGCTTAGTTCTCCAAATGAACAACCCGTACCAAGATATCTGAAACAAGAATATTATTAATAACGTTATTATTTTTAGGTACACAACTCCGAAAAACATGGAAAAACATACGAGATTGCTACAATAAAGAATACAAAAAAGAAAAAACAACTCCTTCTGGTTCAGGTGCTCGTAAAGGAGCCCGATATATGTATTTTTCAAGATTATCTTTCCTGCAGAATAGTGTAAGTAATAAAGACACTACAACTAATATTGAAGAACAGAATGAAAGGCAAAGTGAGGAGACAAGTCAACTAAACGCCAATGCAACCGAAGCCACTGAAATACGTCCCCTAAACGTAAGAAAACACAAGTGCCAGAAGAAAAAATAGCTGTTTAATAGAAAAAAGTATCGAGTCACGAAAACATTTTCAGAATGAACTTCAAGAAAATAGTATTACCAAGCAAGATGACGACAAACTCTTTTGTTTGTCGTTATATAAAGAACTCAAAAAAGAAGCCCGCAAGGATATTTTACTACACCTGGATCATCTCCTCTTGTTCCGGCACCGTCACCGTCACCATCGCAATTTAGTTCTGGCTCTCAGTTCTCTACAGTTATAGAAAATATTTTATGCTGATTTTGAAGAAATTCTCAGTCTCTAAGGTCCAGTTGAAAACCAGCGCCAGGCAGCTCATCGGTTGTCTGGCATTTAGCTGAACTGGACCTATTTGGCACGGCCGCGGGACACACATTTTTTATTTACTTTCTCTTTTTAATTTAAAAGATAATTAGATATAAGTATGTGTATATTTTAATTTTTTTTTATTATTGTGTGCAGTGTCCTCGCCTGTCCAATAAATCATTCTTCATCATCATATTTTCTTTCTTTCTTTCTTTTCTTTCTTTCTAAGAACAATAAATAAATCTTACCTTAAAGTTATTAAGAGTTTCTCTCCCGGTGACACGCTTGGCCTCAAAGGCGTGTCAGAGCATGAAATATCTTGCCTGATCAGTTCAATTAGTTCATCAAAAGATTTTATTGACATTCTCAAATAGTCAAAAAATTTGTTATCATACATTCTTAATTTGGGATATAACGTTACGAACTGACCATGTACTAGTCGGTCACGTAATATTGGATGCACCCAATACCGCCATTTTCTTTTGTTTTTTTTAAGGAGCAACCACAGTAACCACACTTCTTCGTCGACCTCCATTTTGAAACTGACGCTAACCCGCACGAAATCGCATACTAACCGTGCATGTCTGAATAGCATCACAATTTTGCCGTTTCAAACCGCGCGATGCGTAAACGCACGATTCCCGCATGTCTGAACGCAGGCTTAATGTTAGCGCCCTAACGCACTAGCGGTTAACCGCGGGGGCGGCTAACCGCATTTCCAGTTTAATATGCAACCGCTTGTGATTGTACGCACTTAACCGCCACAAATTTTCAACCGCGGCGGTTGAATAGCCGGATTCACACCAGACGATCCAAAGCGCTCCGATCGCGCGCGGCATGGAGCGCGCTCCACGGAGCGTAAAGTGTAGACGTGCCGCGCGCGATCCATGTGCGCGGCGGAGAGCGCGCGCTCCTCGCCGCGTGCGATCCATTTGTTGTCGGTTTTTTGGTCACGCACAAAGGGGCCTCAGTCGCTTGGCGCGCGCGGTCTGGACGGTTGTGTAGAATCGCGTGATCCGCCATTATGGATAATTCGCAATGTATCCGTTTAATTTCCCTATATAGGGAGAATAAATGTTTACGGGATCCTAATGATACCAATTACACAAATAGAGGTGTAAGGGAAGATGCCTGGCGGAAAATTAGTCGGCAAATGAACAATATTCCAACAACAGAACTAAAGAAAAAAATGAAGTCTTTGTCGGGTGGCTACAGAAGAGAACGATTCAGAGAAAAACAGAGTCGTATTACCGGATCAGGTAAGAAATTATAGTTCCTTTTGTTTTATAATTATAGTTCAGTGCATAACCTGCCACTCTTAGTGAAGCTTTAATTTTAATTTATTAGAAATAATAATAAAATGTATTGTTTAAAACCCCACAACGTAGTAACGTAACTTAGTTTGTAATAAAAAGATATACTTAAATGTTTAAAAGTTTTGGGTAGGGGAGTGACTTCACGGACATTGATATTTGCCGGTTATATTAATTTATTGTTTATTTCAGGTGCTGAAGATACTTACAAATCAAAATGGTTTGCTTACGATGAGTTTGCTTTCATGGCGGAGAAGAATGACCCCGGGACAACAAGGGATACACTTCAACAGGTGAGTTATTTTTTACTTACTATAATTTTATTTTGATTAAAAAACTTACATTACAGGTAACGCATTAAAGTATAATTAAATTATTAGAATATTATAATTCTTAAAGAAAAGGTCATGTTATAGCAGTACACGTCCTAATACAATAATAATTATTGGCTTAAATTTGTTTGTATTATTTTGTGTTATCTGTGCAGGTAATGTTTTCTTTTGGTGTCAATAAAGTATATTTGTATTTATGTAATAAAATTTATTTCTTATTATAATCTAGAACTTAGGGAGAGGATAGTTTTAAATAAAAAACATAGTTAAGTGGTTAAAGTATAATGAACTGAACTACATTATATTCCTCTTAATGCAGCTAACTTATAAAACATATAAACACAGTACAATTTATATAAGTTTATTGGTACTCATTTTGCCAAACAATGGCCCCGTTTGTTATAAAGTGTCTTGCTAAGTGGAACCGAATATCTTTGGCATTTTGTGATGCTCTTCGTGGTATGGCATCTATCGGTAGTAGTGATGTTGGTGCCTGTTCCGTTCGCCAGGTTCCAGGAACTATTTCTCCATTCCCCTGTATTGTATCAAAAGATACCGGTGATCTTAAATTAGAATTACTTCGTAAATAGTTATACAGGTAAACGGTCGCTAGCACGACTTTAGTTGCTTTTTCTGGCTCCAACAGCATTGGTTTACGCAAAACTCTGTTACTTGAGCGTATTACTCCAAACGCGTTTTCTACAACTCTACGTGCTCTTGATAATCTGTAATTGAATATTCGTTCACTCGAACCCCTTTCTGGATCACCTTCATACGGTTTCAATGTATACTCATTTAATTGGAAAGCTTTATCACCAAGTATAAAATAGGGCAATTTTATAACGAACTTGCAAAATTTTTGACGATGGGATGTTTAGCTCCTTTTTTTCAAGTTTCTCATATAGCTTTGTGCTTTTAAACACGCCTCCATCTGATATTCTGCCCTTACTCCCAACATTCACATAAAGGAACCTATAATTTGCATCTACTAATGCAAAAAGAACTATACTTGGAAACAATTTATAGTTATCATAGTCGTTGCCACTATTAAAAGGCGCTTGCAAAACGACATGTTTACCATCCATTGCTCCTAATACATGTGGAAAATTCCATTTTTCGTCGAATTCCTGAGACACTGCGAGCCACTCTTCTTCATTTGATGGCATCTGAAAAAAGTGTAACTATGATTAATATGCTTTGTTATTGTTGTTGTTACTGGAATAAAGTAATAGCACCACTGGAAGCGGAGAACATGCTATCTATGAAAATTCTCTGGAAAACGTAGACAATCACACAACTGAGAAAGTTAATAATCAAATGCAAGATATGAATGATCAGAGTATACCAACTGAACCTTCTGTACCATCTGAACAACCTGCTGCCCAATCTAAAGTGCAAAACACCCAACACAATGTTCAAACCCAAAAAAGGAATCAAAATAAAAGAAGAAAAAAAACATCTTCACATGGTACCGAAGATATTATGATAACAGATGAATCCATTTCGGAAGCATTTCAACTACTTAATCAATGTGCTCAACCACTACAACCAGAGACAGATTCATACACCGCTTTTGGACAATACATTGCTACCGAACTACGAAAATATGATCATATAACGTTAAGTTATGTAAAACATGCCATATCTCAAAATATTTTTGAAGCTGACACAGGCAGATACAGACCAGAAAATTATGGATATTACTCTTCAACTTCGTCATATACAGAACGACCTTCAGAATCAGCAACAACTCAGCTTCCATCAACATCTTCTAATACTTCGACAACTTGGCAGCCTTCTCCGTCACCACAATAACCTCCAATTTAATTAACATATGTAACTTTTATATATTCTTAAGTATAAGCTAAGTTTGAAATAAAGAGTTTTTAAATATATAATTTCACTTACTTTTACATAATCCTTCAAAACGTCGATGATTGCTTCACAAACCTCAAGAACAATTTTTGATATTGACTGTTTGGACACTCTGAAAAGATACTGTAGACTGACGTAAGAATCTCCACTTGCTAAAAATCTCAATGTTATTAGTAGTCTTTCCTTAATAGTTATGGCATCACGATAGTTTGTATCATTCTTTTTTATTTTTTTCTCCAATAGTGAACACAATAAGTCAAATTGATTTGCAGTCATTCGTGCAAAATTAGCTTCAGCTCCATCATCAATTAACTCTTTGTAAAGTCAAGTCCCATATTCCAACCGGTTTTTAAAAATTGTTTTAACCCAATACTGTCTTTTTCGTTTTCGTATTTTTTGCCGTAAATATACAAGTAAAATGTAGCTTGCTGCTGCTACGGCTATTCGTCGCCGTCGTTGCACGTGTGACTCCATAGCCAGACAAAATTCAACTGATTCAGCTGGATCGGCAGGAGCGCGTTGGTGCAGGCCATCAGGATCGCAAAAGATTGCTGTTGGATCGACCTAGAACGATCCACGCTCCACGCATCACGATCTTGGATCGCGGATCGCAGGATCGCCGATCCATTTTGGATCGTCTGGTGTGGATCCGGCTAATGGATAGATGCGGCCCGCTTCACGGTTGGCCGCCATTTTGTTTATACGCACCTGGCGGTTCAGTTCGCGGCGAGCCGCCGATGAGTTTGTACGTTTTTACGTTACGATTTATTAGTCAGCCATGAACTTCGACACAGAGAAATTCATTGTTGAAATTCAACAACGAGAAGCTATAAATTTGTAATTGTGAAGGAGCAGTTACTATATAAGAATAGAGATTTAAAACGGAAACAATGGGAAGAATTAGTTGATATTTTTGGAAAAGAGGAGATGACCAAATTCGTTGCGTGTTTCTAGTAAAGGGTGAATCCAGTATCTCTTTTTATTTTTCTTTCGTTGTTTTCGGTAGTAAAAATAGATAACACAAGCTACCTCGACGGCGTTTCATAGCGGTTGGCGTAGCGGTCAACCGCTATGGCAACCGCATCAGGCGGCTGGCCGCTCAAACGAACCGCCTAGGCGGCCAACCGCTAGTGCGTAAGAGGCCTTAGTGTAGAAGAACCCCGTTGTCTGGATTCGTACTGTCTTATGATAAAAATTGGCAGGGAAACTCCTATAGTAGCTGCTTATAGATCTCCTTCATATAAAAAAATAGACAACTTCCTGCAAACTCTTGATAATATCTTACAGGATCTGTTAACATTCAAAAATATTTCCATCATTGGCGATATTAATATAAATATTTGTCCTGATCAGGTTTGTAGAGCCCAAACAGTGTATTTAAATCTCTGCTCCTTTCACGGTCTTTTACCAGCGCATACCCTTCCTACAAGACATGGCAGGACATGCCTAGATCACGTGATATTAAAAACTAAATCGCCGGCTGTCACTTTAGTATTACAATCCTCAGTCACGGATCATCAGGCGGTGCTACTGTGTCTTCAAAATAAACAAAATAGAAACATTGCTTGCATTTTCAGTAAAATAAATAAAGAAAAACTATATACAGATTTAGCTAATATTGACTGGAAACCAATTTATAACTCAACTAACGCTAACAGCACAATGTAATTTTTTACCACAACTCTACGGAGTTGTGGTAAAAAATGACATTGTGACTGACACAGATTGACTACTATAGTATTATTATTTATAGCTTGTTGTAACAAGCTATAATTAATAATACTATAGTAGTCAATCTGTCTAGACGTAATAGGATTATTAAACCTTGGATAACACCTGGTACTACTACGCTGTATGAGGTATAGGGATAAACTCCATAAAAAAGTAAGACGATCCCCTGATAATGAAATCCTTAAAATAACGTATACCAGATACAGAAACTTTTGTAATACATTAATTAAAAAACTTAAAATAGCATATGAAACTAACCTACTACAGAGTGCTGGAAAAGACAATAAAAAACTATGGAGCGCAATCAAAAACATTACACATACATCCAAAACTAATGATACGGCTACGGAATTAATTAATTTGGCATGCCCAAAGCAATCACTCGAAGAGGTGAATGAGTTCTTTGTTACAGTTGGCAAAACTTTGGCTGAGAAAACTATAACCTGTAGGAATCCCCAACATTTCAGTGATATCTCAATGCAGACAAATTGGTCACTACATTGTCTAGTGCTATTAGACACTGATGAGGCAGAAGTTGAGCGTCTTATCTTAGACCTAAAGAATGTTTGTTCTGTCGGTAGGGACTCTATCCCTAATTACATACTAAAAGATAATAGGTCTTTGTCCCAATTTTGACACACATTTTTAACCTCTGTCTGAGTGAAGGTATTTTTCCAACGGTGTTAAAGAAATCAGTGGTCCTACCCATCTACAAGTCCAGTGATAAACACCTCGTCAATAATTACAGACCTATCTCTATCCTTCCCTCGGTTTCCAAGCTCCTGGAACGCATAATCAACACCAGACTGGTAAAATATTTAGAAACATATAACCTACTTTCAACTAACCAGTTTGGTTTCAGATCAAGTAAATCAACCTCTGATGCGGGATACATGAGCTTGAAGACTATGTTGTAAGGAATATATATGCCGGTAAAAAAACCATAGGTATATTCTTGGACGTGGCCAAGGCCTTTGATACCGTATCGGTACCGCTGCTGCTTAAAAAACTTGTTAGGATGGGAATTCGAGGTAATCAGCTAAAATTAATCGAAGATTACCTTTCCAACCGCTACCAATGCACCAGGATTGGTGATTTCACTAGTGAGGACTTACCTGTTACATATGGTGTACCGCAGGGAAGTATACTAGGGCCGACTCTCTTCTTGGTGTATCTAAACGATCTATGTCATCTTAATCTAAGTGGTGGAAAAAATATTTCCTATGCAGACGACACTGCACTCTTGTTTTCTGCCAAAACATGGGAAGAAGTCTTTAAAACGGCCCAGGTTGGCTTCAATAAGGTGTTTCACTGGTTACAGAGCAATAGTTTGACTCTAAACGCCGAAAAAACTTTCTACATACCTTTCTCTATGCGAAATACCTACATCCCCGACCCATCATGCTTATTGATCTGTCACTTCTGCTGTAATATTGGAACTTGCCTCTGTCCTTCTCTGACGGCTACCAACGTAGTTAAGTATTAGGGCGTAATGATAGATAACAATCTATCAATTCAACCGCACATTAACCTGATTACTACGCGGTCAAGACGGATGATGACGGATGATCTTCAAAAATTTGAGAGATGTAGCCAGTTTCAATTTAATAAAACAAGTCTACTTGGCACTGGGGCAATCTATAGGCTATTGCATTACTGTCTGGGGTGGTGCACCAAAAACCTTAATTAAAACCCTTGAAGTAGCTCAAAGAGCTATCCTTAAGGTCAGTACTTTTCGCCCGTATTTATACCCTACGTTTCTTCTTTACAAATCTTGGGGAGTCCTGTCAGTTCGCCAATTATTTATCCTGCTAACCATCATGAACTCTGCAAATGTTTGCTATATTTTATTTGCGTTGATAAAAGACCGTTTGACATTGTGAAAGGGCATGGGTTTAAAAAGTTGATGCATCAAGCTTGCCCATCATTTAAAATACCTCACGTTGATACCCTTAAAGCACAATTCGATGACTTTTATAGTGTAATGCGTTTGAAAGTTGAAAATATATTTGACAATGTAGATCATGTGGCCTTAACCTGCGATATTTGGAGTGAGATGATGACTGTTACCAGTTATCTAGGGGTAATTGCTCATTATTTGTAAGGTGACAAACTAGTGTCACGTTGCATAGCTACCGTTGCACTGGATCAGCGCCATACTGGTGAGTTTATCGCTGAAAAATTAAAAGAAATTTGTGAAGGTATACACATCAGTTTGGATAAAATAACTGCAGTAGTTACAGATAATGGCTCGAAGATGATAGCTGGCATAGCAAATTTTCTGGATAAGAACAAACATTTAGATATTTTTAGACCTTGATATTTTTATATGGATATTTTTAGACCTTGCGAAGGCGTTCGAAACTATTTCCCGCCCCATTTTACTGGACAAGCTTGAAAAAATTGGGATAAGGGGAACCCAACTTAAACTCCTTTCGGACTATCTTAGCGACCGCCAACAATATGTGAAAATTGGTCAATATACAAGTGGCGACACTGAAATTAATACCTGCTATGGCATTCCACAAGGCAATATTTTGAGCCCCACCCTATTCCTAATTTATATTAATGACCTATGCAACTTAAAACTTCAAAATGGTGTTTTATTGTCATATGCGGATGACACAGCGTTGTTATTTTCTGCTAATTCACGTAGCGAGGTCTATAAATTCGCTCAAAGTGGCTTCAATACAGTGTGTGACTGGCTTCAAAAAAATCTCCTAACACTAAATGCAGACAAAACGAAATATATTTTATTCACTATGAGGAACACTAATATATCAATTACTAACCAAAACATTAACGCGCATACATGTAGAAATTATGCTGACACTGCATGTACCTGTCCCACTTTAATTAAAACCGATAGCATAAAATATTTAGGTATCACACTGGACTCGAACTTAAACTTCCGTAATCATATTGATTTGTTATGCACTAGAGTACGTAAATTAATATTTATTTTTAAAAGTCTGCGTAATATTGCTGACTATAAATTAATCAAACAGGTGTATCTAGCGCTGTGTCAACCGATACTTACCTATTGCATAACTGCCTGGGGTGGTGCTGGGAAAACAATTTTACTTCCCCTGGAACGTGCCCAAAGAGCTATTCTAAAGGTAGCCACCTTCCGCCCATTTTTATTTCCTACGCATCAGCTTTACACGGCTTGTCAATTATTCATTCAGCACATCCTACTAAAACAGCACACGGAACTCCCATTTAACCCCGTACCCTTAGACAAGAGAAGGAAAGATTTGGTCTGTACTAAAACTAAATTTAACCATGCATTTTCTAACAGATTCTACATATTCTTAGGACCATTTATATATAATAAACTTAATAAATTACTAAACATACATAGTGTAAGTTATAAAAAATGCAGTATTATAGTTTCGGAATATTTAGAGAATCTCAATTACGCAGACACAGAGAAGTTGTTAGAAATTATAAAATAAGTTAAAATTACTTGTATAATGTATACTTTAGTTCTATTATCCTTTGTTTTTTCTATTAATTTAATTATGTCTCTTCAAATTTGAAAAAAAAAATAATAACAATAAACACGTAAAGCGGTAGCCTGAAACACAGGATTAACCTAGTTCAGGCAGGCTGTTATGTATTTTAATAGAGCTGACAAATGAAAAATTGTATTTGCCTTTGTTATATCTTAGGATTACTTTTAGATTTAGATATTATTAAGTATTATTTAATCCGTTTTGTAAGGATTTTCTTTTGGAACTATGTACTAAATTTGTATCATTGAATAAATTGAATTGAATTGAATTGAATTTACCTTGCTTTGCTCATACAATTAATCTAATTGCTGAATCTGCAATGTCTGTCAATGATTTAGGAGCATTAGTGAGCAAAGTACGGGATATTGTAAAATTTTCAAGAGTAGTGTAATCCTCAGGGACTCTTTACGTCAAAAGCAAGCTGGGTCTCAACCTCTCAAACTGATTTTAGACGTCAAGACTCGGTGGAATTCAGTATTTTATATGCTACAGAGATACATTGAATTAGCACCAATAGTTCATCAAATTTTGATGTTAAATCCAAAAGCACCTCCCACACCATCGGCTGTAGAAATGCAAAATATTAAAACATTGATTTGTATTTTGAAACCGCTGGAGTATGTTACCAAAGAGTTATCAGGTGAACAGTATGTGACCATTAGTAAAATAACACCGATAGTAAACTGTTTGAAGACGCAGATTAATAATATACCTGTGGCTGTAGGTGATGGTGATGGTTCCCATGGAAGTGTAATAAATGCTGTAAAAAAAGAAATCCTAAAACAGATAGAACGCCGATTTGGACATATTGAAGATAATTATTTGATGACAATGTCATGTTTACTAGATCCGAGCTTCAAGAATATCCACTTTCAGGACGCCAAAGCTTGTGCAAAGGCAATTTCTTTACTGAGACGATATATATCAACGTCTCCTAGTGCTATCGGCAGTGAACATGACAGCGATTCTTCACTCGAAATAACTTACGATTTTTGGAGTCACCACAAAAAATTAGTTCACACAAAAAAGCGAAGTAAAACCAGTTCATTACAGTTTGATAATAAAGATGAAGTTAGCCATTATTTATCTACACAGGTTTCGCCACATTCTTTGGATCCTCTAAAACAATGGGAAGATATGAAAGTTGTCTTCCCAAAATTATATAAATTAGCACGAGAATTTTTATCGATACCTTCAACTTCAGTGCCCTCAGAAAGATTATTTTCAAAAGCTGGCAGTACCATTATAAAAACACGTAACCGCCCACGTAACCAAAGAGGCTCGACAAACTTCTTTTCCTCAGCGATTGCACCGAGGAGGAGTGGGATGTATAATATTTTTGATCAATAAAAGAATGTGGCTTTACTTACAAGTTGTTTTTATTTATCTTATATTTTTATAACATTTGTTATTTGTCTCATTTTCTCTTACTGAATGAAGGTACAGGCGATACTTACTAAAATTTACAAACTAACATAAAGCGTAGGCCCTGTCTGAGAAAAGGACTCGATACTTTTGTGTCGATTCTTTTACGAGTACGATACTTTTTTATCGATACTATTCACGAGTATAGTATCGATACTTTCTATTCGATACCGTGTCCCTATTTGTGAGTGTGTGTAAGTGTGTGCGTGGGAAAGCTTGATGCCTGTAATTTATAGAATCTAATACTCAAGTACTAACCATTAAAACGGTGTGGCCGCTACTTTGGCATAATTTTAAGGCTATGGGCTCTATGGGTAATATAACAATGATTGTACCTACCTACATGTTTTTGGGAAGCACCTTTTATTGTACCTGTACTTATAACTAAAAATATTTACTGGTCTATGTTAGCTATTGATGCCTTTGTTAGGTATGTTATGCCTGCTTATTAAATAATAATAAAAATGCATGTCCTTATATTTTAGAATTCTGGAGCTATGCAGCTGCAGGGAACCAAGAAAAAAGTGAGTGACTTTAATTATTAACCCTTTGGGGAATATAGGCTTGATGGAACGTTATGTTATGTGACAACTAAATTCCCATTATAACCGCTTTCTATGGAGTGAGTTGAGTACTGGGGACTCATCGGAGAATATTGGCTCGAAGACACAGAACTGCCGCCTGCGGCGGCGCGGGTGCCTGCGGCGGCGCGTGTGTCTGCGGCGGCGCCGGTTTCTGCGGCGGCGTGGGTGCGTGCGGCGGCGCGTGTGTCTGCGGCGGCGCGGGTGCCTGCGGCTGCGCCGGTGCCTGCGGCGGCGCGGGCGCCTGCGGCTACGCCGGTTTCTGCGACGGCGCGGGTGCCTGCGGCTGCGCCAGTGCCTGCGGCGGCGCGGGTGCCTGCGGCTACGCCGGTTTCTGCGACGGCGCGGGTGCCTGCGGCTGCGCCGGTGCCTGCGGCGGCGCGGGTGCCTGCGGCTACGCCGCTTTCTGCGGTGGCGCGGGTGCCTGCGGCTGCGCACTGCCTGCGGCGGCGCGGTCGCCTGCGGCTACGCCGGTTTCTGCGACGGCGCGGGTGCCTGCAGCGGCGCGGGTGCCTGCGGCTGCGCCGGTGCTTGAATAATTAATCAATTAAATATTTTTATGATAAATAATGTCTTTTCCTTAACCGAGTACCTAACCCGTTATAAAAACTAACACACAACAAGTAGTAAGTAATTAGGTACTTAACATTTGGCAAAGTATTGGAAAATAAAATCTTTAGACCGTGCTATACTCTAAACACAGTCTAAAGATTTTTTATTATTTGAGTCGCATGACGGGGTCATTTGGGTCTAATTTTTAAAAATTTATGATTCTGATCAAATATGAATAAACTATATAAAATCAACAAATAGGTAAGTAAAATCAAAGTAAATAGACATTTGTGTATGGGCTCACATTACGGATACAACGTCTATAGAGTATAGACATGAGACTCAATAATCTATAATTACCTAGGTATATTATATGCCTATGGAAAGGATCTAGGTATTTATTATTCCATTTATTCATTTATTATTTATTTTACGACTCAGTAATGAAGAGATTGTGTTAATTATATTTTAAAATTTCCACACAAGCAATTTTAACCAAACCAAATAATAACAACAAAAATTAAGTAATACCTACCAGTAAAATCTATCACTCATACATTTTCTAAATGGTAAATTAAACAAAACACCTATCTGTTTTCCTATAATTAGAAAAGAAAGAAAATAAAAGAAGGGAAAGGGGCCACATAAAACTAATTATAATAATTATAATAAGGAAAAGCAATCCTAAGCAAATACGAAGCTCAACTACCGTTGTATCCTTCCTATTTTGAATTCGACCGTGATCTAACGTGTTCTCTAAGACAAGGCGCATAGCGTGCGTACTTATTTATACTACTTATTAAAATAGACATAAAAGTAAATAAATTAAAATAGTCAAATGCAGACTCACCTGGACCAGCATTGATGTGTCCCATGTTCAGAAATGGGATCGACGGCATTTCGCCTGACGATGCCCATTCGTTGTCCACAGACGAACTGTCCAAGGCTTCCTCCTCTTCTTCGTCCGTTTCGTAAGAAGAGGATGAAGAACTACTTACTTTTCTTGAGAATTCATCCTCCCTTGTTACGTGTAATAAATATATTATTATATTATGCCGCTCTTTCCGAGTAGGTACGTAAAGATTGTTTTGTGTTACAATTCAATAGGTTCTCTTTTGTTTACTACTTTATTTAAACCGGCCGGCCTTTTTTTCATTGTGTAATTCATTAGAAACGTTTTTGTTCTGTGTAGTATGGTCTTAAAATAATGCCGGTATTTTTGAGTGCGTAGAACAATTATTACCTCATTATTGTAATTCTTCTTAATCTCTACTATTATATTTTTTTTAAAAAGCTGTGTCTGTACATTGAATATATTAAAAAAAAAACACGTGGGTTATGGTATATAAACGTCTCCGAATCCGAAAATGCGATTTTTGAAATTCTTGTCTGTTTGTTACGGGTTGAAGCAAAACCTTACATTAGATAGCCAATTAACATGGAAAGCTCAAGCTGAAACAATATGTAAGAAACTAAGTACATCTGCTTATGCATTATATAACCTTTCGAAAAAAGTAAATATTAAGACAGTACTAGTAGCCTATCATGGCTTGGTAGTCTCGATACTAAGATTTGGGATTATTTTTTGGGGTAATTGTACTTATAGGGAAGACATCTTTCGTGCTCAAAAACGCTGCATCCGTTCAATGTTCAATATTATGGTGCTCCCACATTGCCGTTAGAAAATGTTTAATAACGTTAGTAAACATTTGTTAGCAAACATTTAATCACAAATAAATTTTCATGTTAGAAAATGTTTAGTAATGTTAGTAAACATTTTATAAGGGTGATGGCGGGATAGGCGGTGCGGTGCGGTGGGGGTTAGAGTACGCAGGTCGCTGCGCGTGGTGTCTCGCTTGTCAGTCCCTTTGTGTCAGCGTGCATCGCTGTGCGTGTGTATTAGTGGTTGCGCGTGCGCCAAGCAATAAAATATGTCCGGTAATTGGAATAACGATGATGTTTACAAACTGATTGAAATGTTTCAAGCAAGAGAAGTACTATGGAACACGATGTCAGAGAGCTACAAAGACCGAAATAAAAAACACGATGCTTGGATGGAAATTGCCAGTGAATTTAATATGGATAAAAAAGTAATTGAAAAAAAGATTCGATCACTCGTAGGTCAATTTAACCGAGAATGTAAATCTAATAAATCTGGTGCAGGAGCTAATGAGTCAAGTAAATGGTTTGCATTTAAAAAACTCATGTTCCTTAAAGGCAAAAATATTCCAAGTTTAACTGTCGATGGAGGGTTGCAGGTGAGTTTTATTTTAACGTCTTTTAATAATATTTAGATGCCCAGTCCAAAAACCCTTCATTTGAAAAATATTCTGCGAATTCTTTTCTTATTTCTTTCCCATCATCTGTCAGGGATTCACATGCTTCAAGTGGTGTTAATTGCTGCTGTTCTAATCTCCATTGTCCATCGATACGTGTACCAGTTACTATGTCATCTCCATCATAGTATTGAGATGGAGCGTAAATCATGCTCGATTCAGTTTTTCTTATAAAATTATGCAGTAGCACGCATGTCATAATTAAAGTAGTAGTTTTTTCTGGATCTAATAATATTGTAGTTCGTAAAACTCTAAATCTGGCTGACAAAATCCCAAATGCGTTCTCTACTGTTCTCCTCGCACGACTCAGTCTATAACTGAAGATACTTTCCTTAGAATTGCTATCCTGTGGTCCTGGAAAAGGTTTTAATAAGTGTTTTTCTAAAGGGAACGCATCATCTGTTACGAACACATAAGGAACAGGTTTGTTTCTGCCTGGTAGTGAGCTGTCACTGGGTATTTTCAAACTATTGTCGTTAATTTTATTTCGAAATTTTGTGTTTGCGAAAACTCCGCCATCACCTAAGCGTCCTTGGCAGCCAATATTCACGTACAGAAAGTTGTATTCTGCGTCCACTATCGCTAAAAGTACAACGCTGTAAAATCCTTTATAGTTGTAATATTCACTGCCGCTATCAATTGGCTTTTGTATGGCTACGTGCTTTCCATCGATACTTCCTAAGCAATTTGGGAAATTCCATTTTTCTTCAAATGAATTTGCCACGTGTAGCCACTCTTGAGGTGTTGTTGGTATCTGGAACAAAAATAGAAGATTAAGAAATAGGCGCGAAAAATAAATTTATAACTCGTTATTCTAACAAATTTTATTGATATTTTTATTAAGTATGAAATATTAATAGAATACACTATAAAAAAATATGATTTCAGTTAAGGGTTGTTAAGTAATAGAAAAAGAAAATCGCGGTTATAGATTTTTTTACAATTTTAGCTAATTTGACGCGCCTATAACTTGAAATTATCGTTTAATTCTATTCTTTCAGGGTAACGAAGAAAACAGAATTGCTTCAGAAAACACTCTCAGTTTGAACGAAACAGGAAATACTGTCACTGATGAAACTACGGGCACGCCTTTCGCCACCCCAAAACCATTTCGGAAAAGAAGACGGCCTGAAGTAGAACAAGATCCAACACAACAAGAAGCTGTAAATATTTTACAAAGAATGTACGAATCTAGAAAAAGCAGGGATGAAAATGACGCATTTGGAGAGTATGTCTCGATGAAACTGAAACAAATAAAAAACAGTCATGCTAAGAATACTGCTCAACATCACATTAACAATATTTTGTACAATGCGACAATGGGACAATATGATTTTCCAACAACCTTTACAGACCCAACCGCTAGTAGTTCCTGGGGATACAACTCTGAACCAAATCTATCCACTTTTTCGGAAAATAATGCTGACTGTAGCTCGAGAGGATACTACACCGCACCGAGTCCCTCGGCTTCATTTGAAACCAGTTCTTCGGATAACTCCAGGACACATACTCGTACCAGCGCAAGAACACAGAGTCCGTCTAATTTATCGGAATCAAGCCAAGATTCGACCCAATCATTAAACGATTTGTTGGAATCAATCAAAAATTAAAAAATACATCTTTGGTTTGTTAATTATTAAAAAAATTATTAGTAAGGTAAGGTAGGTACCTACCTAAAGTATGATTAGATTAGATCATATTAAAAGTAAATAAAAAAATAATTAAAAATTTTGTTTGACTTACCTGTATGTATTCCTTTAAAACCTCATTGAGAGCCTCGCACACTTCTGGTACGATAATAGATATCACTTGGTCTGACAACTTGAACACATTTCCAAGACTTTTATAACTGCTACCAGTTGCCAAAAATCTTAACGTTACCGCAAGTCTTTCCGTCACACTTACAGATTTTCTAAATGTAGTGTCTCGTTTGCCTATTTTTGCCCCAATTAAATTTTGTAGATATTCAAATTCGGAACTGTTCATTCTTATAAAATCTTTTAAGCAACCGTCAATACCCAAATCTTTGAGATAGTCTGTGGCACTATATTTTCCTCTAGCTTTTAGCGTTTGGCGCATCCAATAAGAGCGCTTTTTCTTCTTTTTTAAACAAAAAATAAAAGCTATTCCAATGAGCAAATCTTCTTCCATTTTCGTGTAGACGTCCTCGGCCCTCAGAAGGCGAAACCAAACTGCGAGCCAATACTAGATGTTATAAAATGTTTAAACATTTTCCATCAATGTAGGAGCACTTATAACATGTAACAGTTTCTAACAAAGTGCAACAATTGTTAACATTTGTTAGTAAATGTTTTGGTGTTATAAAATGTTTACAAACATTTTATAACGACAATGTGGGAGCACCATTAAGGTTACAGACAGTTGTGTTCCTGTTTTTAAAGAACATTAATTAACATTCCCATGTATTTATATTTTAGAAATGGCAATATTTGTTAAGACCAATCCTCAATTATTTAAATCTTTAAAAGAAGCTCGATATCGCACAGTCTCTATGAGATCACAGTACCAAAACTTATTGTATGAAGGTAACTGTAAAACAGCTTTGTTTAAAAAAAGTGTTATAGGAATGGCCCCTGTTATTTTTAATAAAATTCCTAATTGCATTAAGGATCAAACTTTAAAAGTTTTTAAAAAGAGTCTCACCACCTTATTGTTAAATAATTGTTATTACTCGATTCAAGAATTATTAAATGATCCTTCTATTAATTAAAATTTACGTTACTAACGTTATATTAGTTTTAAGGTTATCGTGAGCAAATGTCGCTCATAAATGTTTGTATGCCTAAGTAGGCAGAATGTACAATGATTCTGTATATATCTGTAACACCAATTGTAAACACCTACATTCTATACAAATAAATGATTACTGATTACTGATTACTGATTAACAATGCATGAGGCTCGTCCCTCACAATGGGATAGTCTATGGCATGTGTATGGTTAAGTTATCATTAAAATTAACAAAGCTTTAGCATAGTTAATGAATACAACACGCCATAAACTTGAACGCACCAAACGCCTGGAAAAGATACGTAACGGCCTCCTATCCAATGATGCTTTAAAGTTAATTACATTGAAAGCTAATCATATAGTACCGTAGATCGGGTGGACCGGGACTTAGTATGAAGCGGGACGTTTTCGGATATATTTTTCTACTATCTAAATCAGTACAAATTTACGTAATTTTTTCTATTAAATAGTTATAATTTTATAACTGGCAATATTTTTTATTGTCTGGAAACATTATTTTCAATCAATACGTCAAAATTTTACTGTCAGTTGATTCTGAAGTTGTACCCTACAATAACCTCGTTTTATTTCCTAAAAAGTATTATATTTAGGTGTTCGAGCCTTCAGGCTTGACCCACTTGAGATAAACCTCTTGAACATCAGCACCATCTAGTTGTGTTTTCAGTGAATTATCGGGTATACAGGTGTTTCTTCACTGGCAACACTCGTCCCGGTATGGGGGGGAGTGTTGGCTCGTCAGCGCGAAAGGCTCGTTGTGTCAGTACGCTTTTGAACTTCGGCGCTATCAGTACAGTATATAAACTCTAAGGAAATATACTTATACACGTATTAAACAGCAATATATTAGAAGTAAGTACTTTAACGTTACAAAATTTTAAGTGTCCTTAGTTTGTTAAGGATATCGCTTATACAACATGGTATACGCATGCTGCGCCCGCACATGCTACAAACAATCAAGTTGTCTTTCAACTGATTGCCTACCATAAATCGGTTGTCACCTCGTTACGAGTGCAACCACGAAGCGTTGCGATTTACCATAAATCCAACGTACTCTCATGTATTCATGAGAGCTCATACAACATATTCGTCGTCATAAAATTCATGCGACAAAGAAGAGCGTCGCATCAACTCATGCGTCGCACCAGTATGCGCGTACGTCGTATAAATTAAATACGTGCGTCGCATCCATAGGTGCGTACGTCGCATCAACGGACACTACATAATATGTTTAGTATAGTTTCACGCGACGCGTCACACCAACTCATGCGTCGCATTAGCTTATGTATCGCACGAGACTATTACAACCTTTTACGCCCGTAATATTATCCTACATGTCGCATCAACGTAATCATATCAATACCGTCGTAACAATACCACGACACGGTTTTAAAGCATACCTAACCAAAAAACACGGGTTACAGATCATGGCTGGTACCACCACTATGCAAGAACTCACTGAGAGAGCAGTCCTACACGACGAAGAACCATTCTTTCGGGGACTGATTGCCGCAATCGAAAGAAACTATCCCAGCGACTGGAAATCTTGGGTGGTAATGGATGTTTCCTACCAAGAACTCTTCGGAGACAACATCGGCACCACAACAGAAGCAAAATTACGGTTTGCTCTCCCCACTGATGACATAAAAGGAATCTTCTACGGAGCTGAAGGACATCTATCAGAAAGAGTCTACAAAGCCGCTAGAAGAACTTTACTGGAATGGCCTCTCGGCAGAGCAATCATCTGTTCACCACATTCTATCATGTTAAAAATCCATGCCAGTCCTCAGGCGTATGATAGATTCATGGATACTGTGACAGCACTTAAGCCTAAGATCCGAGCGGTAAGAGGAACATCAACAGAGCGGCGTGAACACTCCGAACACGGAAACCCAAAACCCAAAAAGAGGCCAGCAACGGACGAAAATCAATCACCTCTATCGCCCATCCCTAAATCATTCAATGGGGATAATTCGCAACTAGGAGTACTCACTAATATGATGGACCTACTTACACAGCAAACACAAGCTCTAGAAAACTTAACTAAGAGGTTGGACCGCTTAAATAAGTCACCGGTACAAGACGAGGAGCCAGACGAAACAGATGAGCTTAACCAATCGATTGAATCTGAAGCAGACAGCACAATCCAGGAGGACTCATGGCAAGCTCCGACCCTAGTCTCTCCTCAAACACCCCGCAGGGACCCAATCTCTACCACTCGTGAGACGGAGTTAAGATTTTCAATCGCCAACGCTCAGAGGGAGCTCGCTCAGTTAATACCGACTGCGGGACCCTTTCAAAATCCCGAAAACAAAGATTTATGGGACTTTATTCCAACCACATCCGAAACAGAGCCTAAAATCGCAAAAGCAAACCCTAAACTGGTAGAACAGGCCGTAAACTGCCAACGCTTCGGTGACGACAGCTGGAAAAACATAAGATATGCAGACGTGCAAAAAAATTTTCAAGCCACACAAAGTGAACAACCATCTGACCACAAACACACCAAACTGGTAGTCACTAGCACAATTGGAGAAGTTCGACTTGACCCTAGGTGCAATTACTCACGGACTCCTCCTACAAAGAGACTCCTTAAAAGACTTCTTCAAAGACCTGAGCGAGGAGACAAAAAAAGAGATTAAGAGCAAACTGCTCGGCGAATCTAAATTCAGGAAAATCACCGACCAACTCCTCCAGTACAGGTGGCAGGCGAGCAGAAACAATACAGGCTCGACGCGAAACCTATAAATCCACGAACAAGGTCCTTAATGATATTCTCCATGACATTCCGTCAAAGACCCACCTCTTCTCAGAGGAAAAACTAAACAAGGTCATGAAGGATCAGAGAGGGGCGCACAAATTCTTTTACAAAAAGCCAGCTACGTCGTCAAAAAAAACCAAAGCCCTCGACTTCAACGAGCTCTACCAACAAGACAAACAACGCAGCCGCACTGGAAATCCTCAAAAATACCTCAACATCCACCTCGACGTAGTTAGGTAACCGTTTCTAATTACTTAAATTATTAGCTATGTGACCTTATGACTCCAATAAAATATATGATGATATAGTTATGTGACCCTTAATCCTTGTTGACACAACACTTTCTGCATACATATTTAATTACCGGAATTATCTACGGTCACGCACCTAGTTATATTAGAGAGATTAGGCAAATTAGTTACGCTTCTAATATTTCTATAATTTACGATCTGATTTTACGACTTCGTTTTACGACTTTTTGTAACACTGTTGCAAAACCAGATAAGGCACTCCTCCACCTCCCTTAGCACCTGACTAGTATAAAAGACCAAGACACCAGCTACTGAAATCATTCCTAGTCTCGTCGCCGAACAGTGTATTTTTATCATCGATTTAAATAATTAGTCTTCAAAGTAAAATCGTATTAATTCTCGACCGACATCACCGCAATTATCTCCACGACACTAAATTAGCAGCAGAGTACTGAAAGTCTTCATAAAAGTTTTAAATCAATTAACTTCGGGTTTCGTCGTAACAAACAAAAGCCAGTTACGCACAGAAACTTAACTGGCGCAGTCGGTGGGATTCGTCAAGCTGAGTCGCTGGTAACGCGTTCCGAGGACAAGAACCCTGACGTCTTCAAGGAGCCAGCAGATGCGGTACGAGAGGACAAATGAGAAGTAAGACGAGCCACTGCAGGACAAGTTCATCGGCAGAAGACACAAAGAAAAATTGAGGTAACAAGACCCGTCGGCAGGACAGCTAGGAATCGGTAAGAGATTTTCTCTTCCCTTAACCCATCACATGAACAACCCACGAAGATCTGAGGAACAACGAGCACTCATCAGAGCAGTATTGGAAATAGTAAGGAGCCTAATCCAGCGGCTTAGAACAACTATTGGAGTATCCTTATTATTATTCAAGAACATTGTAACACAACATATTTTCGGGTGAGATCCTTTTTCATGTGAGTAACTGTAATTATTTTATTATATATTCTTGTAAATTGTATGTATTAAGGTAAGTGAACACCACAAGTTTCACGCGGACAAGTTCCGAATACATTATAATAATTGTGTATTGAGGTAAGTGAACACCAAAAAGTTTCACGCGGACGAATTCCGAATATTTTTTTTTTATATCACGGACAATAGTCCCAATTTATGTGTAAATTTTAATTTTGCATCAAGGTCAGTGGACACCATAAAAGATTCACGCGGACAATTGTTCCGAAAAGCAAAATTAATATTTTATTTTCAGGTCGGTGAATGCCAAGTTTCACTCGGACATTGATTCCGAATTGTGTAAAAATCACAATAGTTTTATTAGTTGCAACTACATATTATAAAAGAAACGGACTTAAGCACCGAAAAAAAATTATAAAATAAAATCGGTCAAAGGTAACCGTGAATTGTAATTACTAATATACTTTATTAGCAACGCGTTGTGTATAAGTTAAGATATATAATTATATTTTATTGGGGAAAAGCTTTTTATAAATAATTATAATTTAGATTTTATAACGTTAACTTTTTGAATAATATTATATACGGATATGCGGGTAAAAAGAAGAAAAGCTCTTAAAGTAAAACTTAAAATGTCTAATAAGAATGTAGAAATTATTGCTTCGGACATTGTAAAATTAGTCCCTAATTTTGACGGAAACCCACGGCAAACTAACCTGTTTCTAAGAAAATGTGATTATATAATGACAATGTTTAAAGGTAAGAAAGAACAGGAAGAATATAACTTACAAGTGATAACAAACCGTTTAATTGGGTTAGCCGCTAGTTTGATTAGTGAAATGAGTGTTTGAAAATTATAATATAACTTAAAAGTTAGGAATTAGAAATAAAAAACATATAATGTATTTTTAAAAATTTATTGTACCTGTAAGTACAAACATAATATTAATTAATGTAAACTTATAATGTATAACAATTAATTTTTACTAATCTTCTAACAATTGTAAACGTCACTAGGAATGATATAATGAATCTTATCCCTAAATTGAAATTAACCTTCAGATAATTTCAATCTAAGAAGGGAGGAGTTAGGTAACCCTTTCTGATTACTTAAATTAGCTATGACCTTATGACTCCAATAAAATATATGATTAATATAGTTATGTGACCCTTAATCCTTGTTGACACAAGAATTTCTGCATACATATTTGATTAGCGGAATTATCCACGGTCACGCACCAAGTTATCTTAGAGAAATTAGGCAAATTAGTTACGCCTCTAATATTTTATAATTTACGATCTGATTTTACGACTTCGTTTTACGACTCTTTGTAACACTGTTGCAAAACCAGATAAGGCACTCCGCCACCTCCCTTAGCACCTGACTAGTTTAAAGACCAAGACACCAGCTACTGAAATCATTCCTAGTCTCGTCGCCGAACAGTGTATTTTTATCATCGAATTAAATCATTAGTCTTCAAAGTAAAATCGTATTAATTCTCGACCGATATCACCGCATTTATCTCCACGACACTAAATTAGCAGCAGAGTACTGAAAGTCTTCATAAAAGTTTTAAAAAAATTAACTTCGGGTTTCGTCGTAACAAAAAAAAGCCAGTTACGCACAGAAACTTAACTACGTACAAAACAGGCAGAGTATTCCAAAAGCAAACAACCAACTGGGAAGAAAACCTTAAGGTTTCGTAGCGGGACAACTCCGCGATAAAATTTCCATCTGGAAATCACTCGGAGCCCCACAAACATTACAAAATATTTTAAACGGCTATCGAAAACCTTTCATTCGAAAACTACCTCTCTCTCTCTTAACCAACATCAACGGGAAAAGATTTGAACCGGAATCCTCTACCCTTATGCACCATCAAATCAAGCAACTAATAGAACTAAAAGTTCTTAGCCCAAATAAATTCAAAAGAGGATTTCTGTCTCCTATCTTTTTAAGGGAAAAATCGGACGGCTCTCATAGAATGATCTTCAACCTAAAAAAACTAAATAATTTTATTCACACGCAAAAATTGCATCTTATAAGCCCGAAAAAGGTTGCACAAATAATAGAAAGACGAGATTATCTTATAAAAATCGATATATCAAATGCCTACTATCATATCCCTATTAAAGAATCCCATTAGAGATTTCTTACCCTATGCTATAACAAGCAAATGTTCAATATAATTTGCCTCCCTTTTGGTTTATCCAGTGCCCCATCACTATTTTCAAAGTTATCTAATTGGGTAGCCAGCCTTATTAGAAAACAAGACATCAAAGTAGTCGTCTATCTAGATGATTTTCTACTAATGCATCAAAGTGCTAAAACGCTAACTGAACAAGCCGCCTGGGTATGTAGTACTCTAACAGACTTAGGGTGGCACATAAACAAAGCGAAGACCGACCTCGTACCCAGACGTCAAATTGAGTGTCTGGGTTTATTGTGGGACACGGATCTAAACAGGAAAATGTTACCTATGTGGTGTGGAGTCACGTATATTGTCCATCATCATGTCACGTATGTTGTACTTCAGCATATCACGTATTGTACATAGTTTAAGTTAAGGTAAATAAGCTGTTTTCGTAGTCTTAGTATTAGCACGTAGTCACGTACTATCCATGTATACATATACCATCAATTAAAGGAGAGAGAGCAGTTCTACAGTTGACTCTCGGAATAGTACGCATCATGTTGTTTATTTAACTCCTCCTCTACTACCCCACATCGCAGCTCTATGGGTAATATAACAATGATTGTACCTACCTACTTATTTTTGGGAAGCAGCTTTTATTGTACCTACTTATAACTAAAAATATTTACTGGTCTATGTTAGCTATTGATGCCTTTGTTAGGTATGTTATGCCTGCTTATTAAATAATGGGAAATGCTTTCACAACCCCAAATCCAAATCAAGAAAGTGTGGAACCTACCTGTAAGTACCTAAAAAAAATTCATGACTATATTATTTCTGAATTAAATAATTAACCTACATTGTATTGGCGTAAATTATGTGTCAATAACCTTCAGGCGTACATTATTGCTTTACATAACATTTCCCTTTGTTTTCAGTCAAATATTACATTGAATGATGCAAATGTTACCTATGCTGTGTGAATATAAACTCCAGGGAGTTAATGTCACTGAACCGGTGACTGATGACAGAGACATCAGCAATTTCTACTACACTTGATCGTGATGGAGTTCCAGAACATGGTGAAATTATTTTTATTGATTTGTGTGTTATTAACTGGAAAAAGATTGTATTATTTTTTCTATTACGCAGAAAATTTCTAGTTCGCAGTTTTATCAGGTGGCTTATGAAATTAATAAAATATTTAAAAAAGAAAGATCATCTGTATGTTTTATAACTTTTGCAAGGTTTAGCCCACTACAGAAAGGAAAACTGCTGGATCAGTACAGACAATTAAGAAGGGGCTTCATTAGTCAGATGTTATTATATAACCTTGAAACAACTACCTAGTTGATCTGTTAATGTGTACTGCGATTACCAAGGAAAGATGTAGTTGTTGTTAGCTGAACTTAATGAACTTTATACGAATTTTTCCAATGAGAATCTTAAACCTAAATCGAATTTCCTTGTCCACTACCATTCCATTATGATGAAATTTGGACCACTTATACATTGCTGGAGTATGCGCTTTGAAGCTAAGTACAGGCTATCAAAAATGTCAGCTTGGGCTTCATTTAATCGACGCAATCTCACTTTAACACTTGCTACTAAGCATCAATTGCAGCTAAACGAAATATTTTTAAAAGGTTCATTAAGTCCTTCATATTGTATTTGTGTAACGAAGCGAATTTCGATGCAGGGAACGCAATAATGTTATCAGTAGTTTAAACCTAGATTTAATTATTTTGTTGCTAACAACTTTCAATAGACTTGAATAATACAAAATAGTTTTGTTATATGCTACAAATACAGTTGGTTAATGATAAAGAATTTATGTTAGAAAATTACATAATTGGGTTTTGTTACTGGTGGCAATAGTTATGTTGTCACTATTTTTAGGTAACCAGTAGCATAATTTTATGTAGCGCGCACATGTTTCCGAACGGCCCTTAGGGACCGGTGCAATATTTCCGAATACACTCCGTCGACCTTTTCGCGGGGCGACCAACGACAGCGCGTCCTGCTGACGCATACCATGCGCGCAGCCGCCGCGCCGCTGCCCGCTGTTTTTGATTCCCGCGCGTCTCCAGACTCTCGCGACTCTCTAGTAGTCTCCTTTTCTCTCTTCTCCAAGTGACTTGATTGCGTGCGCACGTACGCTGTGCGCCGGAATCTCACAAGTTACAGCATGCAATTTTTCAAGGATTTTGAGTTGTTTCATCAACAATGTTTCCAATTGAGGATTTTTTAACTGTAATTTTCTTAAGAACCACCATTCGCTGGAAGGGAAGAAATAAATAATTTACAATGCATTTCATATCTGTTTATCGTGACATGCCGATTTTATGGAAAATATAATCAAAAGATTATATAGACAAGAACAAGAGAAACATAGCAATAAAAAAAATTGACAAATTTATTGAAGATGTGTCGCCGAAACGTTACGGAGGAAGTGAAAAAAAAAAATTCTACGTACAAGTTTCAAGCGCGAAAACAACAAAGTGAAAAAGTCTATGCTTTCTGGTTCTGGTACGGATGATCTGTATGTACCGTCATTATGGTACTACAAAGAACTAGAATTTCTGCAAGATCAAATGGAGGGAGAATCAGGAATTATCACAATAATAAAACAACAGGTAAATAGTATTACTGTTTATTGTATGGTAATTTTTACACGTACAACATATAAAATAACTCTAAACATTTGTTTTGCCATGGAATAGCACCCGTTGTATTAAAACCACCACGCGATAAGTTCAATATAATTTCAACCAAAACTATGCCGAAACGGCAAGTTAGACGCAAAATAAGTGTCGTCATAAATCGTTGTTGGTACGGCGATCATTATTCTTCATGAAATAAAACTGATACAAGTTGTCTTGTGATTGTTATTACACCAGTACGAACACCGGCTTTCATGGCAGTTTAAGGCTGCAAGAGTTTCCATAACCTTCGCATCGGTTGACACGGATGGTTTCGTAATACACTGATGTGCTCATTGGACTCGGGACGTACACGTACGCACGAAAACCCCTACTCTTATGTGAAGCCCGTGAGGCTCCAATAAGCAGTTTTATCAATGACATGTACGAGTAGTATGAAATAAAACTGATACAAGTTGTCTTGTGATTGTTATTACACCAGTACGAACACCGGCTTTCATGGCAGTTTAAGGCTGCAAGAGTTTCCATAACCTTCGCATCGGTTGACACGGATGGTTTCGTAATACACTGATGTGCTCATTGGACTCGGGACGTTCACGTACGCACGAAAACCCCTACTCTTATGTGAAGCCCGTGAGGCTCCAATAAGCAGTTTTATCAATGACATGTACGAGTAGTACTGTAGAGACTGGTGCAAGGAGGTTGCATTATTATAAAGTTGGCCAGTATATCAAAAATAAATAATCATTTGATATGACAGATGTAGAACTGTCTCGTCTTGGAGAGTCTTTGATAGACTTTTAAAGGTTATATTGAAAGTTAAATTGCAAATCTAATTTCAATTAAACGTTTCCGTAGTATTTAATTTGGGTCCATATAGTACCTACTTAACTACAATATTTTTTCATGGGTATGGTATGTAGGTAGGTACCTATATTTCATCGAAGAAATGACTAATAAAAACTTAGTAACTTTCCAACATTGGTAAAAGCTCAACAAGATCGAAATTATGTGTTCCCCGAAAATCTGGCTAATAAATCATGTAATTACTTACTTTCCTTAAGCAACGAAATTCGGAAAAGATTTCAGGATTTTTATAACGTTAACTTTATTTAATATTATATAGGGACATACGAGTAAAAAGAATAGCTCAAAAGTAAAAAAAGGTCTATCAAGACCGACAAAAAGACAAACCTGTTTTTTTACAAAATGTGATCATATTGTCATTTTTTAAGGGTAAGATAGAACAGGAAGAATATAACTTTCAGGTAATAGCAAGCCATTTAACTGGGTCAGCCGTTGGTTTTATTAGTGACCGGGAGCTCATTTTGGTTTTGTTTATTTTTTAACAGTTATATTTGAGGTATTGGTTAACGCTTAAACGACACTTCATGTTACGCAAAGGCTGGAGTATACTTTGGTCAGAGAATAAGCATTGCCATCCAAAATAGCAAGGCAGCCAGCCTTCTAAGTACCCGGCGGATAGCGATGGGAAGAGTTCTTTGATGCCCTTTTTTAGTTTATTTTTAGTTACTGTTAGATAATTTACCTTTTAGATAGTAATTAATAGTAAATTGTAATATAGTGAAATAGTGAATATAACTTTTCCCCTGTGGCAACACTAACCGATAACAGCTGATTTGAATTGTCTCCATATTTTTTTAGTTGAAAATTAACAAATATTCTAAAAAAATTTAGCCTATTTTAATTTAATGGTTTCATATTAGGGTATATATTTTCTTATTGTGCATAATATTAACAAAATAAGTGGTATTTCAGTGTAAATAACGTGTGTGAAACAGTAACGTTTACACAAGTAAATTGTAAATTGTCATCTCTAAATCGGGTACGAAAGGTGCGTTTAATAAGTTTAGCAAGATTTTAGTAGAGTATATTAGACTTCAATGCCGTTTTAATTTTTTAATAAGACCTATATGCGCCAACCGCAGTTAGCAGGGGGAGGGGAGTGATCTCAAACGCATGCCTGGCTTGTAAGTTTAGTAGCCATGCATCTTTTCACGGGACTGCAGCGCGCGTTTTGAGTGACTACAAGACACATTTTAATTTAACAAGCTGAAAACATGTGCCAAGTGCCAATTTAATTAAGCATTGGGTGTGCAAGTTTGAAGAGACTGGGAATACAATGCCGGACAAATCGTCTGGGCGCAAAAGGACATCAAGAACGAGCATGAACGTCGATCGCGTTCGACTGTTATGGACGCCGTCGACGAAATATTCTGAATCCAGCAGGTCAGTATTCTTTAACAAATTTAGAAGCAATAATTAGGTATCAAATGAAGTAAAATCTGATTCTTAACTTTATATGCCTATACTAGCTTTTGCCTACGACTTCGTCTACGTGTACTTCAGAATTTTATCCGTCCTTGATATAAAGTAGCGTATGTATGTGCTATTCCAGACAATAATCTCTGTACCAAATTTCATCGAAATCCTTACCAAATAAGATGTCAAAGGGATCTTCATTGAAACCTAAATTTTCTAACAAATAACAAAATGACAGCGTACGGCAAATAATGGCTTTTATAGGCAATTTTTCGATACTTTGGGGTACATTATTCGTAGCAATCTAATAAAAAATACAGCCTATGATACTCGCTGATATTGTATCAATATCTGATATCAATATCTATAAATATGTTTAAAAAAACAAAGCCGCAAGACAAAACTCTAACGAACCATGACGTAGTTAAAACCACGTCAGAAATTTCAGGAGTGAGTGAAATTTCCTTGGTGCATTAGTATAAGTCCACATACATGGGAACAATGCTGGGGAGAATATGGACAGGAATTGTAATCGCATACAGTTGATTAGGTCGTTGAAAAATAATCAAAAATATGTTAGGTAGGTTACATGTTTACTACTACTACATGGTACACGGAGATTATTGTTGTTCCATGACCAGCACGATCCTGGGGGTCTACTCCGAAGTGCAAAAGCTGAAACATCGGCCGAATGTTCGGTCGTTTTCTACTACGAACTTCAATATATTCTTCGGTCGCTCGGATCGGATCCGTCCGAACTTCATTTAGACGTTTGTTGCGTGGGAAACCCTACTCTAAACGCTAAAAGTCCGACCGATGATTTGAGTTTGACAAGAGTTTCAACGTAAGATTTATGTCAAAATTCACGACACCAAAATAGCTACCTTTCGACCATTGTAAGCTTTGGTTTTAGGGAATTATTTATATTATAATATTTATTACAAGTAACTTGAGTTGCACATTTATTTGAAAGTGGTTAAGTGACTGCGATTCAGTGCTAGTGTGTTTTACAATTAAAATTTAGTACCTATATAAAAAAAATGTGTTAAATAACAGCGCAATGGCAGCACATATATTTTTGGTGGAAGATGCTCTTGAGGAAGACCGTTTAGAGCGCAGACGGAATCGCAGATGCATTCGTGACTTCTTTAGTATAGATTTAGTGCCCGATCTTGAGTTTATAAGTAATTATAGACTCAGTCGGTCACTTTTTGAGGAACTTTGCCAGGAAATAGTACCCCTGTTACCCAGGCGGCGTAATCGCCGAGCAATTGAGCCTACTACAAAGGTATGTATAACTTCCTTATCTTATCAACCATGTCTATTTAATAATGAAGTACCTATATTTGGATTCAAACTGATTTAGATTGATTGAGGGACTAAGGCCTAAGTCTATCATACTGGCATAGTAGTAATAACATTATGAGCTATCAAGGCTCTGTAGGGCAGAATGATGATGCTCCAATGGCCCAGCAAACTGTCTCCCGATGTATACGTGAGGTTTCTTCGGCAATTCATACACCCAATATAATCCTAAAGTACATAAAATTTCCACAAAATGCAACAGAAAGAAAAGTCATCAAGAGGAAGTGAGTACAAACGTTTACTAAATCAAATATTAGGTAAAATACTACATCAACAATTAGAAAATAATTCATTGTGCACTATAATTTTGAAAGGAACATAATTTAAAGAAAAACAATAATATAAAACCTAAAATTTGTTTTAAATATTTGTCTCTTTTTAGATTTTATGAAAAATATAGTTTATCGGGTGTGATTGGGTGTATTGATTGCACTCACATTGCTATTGTGAGGCCCAGAGACAGCATGAGGAGCGCTTTTCAATAGAAAGCAATTCCACTCCATTAACATCAAGTGGTAAGTTGATTTTATGAAAAAATATAGGACGCAGTCGGTAGGATCTACAGCGGCTCTTCAGATAAGTAAAAATCCTTTAAATCTTATCGAGGCGTCGTGTCCTTTTCAAGGGACTTATATATATATATAGACCACATTTATTTCTACGAAGCTGACCATATCAAGGGACATTATACAGCATTTACTGATTGACTAATGCCCGGTTTCTGAAGTCCCCATATAACTTCTCATTAACTATTGATTCATTAAAGATTAACACTGTTGCAAAACGAGATAAGGCACTCCTCCAACTCTCTTAGCACCTGACTAGTATAAAAGACAATGAAAGACACCAGCCACTGAAATCATTCCTAGTCTCGTCGCCGAACAGTGTATTATTATCATCAAATTAAATAATTAGTCTTCAAAGTAAAATTCGTATTAATTCTCGACTGACATCACCGCAATTATCTCCACGACACTAAACTAGCAGCAGAGTACTGAAATCTTCATAAAGCTTTAATACACAAAACTTTGGGTTTCGTCGTAACAAAGAAAGCCAGTTACGCACAGAAACTTAACTGGCGCAGTTGGTAGGATTCGTCAAGCTGAGTCGCTGGTAACGCGTTCCGAGGACAAGAACCCTGACGTCTTATAAGTAAGAAGAGCCACTGCAAAACAAGCTCATCGACAGAAGACATAAAGAAAAATTGAGGTTGTGACAAGACCCGTCGGCAGGACAGCTAGGAATCGGTAAGAGATTTTCTCTTCCCTTAACCCATCACATGAACAACCCACAAAGATCCTCAGAGGAACAACGAGCACTCATCAGAGCGGTACTGGAAATAGTAAGGTGCCTAATCCAGCGGTTAGAACCACTGTTCATGGAGTATTCTTACTATTATTCAAGAACATTATAAAACAACATATTTTTCGGGTGAGATCCTTTTCATGTGAGTAAAATGTTACTACATATTTATCTTGTAATATTTGTGTACTGATAAGTGAACACCAAAAGTCACGCGGACCAGTTCCGATTTTTTATATCACGGACAAACGTTCCGAATTGTGTGTAAATTTTAATTGAAATTTTGTATCAAGGTCAGTGGACACCATAAAAGATTCACGCGGACAATTGTTCCGAAATGCAAAATTACTATATTTTTATTCAGGTCGGTGAACGCCAAGTCTCACTCGGACATTGATTCCGAATTGTGTAAAAATCACAATCATTTTAGATGCAACTACACACATAATATAGAAATAAAAGAAACGGACATAAGCACCGTAAAATAATAAAATAAACTGCCACTGATGCTGGAAGACCACGAGAGCGCGACGTGGAAATTGAGGAACAAGTGCTGGATATGTTTGCCGCGGACCCCACGCAAAGCACACGCTCTGTTGCGCAACAATTAGACACAAACCACATGCGGGTTTGGAGAGTGCTGAAGGGAGATGGTCAGCACCCTTATCACTACCGGCGGGTTCAATCCCTTCTGCCGACTGATTACGAACCAAGAATGGAATTTTGTAATTGGGTCTTAAGAAAAGTCGAAGAAGATGAAGGTTTTTTGAATCATGTGCTTTTCTCCGATGAATGCTCGTTTGAGAGAACTGGTGTCTTCAACTGCCACAACGAACACGTGTGGGCGCTCGAAAACCCGCACGCTATGAAACCGAGTCATTTTCAACATCGTTGGCGTGTTAACGTGTGGGCTGGTATCCTCGGTGACCAAATTATTGGTCCATATTTTTTGAATTCCACCATGAATGGTCCCAACTACCTGTCTTTCTTGAGCGAAGAGCTAAGTGAAGAGTTGGATGATTTAGACCTCAATTTCCATCGCTTAATGTGGTTTCAACATGACGGCGCGCCACCACATTTCTCGCGTGCGGTGCGCGAGTATTTAGATACTCAGTTCCCAAGGCAATGGATTGGTCGTGGGGGACCAGTTTCGTGGCCAGCACGATCACCCGATCTTACGCCTCTGGATTTTTATTTATGGGGTCATGTTAAACAAATAGTTTATAAAAGAGAGTGTGATTCGGAAATCGAACTAAGAACTCGAATTGTGGCAGCCTTCGACTCACTTAAATCGGACACAAGTGCGCTGCAAAGAGTACGTGCAAATTTACTGAAAAGGTGTCGAATGTGTAATAGTGTTGGAGGTGGACATGTGGAGCACGATCGCCGAGGTATGCAGCACCAACAAGTGAACGTTTTAATAAACTGATACCTGCAGTCGGTAAGTACCGACCTAAAAAAAGCCCTTGTCAGGGCTACATTTAATTCGATTAATTGTTTCTCGATAAACAGAATTAGTCTGAAACATAAATCCGATTCACTATGCCTACAAAACAATATCAGCTGATACCTACGCGTAGGCAGGTATGACGTAGCGTAGGTTTCTTTCGAAAAAAGTTTGTTTGGCGGCACGCGTCAAAGCGGGTTCATGACACGGGATCATACAAACCGTCTCGCTCAGGCGGCTTCTTTGACAAAAAACTGTAGGTGAACTTTGTTGAGCGATCAGTGTTGCCGTTGATCAGTTTTTATTTATTATTTTAATTAAATTATATTCACTGGGGAAAAATAATAATCTCAAATCCATTAAATGGTTAGGTATATGTGTACGCAGTACGATGCCGAATAATACTCTTAAGGATCGGACAGGGTTTTTGTTACATGCTGTATAATGACAATGTTTAGAGGTACAGAACAGGAAGAGTCAAACTTACAAGTGACAACAAGCCGTTTAACTGGGTTAGCCGGTAGTTTTATTAGTGAACGAGAGGACATAAAAACTGAATAAGTACTCATTTTGGAGACCCTTGTTCGGAAGAATGCATGGCCTCTAAATTGGACAATCCTAAAATTAGGTATAATGAAACTAACTTACAATTTTGCCATCATATCTAATCTATTCGGAGCGGGCTATTCTGTAAAATTAATCGTACAACAGATAATGAAGGGCTTAGGGAAAATAAAATATTAATATATAACAAAGTCGCTTTAAATATATTCATGTGTAATTTAACAGAAGACGTGGCTAGGGTAGTAAGATACAGCATCCCGAAACTTTATAGGAAGCACTAGAAATCGTTTTAGAAGAGAAAAATTTACAGAACAATTTAAACTAAAACATGAAAATATTATAAATTTAAATAATACTGTTTGGAGAGGTCCATTGACAGTAGATCAATGCACCCCAAAACCTAGACCTGATAGAATTCATTAAGGGTAAGGTTCTCACCTGGCTCGGAAGAGGAATACCGCCTAATCCAGGGGTACCTGACCCAGCTGGAAAAAGAAAGCGGCCTATCCTGGTTCGCATACTCCCTACCGGCCGAGCAAAACCTGAAGGTGGCCATAAGGGGACTGCCGGCAGACACTGAACCATGGGAGGCCCCAAACCCAGCCAGCAGCAGAAGTGGCTCAATCTGCGTCGCTCATGGCGGCAGCAAATGGACCCACCACGCGCGGAGCCCCCTCCACCACCACCAAGGCGGAAGGACGGAGGAAAAAAAATCGCGGGGGCAGGAGAAAGAAGAAGGCCACAAACCCCCCGCCCACCGAAGCGACCCAGACCCAGGCCGACCCTGTCTCCGAATCGGCGCAGGCGAAGCCAGAGGCCACGAGCGCTGCTGTTGCAGTCGGCACGACGACCGCTCAGAGTCGACAGCAGCTGCAGCGTCCAAAGGCACCGAGAGAGGACCCGCCCACGCGCGCGGCTGACGCACCGCAGAAAGTGCAAGCCCAACAGCAGCGCCCCAAGTCATTGCCCCGCAAGGTGGAGACAGCCGCTGCCAATGACGCGCCAAGCGCAGAGCGCAAGAAAAAGTCCACCGCCTGCGCCCAACAGATTCTCATGGACCTTATCAAGGCCCTGAGGCAGGGTCAAGACCCTGAAACTATAATCCTCGATGGATTAGCCGCACTACTCACGCTGTGCAATGGCTAATTCATTGAGAGTTATCCACTGGAATGCCCGCGGTCTGAAGAACAAGGTCACGCCCCTCCGTCATCTTCTCAAGGAACAAGACATTGACGTGGCGCTCATAAGCGAGACGCTCTTGGGACCGGCCGACAGGGTCAAATTCCCTGGTTACCTCGCTTATAGGAGGGACGAAAAGTCGAGTCACAACGTTACATATCGTGGTCTGGTAGTACTAGTGAAACGAAGAGTCGTCCATCAGGAGATCCCACAGACGCAGCTCAGCAGCTTTTACGCGCTGTGTGTTCAACTTCACATAGCCGGCAACGACGTGGACCTCTACGCGGCATACAAGCCGCCCGCAAACCGACTGGATCACTCCGAGCTGCGGGCCCTACTACAAGCCTCGCCGCGGCCCACGTTGATAGCCGGCGACATGAACTGCAAGCACCCAGCGTGTATTAACTAACCAAACTACCCTAAACTAGGTATCTATTGTAAAGGTTGCGTAAAAATGGCATCTGGCAACACAGCAATCTCCCAGAGCCTCAGATTAAATACCTAATGTAATCTAATAAATTTAATTAGTTAATTTACGGAATATTTATATTAGACAAATTAAATAGGTATTATAAACGTTGAAACCTTGCCTCAATGTCGCCTCTTGCCTCGATCGAATTATACTTAAAAAAAAAAAACTTTAATATTTGTATAAACTAGTTAATAAAAAGCTGAAGTTTGTTTGTTTGGTTGAACGCGTTAATCTCAGAAACTACTGGTTTGAATTAAAAATATCGTTTTGTGTTGGATAGTCCATCGAACAGGTTATAACATCACACTACGACCAATAGAAGCGGAGCAACAAGAACAATTTAGCAAAAACGCAACAAATATTCCTTTAGAGAGCCAGACAAGCTCCACTCCAAGCGGACGAAGTCGCGGGTGGAAGCTAGTATTTAAATATACCTAAACTAATGTGACATGACATGATGATTATAACATTAACTCTTTGCTTTTTGTTTTCCAGATGTGGATCTCAGCAAAAATGTTGCTAATCTTCATCATCATCATACTTAAGAAGCCAGAGGTAGAGTCGGCGCCCGTACATTTACCATTGAATCCGCATAAAGTAAGTATTTTTGGAAGAGGCCAAGCGGCTATTCGTGGACTCCCCTATGCCGCAACGAGAAGCACGCAGACGTGGCGCATCGGACGCGCACGCGCCTTCCCCCACGGAAGCGACGCGACACGCGCCCACACCCACGCCTGAGGAGGACCAAGCGTCGTCGCGGGACGCCCAGCCGACCGGTCTAGAAAATCCGGCGGCTAGCAAGAAGACGAAGACACCGAGATACCCGTTACTGGTGGTGGAGAAACTCCCAAACTGGCCCGCCCACTTTAGGGCAATAAGTGCCAAGCTGGGCCACCCACCGAACACCAGACCTTACCAAGGAGGAGTAAGGTTCTCACCCGGCTCGGAAGAGGAATACCGCCTAATCCAGCGGTACCTGACCCAGCTGGAAAAAGAAAGCCGCCTATCCTGGTTCGCATACTCCCCTACCGGCCGAGCAAAACCTGAAGGTGGCCATAAGGGGACTGCCGGCAGACACTGAACCAGGGGAAATAGAGGAGGAACTTCGCGCGCTGGGATACGAGCCGGAGTACGTGCGCCATATTCAGGCGCGCCAGGGAAGACCCGGCTGCGTGTTCCACGCAGTGCTCAAGAAGACCCTGACATACGCCGCATATACAAGATAGAGGCATGGCGAGCGAAGCGTGGGCCCGCACAGTGCCACCGGTGCCAAAAATTTAGGCACAGCTAGCGTGTGTGCGATGCGGAGAAGGCCACTCCGCAAAGGATTGCCCCCGCCCGCGGCCGGAGCCCCCCACCTGTGCAAACTGCCAGGGGGAGCACCCCGCTAACAATCAAGTGTCCCGCCTTTCAGAGGGAGATCGCCAACAGAAGGGCGGGCACCACGGCTCAGACGACGCAGAGGCCTGATTCGGCCATCGAGAGGCCCCAAACCCAGCCAGCAGCAGAAGAGGCTTAATCTGCGTCGCTCATGGCGGTGGCAAATGGACCCACCACGCGCGGAGCCCCCTCCACCACCACCAAGGCGGAAGGACGGAGGAAGAAAAATCGCGGGGGCAGGAGGAAGAAGAAGGCCCCCGCCCACCGAAGCGACCCAGACCCGGGCCGACCCTGTCTCCGAATCGGCGCAGGCGAAGCCAGAGGCCACGAGCGGTGCTGTTGCAGTCGGCACGACGACCGCTCAGAGACGTCAGCAGCTGCAGCGTCCAAAGGCACCGAAAGAGGCGCCGCCCACGCTCGCGGCTGACGCACCGCAGAAAGTGCAAGCCCAACAGCAGCGCCCCAAGTCATTGCAAAGCGGAGACAGCCGCTGCCAGTGACGCGCAGAGCGCAAGAAAAAGTCCACCGCCTGCGCCCAACAGATCCTCATGGACCTTATCAAGGCCCTGAGGCAGGGTCAAGACTGTTGAAGTTAATTATTATGTAAACACAATCCAATCTTGTTAATGTCATTAGTCAGATGAAACGTCAATTGAATTTGACACTTCCTGTTTCCGCTCTCTGTGTATTCTACATCCTTAACTGTGATCGTGTTAAAACTATAATTAAATATCGAAGTTCATCCGAGTCCTTTCGTTTCTTTTATGCCCATAATCCATCAGGTTATGGGCCCAGGGATATACGGAATTAAAGTCAAAGTTGATTTTATCGTATTTCTTGTATTTCTACTACCTAGTATTCGCCGGCATAAAAGAAACCGCGTGTAACCTAAAATTATTAAATACGGTTATCGCTGAAGGAAAATAATGTCCACGACTGCACCAAATTTCTTGAGCTTCGAAAAGCTCATAGGAATAGCGAACTACAAGTCATGGAAATTCATGATGCGCATGACATTGATTCATGAAGATCTCTGGGACGTGATACAGGATCCGGATGACGCAGCAGATAAAATGAAAAAGGATCAGAAGGCCCTCACTAAGATTGCATTATCGGTGAGTCCAGCGGCGATTCCACATATTAGATGTGCTAAGAGAGTGCAAAACACTCAGTATTTGCATATTTGATCATTTTTCTCGCAAAAGTAAATACTCTCACCCATATTTTTCTTTTTTGTATTTAAATTAATAGACGCGGCAAGAGCTATGGCGATTTTCTGGTCGTTGAAAGTTTTCCCATCGCGCGACAACCATCACCGACTACGTACGCTTTGCAAATGAGCTAGCATGCGGTATTCAGCCCAGTGTAATAGCGAGCTTGCCTAGTTAGATTTTAAGACAGTCGTACTAAGACTGTCTGAATACCGCGTAGTGTAATAACCCCTTTAGATGATGAAACGACACTGTCAGTGATTCGTCGATGGCGTGCACCACAATCTGTAAGTACACACTTGAACTCACCTATTTTTTTGTTAGCTACCCAGTGTCTACAATACTGGTGTACAGGTCTCTTCTTTTATTTTCCATAAACGTTATGCTACATATAAAAGGCATAGGAGATTGTTTGCATTTAAGTAAAAACCTAACTGCTGGTAGGTAGGTATATTTTACAGTAATCAAGATTTGTTGACATTAAAAACTTTTCCATTTTTCAGGTAAACAGCGGTCACTATGTATGCCAAGCTTGTTGGAATTTGGCTCAAGGATCATCTGTTGATGACGCACTACAACTTGGCCACCGTAGTGTTTGTCTCCGCTGTGGTCGTTCTCTTGCATCACGAGTCAGCCACCTACTTAATACGGGCTCAACTCGAGAATTGAGAATTTATAATGTTTATACAAGAGTGGATAAAGCCTCGAACTGTAAGTTTAGTCTGTTTCCATGCAAATTATAAGTCCATTAAAAATAAAAGTCCATTACAGCAAGTCAAATCAATTTTAAATACTTATAGGATTATGTATGTTTGTTGCAGATAGAAGTAACAAGTTGCACATGCCACAATTGTTGGGTGGCTGCAGACAGAGCTGCTATACACATGGTCTCAGGCCCATCAACATCTTCTCAAGGAAGTTCCCCTTTTTTTTATGGGATAGGGGGGCAAACGAGCAAACGGGTCACCTGATGGTAAGCGATAACCGCCGCCCATGGACACCCGAAACATCATAGGAGTCGCAAGTACGTTGCCCGCCTTTTAAAAGGGTTTGGCCCTCCGGTAACCTCAATCACTCGGCGAAACACAACGCAAGCGCTGTTTCACGCCGGTTTTCTGTGAGGCCGTGGTATCTCCGGTCGAGCCGGCCCATTCGGGCCGAAGCATGGCTCTCCCACGTGAACAGAATTCCTTCCTACTGAATCTCCAAATGAACAAGTTAGAAATAACCAATCGGAACCTAACATTGTGTTACCAGACTATATGAGAGCTATTAAAACAGAAAGTAGGTGCTTTATTGAAGGATGCCAGAGATCAGAGAAGTACAAAGTTCCACTTTCTACGAGGAAAATGTTGCTGTCAGTATAAATATTATTTTCCAGAAACTAATCGTCTGTGTGATCGACATTTAGTCATTGAGTCATGGGATTTTCTAGACAGTTTAAGAAATAACTATATACAGACTTTTACTGCTAAACATATTCAAGACGTGATGTCCTTAAAAGAAGTTGTTGAGACAGGATTGTTTCATTTTGAGTCAATAGATGATATGGAAGATCATGTTGTACATAACATACATGGATTGGGTTAAATAAAGCACAGTTCAATCAAATGTTTACTGAAGTGCCTCAGTTATTAGAATTTCCACGAGCGTCCCTAGCTTTAGCAGCATATTTAATTAAGCTTAGATCTGGTGATTCCGATGAGAGATTGTCAACTTTATTTAAAGTGTCTAGGCTAACGTTAGAGAAGTGGCACCCACCAAGTTAGGGAACTTCTCACTGAATATTTTGTGCCAAGACACTTCGGCTTAAATCACATAAACATATGCCTAACACATTGTTTGGTAACTAGTTAAGTAACCCACTCTAATTACTTAAATTATTAGCTATGTGACCTTATGGCTCAAATAAAATATACATATGATTGATATAGTTATGTGACCCTTAATCCTTGTTGACACAAAACTTTCTGCATACAAATTTAATTAGCGGAATTATCCACGGTCACGCACCTAGTTATCTTAGAGAGATTAGACAAATTAGTTACTCGACTCTTTGTAACACTGTTGCAAAACCAGATAAGGCACTCCTTCACCTCCCTTAGCACCTGACTAGTATAAAAGACCAAGACACCAGCTACTGAAATCATTCCTAGTCTCGTCGCCGAACAGTGTATTTTTATCATCGAATTAAATAATTAGTCTTCAAAGTAAAATTGTATTAATATTCTCGACCGACATCACCGCAATTATCTCCACGACACTAAATTAGCAGCAGAGTACAGAAAGTCTTCATAAAGTTTTAAATCACTTAACTTCGGGTTTCGTCGTAACAAACAAAAGCCAGTTACGCACAGAAACTTAACTGGCGAAGTCGGTAGGATTCGTCAAGCTGAGTCGCTGGTAACGCGTTCCGAGGACAGGAACCCTGACGTCTTCAAGGAGTCAGCAGATGCGGTACGAGAGGACAAATGACAAGTAAGAAGAGCCACTGCAAGACAAGCTCATCGGCAGAAGACACAAAGAAAAATTGAGGTAACAAGACCCGTCGGCAGGACAGCTAGAAATCGGTAAGAGATTTTCTCTTCCCTTAACCCATCACATGAACAACGCACGAAGATCTGAGGAACAACGAGCACTCATCAAAGCAGTATTGGAAATAGTAAGTAGCTTAATCCAGGGTTAGAACAACTATTGGAGTTATTTTATTATTATTCAAGAACATTATAACACAACATATTTTCGGGTGAGATCCTTTTTCATGTGAGTAACTGTAATAATTTTATTATACACTTCTGGACACATCTATTGGCCCACCTTGTATTTTCAGTTTCGTTTGGTCCTAGCTAAAATTTTATATTAGGTCGAGCAAAAAGTTTTTATGCAGTTTTGAACCTGGCACATTCACAATTTCATTCAATAGTCTTTTTTTAATTTCGAACACAGAATTTAAAGAAACAAAAGACAATTTGGAGCCTGTTTGTTGATATCAAACAATCGAATACTAAGAAAACTTGGTTTTATTGGTTTACTTGGATTTAATTCTTGAAAAAGTGATTGATATCTTTGGTTTTGCAACAAACATTAATTATTCTTAACATTAAGGTGAGGATCTATCAATAATTCCAAAACCAACTTCGCGACTTCCACGGAGTATCTGTGAGCGCTCGAACTGTTCGGAGAAGGTTAAAAGAACGCGATATGGTACCACACAAGCCAGCTAATGGGCCCAAACTAACGCGAGCCCACCGAACAGCGCGCCTTCATTTCGCACGCAGTCATTTAAATTGGACACAGCAAGATTGGAGCCATGTACTCTTTTCTGATGAGTCTAAAATTGTGTTACTGCAAGAGCATGATAATGCAAGAGCCCATGCGGCCGGCATTGTCAGGGAATATCTTCGGGATGTGAACATCACAGTTATGGACTGGCCAGCCAGAAGCCCAGACATGAACCCCATTGAGCACATGTGGGACGAGCTAAAAAGACGTGTTAGGGCTCGTCAGCCAGTTGCCCAGACGATGCAGGAGTTGAAAACTGCCATAGAAGAGGAATGGGAGATGATCCCTCAAAATTTCATAGAGCGGTTGATAAACTCTATGCCTAATCGTTGAGAGCTGTGGTAGATGCCCATGGAGGCAACACGCGTTATTAAATTAAACCTTTATTTGATAAAACATGTTTTTTATTCAAAAATCAATTGCCTTTAACAAGGCGCATATCCGACTTGTTAGGCGTAGCTCCATGTCGTATGGTATTCTGAATTCAAATTTAAAACAATACGATCGAAAAAGATGGTAAAATGTATCAGGTTTAAAACTGCATCAACAGTTTTTGTTCAATCTAGCAATCATATTTCGGTAGGGGCCATCGAAACCTAAACTCTAAGGTGGGCCAATAGATGTGTCCAGAAGTGTATATTCTTGTAAATTGTATGTATTAAGGTAAGTGAACACCACAAGTTTCACGCGGACGAGTTCCGAATATATTTTTTTATTTCACGGACAATAGTTCCGATTTATGTGTAAATTTTAATTGTAATTTTGCATCAAGGTCAGTTGACACCATAAAAGATTCACGCGGACAATTGTTCCGAAGAGCAAAATTAATATTTTATTTTCAGGTCGGTGAATGCCAAAAGTTTCACTCGGACATTGATTCCGAATTGTGTAAAAATCACAATCATTTTATTAGTTGCAACTACATAATATAAAAGAAACTGACATAAACACCGAAAAATAATAAAATAAAATCGGTCAAAGGTAACCGTGAATTGTAATTATTATAATACTTTATTAGCAACGCGTTGTATATAATTTCAGACATAGAATTATATCTTATTGGGGAAAAGCTTTTTATAAATAATGATAATATAATTTAGATATTATAACGTTAACTATTTTGAATAATATTATATACGGGTAAAAAGAAGAAAAGCTATAAAGTAAAACTTAAGATGTCTATTAAGAATGTAGAAATTATTGCTTCGGACATTGTAAAATTAGTCCCTAATTTTGACGGAAACTCAAGGCAAACTAACCTGTTTCTAAGAAAATGTAATTATATAATGACAATATTTAAAGGTAAGAAAGAACAGGAAGAGTATAATTTACAAGTGATAACAAGCCGTTTAACTGGGTTAGCCGCTAGATTGATTAGTGAACGGGAGGGCATAAAAACTTATGAGGAATTTTAAAAGTTAATTAGTACCCATTTTGGAGACCCTCGTTCGGAAGAAATTAGAAAATGCTAAAATTAGGTCTAATGAAACTCAATTACAATTTTGCCATCATATTCAATCCATTCGCAGCGGGCTATTTTGTAAAATAATTCGTACCACGGATAATGAAGGGCTAAGGGAAAATAAAATGTTAATATATAACAAAGTCGCTTTAACCCTAGAAAGATAACTTACGCCGCAAAGGCGCCCGCGAAAGCAATATATCGCCATATCTTTTTATTCCGTGCGTGTATCAACTTGCGCTTTTCAACCAACTCAGACGTCGTCGGTCTACTCTACCCCGGGACAACTGTTTCTATGCGGTAAGTACAATACTTTAGTAGCTATGACGAGTTGAAGCGCTCGAGAGGCGTATGTTTATCTTTTATATAACTTTTAACGTTAGTAAGTAATTATTAATTCCTTTTGTAAAGTTTATTTATATATGTTTGTTTTGATTTTAGCTTACGATCTTCGCGCAGTGATCATGACAAGTAGGAGGACGCTAGCAGAAGACGAAATATTGTCATTTTTGAATCATGAAATTGAAAATGACGGAAATGTACCTCTGGAGAGTGACGGCGAGGTGGAAGATCATTTGAGCGAAGACAACGTGCAGAGCGACTTTGAAGACGAGTTTATAGATAACGAACCAGAAGAAGAATCGCATCTTTCGTCCGACGGTGAAGATTTGCCTCGAGAGTGCACCTGCAACCTGCTTCAACTTCAGAGCGTGACCAGCGAATAATTGTTCCAACTGGGAGAGTAATTAGAGGTAAGAACAGACATTGCTGGTCCACTGCTAAGTGTCAAAGTCATGGGAGAACCTCTGCCGTCAATATTATAAGAACAAGTAGAGTACTCAGCTGACTACACCGTGGATGACGAAGAGACTAGAGGCTCCCACTAAGCCAAGACATGTGCAAGGAAATATAGAAAATATCCTTCCAAAACCAGCTGCACATGGTCACAAAGATGATAAGGAAGAGCCGTCAGCCAAAAAAAGACGATACTGCAGTTTCCGCACGTCTAAAAAAAAAAAACTAATGTCGAAGATGACCTGCACTGCAAGAAGACTATCTGTGGCGAGCACAAGAATGACGTTTGTAATGACTGTCTATAAACCTATTTAGTATGACGATTATTATTATTTTCAGACTGATTGTATTATAAATGACTAGATTGTAAGAAAAAACTGTTGATTTTTATAATAAGTTCGGAGAATTAGTCTTATAAGCAGAAGACTGTTGATTTCTGTAATATTTTTTAGAGGTCTACTAATTTAGTGATAAATAATTTATAATAAACAGACTGTAATACAATTGTATTTTTATTTTAACTCTAATAGTAAACCTTTAAAACGATGAAGTTATTAAAAATCTACCTAACTTATTTTCTGAAATAGACGCATTTGAAAATCTTGCGCTTTTGAAGCGCATGGTTATCTTTTATGTACCCCGCAGTATGGTTATCTATCTAGAGTTAACTACATTCATGTGTTTTAACAGGGTGCCGAGTCTACTATTTAGTTGTGTCAGAATTGTAAGATTCAGTGACTTCAAAATTGTTGATTTTTGACAGTTTTGTCTACGAAATCTGTCATTTCTTATGTCATTTAGTGCCACTGGACGGTCATTCTGAGTCAATTGAATAAGACTTGGGCCCCAGAAGACATGGCTAGGGTAGTAAGATTACAGCATCCCGAAACTTTAGACGAAGCACTGGAAATCGTTCTAGAAGAGGAACATTTTACAGAACAGTTTAAACTTAAACATAAAAATATTACAAAATTCAATAATAATAAGAAAACTTTAGGAGTCCATTAACGGTAGAACAATGCACCCCAAAACCTAGACGTGATAGAATTAATTCAGGTCCTCAACCAGGCACGTCTTATGTTAATAATTCATCCCAAAATGTCAGAGCTATACACCCAAACCTACCTCAAAATAACTATTTTATGAATCGTCCCAGCTATCAAAATATGAATGCTAGGCCAAATAATAACCCGCCACGTTGTAATAATTATAAAAACTAGTCGCGTTTCAATACTTATACGCCCAGATACACGAATTGCCCAAACCCGCGTAATACGAACGGTCAAAAACTAAGTTTTGTTACACCCAAATTACACTATTATGAAAACGTTCAACCCAGTACATCTGCGGAACACAATGACCAACAAAATAATCTGGATGATAAAAAAAATTAATAAAAGCCCCAACTTCGTATGCACGCCCGTAATCTCGAAAACGGAATGACCATTTATTTTCGTACCTCATCTAGACGCAAAATTGGCTCTGTCGCAAAATGACCACTTCTCAAAATGACTACAGGTAGCAAAATGTCCCTTTCTCAGAATGTCCCTTTCGCAAAATGTCCCTTTCTCAGAATGTCCCTTTCGCAAAATGTCCCTTTCTCAGATTGTCCCTTTCGTAAAATGTCCCTTTAGCAAAATGTCCCCTTCCTCAAACAGGCATTAAATTACTTTCATCAGTAAAAAACCTTTCAATTCATGTATTGGCAACACTTTAAATAAAAACTATGAGGGTACTTGAAAAATAATTGCAAAAGTTATATATGTCAGTTTCGCATTGTAACATTTGGGTAAAGATAAATTACCCAAGTATTTCGTTACACCGACAAGAAATATAAAGTATTATTAGCTAAATTAGAAAATAATGAGTTAACAATTAAACAATTTTAAAAAAAAATACTTTTATTACGATTATTATCAAAATAAATATTACAATGATTGTAAAACATTTAATTTTTTCTTATTTTTTTTGTATTTGATTTAAGTTTAATAAGTTGATTGTTTATTTGTGTAAATTGATCTTTTGATTGACAGTAAATCTGACAAAATTCGATTTCTATTATTTTATTTTAGTTTATGTGCATGCACCTACCTACCCATATTTTAATGATTGAACATTAATACAGTACCCCTCTGTGTTGAACACTGGCTCTTGACCAGTTTTTTTACTGATGAAAGTAATTTAATGCCTGTTTGAGGAAGGGGACATTTTGCTAAAGGGACATTTTACGAAAGGGACAATCTGAGAAAGGGACATTTTGAGAAAGGGACATTCTGAGAAAGGGACATTTTGCGAAAGGGACATTCTGAGAAAGGGACATTTTGCTACCTGTAGTCATTTTGAGAAGTGGTCATTTTGCGACAGAGCCAAAATTAATGATTGACACCGGCAGTACAAGGTCATTTCTGAGTAATAACTTAGTGGAAAAACATTTTTCGGAAAATAAGATTGCGGAATCTTTCGAAGTAGTCAGTACTCATGCTGCAACAAATCACAATGGCGCAGTCATAATTAGATTATTTAATAATTTTAACACTGATAAAAAAATTAAGTTTTATATATTTGACATAGGGAATGCTGATGACGGTCTTATAGGATTCAATAAAAGCCTCAACTTCGTATGCACGCCCGTTATCTCGAAAACGGAATTACCATTTATTTTCGTACCTTATCTAGACGCAAAATTAATGATTGACACCGGCAGTACAAGGTCATTTCTGAGTAATAACTTAGTGGAAAAACATTTTTCGGAAAATAAGATTGCGGAATCTTTCGAAGTAGTCAGTACTCAACTGCAACAAATCGCAATGGCGCAGTCATAATTAGATTATTTAATAATTTTAACACTGATAAAAAAAATTAGTTTTATATATTTGACATAGGGAATGCTTATGACGGTCTTATAGGTATATATTATTCGAATTAAAGGCAATAATTAATTTAGAGAAGGCACAATAAATAACGGAGGACGCAGTATTACCAATTCATGTTCAAAGAAAAATAAACAGCTTTGAACCGGTAACCATAACTTTGTCGCCTCGAAGTGAGCAAAAAGTGAAATTACCAACCGACCTATATAACGGTCAAGGCGTTATAGAGTTCCAAGAATTAACCGAAGGCGTAAGAATGCCTAGCGCGTTAGTACAATGTAACCAAGGGTACGCGCATACTGTAATACAAAACGTAACGGAAAATGAACATACAACCAAGCCATTCATCTTGAAGTGCACCAGTGCATCTAGTGCCTAAGAAGTTAGACGCTACAAATGAACAAAAATATAGAATGGTCGTCGACTATAGAAAACTTAACGCTATAACGTGTGATGACAAATATCCTCTACCGAATATAGCTGATTTATTTGACAAGTTAGGAAAAAGTATTATTTTTCAACCCTAGATTTAGCTAGTAGTTATCATCAAATTGAGGTCCAAAAGGAAGATGTTCCTAAAACTGCTTTCAATACACAGTTTGGACATTACGAATTTTTACGAATGCTGTTTGGTTTAAAGACAGCTCCTGCTACTTTTCAAAGAGCAATGGATAATATATTAAGGGAATTAAAAGGGGTACACTGTCTTATATATTTAGATGACTTAATTATCTATTCTGAAAAATTAGAAAATCATCCAGGCAAATTAAAATTAATTTTTGAAACTTTGAGAAAAGCAAACTTAAAAGTACAATTAGACAAATTAGAATTCCTACGTAAGGAAGTATTATATCTAGGTCACACAATTACCAAAGAAGGCCTTAAGCCTAACGAAGACGAGATCCCAATTATCAATCAGGCAGTAGATGGTAAAAATAATCAAATATTTATTTTAAATTGGAATAAAGATAAATTAGAAATAATCAATCGCACTAGGGGAAATCAAAAGATTTTAGAAGTAAAACTTCCTTTAAATAATGAAGATTATATAAAAGAGTTTTTTAAAGAAAATTAAGAACAAGGAAAGTAATATTTTATTTATTACGATAATAAAGCACAGCGTAGTCTCTTTAATAAAATTACACTTCTGGACACATCTATTGGCCCACCTTGTATTTTCAGTTTCGTTTGGTCCTAGCTAAAATTTTATATTAGGTCGAGCAAAAAGTTTTTATGCAGTTTTGAACCTGGCACATTCACAATTTCATTCAATAGTCTTTTTTTGAATTTCGAACACAGAATTTAAAGAAACAAAAGACAATTTGGAGCCTATTTGTTGATATCAAACAATCGAATACTAAGAAAACTTGGTTTTATTGGTTTACTTGGATTTAATTCTTGAAAAAGTGATTGATATCTTTGGTTTTGCAACAAACATTACTTATTCTTAACATTAAGGTGAGGTTCTATCAATAATCTATGGATACTTCACCTGAAGTCGCCACCCAAGCTGTGGCACTTATTCAGGCCGGACACAGCCAAAGAAACGTGAGTGCTCAACTTAATTTAAGTCGATCTGCGGTCCGAAATGTTTATCGGAGGTACCTAGAGACTGGCGGCTTTGTTCGTCGCCAAGGAAGGCCACGATCTTGGGTCACAACTAAAAGGCAGGATCGATTCATCGTGACGACCAGCTTGAGAAATCGTCACCTTACCTCCATTGAGATACAAAACCAACTTCGCGACTTCCACGGAGTATCTGTGAGCGCTCGAACTGTTCGTAGAAGGTTAAAAGAACGCGATATTGTGAGTAACCTCACAAAAGGGCGCTAGATGTCACCGCTGTACGCTGTTATCCGCTTTGGGTGACGTGGTTGGCGCGCCTGTCGGCGAATAATAGCGGTACTAACGAAGAGCCAATAGGATGACTCAATTTGACGCGCCATTATCACGCCACCGTTTATGACCGGAACACAGAGGCCTGGGGATTTTTGTAAAAGCGTTCGGCAGTCAGTTGCTTTTGGGACCTCGTCGAATAAAGTTAAATATAGTGTTCGTACCCATCATTGTTTAAAAGAAGCTAAGTATAATTATATATTTCGTATATGGCTACTAATTTATTGTTTTGTTTTATGTAATGGTCGATAATGGTAAAAAATTAAAACTGTGGTGATTAATGTAATGTGATCTGATTAAATTTAAAAGAGTTTTGTTATATTTTATGTTGTTTGTTTTATAAATACCCTAATAGGAGTAACAATATGGTACCACACAAGCCAACTAATGGGCCCAAACTAACGCGAGCCCACCGAACAACGCGCCTTCATTTCGCACGCAGTCATTTAAATTGGACACAGCAAGATTGGAGCCGTGTACTCTTTTCTGATGAGTCTAAAATTGTGTTACATGGCAATGATGGAAGGAAGAAGGTCTACCGACGTAAGGGAGAGCGTTTCGCACAATGCTGCTTTGAAGAGAGGGTTGCTTATGGCGGTGGCTCATGGACTGTCTGGAGCGGTATATCCGCGAGCGGCAAAACTCAAGTTGAGGTTGTTACAGGACCACGGCTGCCAACATTAAATGCTGAAAGGTACATTCGTGAGTGCTTAGAACCTCACGTGATACCATACGCGGAGTGGGAGATGATCCCTCAAAATTTCATAGAGCGGTTGATAAACTCTATGCCTAATCGTATGAGAGCTGTGGTAGATGCCCATGGAGGCAACACGCGTTATTAAATTAAACCTTTATTTGGTAAAACATGTTTTTTATTCAAAAATCAATTGCTCCTCTCCTCCCCCCTCCTCTCCTGTATCGTGGGTGCGTTTACAAGACAAATTCTCACATACACAAACACCCAGACCCGAAACAACTACCTGTAGATCATACAAATATTTGCTCTGTGTGGGGATCGAATCCACAACACGTGTCGCAGAAGCCGATCGCTCAGCCGCTACGCCAAACGTGTGCTCCTGTACATCCGCAGTTTCCTGGGCGCATTATTTAATTAACAAGGCGCACATCCGACTTGTTAGGCGTAGCTCCATTCTTATGGTATTCTGAATTCAAATTTAAAACAATACGATCGAAAAAGATGGTAAAATGTATCAGGTTTAAAACTGCATCAACAGTTTTTGTTCAATCTAGCAATCATATTTCGGTAGGGGCCATCGAAACCTAAACTCTAAGGTGGGCCAATAGATGTGTCCAGAAGTGTATAATGGAAATATTTAAAGATAAACAAATTAAATTTACCGAATGCACTGAAAAAACTATTTATGTCGAAGATGAAGAAGAACAGAAAAGTACTGTGTTGGCATACCATGAAGGAAAAACATGGATCTCCACAGTCCGCTGAAAAGCCACTGGGTGACCGTTGCCCCAGTCGTCAAAACTGTCAATCGCCAGTGGGGGCACATAGCACCCACTCGAAATATTTTTTAAAAAATTGCCTCAAAAATCACCTAAAGTGTTTAATCGATTAAAATAGCTATACCGAGTTGTTGTCTATGGTATGACTTATCGATATAACATCGTTGGAAGCACTATTGAAGCAGGAATACAACCTAAAAAAATTATTTCATTTCATTTGTCGTTCCGAGCTCTTGGCGTCTTGGTGAATTCTTGGAAATGTCGTAAGTACTTTGATATTATTGTGTTATTATTCTTGTATTATATATCAAAATGATCGTGAAGAACAGTGCTACAATATTTTGTTAAATTTACGTAGTTTTATGATCTAAAAGATGCACAATTTCGCCTTTGAATTTTTTTTTCCATGCGGTGAGAAAAATGGCGGCCTGGCGGCTTTGATTTAGAATATAAAATTATTATGTGTGTATTTTGACCCAAAACTGCGTGAAAATGGAAGAATAGTTCATAACTAATAAATCAATATACTTTGTCAACTAGATTCATGTGGTTTCGTGAAGAATCTTATCATTTAAAATAATGTGACAAACAGTTTTCAGTACTGGGGGCCATGGCAAGCGATAACGGTTTGTTCAAACGGGAAAACGACTTGAAATAATTGTTTTAAATTGTTTGGTTTGTTTGCGATATACAATTAATGCATATTGACTGTTTAATTTTAAGTTTCCACATGAAGCGTGTTATGACTAGGTATACCTACCTATAAATTATTTTAAGTTTTTTTATTCGCGTGTTTTACATACTCACGCCTTTCTCCCACAGGGGGTAGGCAGAAATTATAAACTGCCACTTGTTACGATGCTCGCATACTTTTGCTTCTAATTTAATTTTTAGTGAAAGAAATATTGACCTCGCTGGGCGTGGTCGCGGTCGTGGCCGTGGTCGTGGTCGCGGTCGCGGACGCGATGCGGATCACCCTGAGCAGTATGTATCGTGTTTTCTGTTATTTTTATGATTTTTTCTGTTATTTGTATTTTTGGTATGTTTCTGTTACTGGGAATCGAACCCAGGACCTCAAGCGTAGCAGTCTTCATCATTCTTATTAACATATGAATTCTTATTTCAGTGACCTTTTGAGCGATGTCCGGGGGGAGCGGGCGGTGACGCAGCGCAGGGTGGCTGTAGGGTGGCTAAGTTTTTTAAGTACTTATTTTCTAATATTTTCACTTGTTCTACTTCTGTGATTAATGTTATGTTAAAATGTTATTTAGACACCCATCTCCTGACCGGGAAGCGGCCCGCTTCATTGAAGCTGGGCCGTCTGCGGGGCCTTCTACGGGGCCGTCTGCCGGGCCTTCGGCGGGGCCGTCTGCGGGTCCTGCGTCAGTGCTCGAAGCAGGCCCCTCGAATGTGGGGTTGGCTTGGGAGCCTGAGCCAGGACCGTCGTCTGCAGGCCAAGCACGTCATCAAATTGGTATGTATATTCTTATAAATGTTTATAAAAAAATTTGCTGTTTTATTTATAGCATTTGCAATAATATTATTACAGATGACGCTGCAGACCTGCATTATGACGCTGCAGACCTGCATTATTGTAAGTATCTATATAAATATAGTTATCCACTGCTGGGTATAAGGTTTCCTTAGGCCTTCCTTCAAATTAATGTTTTTTGTTTTAGTTGAAGAAGATGGTTTCTGCAGACCCGGTACGCCGTTTGCCGATACCGTCCCAAATTCGCCAAGTTCTCTAGACAGCGATCCAGGTCGTTTGTCTACCTTGGCGACATCATTCCTACATGACATTAAATTAACCAATAGCCATATAAAATCGTCTATAATATTTTTTTACAGGAGTACATGACCATGACTTTGAAAAGAACGTTGACGAATGGTTGCTAGAGAGTGACGGTGACCCTAACGAGACGGACAATATCCCGCCCCCTTCCCAGACAGTGCGAAATGCATTGAACGAACCCGCATCTTCCTCTGACTACAACGACATTGAGAGACTCATCTTAGAGACTGAAGACGCTGCGAATGACAGTGCCCTGCGAAGTATTGCCCCTGAAAACGCATACGATTTTACGTGGCGTAAGGAAGAGGCAATCTTCCAGGGCCGACAAGATACTTTTACGGGGACACCAGGCCCGACTTTTGACTTGACCGAGCAGACGTCGATACTCTACGTCTTCTATAAAATGGTGGACGTTGAGTTTATCGACATGCTCTGCTCGGAGACTAACAGATAGGCGATTCTCACACTGCCCCGCATGATGCAGCGTAGCGCGTGGATGCGTGTTCTTCCGTTGCTTGTAAGTATCTCCGTTTGTATAGAAAACACGCACAGTCTAACACACAGAAAATGCATCCACGCGCGTTCATGCGGATCACGCGCATACACGCAGAGAAACATGCACCCCCGCGCGTAGGTGCGGGGCGAGACGCAAGGTATGGCACACCGAATCCCGCAGTGCCGCGCGTGATTTTGAATGGGCGTGACGTGTGTGTTTGAAAATGGATCTCGATATCGATCGATTTATATTCGAAATCGAAAACCACCCAGCTATCTGGAATATGAAATGTGATGAATACAGTGACAGAGCGCAGAAGGTGAAACAATGGGAGGAAGTAATAAATATGTTTACTGATAATAATGCATCGGTTGAAGAAAAAAAAAAGAACGGTGTTGTTTTAATTTTTTTATTTACTACAAGTTAATGATAGGTAAGTTACAATTATGAACGCTGCAGCTAGTTTAAGCATATTTGTTTTGCCACGGCAAAGGGTCAATATTAACAAAAAAATCAGCTAAATTATTCCTTGCGTCACTTCCGCGTGTACCTGATAGAACTCTAGCCCTCGGAATTTCGCACATACCCTCTGTATCACCATTGAATACTATTTCGTTGAAATTAACACCATGCCTTTCTCTTACGAAATTGTGAAGCAAACAGCACGCTTTGATAATTTTTATTGCTGAATTTACGTTAACATCGTCATCGTTACGTTAATGGTCGTTTCCCAAGATCCCATCGGTCGAATCCCAGATCAGCAGAATTCGCCGTCCGAGGCACGCTCTGTCTTACCCTGATGACCCTATAACGATCTTACAAGAGTCCAATAGAGAGACTAGCACTCTCAAAATACACGCACACAAACGCCGCCTGATTTACCGTCCTCGCCGGCGAGGCCCGTCGCGAAGACCTAGTAATGGTAACCCCCCGCGACCCTTTCTCGAGCCGGCCCGCGCCGAGCCAGTAGCTTCAAAATTAGCGCCCGCAGGGGACGCCCTTGCTTGCTTGCTCCTGGCTGGAGGCATTCGGTGCCTTGCCACCAAGTTCGGTTACGCTGTTTAAGATTCCCTGAATCAACAGCTAATGTCCATTCAAAAAATAAAAAACTACTGAAATCATTCCTAGTCTCGTCGCCGAACAGTTTATTTTTATCATCGAATTAAATAATTAGTCTTCAAAGTAAAATTGTATTAATTCTCGACCGACATCACCGCAATTATCTCCGCGTCACTAAACTAGCAGCAGAGAACTGAAAGTCTTCATAACGTTTTAAATCACTTAACTTCGGGTTGCGTCGTAACAAACAAAAGCCAGTTACGGACAGAAACTTAACTAACTTTGAAGGAGTTGATAGGCCCATTATATGTAATACACTCAGGGGCACATTTAACCGTCCACTCATCTCGAATTGCATATCGTTCGTTTATGTTAACTTACGCTTTGACTACTCGGCGTAACTTCATAAGTGGGTATATCTGAAATAAAAAAAACAATCATACCCGCGTTTTGTTTACTTTTGTAGTTTTTATTCAACAATAATCAGTTTAGTCGAAATTTGACAGTCTCGCCTCTCGATCCGTGTGAAGGATACATTTGTTTTAAAACGTTGCGTTACCATTTATTCGAATAAAACCGAGGCGTTGCGAGGGCTGTTATCTCATTTACAGCAAAAAAAATGACACTGGACGCAGCTGAAGCAGCCAGAGCTGTGGCACTTGCAGACGCTGGGTTCAGCCAGCGGATTCGGATTGGACGAATGCTTGGATATCCACGAACCACTATTCAAGATGCTATCCGGCGTTACAGAGAGACTGGTTCCTACACAAGGAGGCCAGGGCAAGGTCGTAGAAGGTGTACATCAGAAAGAGATGACCGTTACATCGTCTCGAACGTTCTTCGAAATCGGTTCACGACGGCTTCTGAGGCTCGTAACCGCTTGTTTGAGGTACGAAATGTAAGTGTGAGCCTAAGAACAATAAGAAGAAGGTTAGCAGAGAGGGATATGAGATCATTTCGACCAGCTCGAGTCCCAGAACTGACTGCAACTCACAGAAGAGCGCGACTTGCATTTGCTCGAGAACATTTAAATTGGACTTCGGAACAATGGAAGGCGGTTCTCTTCTCTGATGAATCAAGAATCGGTTTACGAGGTCCTGATGGACGCCAGCGTGTGTATAGACGCCGCGGTGAAAGGTTTCCTGAATGTGCTGTGGTTGAAACAGTGGGCTATGAGGGAGGCTCGATAATGGTGTGGGATGGTATTTGTTACGACGCCCGTACAGAGTTGGTCGTCTTCGACAGAGGCAGCGTTAATGCTCACAGGTATGTGACAGAAGTCCTAGAACCACATGTGATGCCGTTTGCGCCATTCATTGGCGAAAATTTGGTTTTAATGCACGACAACGCTCGTGCACACACCGCGAGAATTGTCACGGATTACTTGGACGCCGTCAATATTCAGCGTTTACCATGGCCAGCTCGGAGTCCTGACCTGAACCCGATATAGAGCATGTATTGGACAACCTAAAAAGATGGATTCGGAGTCGTACACCAGCTCCTACGGCCATCAGTGAGCTAAAAGCTGCAGCTGTTGAGGAGTGGGAGAACATTCCACAAAGACATCCAAGACATACTGGACGGGCTTTCAAATCGCTTACAGGAGGTCATTAGGGCCAGAGGAGGAAATACACATTATTAGTGCGATCATTTAGAGGATACTTTTTTTAAATTACAATTTTACTGATTTTTGTTTTTGGGATGAAAACTGCATATCTTCATTTTTTGTCTTAATTAAACCACTTCACAACTTACACATGTTTCATTTGATGTCGTAAAGATTCACCCAATGTTGCATTATAACACAATTAATTAAATTACGAAAAAATTTTAAAGAAATCGACAAAATGTAGGTGGCCGGTTAAATGTGCCCTTGAGTGTATTTGATAGGACATATTGTTATGTCGAAAAGAGTTCAAAATACTTATACCAAAAGAGAAAATATAGCATGCACAAATATAGAAACCTTGTAAAACCGTTTTTAATTGAATGTACCGATGGAAATATATTTTCTGGACCCCAATCCAGCTACCACTTCTGATGCTGAAATTATAATGAAAGTCCATTACGGAAATACTTCCTTCATGGTGATGCTTTTATACTGGATAGGGGCTTTCTTGATTCATTACTCTTATTGCATCAATGTGGATATAGGACTTATGTGCCTGCTTCTTTAGAGGAGGATGAAACACAGCTTTCTACTAGTTATGCAAAATAAATCGAGAGCAGTCACTATTTGCCATTGGGTGGTGGAGGTGGTTAATGGTCGATTTAAAATAGATTTTAAATTATTACGACAAAATTATTTTAATGTAGCGAGTCAGTTTCATGAGAGATTTTGAGGTGGCTGCTGCTCTTCTAAACACTTTTCACCCTCCAATAGTTGATCCAATAGTTGATCGAGGAGATGCTAGGGAAATAATATAACAAATAAATATAAATATGGATACACAGAATTAATTACCAGATTTCATTGTGAGAAACTATAATAGGCTAATTTTGAAACAATTACTGTACACAATGATAACTTAAATGATTTTCCCCAGCTTACCGATAGTGAATTAATTCTAGTTTCATTAGGGATATATCAAATAAAGCAGGCGCGTTTCTATTATGGTGAGCATGTAAGAGGTAATAATGGCTTTATTATAGAAGTGAAGTGAGGTCAGCAGCAGCCTACTTGGAGAGCTGTCAGCTTCTAATTCTTCATGGTTACTAAGGGGACGAATTCAGTCTAGACATACAGGGTGGCGCAATAGAACGTGCATACTGCATCATCTTTTTTGCGGGGTAGAAAGCGCGCGGGCGGGGGGGGGGTTGGGGGCAGCCTACATCATTGGGTAGGCGGGCTCATGGAGTTTAGTCACCATGAGTCACTTCGACGGGAAGCGTCGCGGATTTTGCGTGCGCGCATTTTATGAGAACTCTCGTTCATACATTGTTACTAGGCGACTATATTGTGCTGAATATGGACTACGGCGAATTAGTGAAGCTCCGAGTGCTAAGTTAAATAAAATATGGTTAAAGCGTCTTGAACAGACCGGTTCAACGTTTAAACCACAAGCAAAAGGTCATCCAAGAATATCTAGGACCGAAGACAATATTGAGAGAGTTATGCAGTCGGTACGAGAAGATCCACAAATGTCTACTCGCAAGAGATCGTCTGGCTTACACTTATCGCGACGAAGTTTGCAACGAATTTTAAACTTGGATCTTAAGCTGCATCCATACAAGCTGCAATTAACACAAGAATTGAAAGAGTCTGACTTCAGAGAAAGGCTCGCATTTGCTAATGAAATGCTTAATCGATTTTCCAATTTTGACAATATCCTTTTTTCTGATGAGGCCCATTTTCATATCAATGGGTTCGTAAACCGTCAAAATTGTCGTTACTGGAACAGTGAGAATCCCAAACTCAAACACCAGAAACCACTGCATAGTCCTAAAGTAACGTTTTATATATTAGTATAGATATTAAGTATCTAAATAAAAGACAAGTTCATATTAACTTGACCATTTTCTATTTGACGAGAAAGTATATATATATTTTTAATTTATATTTAAATGAATTTATATTTCGCAGATTTCGAATAGACGGAGGGATGTTATTCCAGCATTTGGATGCAGAATACTGAAAACTACCTCGAAATGCAGCGGTCTTGTGATGCGGTATCGACAATTGCTGAGCACACAGCCTAACCGTGAGGTTAGGCTGTGTGCTCAGCAATAGCTTGTGTGGGTAAATAGTCACCGTCAGCGTGAGCTGACGGTGACTATTTACCCACGCAAGCTTACCTCCTACACTTTGCATAGATACGAGTAATTTCTAAACTAAAAGTCCTATTTAGGTGCGGTTTTCAATTCCCATAATTATAAATTACCTTAGATAACACTTCCCCGTCCCTGGAGACCAAAAAATTTTCATTTCCATAGTATCGCATTTTCATACTTAACATATCGATAGCACGTTGAAAACAAAAATTTTTAGATTCCGTTTATTTGAACAAATTTTGATTTAAACTTATATATAGTAGTCTGCCTACCCTCGATTACTATACAGTTTTATAGCCCTCCGCTGGTACCCCACAAGTGGGGGTTATCTGCAGCAATTTTCAAAAAATTGCCAAAAAATCGCATTTAACGGAAACCGAGGTTACCTTTAGTGCAGGTATGAAGGGCATTTGTAGTTGATGATACCGAAGAGTAAACATGCTAAGTGAAGGTTACGACGTGATTTCATTTTTAGGATGTTGTATTGATTAAGATAAGGTGTTATATGATTCCTTGGAGGTATATTAAAACAAAATCTCGCGCAGGCATTCTGTACTCGTTGTATTAGCCTCTCCGTACGAGCCAAAATTCTAGGGCCAATGACGGTGTCTGCATAGTTTAATTTCGAAAGAACTAAACTCTCAACCAACTGAATACGCAATTCCTCACTTATATATGGACGCATTCTGTATAACATTTTTAAGCGATAAAAACAATTTTTCACGCAATTTGAAATATAAGTTTCAAACTTGAGACTTTCGTCCATTGTTAGCCCCAAGTTTCGAGCCTCACTCACTCGTTCAATAGATTGACCCATCACCTTTATATATGTGTTACTATGTGGTATTTTGTTTATTGCTATTCATCACCGAACTAAAAAACACAGACCGGACTATATCTATTCTGCCAACGTGTTTTTGATTTCCTTTGGTTCTTTTGTTTTGTGGAAACCACCGCTCACCCCTTATACGTACCGCTACGTATACGTATAGTATTTCTAATCCAGCTCTGGCATAGACTCAACACCCCCCCCAAATCATCCCCCTCCATATTTGCAAAAATCCACTAGAGCCGCCAGTCCTTCTGAACTGACCCCATTTTAGGAAACGCCATTATCACCGAAACGGCTCGAGATAACCCAAATTTCACAAAATTTTGCCCCCCGTTACTTCCGCCCCGGCTGGACTCAGACCAGGATCCAAATGGAAATAAATGAATTTTAGAAATTGGTTTATTAGAAAACACACAAGACTGTCAGCTTATCCAAGAGAACAAAGGCCTTGTGTTTTACCTATGTAAAAATAAAGGCTTTTAATGAAGAGGAAGCAATAGGACGCAGCACGCCTGAAGGGATTATAGTTCAATTTAACGGAAACTTCAGAAAACGACTTGTAAGAGCACCACGTATCACCAAAATACTGGTATTTTAGGAATCTATGAGACAGGGACTCGAACGATCATACAATACGAATTACAACAAGACTAGCTCAAACGAACGAGGCACCATAAAAACTAGAATAGAAAACTTGGTTCAATTTTGCTAGCAAACAACGACATCGATATAATATAGATTTGCTAAAAATACGAAACAACATTTCTATGGAGACACACACAAACAGAATCTCTTATTTTATGGACCACGGCGCCGAGAATATGCTGCAGCGTCGTCCGAGGTCGATCGAGAACAGACTGATTCTGACAACGAATCAGACACAGCGCGCCCGGCAAAAGGTTTGGACAGTGAACGAGCTACATCAATCTCGGGTCAGATTTTAAAGAAACCAAAGGCCCATGCTGTGGGGAGTGGGAAATTATTACATTAAAATTAAACAGCATCGGTGGAGACACTTGAAAAATGCAAAGAAATGGATCAAGATATATATTATATAAAGTTTTTTTTTATATTTGGTGAACACATTCCTGTGGCAGCACATAAGTTTGCTATAATGTTGGCATTTACCAGTACTGGAAAAATAAAAAAATGCAGTCAAGAAAAAATAGTTGTTGCGCGAGTAGCTAGACGTATGACTGGTGGTGAAATAGAGGAATTCACAGAATTATCAAAAATTTAAGAAAGAATAGTGGCATTAATGAGTGTTCCTTGTTTACGCCACTGCTTGACCAATTGGCGCTCGGGAAAATATTCCGGTAACCAAGCAGCCTCCGTTGCACAATATGTCGTCATAATTTACAGTCAATCACTGAAGCCAAATATCACGCGACACCGACCTTCTGCAAATGTGTGCTCGGCTATTCCAAAGCTGCATTCGTGTTATAAAGATCTATTTTTTTTACCTTATCTAAATCTTTGTTAATACAAATATTCAGTTTTCCAAACCTATAATTTTTTTTGTTCCATCGGGAACAGTCCTGTTTTAGCAACGGGTGATGAACACTTGAGGTTGCAGGTCTTTGATGTTAGTTGACTGAACTAATCTTAATTCAAAACAGTTTTATTCAAAATAAGTAAAGCTCTAATTATATTCAACTATTGTACAGGAACCAACACCAACTCTTGAGAGCAGTCCCTCTATTTTGGCAGGTCTAGACAGGCTACCTGATTACATTTAAATGTTAGTCCTTTTTTAAGACATTGCCCCACAGTAGCATTTTCTCTTATATCGTGGGTGCTTTTCCAACGCAGATTCTCACACACACAAACGCCCAGACCCGGAACAACTACCCGTAGGTCATACAAATATTTGTTAGTGGGGGATCGTCGATCGAAATAAACCATCGGCAGATCCCCCCCCCTATAAGAGTCTAGAACTAACTGTAGTTCTAGACTCTCTGGGGGGGGGGCTCCAACCCATGGCAATGCTGCTAGAGCCTCAAGTAACCTTATTTTTTTAATAAGTCTTTATTGTTTTTGTAAATAGACAGGCAATCGCCAAAAAAAGATTAGGCAATCACCTCCTTCTAGCATTGCTTAGTAATGTATTAGGCTGGAAGAGCGACGCCTAGCATTACAAGAGCGTGTGGTGAACGTGTCAAAACGGGATGCAGAGGCGCAACATTTAATAGTGCAGGCAAATCAAATTCTCGAAGAGGGACTGAAATCATTAGCAGAAAGCTGTCTGAAAAAAAAACTATTGTTTTGAATGTATAATTTTATGAAAATAATACATTATAAAGGCCCTATATTATAACCTTCCTTCTATATTCCCTTTAAAATCAGAGAAATATGGTTCCTACAACTTTTCACCTCAGATTTCACACACAAAGTGTTAACTTATGATTTGACACAAGAATTCGAAGTGATTTGGGAAATATCGAAATTTTTGTTACAGAATACATAATATGTTTCTATATAGATCAATAATATTGGACAAAAATCAACCTCGCGACGTTTCAGGTCTACTCCGAAAGTTCGGATTTGCTCCAGTTCTGTCGGGACCGTCGAAAGTCTCCGTATGAGTGAAAACAAGTACTAGTTTAACTTTTCTTCGATATGTTGTCATTACTCATTTCTATGTAATTGTATGTTGAAAAAGAGAGTAATGTATTTTTTTTTATATGGAAATTTAACTGACTTGACGACACATGTTGTGCGACACGTAGTGACGGAGCGATCGGCTTCAATACTACGTGTTTTGTGGGGTTTATCCCCAAACGGAGCAAATGTTTTTATTATCTACAGGTAGTTTTTTCGGGTCTAGGTATGTGTGTATGTGAGAATTTGTGTGTGAAAACGCACCTACGATACAGGAGAAAATCCTAGTAGGGCAGTTTAAAAAAAAATTAAACTGCCCTACTAATTTTACCTGTAGAACATTTAAGTTTCCAAAAATTCTACGAAAATTTAGTTAGTAGAAAGACTACCTTCAGTGATGCTGTCAAGTCAAAGAAGAAGTAAACAAGGAAGCTCCATCGTGATCAGCTATGCTACGAGTATTCTGTAAAGATTTCACAATCGAATTCACAGTGAAAACTCAATTTGGTATTCTGTAACAGAAGTGAAATCTACACTAGCGCTACTAAGTGAGAACGTAAGTGAGGCGAACTAATTTCAAGTGAGAACTGAGTTATTTGACACAAAAGAATTCTGTACCAAAGATTTCGATACTCCGCACGTCACCTCGATTTTTTATGTCAAATCAAAAGTTACTACTTTGCGTGTGAGATCCGTAGTGTAAAGTGTTAGATATTACATTTCTTTGATTTTAAGGAATATAAAGAAGACTTTTAACGAAGGTAAGTTATATAAATTCCTTAAACTGTATTCATCAAATGTACACGTAAAAACAATATTGATTATTTTCAGATGACCCGATCATTTCTTTTGGTCAGTTTATTGAGGGAAGCTTATGAATAAGATTTAAATACCAGCAGGCGACAAGCTAAAATTATTAGAAATTTACCACTTTTAAGTCGCGGTGACGAATTTATTAATATTTATAGGCTATCGGAAGATCTAATCCAAAATTTGGAAGATGATCTTCGACCTTTGTTGCCAATATCTAGACGCCAAGGGAGAGGGCTGTCTACTAGGTCTAAGGTAGGTTATGTTCGCTTTATTCTGGTGAATAAAAATAATGTAATAAGTATAATACACTGGTCATCAAAAAAATCGACCCACCCACTTTTTTTCAATATTAACCGATTCTTTCACAGATAAACTGTTTCACATGTTTATTTTTTGTTTTGAGGGTCGATATGATGATTGAGTTCTTGTTTGCCATAAATCTTACTGCACTTGAAGGTACTTAACAATGTTTTTACACAGAAATACTGTTGAGTGCTGATTTGACGGTTTTACATGGGAACGAATCGGCTCATTGTTCCAGTCAGAATCGGACTTTTCTAGGGATTGGGTGTTAATGTCGTGAAGTTTAATTGTTGAGGCTGTAGTTTTGACTAATTTTGTCTAAAAATAATGGATACCACTGAAGCTGAGGCGGCCCAAGTTGTGGCTTTGCTGCAACAAGGCTTAAGTCAACGTGTAGTCGCCAGGAGGTTAAATCTCAGCCGTTCTGCAGTTCGGCGAGTTTACCAAAGGTTTCTGGAGACTGGGCAGTATCGAAGAAGATCTGGATCTGGAAGACATAGGGTGACAACTCAAAGGGATGACCGCTTTATAGTGGTGTCAGCTTTACGAAATCGACACCTTTCTGGCGTTGATCTCCAGCGACGCTTACGTGAAGATCGGGGTGTGGCTATAAGTGACAGTACTGTAAGGAGGAGACTTCGTGAACAGAATTTAAGACCACACAAGCCAGCAACGGGGCCACAATTGACCACAGCTCATCGACAAGCCAGACTTCAATTTGCGCAAAATCACGTCAACTGGTCTATAGGCCAATGGGAGTCAGTTCTTTTTAGTGATGAGAGTCGGATGACTTTATATGGTTCAGATGGCCGTCGTAATGTCATGCGACGACCAGGTGAACGTTATGCCCAGTGTTGCATAAGAGAAACAGTGAGTTACGGTGGCGGCTCTGTGATGTTTTGGGGTGGTATATCTTTAACCGGACGTACGGAGCTGGTTTTTATAAGGAATGGTGCTTTGACCGCGGCACGCTACATCACCGAGATATTGGAAGACCACGTGGTGCCATATGCCGGCTATATTGGAGAAAACTTTGAGTTAATGCATGATAATGCCCGACCACACGTAGCGCGTATTGTCACCGATTATCTTGAAGAAGTTGGCATTCGGGTTATGTCATGGCCAGCAAGAAGCCCTGATCTTAACCCTATAGAGCACATGTGGGACACGCTAAAACAAAAAGTTAGAGCCCGAAATCCAGCCCCTATAACGTTGGAAGACCTGGAAATCGCCATCAGGGAAGAATGGACACGAATCCCTCAGGAGACCATCAAAACCTTGATCAGGTCACTAAAAAGGCGAATGCAGGCCGTCATTCGAGCAAGAGGGGGGAATACTCAATACTAAACTGGAACAATTGTGATCACAGCACTTCAGACTGAAAAATTAGAGCGTGTTTAAAATTAATTAAAAACAGTGTAAAACCATAGTGTTTAACTTTATAGTGAAAAATTCAGGCTTTTTTACCTTTTTCAGGTTTTTTCCGTGTGAAAATTAGTGTAAATAAACCAGACAATTTAAACATATCGGTACTAAACCATTTTGATTAGTTTAGTTGAAGAAAAAATGTGATTTGCGGAAAAACTGCAGGTGGGCCGATTTTTTTGATGACCAGTGTATTCAATCATGTTAAAATATCATAATTGTGTATCTACTTAAGTTCATAATTATGGACACACGTACATTCATGTGTATTAGTATCCTGTAACATTATCAGGAAAGGTATCAATATGCACAAAAAAACATGCATTATAAATACTCTAAGATTATATTTTTTACAGATTCTGTGTACACTATCATTCTTGGCAAATGGTAGTTATCAAAAAATATTGGAAAGAAACATAGCTACCTATTTATCGCAAGCATCAGTATCCCGAAGCATAAGGGAAAAAGTTGGATTATTAAATCATCCAGCTATAGTAAAAAATATTTGAGATTTCCTCAAAATTCTTCAGAAAGACAGCTATTGAAGGAAAGGTCTGAGTATTTTAAATAATTGATCTTATATGTATCTATTTTAAAATAACTTCCTCATCTTAATAAATAAAATTAATTGCCGATTTTATGAAAAGTTCCGCATTCCTGGGGTGGTGCATTGATGGCACATTTGTTGCACTTACACGACCTTAGGATAATGAAGAGAGGTATTACTGCCGTAAAGGATTTTTTTCATGCAAGAAATATAATGTTGGTAAGTTCAAGAATAGATTTTGGATTGTCTGTAATCTGGCACCTACATACATATAATAAAGGGCCTATACCAATTATGGTTGAATAAACATAACAAATTAATTTTATTTTGTAGGTTGTCGATGCAGATCTCAACATTTTACATGTAGATGCATCATATGGAGGGGCATCACATGATAGTTTTATATTTAATCATTCTATAATTAAGGTTCATTTGGAAGATCTGACAAACTCCGGTGAAGTTATTTATTTACTAGGTAATTGATTGTGCAAAATTTATAAGTATTGGTGAATTTCCTACTTCAAGTTACTATTCACTAATCACATTAACTCCCTTCTTTTGCAGGAGATTCAGGCTATCCACAGAGACCATATTTAATGACTCCTATTAATGGTGCATCTGAAGACTCACCCGAGGGCCACTATAATAAACTACATGCTACAGCTAGGAATACAGTGGAGAGGGCTATTGAGGTTCTAAAATGGCGATTTCGTTGTCTTTTAGTCCACAGAGTTCTCCATTACCATCCAGACACTGTTGCTAAGATTGTAGTGGCCACCTGCGTGCTTCATAATATTTGTAATCGTGGTGGATTGCCTGCTCCAGTGATGACTGAGGAAGAGATGACAGTTGAAAGATCTTCCTCAAATAATGATATTTAAAGAGATGGACAAGACATCCATCTTTTAGCAGGACGTAATGTTAGAACATCTTTAGTTAATAGGCTTTGGCAAAATAGGATGTGAAGTAATTATATTTAGTTATAAGATAAGATTTAGATTTGATTAGAATAGTAGTAGGTTAGACCAGATTATGTGTAAGAATAAAACAATTTGTAAAAAATAAAACAAAAAACGTTTTAAAGTTTAACAGAATCCATTATCTTATATTTTGTATAATTTTCCCTATAATTTTCCAGCTGAAATATAGAATATAATATTTATAAAGTTTTCATCAACTCACTACATATCATAGGTACATAACATAACCTATAAATACATTACGAAATATGACATCAGTTTAGTATTAATATTGAAGTATTCTGGCGGTAAATTCATTCTTTCGCAGTTGTTTATACTGGAGAGTCAACCGGAATTATTTATTATACCTATAGTGTTTACTCGTGTTGTTAAACGTAACATTGTGAATATAAATCCAAATTAAAGGTAAGTAAATCCACGAAATACTTAGGGAGTAAAACGAAATAGTTCTATATAAAATGTGAAAGTTTTTAATAAAGCTTAGTAATGTTCGATCAATTTCCATGTTTTTAACTTCAGCGTAATTATATTATGCTGAAGTTAAAAACATGTTATAACAAGATAAAAACAATTAAAGTGATATTTAAGTAAATAACGCCAAGGCCAAAGTTATTTGTGATGTGAGGAAACTAAGTTTTTAAATATTATTAAGGTGTCATCTACTCTACTTTTAAGATGCCTGCTCAAAGAAGTTTCCGGAAGACAAATGGAATTGCTTGTGGAGTTTGCGGAATCTCATCGCGATATTGCATTGGGTCGCTTCCCTGGAGGGCCACAGGCTGTTCGAGAAGTGTGGGACTCCGTAGCAGTCAAACTGAACTCTGTGGCGGAGGGAACCACTAAAACAGCAGACCAATGACGTAGAGTAAGTATAGGCTAAATATATATTCTCTAGAACAACACCATCTTCTCTATCATAATCATATTATCATCTTCTATATCATAATCATTTAATTTACTTAACTAAAATATTTCCATTTACTTCAAATCAAATGTTTTTTATTTCAAATAAGCTTTTACAAGCGTTTATGAAATGTTGGTTATGATTCTAGTTGCACGGTTCCAAAAAGGTTGATCCTATGGAGAAGAATCCGGCAAGAAACTCCGTAAACACTCTTTTAAAATAAGTTACAATCTTCATTGGTACAATATTGCGATAACAAGATGTGTGAACGTTGGAGGATGTCCAAGTTTGACCTAAGTCGAAAACAATTCCCTAGAAATTATTTATTTGTTTTAGTTAGTCTAAATTTTGGTACCACTATTTTATGTTTATTCCTAGTATTGAAGTTGTGGAAGTCACTGTTGATACTAAACTTCTGCAGGTTTTTGCGGACGTACATTATGTCTTCTAAGATGTAGAGTGACGGCATCGTAAGTATATCGATGTTCTTAAATACTTCTCTTAGGGAATCGCGAGGGCCCCATATCGTAGATTGCACGGATGGCCCTTTTCTGTAGGATAAATATTGAATCAACGTCTGCAGCAGATCCCCAAAACAGAATACCGTATGACATAATGCTGTGAAAGTAGGCGAAATACACGAGTCTGGCTGTAGCTACATCAGTGATCTGCCTAATATTTCTCACTGCATATGCAGCTGAACTTAACCTGCTAGACAGGGCTGAAATATGCGAACCCCACTGTAACTTACAATCAACCGTAATATCTAAAGGAGTCTACACACCAAACCCGCCGACCCGCCGACACAGCCCGGCGGCTTGGTGTCGGCGACTTTGCTTCAAGAATCATGTCGGCGACTCGTACCCGCGCGTGCAAGTCGGCGGCATGGCCGGCGACTTGCGTACGCGCACGCTCAGTTGCCCGCCGACACTCCAGCGATAGTGACGTGCTTGTTTTTTTTTTGCGATTTTCTGCAATAATGGAATGGGACGAAGAAACCACTCTAAAGTTAATAAATTTGTATCATATAAAGGAATTATTATGGAATCCAAAACACTTGGATCACAAATGTAGACCTAAACGTTTTGATGCACTAAATGAGATGGCAAACGAATTAAATACAAATGTCACAGAAATAGAACGCAAGATAAAAAATTTGACGAGCCAATATTATAGAGAAAGAAAAAAGACGATTGAATCAAAAAAGTCTGGAACCAGCGCAGATTCTGTTCATGAGAGCAAGTGGTTTGCCTTTAAATCTTTGAATTTCTTGCTCAATAAAAATAAACCTACTGGAACAATCGATACGGTATGTAACATTTCAGTGATGTTGTATTATTTTATTTCTAACCTAATTATTAGAGCACACAAGAATAATATGTAAGCTTGGCCCGAGTGAAGAGAGGCGCGCGGTAAATAAAGACATAGGTACTTATTTTATCTGCCTTTGTTGTTGCGCTGCCGCTATTGTTATTGCACCGAAATATTTCCTAAACAAATTATTTCTTGGAATGGCATGTGCACAGATATAATAGTCATTGCAAATGTATTTTTTAAAAACTAACAACTCTTTTCTCAACAATCTTTTAATTTCGCCGAATTTCTATTATAAACCGAGAGATTCCGTACCATTTTCTTTTTTTTTCTTTTTAGGTTGTTTTAGAAATATTATTATTAATTATTATTTACATTGATAATAATTATCAATGTAAATAATAATTAATAATAATATTTATCAATAATAATATCAATGTAAATAATAATTAAAAATAATATTTCTTAAACAATTAGTATTAGGTATGATTTATGACCATTGTCTTTTTTTTTCATATATTCCGTGCGGTGTACCTACTCGCGGGTAAAAGCTAGTGTATAATACATTTCATAAGTAAACTGTTGGTGATTCAAATAAAATATTATTTCAGGAGATAACAGCAACTGACAATAATGCCCAACATGCGGACAATGATGCTCAACATGGGGAAAACGATTCACCTCAAACGTCAAACATCATTCCCCAAGCGAATAAACGTTATAAACCTAATCCAAGTAATGAGATGGTGTCGGAAGCATTAAATTTAATGAGAACAGTCAGTCAACGGACAAATCAAAAAATAAAAGATGAGGACGATTTGTTTGGCGAATATATTGCGACACAACTTAGAAAATTTGATAAAACAACAAAGGCAATAATAAAACATCGGATTAACAATATCTTTTTTGAAACCGAAACTGGATATCGTTCAGACATGTTCGAAGCTTCGCCAAGACCTTCTACTTCCCATAGTCATCCAGGATATTATACAATGGATCAATGTGATGTAAATTCCTACTACTCATCATCCAACTCTGCCGTAACAAACCCTGTTTCACCGCCTCTTGGTGAACCTTCAACATCTTCAATTGAACCTTCGTTACGTGAGTCGCTTCAAGAGAGTGGTGATATTGAGAACATATTATCATCTATTGAGTCAGATAAATAGGTTTATTCCACAAATCCCCACCGTATGCACTCTGAGAATAACCCTATCACCTGATGCGAGATAACGTTATGTAGGCACAAGTATTTCGTCTTAATGTTGTTGTCATAGAATCGTCATAGTATACTCAAAATGCATAAAAACATCAGTGGGGATTTCGCGGTGGGGATTTATAGAATAACTCGGTAAATAAAACCACTTATAAATGAACAAAAACAAGTGATTTACGAAGTTTTTAATACAAATTATAATAAAAATACAAGTACTAATACAAGTATGAGTTTCATTAAAACTTACGAGTTAGTCATTGATCATTCTGCCATGGTAATCTCCCGACATCGGAAAGAAAATATTGAACCAATTCTGTCCTTATAACCTCAGGAGATTGTGTCCTTGTAACCTCAAGGGAATGTGTATTGTCTTGTCTAGGCAAGTCAGCAAACAAATTATTTTCACGTGGTTCCCTGCGCCAATCTCCTGGATTGATTTCTCCCCTACTATTTTCAGTATCATATTCATTTTGTTGTATTATACCATGTCGTTTTACATAATTGAACAAATGAATACATGCCAATGTTACAATAGTAACTTTTTGTGGATTTAGCTGGATGGGTTTGTTAAATATCTTAAATTGTTTTGTTAACTGTCCAAATACGTTTTCAACTACTCTTCGACCTCGACACATGCGATAGTTGTACACTCTCTTGGGAGACCCTTTCGCATGATTACCATCATAAGGTTTTAAAATATTGGTTTGTAAAGGAAACGCATCGTCGCCCAAAAAAAAATAGGGTACTGGCATAATTCTTCCAGGTAGAGGTTTTTTATCTGGCAAATTTAAATCATTATTATATAACATTCTGCATAATGAAGAGTTAGCAAATACACCACCATCGGAAATGCGACCCTGGCACCCCACATTAGCGTATAAAAACTTATAATCTGCATCCACTAATGCAAACAGTACAATACTGAAATACATTTTATAATTAAAATAATCGCTTCCACTTCGTGCTGGACATTGAATTCTAATGTGCTTTCCATCCATAGATCCAACACAATTAGGTACATTCCATCTACTCAGATATCCATCTGCAACTTTTGTCCATTCGTTTGATGTTCGTGGAATCTGAAATCGGAAATGTGCTCGGTGATAGGATAGCCATTTGCCTACTTATATAGTAATTTTTCGGAACATAGTTTTTCTGGAAGATTAAAGAAAGTTAAACGCCCATATAATGTACATACCTTCACATAATCCGAAAGTCCATCTACGATAGCTTGGCACACTTCTGGAATAATGTAGGAAATAAGTTGAGGAGATACTTTAAAGGTGTCACAAAGACTGTTGAATGAATCTCCCGTAGTCAGGTATTTTAATGTTAATGATAATCTGTCCGTTGGTGAAATTGCACTTCTGTAATTTGTATTTTTTTTAACTATTGTGGGTCCAACAATGCTTAGTAAATTTTCAAAGTCGGTAAACGTTAACGACATAAATGTCTTAAAATGTAAGGGTCTTTTTACAATCAAATCGTCTGTTCTTAAATCTTTTATTCTATCACTGTTACTGTAACGACTGCGACTCATTAAGCTTGGTCTAACCCAACACTGTCGTTTTCTCTTCAGGGACCCAGCTAAAATTATTCCACATGCTGCTATTATTAGATCAGCATCAGTATCCATGTTTATTGTAGGCTGCAATATTCGAGAAAAACAACACGTCACGTTCGTACACACTGCAATCACTAACTAAAAAAGTTGTACTGATTTCTTGCCGCCGACTAACTCACCGACACAGCCCCATGACACATGTTGGCGGGTTGGCGGGTTTGGGTCGCCGACACCAAGCCGCCCGGGCTGTGTCGGCGGGTCGGCGGGTTTGGTGTGTAGACTCCTTAAGAAAACAGTTTCATTAACTAGGTCGAGTCTGCTGCCTTCAAGAATTAGATTAGGTTCAATTTGTGATACATTTGGTAACGAGAATTTTAGACATTTAGTTTTGCTAGCATTAAGTAGTAAGTTATTAGCAGCAAACCATTTGGACAACAATTTTAGACTCTCATTTATATCAAAGAGATCGCTATCATTTCTATCGATTTTAAATATTAGTGAGGTATCGTCAGCAAATAATACTATGTTCAATAAATCCGACATCATATAGGGAAGGTCATTTATGTACGCTAAGAAAAGAAAAGGGCCTAAAATAGAGCCCTGTGGAACAGCAATTCTAACTGCAGACCCCGGAGATGTGACTCCGTTTATGCCCACTTGTTGTAGCCTCTAAGAAAGATAGGAAGACACAAGCTCCAAAGATAGCCCTCTTATACCGTAGTAGTTCAATTTACGGTCAAGCGTATTGTGATCAATAAAATGTGATCAAAGCGCAATTGAAAGCTTTGGAAAGATCACAAAAGATACCTATGGCATCCTGAGAACCCTCCCAAGCCTCTAAAATGTGAGAGACTAGCTTTGTGTCAGAAGTTGACCTGCTCTTCGTGAAGCCAAATTGCTGATCATGCAAAATCTTGCTTAAGTTTTTCAAATATGAGAACAGAAATGGGCCTATAATTACTGGGATTCGCTTTACAGCTTGATTTGAAAATCGGAATGACTTTACTATGTTTCATTAATTAGTTAGTCTGGAAAGGTTCCTGTCTTAATGCAAAGATTAAATATATTATCAAGGATCTGAGCAATATTGTTTATTATTGAATTCAGTACTTTAACAGATATGCCCCATAAATCTTCTGTTTTATGAACTTTTAAACGCTTTTATAACCAAAAGAGGAGATACTTGACTAAATTCAAACCACAGTTCAGATGCAATAATGACCAAATAATGACGACCAAATAATTTACATGTTGATCTATAGTCATAAGTACCTACCTAGTTTTCTAAATTTAAACAGTGTATGCAACCTTCTACATGGAATAAAAGACTGGTAAAAGAGTGTGTTGTCGTTTTATTGTTATCCTCCCACCGGCAGATTAAAAGTTCAATCCTCCGATGGTTAGCTTCCGGCAGCATTTTTTTAGTGGTGAGCTCCCGGCTCCCGAATTTCATCTATTTAGTTGTTTTTATTATATTTTGGAGCCCATTCATGTTAAAATCATTCTCACTTTGTATCTGGGTAACCCAACCCATCATATTTTTTTATTACGTGGCTTTGTTTCAATGTGTAATATAATCCTGTTAATAAACTTAACGCAGCTCAGTAAACCTCCGTAGTATATTCCGTGAACACAGTACGCAATTTAGATTTTTTTTAAAGTGAAGTTAAAAATGGTGATTTTCATGGACGTAGACCGATATTTATTCAGAGAAGATTTTATTCACATGGTGGAAAACTTTTTAATCTGGCCGTAGGTCTCAACCCATTTTTTAAGAGCTAACAGTTGCCTTAATTGTGATTTACAGTTTAGTATAGTGCCAGGTCAGCCGGAACATTTTATCGTGGACCTAAGTTTCGGAATAAACATTGATTATATTAAAAACAGTGCTTACTTTTGGTGTCCAAATTGTAATATGTGTCGATACGAACACTACTTACCGGACGAGTGCGAATTTTGCCTGGCGAATTACTAGTAGATTGCCTCAGGTAATACTCAAAATATAATATAATAAGTTCTTGGGGCTGGCTTCGTCGCTTGTGGTGCTGCGGGCCAAGGGAAAGAGAGTGAATATTTATGATAATATGTTTAACCTTCGCTGTATTCATTTCATGACTATTAGTGTATTTAATTTTTTTTTTGTTTCAGACCACGCTACGAATGGATAGATCCCGGCCTGCAAGCGGCGAGCCTGATGCTTCGTGTGGGGAAATCGGTAGATGAGGTCGCGTAAAATCATGTATCGATATTACATCAGCCCGACTATCGAAATCGACTTATACCTGCTAACCTAAATCTTAAGTCTTGAACAGATGAAGCAGATGCTGGCGACGCTCTCACTTCATGTGAGGACCGTCGAAGAAAGGATTCATCCCCTGTCCACAAAACACATCTCTGTGGTCTTTTTGAAGGCGGAAATTACAACACATTCGCAATGAACAAGCTTTTTTTCAGTCTCCAGATGTAAAACTATAAAATTAATTACTTATGCCTTTTCTTTTGTTAACACATTTTTGTTGACTGTTGTGTTCATTAAGCAGTCATTGTAGTAAAAAATATTTTTTAGATGCTAAGTAAACTTAATTTACTTTCTACACAGAACGACTATCCGTCTACGGCTCCGACGGTACGACAGCGAAGGACATGTGCGAAGCCAGCCTCCACCAATTACACCTCAGCGGCTTCAGACGATGGTTGAAACATACAACGAAGAACCGTTTGCGTTTGCACTTTGCAAACGGTCCGAAATGCGTTGCATCGTGCGGGCCTTCATAATAGGCAACCGGCCCGCAAAATTATATTAAGTGGAGCCCAAAAACAGGCCCGAGTTAGCTTCGCGCGAGATTATCGAGACTTCGATTTTTCACACGCGATATTTTCCGACGAAAAAAGTCTAGCTAGGTTGGTCGTGGTCGTGGCCGTTTATCTATGGCGTGAAAATAATACTCGGTACGAGCCGAAAAATGTTATCCCAAATAATGAGTCGGGAAGAGTTGTGGTCAACATGTGGGCTTGGATGAGTGCGGCAGGTCCTGGGAAAGTAGCCTATATCCCAGAAAGGGCAAATGGTGAAAGTTATTTGCGCTTGCTGCAAGATACCTTTTTGCCTACAGTACGAGTGGTGTATCCAGAGGACGAAATGCCCGAAATTGTTCTTATCCAGGACAATTGTCCTATACACCGCTCGCGCTTGGTGCATAATTGGATCCAGCAGCAGCCAAGTATACGATCAGTACGTGTCGTGAAGCGACAGATAAAAGAAATAAAAAACAGAAAATACAATTTATTATAAAAAAATGGGTGATGGACGTAGTATACGAGGGTATAGTAGACGAGAGTATAGTAGACGCGAGTATAGTAGACGATAGTAGCCGGCGGAGCACGAAGACAGCCCGCACGCAGCACGGTGTGCAGCCGGAGCACGTGGACAGGCGGAGCGCGCGGACAGGCGGAGCGCGCGGTCAGCGCGCACGCAGTACGGCGTCTAGCGGAGCGCGCGGACAGGCAGAGCGCGCGGACAACGCGCACGCAGCACGGCGTCTGGCGGAGCGCGCGGACAGGCGGAGCGCGCGGACTGGCGGAGCGCGTGGACAGGCGGAGCGCGTGGACAGTTTGCAGCACCACGCCCTGAAGAGGCTCCGCTCAGTGGTCCCAGGGCTGGGTCGGCGGCGTAGGTTCACGAAGTCTTCGATTGAGTTTTGAAGAACCAAGAGGCGCTCAAGGCTACTGGTGTAGTTCTCGTGTCGAGACCAGACTAAAAACTGACTGGTTAAGGAACTGGCTCCCGTATTTATAGGCAGCAGGAGTCGTTCCACAATTTTGAATCATTTTGAAAATGGTATACTTTAAAACCAAATATTTAGTAGCTAGAAGAAGTTTGTAATCGAAATTAGAATAAATACTTTATTCGGAACCTCCATGCACCCGGATTTTACTGAAAAGTAAAGACCGTTGCCATGGTTGCATTTAATAACTAAAATGTCAAAAGAAATAAAATGTGCAAAAACAAACAAAATAGCTAAAAATACAAACCATGGCAGCAATATATAAACTTCGGAACCTCCATGCACCCGGATTTTACTGAAAAGTAAAGACCGTTGCCATGGTTGCATTTAATAACTAAAATGTCAAAAGAAATAAAATGTGCAAAAACAAACAAAATAGCTAAAAATACAAACCATGGCAGCAATATATAAACATATTACATCATAAGCTACAGTTTGAGACTAAAAAATCGTACGTTGATGATGCAAAGTGAAAAATTATAATAATTAAGGATAATGGTGTGATGAGAAGTGTATTATGCCTGAAGGACAGATAATTGTGAAGATAACTAAAGGCTAAAGGATTGAAACCGGTATATATACTACATACGATGGCTTTCTCGCTCTCCGGATAACCCTATTGAAAATTTATGGGGTATTATGGCCCAGAGATGGGATAACAGGTCTACTCCGAAGTGAGAAGTCCGAATGTTCGGGCCCGACCGATTCACGACCGAAGTTTGCATTGTTGCCCCGCCCTACTACGAACAAAGTTCGGATTTGCTCAGTTACGTCGGAACCGTCGAAAGAGTGTCGGAATGAACTAAAACAAGAACTAGAGTTGAACGTTTCATCGATATGTTGTAATTAGTCATTTCGAGTTGCGATGAAACAGTCTGGCACCTGCTCCTCGAGTGCCCAAGGTTCAGCCGCGACAGAATGGAGCTGGAAGTAAAGATCCAAACTCAGCTCAGCCAATCCACAATCCATACAATCATGGGGAGACCGGCTATCAGGAAACCATTCTTGGCATTCGCGAGCAAAGTCGCCATAGTCGCAGCAGAAGCAAACAAAACAGTTGCAACCTTGAGAAGTCGAAACCGAACACCACACACGACCACCGAAACAACCACAACGAACACAGTTCAAACAACTACACCGCAAAACATAACACACACACCACGATCACAACGCAAGTCACACACTTAAACACCAACCAACAACCGGAGGTAACACCAGCACCAGCGGTAGCAGCAGCGGCAGCAGCAGAAGCCAGCCTACAACCAGCCCCTAGCACCATGCCCATCACCCAATTTCTGGCATCCCATCAGACTGCGAGGCGTTCCCCTCTTCATGAACAGGGGGCTTACCAGTAGCTTATAAGAAATCATTCAATTTTCAGTCAATTCATTAGCAAGCTAGAAGCAGGCCTGCTTCTGAATGGCTAAAAATCTTACTATGACAGTAATAAAGGTGAACGACTAGTGAACGAAGTTGCTTAAAATGATTGTCTGTGGTCTGATTTATTGTAATTTTTATTTATATTAGCAACGTTCAAAACATAAAACTTTTTATATTTTATGAATTACCGGTTACCGGTTAAAAATAAAAACAATGTTTTTTTGGGTAGATACACATTAGAACTAAGATTATTTACAACAAATTACTATGATACATTATATAAAAGTACTAAACAGCTAAATTTTCCCGTTATAATAATCTGAAACTTTGACATAATCAACACGACTTTGAAAGTGCGTGGATAAGTGTTAGTCAAATTCTCTGGCGCGTTTATTTAAAAATAAAGATCTTGATTTTTTGTTCCCCACTTGACATCAAAAGTGAGATGAATTATTGATGTTCGAAAAGTGTACCATTTCTAAGGCGATACGAAGTAGGTACTTGTGCTTAAATTGTTTTTTAGATAAAATTTGTTTACGTTCGGGCCAGGCCACAACAGTGCGTTGCGGCGTCGCATCGCAAAAATCAACGACGCCGCACAACGCATCGTGGAAATTTCCGATGCGCTGCCGCAGCGTACAAATCTGCGATGCGACAACGCTTTGCCGTTTAGTCGGTGTCCATACTTTGAACGACCTGCACGTGTTTTTTAAGCGATATGGCGCAGTACGATGTCGACCACCTGATATCTTTAATTTACGAACGTCCCGTCCTTTGGGACAAAACTATATCACAATTCAAAGACAATTTTTTAAAAACAGAAGCATGGAGGGAAGTGTGTACAAGTTTATATTCAAATTTTGAGGAGTTAAATAGTGTTGAAAAAACAAAACTCGGTAAGTACTTATAAACATTTAATTTTTGTTAACTGCCAACTAAGACCTCCAATGTTACTATTAAAATAATTACAAAATTCGTTTCTGATTATGTTAGCTCCTGTTCTACTTTCATGTGTTGTTTCGTGTAAAATTTGCAAAGAATCGTCAATAATCATTTCTTCAAACGTTTGTGCGCCATCTCGATTCAATATAAAGTTGTGTAATACACAGCATGCTTTTATAATGTCTATTGTGAAATCGTAAGAAACATTAATGGGTCGATGAAATATGCGCCATTTATTTGCGAGTATGCCAAAAGCGCTCTCAACATATCGTCTGGCTCGGCTCAAACGATAATTAAAAACTCGTTTTTCTATCGATAAAAACTTCCCAGAATATGGGCGCATTATATTATTTGTCAGTGGTAATCCTTCATCCGCCACGAAGACAAAAGGAATTTCTTTTTGAAAGCCAGGTAACGGTTTTGGCGGAGGTATAGATAATTGACCTTTTTTTAATAAGTCGTATAGATTTGAGTTCTGAAAAACAGTGGAGTCACATTCCTTACCATATGCACCTATATCGACATATATAAATTTGTAATTCGTATCAACAAGTGCTAATAGAACAATGGAATTATAATTTTTATAATTGAAAAATAGGGATCCACTGTGATCCGGGCTCAATATACGAATGTGTTTTCCATCTAGCGCTCCTATACAATTAGGAAAGTTGGTCTTTTTTTCATACTCTTGAGCAATTTGTTCCATCAGCTCTGTTGTAATTTTTGGTAATTCCAACCTTTTAAGAATGTTCCATACAATACGACAAACAAATTTTATTATTCCTGTTATTGTAGATTTTCCACGATAATATGTGAAATGCATATCTTTAAAAGTATTTCCCGTCGCCAGGTACCTGAAAGAAAACAAAATAAATCATTATTCGTCATATTTTTTTAGGTAACGATGTCATAAAGAAATGGAGAGGAATCAAGGATAATTTTACAAAATACGAAAAAAAAATTAAACGAGCAATGTAAATCCGGAGCTGGGGCCAAAAAAATTAAACAATATCATCTATACGACCAGCTCCTATTTCTGAAAAAGAATTCTCAAAATAAAACAACATCAAGTCTTGACGATGAAGAAATAAGACCAAGCACCTCAACCCAACAAAGCCAGCAACCTGTCATGCCACGTTACCAGCCTGCATCGCGTAAAAGAAAAATTGACGAAGACGAATTTGAGAAGAATATTATAGCTGCTTTAAAAACACCTGAAAGTAGACATTTATCTTTTTTTAAAGGAATTTTGCCATCATTGGAAAAATTGAATGATAATCAAACAATAATTTTCCAAAGTCGTGTCCTACAGATATTAAGTGATTTACACCAACCATCATACTATCCCAGCCACTATCAAACTTCACAAACATCCGTCCAAGCAAACTATCAAACATCTCAAACAACTGTTCAGACTGGCTATCAAACAGCTCAAATGTCTATGCAGAGTGGCTACCAATCAGCTCAAATGCCTATGCAGAGTGGCTATCAAACATCCATTCAACGCAGTGCCTTCCAAAGCGGATGCGAAACATCACCGGCACCTATGCAATCGTCTCCACAAACGCCAAGGAATGATGATGTAAATGAGCCAGAACAAATTCATTTCGATGAGGAACTAACAAATTTGACGAATGACACACAATCGGAATACGAGTTTTGAATAACACTAAATTATGAAAATGATTAAACAGTATGATTATAGTAAAAATAGTTTATTTTTTTCTTACCTTACAGTTAATCCCAGCATCTCCAGAGGTTCGATGGGTTTTCTAAATATGTATTTCTTTTGTAAATGAGGCTTTATCAAACTAAGAAGTTCTTCAAAACTTACTACACTCATCCTAAAGTAATCGAAAAATTTAACCTCGTCCGCGTTTAGCGCCTCATATTTCCTTTTGAAGTGGTTTCCATCTTTATTCATAATTGTCAGTAATGGGTGCACCCAGTACTTTCTTTTCTGTTTCTTTTTCTTAATACGCCTTAACGCAAGCAGAAGTAGAACACGCGCAGTGCGGTCCATGTCTCACTAGAAACTGAACTGACGGTTAGCGTCTTGTCGTACGATGTCGTATCCGATGAAATTTTTGCGTTGCGACATCGCATCGCATAGCTGTGCAATGTTGTTTTTGCGATGCGACGCCGCAACGCACTGTTGTGGCCTGGCCCTTCGTGGAGTCCTTTGCCTGATTTCTCAGTCCTGCGCTCAGTCTTCGTCTTGCGATAATATTTCACATTGAATATAGCGTTATTGTGATTAGTTTTTCAACAATGTCGTAAGTTTGTTTACTATAAAAATATTCTTACTAAACTTACAGGTAGTGTTTAGCACGATTCCGGAATCCGATTGCTCACTTTCAATTAAATAATGTGGGATTCTATTTTTAGTCACACACAAACAAGTCGTCGCGTCAGCATGACCCAACTGCATCATCTGTGGGACTTCCTAAATAGTTAGAGAAATTAAAGTTGGGTTTAATAAATCCACCCAAGCCCGGGATCATAGTAACCGAATGTGGAAACGTGCCGCAGAAATTTTAAATTCTACAGGTGAAGGAGCTGTTAAGTCTGGATCCGAATGGTCAAAGGTATGTTCACAGTATCACTCGCTACAATATCTTTTCTTGGAGGAATACTTCGTGAGGAAACTTCTAAGAAATTTTCTCCACGCCATGTGAACCCATTAGACCAGCATGGTTTTCTATGGCCTAACTAATCCCTTATTCTGAGAGGAAACCCATGCCTAGCCTGGACAGTATTAATGAATCCTTGTATGAGCATAAAGTTGTGCAAGACAATGTTTACCTCCATCCATCCATTTTATTAGTGACGTGTATGACGTCACTAATAAAATGTGTGATCACTGATCAATATTATTTTTAGTATTGGATAGACCTTAAGGCCAAGATAATAAGAAAAAACAGGCTCATCAATGATAGCAGAAGAAGAACAGGAGGTGGACCTGCGACAAACTTGGAACTGTCTGAAATAGACAGGAAGTTCCTCAGCATCCTTGGGGAAGATTATGGGTCTGGGCTGCCTGGTGTCAGGGTCGAACCACAGGGCCCACTAGTGTTACAAGTAAGTGAATGTTGTGGACCGCAGTAGGCATGACCCCATTTTTTTTTAAATAACCTTACGCCATATTTAGTTTTCAATTTACTTTAGGGATGTGCCGACAACATTACGGCGCTAAGTAATCCAGACACCTCCCAATCTACTGCAACTGAGGAGCCAATTTATCTAGTAGTGCCATCCAGTGAAGTAAGTAATTACAATTAAGTACCTAGCTGTCTATGAATCTATAAAAGTTGAAAAGAAATAATACATATTGTGTATTTTTCTATTTATAGGAATACCCACAAAGTGAGCCCATTGAAGTTGTGGCTTCTGCAGGAACGCACACTCTTTTACTGTCGCCTACCACTCACCCTCAGTCACCTATTTGTGACAATGTGTCTGTTCATACAAACCCACAACCTTCACCATCTAGACAGGGCACAACAGGGCAGAGCGTAAGAAGGCGCCTAGTGCTATCTGATGAAGCAGAGCCATCACCCTCATCTAGGCGGAACACATCTGAACAGGGGCGAACGAGACGCCGAAGGCGGCATGTACAGCAGATGTCTGCCACAGATGCAAGAGAGCGGCTGGTTGCATCTTCTGAAAGAAGATCACAGACTGAATTGGCCAACAGCCGTTCTATAGAACGCGCTGTAAATTGTCTGGGTGAAATAGTTTATATATTAAGAAACATACAAGCTAAGTGAGATTATATATTTTTAATAATTACATTACAATTAATTAATCACGTTGTAGTTACTAGTTGTAATTTTGACCAAATGAGTAAATTGTATAGTTTAGTCATATATGAACACATTACAAAAAGTACCTACTTAAAATTTGTCATTTATGTTTATGTTTTATTTACAGTGTTTCATTAGTTGTACAGATCGTTCAGTGCATGCATTTTTATGTAATGCCTGATTAATTTCGATAAATACGCGTCACTGCGTCTGTTATTTATTATAATTTAAAACACTAAAACTAGTCTGTAATCCTAAGGAATGCAAGTGACGCGAGTTGATCTTTTTATGATTTACTGTATTTTTTTAAGAGATTATACTTTTTAGTTATTAATGAAATATTTTCTGTACCATCTGAACAACCTGCTGCCCAATCTAATGTGCAACACAATGTTCAAACCCAAAAAAGGAATCAAAATAAAAGAAGAAAAAAAAACATCTTCACATGGTACCGAAGATATTATGATAACAGATGAATCCATTTCGGAAGCATTTCAACTACTTAATCAATGTGCTCAACCACAACAACCAGAGAAAGATTCATACACCGCTTTTGGACAATACATTCCTACCGAACTACGAAAATATGATCATATAACGTTAAGTTATGTAAAACATGCCATATCTTAAATTATTTTTGAAGCTGACACAGGCAGATACAGACCAGAAAATTATGGATATTAGTCTTCAACTTCGTCATATACAGAACGACCTTCAGAATCAGCAACAACTCAGCTTCCATCAACATCTTCTAATACTTCGATAACTTGGCAGCCTTCTCCGTCACCACAATAACTACCAATTTAATTAACATATGCAACTTTTATATATTCTTAAGTATAAGCTAAGTTTGAAATAAAGAGTTTTTAAATATACAATTTCACTTACTTTTACATAATCCTTCAAAACGTCGATGATTGCTTCACAAACCTCAGGATCAATTTTTGATATTGACTGTTTGGACACTGAAAAGATACTGTAGACTGACGTAAGAATCTCCACTTGCTAAAAATCTTAATGTTATTAGTAGTCTTTCCTTAATAGTTATGTCACGATAGTCATCACGATAGTTTGTATCATTCTTTCTTATTTTGTTCTCCAATAGTGAACACAATAAGTCAAATTGATTTGCAGTCATTCGTGAAAAATTAGCTTCAGCTCCATCATCAATTAACTCTTTGTAAAGTCGAGTCCCATATGCCAACCGGTTTTTAAAAATTGTTTTAACCCAATACTGTCTTTTTCGTTTTCGTATTTTTTGCCGTAAATATTCAAGTAAAATGTATACCTAAACAATCGATACCTAAACTCTAAGGTGGGCCAATAGATGTGTCCAGAAGTGTATATTAAAAATAATACAAATTAAAGCAATTTATGTGCTGATTATTTTAAAATGTTTGCTGCAGGCTCTGTACGAGAGAGACTCTTTGAATTGGAAGAACGCCGAGCCGAAACCGAGGAACGGAGAAACGCGGAACTAGCCGGAATACGGGTGGCTGTTGTAGAATTATGTAGGCATATGTAGCAGATCATAGAGCACTTGCAGTAAAGAAGAGAATAAGCCCATGTAGGTGGCTCTATTATATTGTAGACTGCAATTACTCCATTGGCGGTTGCATGCTTTTATATAATTATATTGTTGTCTTTAAGTTTATTTATTATGTAGGTTGGTATAGTTTTATTTTAATTGTAATCTTTGGCATAGTTCACCATAGGTATATACAGGGTTACAGGTTAAGTCGACCTAGATCCGTTAAGGGCGTGTAGTACCCATCTTTTCTGACATATTTCACTATAGAACACCCTACCCCAAACCTAAACGTTTTCAAGAAAATCGACATTTAATTTTTTTAATAAAAATTGCTGATTTTTTGCCATTAATTACAATATTTTGAAGTTAGTGCATCTTATTATTATTATTATTGATTTTTTACATGCGAATTAAGATGCTCTATGAATTTAATAACCATAATCCTACGTAGGTTAACTAAATACGTTGTTCTGAACGATTGAAAGTTAAAAAAGTTGTAAAAAAAATTTACAGTTTACATTTCTTTAATGAAGATTTAAAAAAAAATGTATCGCACACGTTTGGCAGATGTGTCTAAAAACATCTACGTTTCGTCAGCTATCCAACAAGGTATAACAATCTAGGGTTTTATTTAAGTTCCTAGAAAAAACTCCCAGGTAGCGGCTGAGGTGGCGGTCCCTCGCCGATCAGGCGATGCGTGTGAGCGAGACAATTTACGATTTATGCACGTGCGAGTGAGAAAAATAATGTCCAGGCAGGAACAGGTTTTGGATACAATACGCGCCATTGTAGTTTATGTTTGGTTGGTTGTTTTGTTAGTCTGCTCATGTGATCCATCCATAGTAGATGCGATATTGTTCTGTTCTCTGTTTCCTACTCGACTTGGCTGTGTTTCTGGACTGTTTCTGATTTGTGACTACTCTGCTTGTGAACTGGACTCTGATTTGTGCTTGTGATTTGGAACTGTCGAATATGACGACGGGGCAACGCAAATAGAAGACGGCGAGACGAAGGTACGGTACAGACACGGCGGAGATACGGTGCAGGCGCGATATCTGCGCAAACAGACGCGGGGACGGTACGGCACAGAGTATTATTATACAAGGTGCTATTTAGTGGAAATAACATTTAATACACCTCCTTTCGGTTTTTTTTTCGAATACTAATTCCCTCCTTTTGTATCATTATAATTCCTATGTACAGTCGAGAGCACATCAAGTGTAACATTGCGCTACGAAAGCCGCCACTATTACAAGTGCAATAAAGGCGTGCTCAAGGTCAAACTGTATAGCTTGATGTGCTGTCGACTGTACTTATGTTTGCAATATGTAACCGCTATGTTTGCTATTTAACTACTTTAAAATACGAATAACATCGAAATACATAAATCAAATCATAATAAGTTAAATTACATCGGATTTTCATTAAAATCATGGATTAAGGCTGATTTACAAATTTGAACAGTTTAAAATATATCGCTACGTATCTTTGTTCATACTGTATATAATGCGAGACGCCGCTTGCGCCTACATCTGCTGGCGACGTGGCGGGGGGCGAGGAGCGGCGTGCCTGCGCCGTCCGCTTGCCGCCTTCAGTCACGAACAAAAGATAACGCAAGACGCACGTCGCTTCGTATACAGGATGCGTGACGATATTGAGTTTAATATTGAGTTTTGCGAGTTAATTGAGCAATACCCGAATATCTATGACTACACTAAGACAGGGTACAGTAACAGAAATGTGCAAGACAAAATATGGCAAGAAATAGCAATAAAAGTCGGTGCAACAGGTATGTATTTTATTTAAATTTTAAACATTATGTCTAGTCTGAAACGGAATCGGAGATCGTTGTGTTAGATATGTTGTAAGATATTCCCTGATATGGTAGGGATTTTCTCCCATTAATCGCATGTTAATGTTTGCTCCTATCAAATTATTTCTAAACCGTGGATTTGATTTTTTACCATCACATGTGCGAATTACGTTATGCAACACACACATTGCTTTTATAATATTATCAACATATTCTGGTTTGCAGCAAATAGGCGTGTAAAGTCCACCAAACTTTGACGCTAACATACCATAGGCACATTCTACTGACTTACGTGCCCTTGACAACCTGTTATTATAAGCTCTTCTCTCATTAGTCAATTGATTTCGACCATATGGTCTCATAATATTTCTTTTTAGTGGAAAAGCTTCATCTGCCACAAAATAAAAGGGCACATTCTGTGTTTCTCCAGGCAAAGGTGTAGGGTTCGGTAAATCGAGATCGCCTAGATCCATAGCTTGTCCAAAAGAGCTAACTTGTAATACTCGCCCATCACTATTTCGGCCGTATTCACCAACATCTATAGTTAAAAAGAAACCATCTGCATCTACAACTGCTAACAATACAATAGAGAAATATCCCTTATAATTTATGAAAGTCGAACCCGAGTTGATGGGCGCTGTAATTCTAATATGCTTTCCATCTAAACTCCCAACACAATTCGGTAAATTCCAGAGAGTGTAAAACCGTTCAGCAACTTCTACCCATTTTTGTCGTGTAGGTACAGGCATATATTCCGGCTGTAGGCATTCCCACAAAACGCTAGAGGTTTCATGCACAATTTGCCGGACGGTACTGCCTCCTCTCAATACATATCCAGAAAGTGATGTAAACGAACAGCCATCTGAGTAGTATCTGTAACAAAAATAAAATAGCAATAAGTATGTAACATTTGTGTGTTTAGATTGAGGTGCCACTTTTCGCATCGTAAAGTGGCTAATGGAGTTATTTAGTAGTAGTTTAGAAAATTTTGTAGAACGGATATTGGATTTTGTATTAGAATACTTCAAAAGTTAAATGAATATAAAGGTGGCACCTCAATCTAACTGTTTGCATTGAGGTGCCACTCAGAACTGGGAAAATTATGGATGAAATTTTATCAAAATTTTGTATTATTTTGTAGTACTCCAGAATTCTGGAGTACTACGAAATTTTGATGAAAACTCATCCATAATATTCCCAGTTCTGAGTGGTACCTCAATCCAAACAGATTGAGGTGCCACCTTTATATTCATTTAACTTTTGAAGTATTCTAATACAAAATCCAATATCCGTTCTACAAAATTTTCTAAACTACTACTAAATAACTCCATTAGCCACTTTACGATGCGAAAAGTGGCACCTCAATCTAAACACACATTGTAACTAATCTCCTTAAATATTTTTCAGCCCAAGAATGTAAAGAACGGTGGAAGAATATTCGATGTAGTTACAGCAAAAACAAGAAAAGGCTAGATTTGCCATCTGGATCAGGTGCAAAGACGATTAAAGAGTTTCTTTCCTTTCACCACATCTACATTTTTTAGACAATTACTTGAAGTCCCGACCAACCAAAAGCAATCTAAGCAAATATGATTGCACAGACGGTAATGATAGTGAAGAAGTCGATGAGACACTGTTTACTGGTCAACTAGCTTCTGAAAACACAAATTCGGATTCCATCTCCAATCAATCCACGCCAACACCGCCACTGCTACCACTATTAAATAAATCTAGGGCAATCTCTTTAAAAGATGTTAATAAATCAGCACATGAATATTTCAGTCAAAGAGCATTACAAATGAAGACCATACATAGAGCTGAGCCTGAAACAGACAGCGATCTAGCTTTTTTTCAAAGCATGCTTCCAGATATGAAATCAATGACACCAGCCCAAAAACGAAGATTTAAAATGGGCGTTCTCAATTTATCAGAGCAAATTTTAAATGACCCAGTACCTAGTTATCCTAGGACACAGCCGTATTATCCACGAACACCTTCTCGAGAGACAGATTATGATCCTAATGAAGGTGCAACCCAGCAGACTCTTACATCCAGAGCTAATACAAGTCCAGCACCTTCGTTTACCTCGACTCAGCAGACAGCTAAACATACTGCAGCAGCTAACAAAAATCCGGAAACTCAGCTGACTTTGATATCCGGAGAGTATATAAATCCAGCACCACCGGCGGCAGTGGCTGTAATTGAACAAATAGCTGGGCCTTCAAGACACCGAACTTATGATGAGAAAGCTTATTATCAACTCAGCATTTCAGAATATCAGCAAACGCGGACACCGGGAGCTTATGAAAGAGCACAATCCTTAGCACCTCCGGCAACTCCAACTACATTATGTTTGCCAATATTTTCACCAATAACTCCAGCTACACCTCACCCGAATCCAGAGACATCTATCCAATCTCATGAAGACGAAATAAGTGATTTTAATGAGAACTATCCAATGCCTTGAACTTTATTTATAAATGGCGTGCGACAGCTAGCTTGAGTAGTCATGTGCTGTCCCTGTCCGCATGCGCTGATTCTGTATTGTGAGATAAGGACAGCACATGATGACAGCTTGACAGATACTCAAATTAGCTGTAACACTGAGAGCAATTTATAAATACTAATTGTAGCAAAGATGCTAAACCAAAAACATTTTCAATGAATATTATCTTTTGATTTGTCAATAAAAGTTTGATCTGTAAAAAATAGTTTCACTTACCTTAAAGTTATCAGTAGTCTTTCTTCAGGGCTGATTGGTTTTCTCCAATTTGTAACTTGCTTCCGAAGTCCTTCTCTTACTTTTGACAATACGATATGGTAACATTCCAGTGACATTTTATAAACTGTGCGAAAACGATCAGGATATTCATATAATGTTTCCATTATTTTATAGTACCTGTGCTCTTCTGCATTTCTCCACACTGGATGTATCCAATACCTTCTTGGTCTTTGCTGTAAATTAATAATCTGTAGCAAAGCCAGTGCATCTTCATCTTCGTCTGAAGAGGAATACATGTCTTATCCCGTCAATATCACGCTCTATAATGACTTAACTTGCCGTATCGTCCCCGCGTCTGTTTGCGCAGATATCGCGCCTGCACCGTATCTGCGCCGTGTCTGTACCGTACCTTCGTCTCGCCGTCTTCTATTTGCGTTGCCCCTTACACGAACGAGGAATATGCCGATATGTTGATTTGCTATGGATACTGCAATTGTGTGTCCGCGCAAGCTCGTAACGAATACATTTCACGTTACCCCGGCCGTCGAGTGCCGGATGTGAGCGTTTTTGACGTCGTTTATCGTAGACTTCGAGAAACTGGCTCCGTTTCAAGATGACGCACACACTTGGGAAGACCTCGTGCAATTGATGACGACGAAGAAGTTGACAATGAGATTGTGCAACGATTTCGTTTGGATCCAACCACTTACTTCCACTAATGTTGTTGCCCGTGATCTGGGACTCACGCAGTGGAAAGTGTGGTTTACCGTACACACTGCGGGACTTTACCCATACCATTACACGCCGGTACATGCCATCGAAGAAGGAGACCCTGCGAGAAGATTAGATTTCTGCAGATTCAAGCTCGATAAGGATTTGGAAGACCCGACATTCCTAAAAAATATCTTGTGGACAGATGAGTCCAAATTCGATAAAGATGGCATTACCAATTACCACAACGCTCATTACTGGGCCCCAAAAGAACTAAGAAATCCGAATAAGAAGAGGGTAAAGGGATCCCAGCGAAGATTTAGCGTAAACGTGTGGATGGGCATCATTTCCAATAATTTGATTGGACCTCACTTTTTACCCGAAATTTAAATGGAGAGCACTACCGAAAACTTCCTGAGACCTCAACGATTTGGTGGATGATTTGCCACTAAACCTAATAAGGGACATGTGGTTCCAGCATGATGGCTGCCCTGCACATTTCCGAAAAAGTGTCCGAGAATGGCTGGAAATTAAAACAAACAAATTATCCCCGTAAATGGATAGGACGAGGTGGGCCTTTACCCTGGCCAGCCAGAAGTCCGGACTTAACCCCCATGGATTTCTATGTATGGGGGAACATGAAGAGCCTCGTCTACAGCGAGCCCAACCCAATTGCGTCTGTCGAAGAATTAAAAGACAGGATAATTAATGCGGCAAACAAAATAAGAAGTACGTTGACTACTGGTGTTGTAAAAACTGGGCTTCGCAGAAGAATGCGAAGATATGTACAAAACAGAGGTGGACATTTTGAACACGAACTTTGATTAAGGACTTTAATAAATAAACTTACCTATTTTTGGGAACTATACCCAACACCAATTGTTTTATTTTTCTTTCTAGGGCCAAAGAATAAATTAGGTTCAATAATTATTTTTAGGTCCACTATCGCCTATGAAACTAAGTTTTTTCCTACGAAATAAATAAGACCCTAGAGTATTATACCTCGTTGGATAGCTGACGAAACGTAGATGTTTTTAGACACATCTGCCAAACGTGTGCGATACATTTTTTATAAATCTTCATTAAAGAAATGTAAATTGTAAATTTTTTTAGAAAACTTTTTTAACTTTCAATCGTTCAGAACAACGTATTTAGTTAACCTACGTAGGATTATGGTCATTAAATTCATAGAGCATGATCTTAATTCGCATGTAAAAATCAAAATCAAAAGATGGGTACTACACGCCCTTATTAACGGATCTAGGTCGACTTAACCTGTAACCCACAGTCGTGGTCAACTAATTAGGGACAATCTCTAGTTAAGCCAAATTGTGAATTATTTTTTTATTTTCCAAAGAGTCTTAACAATATTCCATATCTTTTACATGTAAGTGTAATTAGTCATTTATGTGCGCGATTATACAAACAATAACAACTTCTTAAACATTAAACCTCTTTACAGCATAGCTGATAGATTATCATAGTGCTATTTGTTCAAAGAATGCTGGCTGGCCATTTAATTAGGGACACTGAGGTATTGCGTTCTAATTTCAAAATTGGAATTTTAATACTGTTTTGTTTCTTTTCTTATTTATATTGAAGAAAAATGGGCAAAAATAAAGTTGCGATCCAACACTACGAAATATTATCATGAAGTTTGTCGAGCGTGGTTGGTCATACCGAAGGATAGCACAACATTTAAATTGTTCAAAAACTATGGTATACAATGCAGTGCAACATTTCAAGCGCTATAACACAGCTTTAAATGTGTCCAGACCAAAAAGATCGAGAAAAACGACTCCGCTAGAAGATAGAATGATAACCAGGTTAGCTAAGAAAGATCCGTTTCTAGGCTCTATTTAAATTAAACACGAAGTGTTTGGGGCTAACGAAAGAGCCGGTGTATCTGCGAGGACCGTTCGACGACGTTTGGTAGAAGCAGGGTTGTTCGGAAGAGTGGCTCGCAAAGTACCGTTGTTGAAGAAAGAACATAGAAATGCTCGTTTGGCGTTTGCACGTAAATATGGACATTGGACCTACGCCCAATGGCAACATGTACTTTTCTCTCGACGAGACCAAGGTTAATTTGATTTCTTCAGATGGAAGGCAATATGTACGGCGTCCTGTAAAAGCGGAAATGTATCCAAGATTCACAAAAAAACAGGTGAAACATGGCGGTGGAAACATTAAAACGTGGGATTCATTTTCTGGACATGGATTGGGACCTGTGAGGAAAGTTCAGGGTAACTTAGACCAACATCAATACAAGGCAATATTGGAAGAAACTATGCTTCTCTATGCTGAGGAGCATCTCCTTAATATATGGACGTTTCAGCAGGATAACGACCCGAAACATACCGCCCATTCAGTCAAGTCGTTTCTTACCAGTCAGTCTGTATCGGTGCTAGATTGGCCAGCAAATAGCCCGGACCTCAACCCAATTGAGCACTTTTGGCACGAAACCAAGAAAAAAGTTGCAACTTATCGTAATACAAATTTGGATGAACTTCATGAAGCTTTTTGTGAGGCATGGGAAAACATTCCTGTCGAAACATGTCAGAAACTGATAATGTCTATGCCACATCGGTGTCAAGCGGTAATTGCTAACAAAGGTTTTGCTACTGGATACTGATTTTACACGTCATAAAATGGAGCTGTTAAAGATATTAACACTGCAGATTATAAGTTTTGTTTAACTGTATTTTTCATTATGCTTTACTGTCCTTAATTAAATGTCCACTACAGAATTGTACCTTAATATTTTGTGTAATCGCGCAGTGTTGTTTTTAAACAACATACTAAAAACCACAGATAAAAATGACCTTCCTTTGATTTGTTGTTTATTTTGACAACTAGTTATCGTTTCTGAACGAATTTTTAATATCTTTTTAATGTTGGCACTATGCAATGTTTTTATACATTGAAAAAAAAAAGTTAATGTCAAATGTCACTTTGAAGAAAACTTTTCTATCGGCGCGAAACCAAGTTTTGTAGCTGTGTTTGGACTTCGATCAAATATCACGTAAGTTTATAAAATATGTTTATTTGCTTGATTATATGTTCTATTACATGTTTATGCTGTAAAACATTATAAATCAATTGATGCTAATAAAGAAATTAGTTCAAACTGGTATGTTGTAGGAAAACTACAGTGCGCATTGCCAGCAAAATTTTGTGTGTTTGGTGAAGGGTTTTTCTTTTGCTTTTCAGCATGCCGCGATTGCTTGAAAGCGAAATTTCTAAGTATTTGGAAACTCTTGAAAATTCAGAAGACTGTTTAGATGGGTCAGACTCAGAGGTAGAGGATGAAAGGGACTATTATCAAACCGCTCGAGATCTTCTTCGAGACCTAGAAAATAGTGACCAAGGTGAGAATGTCCAGCCTGATGAAATGGATGCTGATCCTCCTCTTGTAACCGACGACGCTAAGGATATGCAAGACCCTCCTATTTTAGAAACCGAAGATGCAGCACCCTAACCCACCCCATCACAAGGGATTTCAAGACAACCGATAAATAGACCTCAGATTTGGCGAAAACGGAACCTTGTTACTGCTGAAGACAGACTTATTTGTAGGGGAGAAACTCAAATACCAGAAGCATTGATGTCTTGTAATACGCCGTATGACTTTTTTTCATTATTTTTTACATCAGATCTGAAAAAGAAAATTGTAGAACAAAGTAACTTATATGCAGCCCAGAAACAAATATCCAATCCTGAAACTATAACTGAAAATATCCTCAATAAATTCCTAGGCATTCTGATTTATACCTCAGTTATAAAATTTCCAAGTACAAGAGCTGAGTGACAAGTTTGGCTATGATCTCATAAAAAATACTATGCCGCTAAAAAAATTCGAAAAAGTAAGATCCATTCTCCATTTTGCCGACAATACGCAATGTTTGCCTAAGGATCATCCAGACTATGACAGGTTGTTCAAAATAAGACCTCTTGAAGAAACGCTCAACTGCCAGTTTGGGAAGGTTCCCTTAGACCAGAGGCTTTCTATTGATGAGCAGATGTGTGCAACCAAAATGAGTCATTACATAAAACAGTATATGCCCAACAAACCCCACAAGTGGGGGTTCAATCTATACTATTTGTAGTCTACATGGATATGCTCATAGATTCGAGGTTTATTCTGGAGGGGGCTCCAAAAATAACATCTTACCTGGTGAGCCAGAATTGGGAGAAGCCGGCAACACAGTTATCAGGTTAGCTAGAATGGTACCACGCAATGTGAATCATATTATTTACTTTGATAACTTCTATACATCTGTGCCTCTCGTCACTTTTTTAGCTAAAGAGGGAATTTATTCACTAGGAACAGAGTTAACCGATTGAGAAACTGCAAATTGCCTGAAAAAAACACTATAATGAAAAATAATGTACCCAGAGGATTCTATGAGGAAAACGTGGCGACTGTGGATGGGATTGACGTAAGTGCTGTTGTGTGGTTAGATAACAAGCCCGTCAACCTTCTTTCCACTTACGTCGGAGCAGAACCAGCAACCACAGTAACACGTTTTGATAAATCGAAGAAGGAAAGAGTGGCTATTCCATGCCCCAGTCATCAAGGAGTACAATGCACACATGGGAGGGGTGGACTTATTAGACTCATTTATAGGTCGTTATCACATCACGATGAAGAGCCGCAAGTGGACCATGCGTCTATTTTATCATTTCCTGGACCTTGCAATTATAAATTCATGGGTCATGTTCAAGAAGGTGAATAAGATAAAAGGAAATGACCAACTTCTCAATTTAGGTGCATTCAGGCTAGAACTTGCTGAACCCCTCTGTAAATTGGGTCTGCCTGGAAATGGCGCTAAACGTGGTCGACCTAGTGGGAGTACCATACAAGGAGAACTTGTCCTGAAGAAGTTCCGAGGTCCATCTCAAGCAATTCCATCGAAAGATGTCAGATTGGATCAGACATGTCATTGAGCGGTTTGGCTGGATAAGCAGCAGAGGTGTAAATTTCCAAAATGTTCAGGCTTTACATTCAAAATGTGCCAAAAATGTCATGTGTCTTTATGTGATACGAGAAAAAGTAATTGTTTTTATAAATATCACAATGACCCATAAATAAACACATTTCAAAAACAATATCCATTTCTTATTTTACCCATTTTTGCAAAACCTCAATGAATGCGCAATGTAGTTTTTAAAGAACAATGTAATTTTTCAAAAAAATATATACTAAATTGAAGTCTAGATTTTTTTTATTATTTTTCCTACGCAGTATTACCTATCCTCAATCAGATATATTTTATTCAAACGTAAAAAAAAATCATACATTTAAGGGTTAAGATTAAACATGTAATGTTTACATGTTTAATCTTTGATATTAAATACTTTTTCTATTTATTTAATCTTTTATTTACAGCCATTTATAGCATAATAATCGGACCACATTATGCAAATAATAGGTGCTGAGAAACCAATAGGGTTTTATATTTATATGTACATAACCGGTTATAGCCCTTCACTATCTTGAATGTCCCTAATTAGTTGACCACGACTGTATATATTAAAAATAATACAAATTAAAGCAATTTATGTGCTGATTATTTTAAAATGTTTATTTTATCAACTATTTTCTTGTAGATGTTTAATTTCTTATGACAAGCGTTGCACACATGGGCACCAATGACATTATAATGTCTTTTGGCCAGATTGAATCTATGTTTAGGTGTCCGAAAGTTGTATGTTTTTTTTTTCGTTTATTGGCCGTAAGATTAAGATCCCAACCTGATTCATGCTTACTTAGGATTGTCTGGAGGAGAAAGAGCTTCCTAACTGAGAGAAGTTTGGTGTCAAAAAAAGGTTGGATATATTATTAGTATTTGTGTTTTGATTGCAAGAGACCAATTTGTCTAGAATGCTCATCCAAACTTTGCGTGAATTGTCGAGAAAGACTGTAAGTTCAAGGACTGCAATTTTGTTATAATTATTTTAGTATATAATATGTATTGCGGCGAACTGTGGGTGTACATTAGTACACCTCTGCCTAACCCTTCGGGGAATACAGGCGTGATGGTATGTTATATGTATTGCTATATCATAAAATGTATATTTAAAATAACTTTACATTTTTTCAGGTATGTTTTTCGGATTAGTCAACATTTGAGAGTCCGACAAGAGTAGCTTCGTCAGGCGACGCCCAGGTGAAAAATACCAGCCAGACTACATCGTGGAGAGGGTAAAACACCCCGTTAAAATAATGGTGTGGTCTGTCATAAGCGCTAAAGGGGTTGGACGCCTGTACATTGTTCAGGGAACCATGAAACAAGACCAATACAGACAAGTTTTACAAACTCGGCTGTAACCACAACTTGAAGAATAGTTTCCAGGATTTCATGTTTATGCATGATTCTGCACCATGCCATAAAGGTAGAAGCGTTACTGCGTTTTTGACCATAACAATCCAGTTTTACCTTGGCCAGGTAATTCTCCTGACATGAACCCTATAGAAAATTTATGGGAGATGGTAAAACTAATAGAAAAGCTGATTCAAGTATGGCATCACAACCCCAAAATAAAAGAAAGTGCCAAACAGTGCATAGAAAGCATGAAGCACTAATTGAGGCAAAAGGAAATGTCACAAAGCACTACGTGACATTTCCTTTTGCTTATTTATTAAACAAAAACACTTATTGTGTATAATTTTATTATTTTTGTTTTTAAATTATTTCAAATATACATGTTTTATAATATGATAGCTTTAAATAAATACATAACACTGTTTTTTTAATGAATTCCAGACTTATACTCCATAGATACGATTTTTTAGCGACTGTCCCTAATAATTTGGCAACCCACTGAATGAAACCTAGATAGGAAGAAAGCTTGTTTGACATACATTCCAAATCAGTAATAAAAAAGTGGCCACCTTAGACTTGCAGCCCTCTCGATTACCACGGCAGAATAAACGACACAACATAACACAAGCAATATTACGTGTGTTCTGGCAGGCGGTAGCAGGCGACAGTGCCCGCCGCCTCACCGGTCTGTGACATCTCCCGGTGTACCGGGAAGGTACCAAGACCAGAAGTAGTCAAGGAGTACAACGCGAGCATGGGCGGTGTTGATTTAACTGATAGACTGCTAGCTGTATGTCCTGCACGAGGGCGCACTAAGAAATGGACAGTCCGATTTGTTTCACATTGCTTCGATCTGTCAATCACAAATGCGTGGATCAAGTATAAAGAAGAACAAAAAGAAGATGGTATACGTTTACATAAAATTATGCAGTTTAGAGAATTTAAAACAGTAATTGCAGAAAAAATAATCGAAGAAAATATGTAGGTACAACGAAAATGTAGATCCAAATTCTATTGACCAACTTGAAGCATCTTATGGTCAGCAAGCACATCGAAGCAGAGGCAGACCTGCTATAGAACCCCTGCCTTCCGATGCAAAACGTCATCATGGAGCATACCATTTACCGGAATACTGTAAACCAAGTCGCTGCAGGAACAAAGAATGTAGTAAAAAAACAACAGTTCTATATAAAGTACAATCAATCAGAGACCTGGTTGTTACAATTGACAACAAGTTACATTTTGATATTCACATAGAAAATATTATTAGTAAGGCCTTTAAAATGTATGGCTGTGTCACAAGTTCTGTCACTGAATTTAGAAAACCATCCACGCTTATCTATCTTTTTAAATCAATAATAAGGCCACAACTCGAATACGCTGTTGCTGTACGGAACCCACTATACAACAAATATGAGAAAAGCTTAGAGAGGGTACAGAAGAAGTTTTTGCGTCATACTAGTTACAAGCGTTATCGTAAACGTTTACCTTACCAGTCCCTTCTTATGTTTTACAAACTGCTTTACCTTAAATCTAGACGACTGCAACTGGAAACTATGTTGCTTTTTGACATTTGTAATAACAAGTATGACTGCATAAATATAATAAACAAAATAAGTTACTCAGTGCCCCCGCGAGCTCATGTGCGGCCATTGCGCCGTACTAAATTTGCTATAATGCGGTCTCGTACTAACGCAGGTGTCCGGTAATTATTCATGTGTCAATGTTCCGGCAGGTGGGAGCAGGCGACAGGGCCCGCCGCCTCACCGGTCTGTGACATCTCCCGGTGTACCGTGAAGGATGGCAACCCTATACTAATGGCACCGCCTTTGTAACAATTGTAGTTTTAGCACATGTGTAGCATTCATTCTTTTGAGCTTCAACTAGCACGTTTATATTTTAAATATTGAATGTTTTTGTTACATTCCCAGTGTTGAAATGCACTTAATGACCGACAACAGTGCTCTATTGTTATTATTTGTGAACAAAGGTGAACGGTTCATTATGTGGTTCTGTAAACAATAATTTTGTATGGTTTCTTTATTTATATTGGGCACAGTGCTGCGTTAGATTATTTTAGTGTTTATTTTAATTTAGTTTATTGTTATAGGAACAGATTAAATATCAAGATAGCTGCGACTGTCGGCGTCTCTTTAAAATAGTTCATGACTAGGAACCTAAACTTTCTTACGTATTATAATTATTATGGAATTAGTATAATAGTGGTAATATAATCCTGTTAATAAACTTAACGTGAACACAGTACGCAATTGAGATTTTTTTAAAGTGAAGTTAAAAATGGTGACTTTCATGGACGTAGACCGATATTTATTCAGAGACGATTTTATCCACATGGTCGAAAACTTTTTAATCTAGCCGTGGGTCTCAACCCATTTTATAAGAGCTAACAGTTGCCTTAATTGTGATTTACAGTTTAGTATAGTGCCAGGTCAGCCGGAACATTTTATCGTGGACCTAAGTTTCGGAATAAACATTGATTATATTATAAACAGTGCTTACTTTTGGTGTCCAAATTGTAATGTGTCGATACGAACACTACTTACCGGACGAGTGCGAATTTTGCCGGGCGAATTACTAGTAGATTGACTCAGGTAATACTCAAAATATAATAATAAGTTCTTGGGGCGGGCTTCGTCGCTTGTGGTGCTGCGGGCCAAGGGAAAGAGAGTGAGTATTTATGATAATACGTTTAACCTTCGCTGTATCCATGTCATGACTATTAGTGTATTTAATTTTTTTTTGTTTCAGACCACACTCCGAATGGATAGATCCCGGCCTGCAAGCGGCGAGCCTGATGCTTCGTGTGGGGAAATCGGTAGATGAGGTCGCGTAAAATCATGTATCGATATTACATCAGCTCGACTATCGAAATCGACTTATACCTGCTAACCTAAATCTTAAGTCTTGAACAGATGAAGCAGATGCTAGCGACGCTCTCACTTCATGCGAGGACCGTCGAAGAAAGGATTCATCCCCTGTCCACAAAACACATCTCTGTGGTCTTTTTGAAGGCGGAAATTACAACACATTCGCAATGAACAAGCTTTTTTTCAGTCTCCAGATGTAAAACTAAAAGTAATTACTTATGTCTTTTCTTTTGTTAACACATTTTTGTTGACTGTTGTGTTCATTAAGCAGTAATTGTAGTAAAAAATATTTTTTACATGCTAAGTAAACTTAATTTACTTTCTACACAGAACGACTATCCGTCTACGGCTCCGACGGTACGACAGCGAAGGACATGTGCGAAGCCAGCCTCCACCAATTACACCTCAGCGGCTTCAGACGATGGTTGAAACATACAACGAAGAACCGTTAGCGTCAAACAGAGTGTTTGCAGGAGAATTTAATTGCACTTTGCAAACGGTCCGAAATGCGTTGCATCGTACGGGCATTCATAATAGGCAACCGGCTCTCAAAATTATATTAAGTGAAGCCCAAAAACAGGCCCGAGTTCGCTTCGCGTGAGATTATCGAGACTTCGATTTTTCACACGCGATGTTTTCCGACGATAAAAGTTTTAAGTCTAGCCAGGTAGGTCGTGGTCGTGGTCGTGGTCGTTTATCTATGGCGTGAAAATAATACTCGGTACGAGCCGAAAAATGATATCCCAAATAATGAGTCGGGAAGAGTTGTGGTCAACATGTGGGCTTGGATGAGTGGGGCAGGTCCCGGGGAACTAGCCTATATCCCAGAAAGGGCAAATGGTGAAAGTTATTTGCGCTTGCTGCAAGATACCTTTTTGCTTACAGGAACAGAAGGCAAAACGGACCCTGTGGGAAAAACGGAACACATAAATAATTTCGGAACCAGTAGCTCCATCTATGAATGAGTTGTGCCATTTAATTGGCAGTCATGTCATTTCTCTCGGTCAGTGTGCCCAATGACATCGCCCGCATGCACACAATTACAGCGAGGTAAGTTTGTTTTTTTAGATTTTGATGTAAAATTTTGGTTTTTTGACTGGCCTCCAGTTTCGTTTGGTTTATGATAACGTGTCCCATTGGATTCCATGGTGTAACGAGTCTTTTTAGCACGTTACATGGTATTAGTTTATTTTTAATAAAACCGTAGTAAATCATTGTTTTGACATAGATCATTTCGCCGATATCCTTGGTCATGGAGTTTGCCAGCACTTATAAAAAAATTTAAACGTCATCTGCGAGCTGTCAAAAATTGACATCTTCACCCTACGACCAACATTCACGATGTAGTGAACGTTTTATTAAATATTTTTTTTAATATTTTTAATCCGGCCCAATTACGTGCCATTTTCATTATAATGTTTCTTTAAATTGTTTTGCAAAGCCTAATGGCTTAAGTCTTATGTTATGGACCCATATTTTGTTGGTAAGTCGAAGATTTTATTAGCACTTGTTCATGGCACTTACTCTGGTTTGAATCTTGTTCGATTTGGCTACAATCAGCTTTCGCTATTGTTCCAGGCTAATCTACAGCTATTCACCTAATTCTCGCCCGATGGCGAAGAATGGGATTTGTTTGTTGAAAAAAACGGTAAGTTATTTTGTTAAACGTAACCACGTTTCGACGTCATGTGCTCGTTACGTCCCCTTTTCTAATCCAGGCTTATTTTGTTGCAGCCTCGGCGTTTTTTTATATATATATTATAAAATTTCAATTCTTCTAAATTTAAACTTTCTTAACCTCAAAATTTTGGATCGTGCCGCATCGCGCCTGGCCGGGATGGCAGCCGTTCCATGTATTTAAATCTAATTTACCTTAAAATGATCTACACTGGTCATCAAAAAAATCGACCCACCCACTTTTTTTCAATATTAACCGATTCTTTCACAGATAAACTGTTTCACATGTTTATTTTTTGTTTTGAGGGTCGATATGATGATTGAGTTCTTGTTTGCCATAAATCTTACTGCACTTGAAGGTACTTAACAATGTTTTTACACAGAAATACTGTTGAGTGCTGATTTGACGGTTTTACATGGGAACGAATCGGCTCATTGTTCCAGTCAGAATCGGACTTTTCTAGGGATTGGGTGTTAATGTCGTGAAGTTTAATTGTTGAGGCTGTAGTTTTGACTAATTTTGTCTAAAAATAATGGATACCACTGAAGCTGAGGCGGCCCAAGTTGTGGCTTTGCTGCAACAAGGCTTAAGTCAACGTGTAGTCGCCAGGAGGTTAAATCTCAGCCGTTCTGCAGTTCGGCGAGTTTACCAAAGGTTTCTGGAGACTGGGCAGTATCGAAGAAGATCTGGATCTGGAAGACATAGGGTGACAACTCAAAGGGATGACCGCTTTATACTGGTGTCAGCTTTACGAAATCGACACCTTTCTGGCGTTGATCTCCAGCGACGCTTACGCTTATAGTCACGCTGTCACTTATAGCCACACCCCGATCTTCAATCGGGGTGTGGCTATAAGTGACAGTACTGTAAGGAGGAGACTTCGTGAACAGAATTTAAGACCACACAAGCCAGCAACGGGGCCACAATTGACCACAGCTCATCGACAAGCCAGACTTCAATTTGCGCAAAATCACGTCAACTGGTCTATAGGCCAATGGGAGTCAGTTCTTTTTAGTGATGAGAGTCGGATGACTTTATATGGTTCAGATGGCCGTCGTAATGTCATGCGACGACCAGGTGAACGTTATGCCCAGTGTTGCATAAGAGAAACAGTGAGTTACGGTGGCGGCTCTGTGATGTTTTGGGGTGGTATATCTTTAACCGGACGTACGGAGCTGGTTTTTATAAGGAATGGTGCTTTGACCGCGGCACGCTACATCACCGAGATATTGGAAGACCACGTGGTGCCATATGCCGGCTATATTGGAGAAAACTTTGAGTTAATGCATGATAATGCCCGACCACACGTAGCGCGTATTGTCACCGATTATCTTGAAGAAGTTGGCATTCGGGTTATGTCATGGCCAGCAAGAAGCCCTGATCTTAACCCTATAGAGCACATGTGGGACACGCTAAAACAAAAAGTTAGAGCCCGAAATCCAGCCCCTATAACGTTGGAAGACCTGGAAATCGCCATCAGGGAAGAATGGACACGAATCCCTCAGGAGACCATCAAAACCTTGATCAGGTCACTAAAAAGGCGAATGCAGGCCGTCATTCGAGCAAGAGGGGGGAATACTCAATACTAAACTGGAACAATTGTGATCACAGCACTTCAGACTGAAAAATTAGAGCGTGTTTAAAATTAATTAAAAACAGTGTAAAACCATAGTGTTTAACTTTATAGTGAAAAATTCAGGCTTTTTTACCTTTTTCAGGTTTTTTCCGTGTGAAAATTAGTGTAAATAAACCAGACAATTTAAACATATCGGTACTAAACCATTTTGATTAGTTTAGTTGAAGAAAAAATGTGATTTGCGGAAAAACTGCAGGTGGGCCGATTTTTTTGATGACCAGTGTAGTATGCAGATCGGGTATGTAGCTTAAATTACATTTCCACAGTTCAGATGCAATAATGACCAAATAATGACCAACAAATAATATAGGTATAAATATGTGGATCTATAGTTAATTAATCATAAGTAGTTTTCTAAAATTGTATGCAACCTACGGGAAATAAAAGATAGGCAAAGGAGTATGTTGTCTTTTTTTATTGTAATCCTCCCACCGGCAGATTAAAAGTCTAATATCCACCATGGTTAGCTTCCGGTAGCATTTTTTTGTGGTGAGCTCCTGGCGCCCGAATTTCATTTTATCTTGTTATTTATATTATATTTTGGAGCCCCCCAAATATAATATTAAATATATAATATATATAATATTAAAATCATCCTAACTTTGTATCTGGGTAATCATCCCACATACACATACATTTTTTTTTATTACAATGGTTAGAATGTTTTATTATTGACCTAATATTTAATTATGAGGGCCATTACATGCGACATAACCTCAAAATTGTTTTGTTGTGTTAATAACACCTAAAAGGCAAAACGGCCCCAGGCAAAACGGACCGGGGTGCCGTTTTACCTTCAATATAAATGTGTTCTTGGTATATTTTTTTTTTTGTTTTGTGGTTTTGTTTTGTTACATATGATAGTATTTCTTGTTTTAGATGGTTAATAATTATAGAAGAACGTCTAATCGGAATTCATGGAACGAGACTAACATGAAAAAAGCTATTGAGAAAGTCATATCCAAAGAAATGGGTCTTAACAAGGCTTCTACTGAGTTTAATGTGCCAAAAACAACATTAAAACGTAGGTTGGAGAAATATATGACTACCCAAGATATGGATAGAGCTACAGAGAAGAAGTTGGGCAGGTTTAAACAAGTATTTAGTAAAGAGCAATAATTTGAATTAGCTTCTTATGCCAAAGATATGGAAAGCAGATTTTTTGGACTAACAACCAAAGATATGCGGATATTAGCATATGATTTGGCGGAAAAGAATGACATTAGTCATAACTTTGACACAAGCAAGAAAATGGCAGGCAGAATATGGCTTGAAAATTTTCTCAAGCGTAACCCACATCTCAGCCTTCGTAAGCCCGAAGCAACCTCCGCAGCCCGAGCATCCGGTTTCAACAAAATTTCTGTAGATAAATTCTTTGATTTGCTGGAACAGGCTATAGAAACTCACCAACTGACTCCTGACCGAACGTAGATGAAACAGGCATGACGACCGTTCCGAAGACTATGCCCAAAATAATCGGAGCCAAAGGGAAAAAACAAGTTGGGTTATTAACTTCTGCTGAAAGTGGCCAGTTAGTGACCGTCGTGTTTTGTTTAGGGGCAGATGGTTCTTACATGCCCCCGTTATTCATCTTCCCGAGGAAGAGAATGAAGCCCGAATTGATGATTAATGCACCCCGTGGTTCTTGGGCCGATTGCCATGAATCGGGATGGATTCAGAAAGAAATATTCACCTCTTGGTTCAGAAAATTCATAGTTTTCAGTAGAGCTTCAAAGGAAAAGCCAGTGCTTTTGATTCTAGACGGTCATGCCAGCCATACCAAGAACTTGGATATCATTGATTTGGGGCGAGAACATGGTGTTAACATTTTAGCAATTCCTCCACATTGCACTCACCGACTGCAGCCGTTAGATGTGGGTTTTATGAAACCTTTGTCAACATATTATACAGAAGCGTCACAAAACTGGTTGAAGTCCAACTGTGGTCGGATCATAACACAGTTTCAGATGCCAGAATTGGTTGAAAAAACATTTCAAAAGGCTGCTACGATGTCAACAGCATTTAATGCTTTTCGCGCTACAGGAATTTGGCCTCTGAATCGTGACATTTTCACTGAAGCTGACTTTTTAGCAGCAGCAGCAGCCACCGACATTGTAGTTGCGTGTGATAGTTCAGTAGGGTCTACTTCTGATACCCGCCAAGAAGATAATAATTCAAGTATCCAAAGACCTCAGCCATCAACTTCAAGAGCAGACAATGTATTGGCCACAAACATTAATGAAACCCAACCATTGGAAGATACCAATGCAACAAGACTGACTGCTAAAGACCCTGACATAACAGTATCATCGCCCTCCATGTTGGATGATAGCCATCATGAAAACCTATCTTCTACGTCACTCACGGCAAGTGCAATATTATATGCAGAAGACATTGTAGATGAGCCCCAATCTTCTACATCAATGGCCACAAAAAATGTTGTTTAAAAAAGTGCGTTTCTGGTCGGACCTAAAGATATAACGCCAATTCCAAAAACAACAAAGACTAAAAGGGCCAACATCAGACGTGGTAAAACAGCAATTATCACTTCATCACCGTACCGTCTAGAATTAGAAACTTCTCAAAATAAAAAAGCTGATCAGGTGAAAAAAGGACTATTTAGAGATGACGAAACACCGAAGAAAAGAAAAGCAGCAACCAAAGGAAAGAAGTCTTTAGTAAAGGGATCGAAGAAGAAAATGACAAAATACAATATGTAACAAAAACCCTGTCCGATCCAATAAGGGCCTATTCCTGGTTCAACATACGTGCTAGAAAAAATGGTTATAAAAATGTAACTCATAAAAACCAAAAGATATTGATTTTTATATTTTTATAATCAATGCGAATATTAACACTGAATATGGCAAATTTCCATAAGTTGACAACACTCCACCCGGCGGCAAAATCTATTTATTTTTACCTATTTTTATTTTCAAAGAACACCGCCCTACACTACCGCGTTGTAGGCACTCTTCCAACTAGCCGCCGACTCTTTGACGTCGCCAACTCGTTGCCTACCGGCACGCTACTTGTTTCCAGTCTTTCGTGGAGATAGCTTTCGATTGAACGTCCGTACTTATCACGCGCTATCGTTTCGCGAACAATGTCGTATTCCAATCAGGAATATTTTAATATGTTGATGTGCTTAGGCAAGACCGACTGTAATTATGCAGCTGCGCGTAGAACGTATGAGGTGCGTTTCGCCAATAGACCAGGTGTGACAGTTCCTTCGGAGCGTGCGTTCCAACGCCTGCATAACCGTGTGTACACCACAGGCAGTGTTCATGGGCACGAGTCGCAGGCCACTGATGCTGGAAGACCACGAGAGCGCGACGTGGAAATTGAGGAACAAGTGCTGGATATGTTTGCCGCGGACCCCACGCAAAGCACACGCTCTGTTGCGCGACAATTAGACACAAACCACATGCGGGTTTGGAGAGTGCTGAAGGGAGATGGTCAGCACCCTTATCACTACCGGCGGGTTCAATCCCTTCTGCCGACTGATTACGAACCAAGAATGGAATTTTGTAATTGGGTCTTAAGAAAAGTCGAAGAAGATGAAGGTTTTTTGAATCATGTGCTTTTCTCCGATGAATGCTCGTTTGAGAGAACTGGTGTCTTCAACTGCCACAACGAACACGTGTGGGCGCTCGAAAACCCGCACGCTATGAAACTGAGTCATTTCCAACATCGTTGGCGTGTTAACGTCTGGGCTGGTATCCTCGGTGACCAAATTACTTATTGGTCCATATTTTTTTAATTCCACCATGAATGGTCCCAACTACCTGTCTTTCTTGGGCGAAGAGCTAAGTGAAGAGTTGGATGATTTAGGCCTGAATTTCCATCGCTTAATGTGGTTTCAACATGACGGCGCGCCACCACATTTCTCGCGTGCGGTGCGCGAGTATTTAGATACTCAGTTCCCAAGGCAATGGATTGGTCGTGGGGGACCAGTTTCGTGGCCAGCACGATCACCCGATCTTACGCCTCTGGATTTTTATTTATGGGGTCATGTTAAACAAATAGTTTATAAAAGAGAGTGTGATTCGGAAATCGAACTAAGAACTCGGATTGTGGCAGCCTTCGACTCACTTAAATCGGACACAAGTGCGCTGCAAAGAGTACGTGCAAATTTACTGAAAAGGTGTTGAATGTGTATTAGTGTTGGAGGTGGACATGTGGAGCACGATCGCCGAAGTATGCAGCACCAACAAGTGAACGTTTTAATAAACTGATACCTGCAGTCGGTAAGTACCTACCTAAAAAAGCCCTTGTCAGGGCTACATTTAATTCGATTAATTGTTTCTCGATAAACAGAATTAGTCTGAAACATAAATCCGATTCACTATGCCTACAAAACAATATCAGCTGATACCTACGCGTAGGCAGGTATGACGTAGCGTAGGTTTCTTTCGATAAAAGTTTGTTTGGCGGCACGCGACAAAGCGGGTTCATGACACGGGATCATACAAACCGTCTCGCTCAGGCGGCTTCTTTGACAAAAAACTGTAGGTGAACTTTGTTGAGCGATCAGTGTTGCCGTTGATCAGTTTTTATTTATTATTTTAATTAAATTATATTCACTGGGGAAAAATAATAATCTCAAATCCATTAAATAGTTAGGTATATGTGTACGCAGTACGATGCCGAATAATACTCTTAAGGATCGGACAGGGTTTTTGTTACATGCTGTATAAGAACGACACCAAACAAATATCATCGAAAGGCAAAGCTAGTAAAAAAAGTGATATAAAGGCAACTAAAAAGAACAGAAGTGACAGTTCCTCCGAAGATGATGATGCGGAATGCCTTTACTGTGGCCACATGTATTCGGAATCAACAGATGGGTGGGTGCAATGTCAAGATTGCCACTCATGGGCACATTGCGGTTGCGCTGGAGTAGACGACAACGATGATGAAGTCATATTTGTGTGTGAAAGATTCTCTGATTAGTGATAGTCCGTTTTGCCCTTAAGGGTGGTTCATTTTACCTTCTGCATGAAGGTAAAACGGACCAAAGTGAGTTATTAGAAATCATCTAATATCTTCACAAATTGTGATTTGATTAAAGTCTGATTAATAAGTAAGATAAAGATTAAAGTGTTGATTAGTTGTACTGATAAAAGGTTTACATAAATATAACATTTTTTTTTCTAAATGCGTTTTTCCTTAAGTGGTCCGTTCTGCCTTCTGTTCCCCTACGAGTGGTGTATCCAGAGGACGAAATGCCCGACATTGTTCGTATCCAGGACAATTGTCCTATACACCGCTCGCGATTGGTTCAAAATTGGATCCAGCGGCAGCCAAGTATACGATCAGTACGGTGGCTTTCTCGCTCTCCGGACAACTCTATTGAAAATTTATGGGGTATTATGGTCCAGAGAGGGGATAACAGGTCTACTCCGAAGTGACAAGTACGAATGTTCGGGCCCGACCGATTCACGACCGAAGTTTACATTGTTGCCCTACTACGAACAAAGTTCGGATTTGCTCAGTTACGTCGGAACCATCGAAAGAGTGTCGGAATGAACTAAAACAAGTACTAGAGTTGAACGTTTCATGGATATGTTGTAATTACTCATTTCGATGTATTATTGTTTTTTTTTTCAATAAGAAATGAAATCTGCTTTTATTTCATTATAGATCCCAAAAAAATCGACAAAAAGTAGTTGGTTTAATGATTAGATTTAGTGTATAAAAAAAAACATGGCTGTCAAGTCAAAGAAGTAAACCAACAAGCAAGGGTGCTTGAGTTTTTTTATTGCAGAATGCAGCAAAAAAGTACTTAAACACACCAAAACTCGTCTGTTGTTATCGTTATAGCGATATCCGTATTTGGGTCGTTTATCATCAAGTGCTGAATGAAGTGTAGTGTTCAAGTTAAGTTATGAGATGTGAACCATTTAAAAGCGGAATATGCATACTTAAAACTACATAAATTATTCACTCCACCCATAACAAGTACCCCTTGGGTTTATCGTTTTCTCATGTTCGTGTTATGGAAGTTTGGAAGTGAAAATCGTTTTACTAGAAACATTCTATACGGAACGTCATGTCCATCTCGACAGCGACACAAATTGATACTCTCCTCAATTTCCTTGAGGAGCATCCAGATTTGGCTCGAGGATGACTTGAGGAGCATCGAAGGTCGCACGCTGTCTCATCGCCTGTGGGAAGAAATTTGCAGCACGCTAAATGCTATGGGCGGGTGCACTAAAAGGACGAAACAGTGGCAAAAATATAGTTTTCTTCTCAAAAATTCTGTCAGTTTAAATTATTGAAACATTGTTAGCAATATTTTTTCCTTTTTCTTTACTCAACAATTTTACTTGATACATTATGCATTACCTGTCTGTTATGTTAAATTTTCTGATGTTAAATTAGACATTTTTATTCATTCAAACGAATTTGGCACTAGTTGTTAGTAGGTACCTACATAACAAGATCAACTTATACATACAAATAGAGATTATGTTTTTATGTAAGGTATAAAAGTCATTTAGAAGTGAAAACAGTTTTTAGTGTTAATTCCTTATTAATGTTATATGCATTATATTACGGTCATTTTACATAAATTGACAAATAATTTTATTAACAACTAAATTACTTATTTATTTTAGGTGTGGACAGATAAAAATATCTGGCAAAGAAGGCAGCAGGGGCTGCACGGAAGTCTGCCTCTGCTACAGGAGGTGGACCATCTACAGCTCCTTCACTCTCCCAATGGGAACTTCAAATAATTTCCATACTGGGAGATGGATTCGGAGAACCGCAGACTTCCGCAAGGGTGCCAGCTTTTCATGAACATGTAAGTATTTTGTATGTATTATAGTACTAAATAAATAGGATATATGTACACACAAAACTAATGTCAATTTTATACATATATTATTTTATTGAACTGCCTCATTTGGCTAGTGGTCCTGAGTGTGACTGCCATGCTGGTCCTGGGTTCGATTCCCAGATCGAGCAAAGTGTTATTGGGATTTTCTATGAAATTCCCAGTAGCAGTTCAGTTTACAATTTTTGCCCGGTTAATGGCAATAGGCTCGCCCCCTATAACATGGGACCTAAACATACCGGCAAACTGTGAGTGTACATGAGTACACCTCTGCCTAACCCTTCGGGAAATAAAGGCGTGATGGTATGTTTTATGTATATTATTTTTGATAGATATATCCCTGTGACTGATCATTACCTATAGTGACACAGGTCATATAATGTGGCTTTATCTCAACCCACATATTTACTTTACATGTAACTCCAGAGACACCTACTGCTGCCCCAATCCAATACTCCCAAGAAAATGTTTCTCAACAAATTGGTATAATATAAAGAAATCATATTTTAGGCAGCTAAACTATACTTACATGATAGTACCTATAAACATACACATTGTGTTGTTGCACGGTGTAAGACAACTGAAATTATATAGTATGTGGTATATCATCAACAGACAACTATCTTAATATTAACTAAAGCCAATTATGGTATTAATTTCACAAACGAAATTATTGTTTAAACTAAGACCAAAAACTAAAGTGCTTATTTAATTATCTATTAATTAATACTTTATCATCCCTGCTTATTAATTGCAGATTTGCCACAGCACACAGAAGACCCACTCACCCACCCACTCCCAGCCAACAAACTTCAGCCACACCAGCCGGTGATGTTGCAATAATGCGCTCTCAAACAACTTGTAAGTGTTACTTTTAATTTTAACTTATAGCATATAAATGCAATATTTTCGTTGGATTTTTCATAGAACATAAATAGTATTGTGACAAAAATTGTTACAAGTTTTCAATCATCAAACTTTTATTTATTTTTGTATAATTATTGAGATTTTCTCTATTGAGATTTATGAAATTTCCAGTGGCAGCTCGGAGTTTGGAATTTATGCCCGGTTAATGGCAATAGGCTCGCCCCCTATTACATGGAACGTAAAACACATACCGGCGACCTGTGGGTGTACATTAGTACGCTTCTGCCTCAACCTTCGGGGAATACAGGCGTGATTATTGTTTGTTTTGTATAAACTTAAAACCTGTTATTTTACAGCCACACGACGGCGAAGAGAATACCGGCGGCATTCTCTTCTAGCTGCAAGCTCTGTACGAGAGAGACTCTTTCAATTGGAAGAACGCCGAGCCGAAACCGAGGAACGGAGAAACGCGGAACTAGCCGGAATACGGGTGGCTGTTGTAGAATTATGTAGGCATATGCAGCAGATCATAGAGCAATTGCAGTCAAGAAGAGAATAAGCCTATGTAGGTGGCTCTATTATATTGTAGACTGCAATTGCTCCATTGGTGGTTGCATGCTTTTATATAATTATATTGTTGTCTTTAAGTTTATTTATTATGTAGGTTGGTATAGTTTTATTTTAATTGTAATCTTTGGCATAGTTCAACATAGGTATACAGGGTGTCCTAAAACTCAACGATAACCTGGTACCGGGCGAGAGGCCAAGGTATACCAGTTATGAAAAAATAAGAAAAAAAATCTATGTCACTTAGTCAAGCGATGATAGATATTTTTCGAAAAAGTTAAAAATTTGACACCCTTGGTCGCATTTTTAGGTACTGTAATCGCAATTTTCACAATTTTGCAGTGATTTTTTAAATAATGTTATCTCAAATAACAGTGCTATTAATCGTAACCACAAATGAAAGTAATAATCATTGTTAACTAAGTAAAATAAATTAAATTTTGACGAGTTATTCAGTCAACTTTGACACTCAACGTTGGAAAAAAATGTACTACACTACATATGGCAAGTTTTTTTTAAAAGATGGCCCGTTTAGTCTATATTTCAGAATAGTACAACACTTGCCACTTTTCTTGCCAATAACCTCTTCAGACCGTGGGTACACATATGTGCACCTTTTAAATTATTTAAGTTAAGACTAGTAGCGTCATCTTGTGACAACTGCTCGTAATTTAATGGTTGATCTAAAGGTTATAGTTTCGATTAATGTCTATAGATGGCCTCGCGGAGAAAGTTTGTCGAGTTACTTTTTCATTTGAAATTGTTCGTTTGAATTTTTTTCAAAAGACATCTACTTGCAATCTTTGAATTTTTACTTTATTCGATATTTTTGTTAATTTATGTTGCTGAATTATTGGACTAACGTTACGTTTTTACGTTTGTTTTAATTTTTTATCGTGTATTTGTTGTCTGGTTTTATTGGTACACATATGTGTACCCTCAGGGCTAAAGATTAGTTTTGTATGATATACAGCTTGAAAATGGACGACCGGGCGCTTGAGGATATCCTGAATGACAGCGACCTTGACTTTTCTGGAGACGATGATGATGAAGAGTATTTTCCTCCAGATGTCTTAAGAGCACTTCAAGAGTCTGAAGAAGCAGAAAATAGTGGACAAGGCATAGTTGAAGATACACGTGAAGAAGCGAGCCAAGCTGATGGAAATACTGAAGAAATAAGTCAAAGTACGTCTCGATTATTGTGGCGAAAGAACGTAATGCCTTGCCGTGGGTCAGAAATTGCAGATGACGTGCTAATTTCGCAAGGGAGTGCAGACATGAATGTTTTGTACTGTTTTTTTGAGTATTTAGGGCTAGACTTTTGGGAATTACTAGCAGAACCAAACAACCTGTACTTAGCTTAAGGAATTTAAAATCAATAGATACAAATGCCATTGATCCACTTTGCTGGCGTGCAACTGATGATGGGCAACCTCAAATATCCTCAAGGAAAGCTCTACTGGAGTAGAGATCTTTGTGTACCCATAGTTAGGGATACAATCAGTCGTGATCGTTTTTTTGAGCTTAGGAACTATCTGCACTTAGTGGACGTAAACCTGCCAAATTCTAATAATGACAAGCTCTGGAAAATCAGGCCATTGATAGACCCCATTTTGAGAAAATGTCATAGTTTGCCACGCTCCAAACATATGTCAATTGATGAGCAAATGATACCGTTTTCCGGACGATGTCATCATCATATCAGCCTATTGCCGTCCACTGCTGAACGTAGGCCTCCCCCAAAGAACGCCAACCATCCCGGTCTTGTGGACTTGTCTCCCGGACGATGTGAATACCGCCAATACGTGCCAGCTAAGCCAAATCCACTTGGCCTGAAGAATTTTGTGCTGGCTGCCCGAGATGGGTTGGACTTTGAAATCTATGTTGGTAGAGATACATTACCTACAGATGTAATGAAAAATCTATGACTAGGAGCGGGTATCGTGGAAAAACTCTGTTGTACAATTACCGGTAGCTGCGTTTTGTACACTGATAGATTCTTTATCTGAAACTGGCAGAGCTTTTGCTAGAAAAAAATATTTTTCTAACTGGAACTGCAATGTCTAATAGGATTGGACCAGTAGCAAAAAAACTAAAGCCCGACAAGGCGTTAGAAAGAGGACAGTGGGATGAAAAAGTAAGGGATGATGAAAATGTGTGTGTTGTCAAATGGATGGATACGAAGGCCGTAACTATGTTCATGTTCGGGAAGCGTTCCTGCAGATACCTGCAAACGGTGGTGTAAAAAAGAAAAGCGAAAAATAGACGTCAGCACCGGCCAGCAGCAGTTAGAAATTACAACACCTGCATGGGTGGAATTGATTTGTGCGACAGACTAATTGCTTACTACCGAAGTGCAATGCGAACAAGAAAGTGGACAGTAAGAACTTTTTGCCATTTTCTTGATTTGGTTACCGTCAATTGCTGGATAATGTACACCCGCTGTTGTAGCGAAGAAGATGTCCAACGTAAAGACAAGTTAGGTTTGCTCCAATACAGACTGAATCTGGCCAAAGCGATGATGAAGTATAGCGGCGGAAGGGTTGAACCCAACTTCTTGCTTCCTGGCACCAGTTCTCGCCCCAGTCACAGCCCGTCGACAAGATCCATCTCCAATGAACCTCCGACAAACAAACACCGGCCGGTGGTACCCCAACCACAACATGCGATAAGACTTGATAATGTGGGTCATCTTCCGCGATTTCTGGAGGGCAAGTTCGCGTCAAAATGTCGTCATCCGTCGTGCTCCTCACGCTGCCGCACCATGTGTGTGAAATGCAATGTGTACCTATGTGTACTCAAAAATAATTGCTTTGAATATTATTACACCCATAAAAGCTTTGGCCCACGTTAAATACTAAGGTGCACATATGTGCACCAAGTTTTTTTATTACTTTATTTTTTTAAAAAATAAGAAAAAAATTATGTCTCATTTAGACCCCTACAACCATAATAAACAATAAAAAACATTTTTATCATACTTGGTTCAAGTTCAGGTTTTAAGAGTATAAAACTGCTATTTCGTATGCTATGCGTAGGGTAGGGATCCCTCATTTAAAAAAAATACCTGATATTTTTTTGTTTGAAAAGTTCGAAGTCTCCATTGTTTGTAATGAACAAAAGTGATAAAAAGAAATGGATAGTAGTTATGGTATTTGTCAAAACGAGGCGTCACTATCAGTCTCACTCACAACGACTCATCAGTCGTTCATAATAAAATTTAAACAATAACATTTAGTACGCATCGTTTCTTCGTTTACTGCGCATCTCTCGTAATCGTGTAACTTTCGTACTATCGACTTTGGCTTGTGTTACCCTGGACTTGATACTCTATCCGTACTTGACGACTCTGGCTTTGTTTTTTGGACTTTGTGCTGTGCAAACTGTGTGTGACCAACATGCCGCATTTGTACACACCGCAAGAATATGCAAATATGCATCTTATCTACGGTGAGTGCCGTTGTAATGCCTCTGCTGCAGCTCGACTGTATCGGGAGAGGTACCCGAATGTGGAGCGGCACCCAGATTATCGTGTCTTCCAAAATGTGCACGCATCATACTCGGAAGGACGATTACCCAGTGCTCGTACATCTGGTGGGAGACCTCAAGGAAACTACGACGCTGAAGTTGAATGAAGTTGAAAATGACCCCAGTACCTCAGTACGTGCGATTGAAATTGCAACGGGTGTGGCGAAGAGTACCGCACATCGAATTTTAAAACCATACGATTTTCATCCTTACCATGTACAACGTGTGCAGAGCTTGTTAACACGTGATCATGCATCCAGAGTTGATTTCTGCAGAACCATGTTAGCGAAAATTCGTAAAGATCCGGATTTTCTAAATAAAGTTTTGTGGACTGACGAATCGACGTAAAAGAGATGGTTATTTAAACTTACATAACCTTCATGGTTGGCATACGGAAAACCCGCATTTGATGCGTGAGGATCGATCCCAGTACTAATTTAAAGTCAACATGTGGACAGGAATATTAAATGGTCAAATAATTGGACCATTTGAGTTGACTGAAAATTTAGATGGCGCCACCTACTTGCATTTTCTTCAAAATGATTTGCCGACATTGCTAGAAGATGTACCACTCAACATCTACAGAGAAATGTATCAACAAGATGGTTGCCCAGCACATTATGCCCGGCCTGTAAGAGAATATTTAAACGAATTATATCCCGGTAAATGGATCGGACGCCTTGGACCAATTTCATGGCCCCCTCGTTCCCCAGACCTGAATCCAATAGTTTTTTTTTACTGGGGATGCATAAAAGAAAAGGTCTAAATATCTATTAAAATCAAACTGAGTGCATGCATAGTTATGTTTTAACCATCGGCACTTTGATAATGCGGCATCAAAGGTTTTGTACTTACTTCTCAAAGAAATTTGCCGCTTTTCGGAAGTACATGGTTATGAAATCTAAAACAATCGTTGCCGCCACGCCGAAATCATAACATTTGACACTATTTGATTGCCGCCATAGGGCGTAGGTATACTCATGCAAAATAATTTCCTAGTAGAGTACCTACAGGTGTTCCAAAGAATAAATAAGTTTCAGAGTGCTTAGAATGAAAATGAATACATTATACTGATCACGCAAGTAGTATTACGATTAGGATAAAATGGTAAGGATAGGTAGTAGATGTCATATTAATTCATTCTAGTAAGTATATATTATAATATTGATTACTTATATGGTTTTAAACTAATTACTTAGGTACTATTATTGTACATTTAGTCATTATATTTCTTAAGTTTTTACAAGAAAAAATAGCAAAAAAGTGTTCAAATATCACCCGTTTAATAAATATTGTAGCCACTTTTAAATATACTTGAATAAAATAATATAAAAAGCGTAGGTACTTACCTACTAATAAAATAAAAAGCCTGCGATAAGAGTTTTGTATTACTTACCAGCCCGAATATCTCTGAGAGAGATGATGAGAGTAAGTATTTACTAGCTGTGCCCGCGACTTCGTCCACGAGGAATAGTAACTTTGGAGGTATAGTGACGTTCAGGACTTATTTATTTATTTTAAAACTTCTGTCATCAAACATACAAACGAACTCTTCAGCTTTATAATATTAGTATAGATGTACGCCAAAACATTCACTTATATGTAAAGAATAGTGATTGGCACTAATTCTATTTTATTCACGCGTCGCGTCTGTACAAGTAGGTAATATTTAGTGTGTGTTTGTACGCCGCACGCGGCATTGTTTGATTTGCGGCGGCATCCTTTTCATAGAGCCGGCACGTGGCGAGGCGGCGCGGTAGAAAGCAAGGAAACGTACTATAAATAAAGGAATTATTTTAATTCCAGTCATTTCCAATTGAGCTGTGCTTCGAGTCTAACTTAATAATTGTTTTTACTAATTCTCGTTGTTTTCTAAAAACGTATCACGTGTACAATTTAATATGAGTGACGAAGATTCAAATTATTCTAGTCCGAGTAACGAGAGTTTGAGTCACAGATCTAAAAGACCCAAAAGCAAATTTGAGGAGTTTTTCGAAATAATTCATGCATCCCAAACTGCCTTCTGTAAATTGTGCCAACATAAAAAGATTGAAATAAAAATGAAAAACAGAAACACTTCAGGCTTAAGGAAACATCTAATATCTTTCCACAAAAAGGAATCAGAAATATTTCTTCCTGTTAAACCAAAATTAAGTGGAGATATCACAAGCTTTTTAGTAACCGCTGGAAGAAGTGGACAGGTAAGAATATTTTTTTAACAGTTAAAAGAATTTTAACTCCGCGTAGCTATTCATGCGATACTTTCAAAAACGCCATTAACTTACGTAAGTATTTTTGAGTTAGTGGTGTTTTCACAGTTTTCATCTAGGGGTGCGACATATTAAGTATGTAATTATCGTCTTAAATATTTTTTATAAACACCCATATTTTCATTTAATCGGCCAGTAACAACTAAGTACTTTATTTTGGTAAATTACAGTACAGTGCAACCTTAATATAACAAATATCAATTTAACGATTTTCTCGATTTAACAACAACAAACCTCCTCCTCTTATACGCTCAAACCTAGTATGTTTTAAATAATAACAATAACACAAGATTTATTGTTTTGTTTCAGTCGGAAAACAGCAGTGACAACATCACGACAGCTACAGTTGATTGGGTGGTGAAAAAATATCTTCCCTTCTCATTTTTCGATGACGAAGCTACACAAGTATATTTTCGACGTATTTGCCCTAATATGGTGTTTCCTAAAAGGTCTACACTTAGAAGGAAAGTCAAAGAGCGATTTGAAGAGCTCCAATTGATTCTCAAGGAACGACTTCAACAATTATCATCTAAAATGTCTTTTACCATTGATGGGTGGACGTCAATTGCTGGTAGGAGTTACTACGGGGTTACTATTCATTATATAGACAACGAATGGAAGTATCAATCTGTAGTTCTTGATTTTATACCATCACGCGGTCGACATACTGGGGAAGATATTGCAACGATTTTCCATGAATGTTTATTGGAATATGGCATAATTGATAAAATACAAGGTATCACGGTCGACAACGCAACTGCAAATACCAAATTTATGTATGAACTGGGCAAACAGCTGCCGCCACACTTTGATTCAGACAATCAACATTTCCGGTGCTTTGCTCACATTTTAAACCTTGGTGTACAAGATTTATTAAAGACCTTAGCATTACACTGTGAGTCTGACACTAACGCGCAAGATCAGCAGTACGAAGACTATGCAGACGAAACTGAGGATGAGGAAGATGAAGAATCTGCACCAAATATTGCTGACTCGCGTACATCTGTAACAAAGTTACGCAGTATTTCCAGTAAAATAAAAAGAAGTGAGATAGTGAAGAAGAAGTTTCAGTCTGCTTGTGAAGCAGCTGGCGTGCCATCAAATCTAAATGCCATTCTTGACTGTCCAACGAGATGGAATTCCACACATGATATGATTGGATTTGGTTTAAAAGTGAGAGCGGGCATTGACATATTGTGCAGTTCTGTCACCGAATTAAATGATTTTCAAATCACAGCTAATGAATGGCAGGTACTCGAAAAATTACATAAATTTCTAATAAACTTTAAACTTTTAAGTACAAAACTTGGTGGAGACAAATATGTTACATTACCGCTAGTCATTGTATCATTCAATCTCTTGCTAGATAAAATTGAATCCATGGTAAAACAGTTAGATGAGAAACCTAATCGATCTGAAGTGGATGAAAGGCTCATTCTAGCTTTCCAAGCAGCTCGAGACAAAATGCTTAAACATTACAAGAAGAGCAACTGGATTTATTGTACTTCTTTAATTTTAGACCCAAGGCATAAGGCTCAGACTTTTGACCTGACAATGTGGGGGAAGCAACTTAAAACAGAAAGTCTGCGCAAGTTCAATGAACTTTATGAAGAATATAAAAGTCTACACTCACTGAACAAATCTCTGGAATTACCAGAAAAAGAAAATAAAGTATGTGATGAAGATGAAGACGTAATAGACTTTCATAAACTCTATGGGCCAGGCCACAACAGTGCGTTGCGGCGTCGCATCGCAAAAATCAACGACGCCGCACAACGCATCGTGGAAATTTCCGATGCGCTGCCGCAGCGTACAAATCTGCGATGCGACAACGCTTTGCCGTTTAGTCGGTGTCCATACTTTGAACGACCTGCACGTGTTTTTTAAGCGATATGGCGCAGTACGATGTCGACCACCTGATATCTTTAATTTACGAACGTCCCGTCCTTTGGGACAAAACTATATCACAATTCAAAGACAAATTTTTAAAAACAGAAGCATGGAGGGAAGTGTGTACAAGTTTATATTCAAATTTTGAGGAGTTAAATAGTGTTGAAAAAACAAAACTCGGTAAGTACTTATAAACATTTATATTTTTGTTAACTGCCAACTAAGACCTCCAATGTTACTATTAAAATAATTACAAAATTCGTTTCTGATTATGTTAGCTCCTGTTCTACTTTCATGTGTTGTTTCGTGTAAAATTTGCAAAGAATCGTCAATAATCATTTCTTCAAACGTTTGTGCGCCATCTCGATTCAATACAAAGTTGTGTAATACACAGCATGCTTTTATAATGTCTATTGTGAAATCGTAAGAAACATTAATGGGTCGATGAAATATGCGCCATTTATTTGCGAGTATGCCAAAAGCGCTCTCAACATATCGTCTGGCTCGGCTCAAACGATAATTAAAAACTCGTTTTTCTATCGATAAAAACTTCCCAGAATATGGGCGCATTATATTATTTGTCAGTGGTAATCCTTCATCCGCCACGAAGACAAAAGGAATTTCTTTTTGAAAGCCAGGTAACGGTTTTGGCGGAGGTATAGATAATTGACCTTTTTTTAATAAGTCGTATAGATTTGAGTTCTGAAAAACAGTGGAGTCACATTCCTTACCATATGCACCTATATCGACATATATAAATTTGTAATTCGTATCAACAAGTGCTAATAGAACAATGGAATTATAATTTTTATAATTGAAAAATAGGGATCCACTGTGATCCGGGCTCAATATACGAATGTGTTTTCCATCTAGCGCTCCTATACAATTAGGAAAGTTGGTCTTTTTTTCATACTCTTGAGCAATTTGTTCCATCAGCTCTGTTGTAATTTTTGGTAATTCCAACCTTTTAAGAATGTTCCATACAATACGACAAACAAATTTTATTATTCCTGTTATTGTAGATTTTCCACGATAATATGTGAAATGCATATCTTTAAAAGTATTTCCCGTCGCCAGGTACCTGAAAGAAAACAAAATAAATCATTATTCGTCATATTTTTTTAGGTAACGATGTCATAAAGAAATGGAGAGGAATCAAGGATAATTTTACAAAATACGAAAAAAAATTAAACGAGCAATGTAAATCCGGAGCTGGGGCCAAAAAAATTAAACAATATCATCTATACGACCAGCTCCTATTTCTGAAAAAGAATTCTCAAAATAAAACAACATCAAGTCTTGACGATGAAGAAATAAGACCAAGCACCTCAACCCAACAAAGCCAGCAACCTGTCATGCCACGTTACCAGCCTGCATCGCGTAAAAGAAAAATTGACGAAGACGAATTTGAGAAGAATATTATAGCTGCTTTAAAAACACCTGAAAGTAGACATTTATCTTTTTTTAAAGGAATTTTGCCATCATTGGAAAAATTGAATGATAATCAAACAATAATTTTCCAAAGTCGTGTCCTACAGATATTAAGTGATTTACACCAACCATCATACTATCCCAGCCACTATCAAACTTCACAAACATCCGTCCAAGCAAACTATCAAACATCTCAAACAACTGTTCAGACTGGCTATCAAACAGCTCAAATGTCTATGCAGAGTGGCTACCAATCAGCTCAAATGCCTATGCAGAGTGGCTATCAAACATCCATTCAACGCAGTGCCTTCCAAAGCGGATGCGAAACATCACCGGCACCTATGCAATCGTCTCCACAAACGCCAAGGAATGATGATGTAAATGAGCCAGAACAAATTCATTTCGATGAGGAACTAACAAATTTGACGAATGACACACAATCGGAATACGAGTTTTGAATAACACTAAATTATGAAAATGATTAAACAGTATGATTATAGTAAAAATAGTTTATTTTTTTCTTACCTTACAGTTAATCCCAGCATCTCCAGAGGTTCGATGGGTTTTCTAAATATGTATTTCTTTTGTAAATGAGGCTTTATCAAACTAAGAAGTTCTTCAAAACTTACTACACTCATCCTAAAGTAATCGAAAAATTTAACCTCGTCCGCTTTTAGCGCCTCATATTTCCTTTTGAAGTGGTTTCCATCTTTATTCATAATTGTCAGTAATGGGTGCACCCAGTACTTTCTTTTCTGTTTCTTTTTCTTAATACGCCTTAACGCAAGCAGAAGTAGAACACGCGCAGTGCGGTCCATGTCTCACTAGAAACTGAACTGACGGTTAGCGTCTTGTCGTATCCGATGAAATTTTTGCGTTGCGACATCGCATCGCATAGCTGTGCAATGTTGTTTTTGCGATGCGACGCCGCAACGCACTGTTGTGGCCTGGCCCTATGAATGTCCCTCGACGTCATCTGGATCTTGTCTTCAAGGCTTAGTGATAGACGAGTTGGAGGAGTACCTGAGAAAACCAAGAACTGCCAGCTCGGAAGACATTTTAGATTGGTGGAGGACGCATGAGACAGAGTATCCGATTTTATCGAAAATGGCCCGTGATTTTCTCTCAACACCTGCAACTTCAGTACCTGCTGAGAGGTTATTTTCTAAAGCATCATTAGTAATTAGAAAACATAGAAATAGGTTAAGTGATGAGTCAGCCAGATGGTTACTTTGTATTAATTCTTGGTCAAAAAAAATTATATAAAGTATCATAACCTAATGATAAAGCTGTTGATTTGTGTTGTATTTTATTTTTTATTCAAATAAATGATAAATCGTAAAACTCTTTTATTAAATTTCTTATAAGTTGAGGGTTCAATCTCTTTCTAGACAGATAAGTATTGTTCTTTAAAATACAGTCAAGTTATTGTAATTAATTTGTTTTTTTACATGTTTTAGCAAATGTAAGCTTATAAATCATAAATGTTTATTAAGAAACAGTTACTTCCATGGAAAACGACATATAGGTCAGTTGATTTTTCGAATTTCTTATCAAATCTTCAGTTATTTATTAATCTGCTTGATCTTTACTATGGCTATGTTAATTCAAGCTCACAATGTTCCAATTCTAATACGTTTTTCTAAGATTTAAAGTAAACTTTAATAAATAGTAATAGACTAATAGGTAATTGCAAGACTTGCAAGACTCTTGCTGCAAGACCAAGACCAAGACTGGGAGCGCAAGACCAAGACCAAGACCAGGTGTATTGGCGCAAGACCAAGACCAAGACTGGCTAAGTCTCGTCTTGTTCTTGCATTTGGGCAACAATATTTGCAAGACTGGTGAACAGGTCATTTCTGAGGCGATGCAGACCTTGTATTCGAGCTGGAGGGAAACAATTTGAGCATCTGCTTTAGTTTTAGGAGGATAATAAAATGTTACGATAATTTATCGTTTAATTTTGATTAAATTTTCCATGAGTTCCTTTCGCAAAAAATACGAAATAGCAGTTTAATTGGCAAGAAAAGTGGCTAGTGTTGTACTATTTTGAAATCTAGACTAAATGGGCCATCTTTTAAAAAAACCTGCCATAGGTAGTGTAGTGCATTTTTTTTCCAACGTAGAGTGTCAAAGTTGACTGACATAAATTTTATAAACCATAACTCGTCAAAATTTAATTTATTTTACTTAGTTAACAATGATTATTACTTTCATTTGTGGTTACGATTAATAGCACTGTTATTTGAGATAACATTATTAAAAAAATCACTGTAAAATTGTGAAAATTGCGATCACAGTACCGAAAAATGCGACCAAGGGTGTCAAATTTTTAACTTTTTCGAAAAATGTCTATCATCGCTTGACTAAGTGACAGTTTTTTTTCTTTTTTTTTCATAACTGGTATACCTTGGCCTCTCGCCCGGTACCAGTTTATCGTTGAGTTTTGGGACATCCTGTATATACAGTCGTGGTCAACTAATTAGGGACAATCTCTAGTTAAGCCAAATTGTGAATTATTTTTTTATTTTCCAACGAGTCTTAACAATATTCCATATCTTTTACATGTAAGTGTAATTAGTCATTTATGAGCGCGATTATACAAATAATAACAACTTCTAAACATTAAACCTCTTTACAGTATAGCTGATAGATTATCATAGTATTATTTGTTCAAAGAATGCTGGCTGGCCATTTAATTAGGGACACTGAGGTATTACGTTCTAATTTCAAAATTGGAATTTTAATACTTTTTTGTTGCTTTTCTTATTGTTTCGTGGTCGTTTTGGCGGCAATCCAGATTTTTTATTTTAAGTTTTGAGAATTATTTTGAAGAAAAATGGGCAAAATTAAATTTGCGATCCAATCCAACACTACGAAAAATTATCATGAAGTTTTTCGAGCGTGGTTGGTCATACCGAAGGATAGCACAACATTTAAATTGTTCAAAAACTATGGTATGCAATGCAGTGCAACATTTCAAGCGCTATAACACAGCTTTAAATGTGTCCAGAACAAAAAGATCGAGAAAAACGACTCCGCAAGAAGATAGAATGATAACCAGGTTAGCTAAGAAAGATCCGTTTCTAGGCTCTATTTTAATTAAACACGAAGTTTTTGGGGCAAACGAAAGAGCCGGTGTATCTGCGAGGACCGTTCGACAACGTTTGGTAGAAGCAGGGTTGTTCGGAAGAGTGGCTCGCAAAGTACCGTTGTTGAAGAAAGAACATAGAAATGCTCGTTTGGCGTTTGCACGTAAATATGGACATCGAACCTACGCCCAATCGCAACACGTTTTTTTCTCTGACGAGACCAAGGTTAATTTGATTTCTTCAGATGGAAGGCAATATGTAGGGCGTCCTGTAAAAGCGGAACTGAATCCAAGATTCACAAAAAAACAGGTGAAACATGGCGGTGGAAACATTAACATGTGGGGTTCATTTTCTGGACGTGGAGTGGGACCTGTGAGGAAAGTTCAGGGTAACTTAGACCAACATCAATACAAGACAATATTGGAAGAAACTATGCTTCCCTATGCTGAGGAGCATCTCCCTATTACATGGACGTTTCAGTAGGATAACGACCCGAAACATACCGCCCATTCAGTCAAGTCGTTTCTTACCAGTCAGTCTGTATCGGTGCTAGATTGGCCAGCAAATATTCCGGACCTCAACCTAATTGAGCACCTTTAGCACGAAATCAAGAAAAAAGTTGCCACTTATCGTAATACAAATTTGGATGAACTTCATGAAGCTTTTTGTGAGGCATGGGCAAACATTCCTATCGAAACATGTCAGAAACTGATAATGTCTATGCCACATCGGTGTCAAGCGGTAATTAATTACTAACAAAGGTTTTGCTACTGGGTACTGATTTTACACGGAATATAATGGAGCTGTTAAAGATATTATAACACTGCATATTATAAGTTTTGTTTAACTGTATTTTCATTATACTTTACTGTCCTTAATTAAATGTCCACTACAGAATTGTACCTTAATATTTAATAAATGTTTAATCTTTGATATTAAATACTTTTTCTATTTATTTAATCTTTTATTTACAGCCATTTATAGCATATATGCAAATAATAGGTGCTGAGAAATCAATAGGGTTTTATATTTATATGTACATAACAGGTTATAGCCCTTCACTATCTTGAACGTCCCTAATTAGTTGACCACGACTGTATATATTAAAAATAATACAAATTAAAGCAATTTATGTGCTGATTATTTTAAAATGTTTATTTTATCAACTATTTTCTTGTAGATGTTTAATTTTTATGACAAGCGTTGCACACATGGGCACCAATGACATTATAATGTCTTTTGGCCAGATTGAATCTATGTTTAGGTGTCCGAAAGATGTATGTTTTTTTTTCGTTTATTGGCCGTAAGATTAAGATCCCAACCTGATTCATGCTTACGTGGGATTGTCTGGAGGAGAAAGAGCTTCCTAACTGAGAGAAGTTTGGTGTAAAAAAAGAGGTTGGAAGTAGGATATCTAATTGGTTTGTGTTGTATTGGGTAGTTTGACAGCTATAACATTTTTCTTTGTTACTCTTTTAAATTTAATAAAATAAAATAGAAAACGCAATTAAACAATTAATTTAATGACCAAATTTAAATGTTAATATAAAGTACCTACCAGTGTAGTGTTATCTCCTTTTAAAATTACTTGAGAACTAAAAACACAAATCTACTCAGACACAAATGGAATCACTCAAGCAGTCAATGTCTGAATTGATGAACACCTTTCACACAAGGATGGCAAACTTCGAGGCAGAGCTGCAGAAGGGCCCTTCTGCATCTACAACCAGCACGGACAGCTTAGCAACAGACTTTGCTACATTTAAAAAATTTGTTCTTGAGGCGTTAACATGTCTGCAGAAACAAATGGAGGCTTTTGCGCAAGATCTTGATGGAATGGAGATGAGGAGTCGTTGCAAGATGATTTTACTGCATGGTATCACAGAGCGGGCCAATGAGGACACAGTGCAGGTTGTGGCTGATGTGGTGCGTAGTCATTGCAAATTAGCCGACTTCACTGCTGCTGATATTAAGCGCTGTCATCGGTTGGGGAGGCAAGCAGGAGCCAACAAGCCTAGACCCATTCTGTGCAAGCTTCAAGATATAGGGGTTCGGAACGATATTTGGTTTGCCAAAACCAAATTCAAGGGATCTAACATCACTGTATCGGAGTTTCTGACCAGATACCGGCACCAACTGTTCATGGCTGCGCGCGAGAAATGCGGTGTGACAAACTGCTGGACGAAACAGGGCCAAATATATGTTCTTGATTGCGATGGAAATCGACAGCGGGTTAATTCACCGTGTGACCTTAACAAGGTCAGGCAGGTCAGTCAGCTGAACGTAGCATCAACAGCAGTCCCATCAGGAGTTCAGTCGTCGCCAGCACCGAAAAAAACGAAGCGTGCTGCTGCGTCGAAGAAATAGGTCTAGCATCATCGTTTTTGGGTAATGTCTTTGTCCGGGCAACACTTTGCAATTTATTAACAAATACCGACTAAATTCACTCATAATCTGCTTCTTATATATTTTTAATTCTCCTACCCTTCCCTTGTTTTGTTTGAAATGTTTTATTTTCTTTTCTCGACCTGTTTCTACACTTATAAACGTCAATCAAAAGTCATCTGTCAAATCATGCTGTCAAGAGTTGTTCGGATACAACAACAAATAAATTAGTTTGAAAAGGTTTTTGGATACATGTACGCACAGTTTATATTTATTATCATTTCTTTTATAAGCGAATGTGTTGGCTCGGGCAGGGACATTATCATAATTATTTGTTAAGTTTTTAGTGAGTACTTACTTAGATAAAAACACGCACACAACTGGCTGGTGGATAGTGTTTATTTTGTACCTATTTTAGTTGCCAGACTATTTTATAGTCTGTAGTTAATTTATATTTTATATTTAATAATATTTATATATCTATATTTATACTTATATTTTAATGGCTGATCTTTACTCTGACAGTGATATAGAAAGCTTTGTGTCAGCAAGTAGCAATGATAGCTTTGCCAGTATACCTTCTCTAGCTGACACGCTCGAGTCTCAATTTTCTGATGTTCCGAAGAATCTTAATGTAGTCCATATAAATGCCCAAAGTATTCCGGCACATTACTTTGACATGCTGGCTAATCTTGACTGTAAGAACATCCATGCTATCCTTGTCTCAGAGTCATGGTTAAAACCATGTCTCCCTTCTACTTCCTACTCCCTTCCTGGGTTTCAACTAATTCGAAATGATCGCTTGAGCAGTCGTGGTGGCGGTGTTGCCATATATCTCCGTGCACATATTCCATTCTCAATAATTGATATGTCAACACAGCCACCACCACAAAATGCTGGCGAACATTTATTTTTAGAAGTAGACCTAAGGCACACCAAAATCCTTCTCGGTGTCTACTACAGTCCATCGTGTTCCCTAAATTTCTTTTCTTCTTTTGAAACTATCCTAGAGAATCTTACACCTTCTTACAGTCACACTATCATTATGGGGGATTTCAATACTTGTTTACTAAAACAAGATTCCCGCTCCTCTTCTCTTCGATCTTTATTACAATCAGTGAACCTACATATTCTCCCTTTAAATGCAACGCATCATATTCCTAACTGTAATCCTTCTCTCTTGGACCTTATTTTTGTTTCCTCTTCTCAACATGTCAGCAAACATGGTCAATACCCAGCTGACATGTTTTCTTATCATGATTTAGTTTTCCTGTCCTACAAAATTCGCCCACCTAAGGCAAAGCCTAAAACTCTCATGCTGCGTAATTTTGGTGGTATGGATTCTGATGCCCTCCGTGGAGATGCAGACAACATTGACTGGGCTTCTCTCATCACTGCCAAGTCAATCGACGACAAAATCAGTATTTTCACCGAAAATCTGACAAAGTTGTACGACGTGCATGCTCCCGTGCGTGCAGTAAAATTAAAACATCTCCCAGCACCTTGGTTGACAGATTCAATAAGACTCATTATGCATAAGAAGACTGTGGCTAAAACCAAGCACAAATGTCGGCCCGGGGCGCGAAACTGGGAAAGCTATGTTGTTGCGCGGAATCATTGTAACAGAGTGTGTAGGGATGCGCTACGCCACTATATTCACGATTCTATTGAAAAAGGAGATCCGACAAAAATTTGGAAATTTCTCAGAACTATGGGAGTAGGAAAACGGAGCAAAATTGATATTCCTAAAGATTTAGACATTGATTTATTAAATCAACACTTCTCATCTTCGTCCCACTGTAATGGGACCTTGAAAGCGTCTACAATAAGTTATCTTTCTACTCTTCCTACTCCCGACTATTCTGAATTTGTTTTTAGTCAATTCTCCGATTGTGATGTTAAGAAGAGCATAGTATCTATCACGTCAAATGCGGTTGGTAGTGACTGTGTCAGCCGAAAAATGATACTCCCTGTCCTCGATGAAATCCTTCCAGTCCTATCTTATATACTTAATTATTCCTTAACCTCTGGTGAATTTCCCTCTTTATGGAAAGATGCCCTTATCACTCCGTTACCTAAAAAACCTAATCCCAGTTCTTTTTCTGAGTATCGCCCAATATCTATACTTCCCTTCCTTTCCAAAGTTCTAGAACGTCTTGTCCATAACCAGCTAAGTACTTTCCTCTGTAAAAACAGTCTCCTTAATCCCTTCCAATCTGGTTTCCGTCCCGGTCACAGCACTACTACAGCTTTAACCAATATCACGGAAGACATAAGGTCAGGTATGGAATGTGGAAAACTAACGATTTTATGCTTACTAGACTTTAGTAATGCATTTAATACGGTTGATTTTGACATCCTACTTGCAATACTTGGCTCGCTTAACATATCTCCAACGGCGATTGACTGGTTTCGAAGTTACCTGTCTGGTCGCCGCCAACGTATATCCATAGAAGACACTTCTTCTTCATGGTGCAGTACTTTTGTTGGTGTACCGCAGGGTGGCGTCTTATCTCCTCTACTCTTCGCAATATTTATTAATTCTATTTCCTATAAACTTCTTTCTTCCTACCACCTGTATGCAGATGATTTGCAAATTTATAGACAAGCTTCCCTTTCAGAGCTGCCAAATGCATTTGCCGCTATTAATAAAGATTTAGTATCTATTCACAATTGGAGTAAGGCGTATGGACTTAAGGTAAATCCTACGAAGACCCAGGTCATAGTTGTTGGCAGTCCCAGAATTTCTGCAAGGATAGACTGGTCTCAGATTCCCCAGGTTACTTTTGATGGGACTATCATACCAATCAGCGAGACGGTTAAAAACTTGGGAGTTCTTATAGATAAAAATTTTTCTTGGGATCCCCAGCTACAGGAAGTCAGTCGTAAACTGTTCGCATCATCTGGGTCGCTGAGGAGACTGCGTAATTTTTTACCAACCGCCACCAAAACTGCGTTAGCACAGTCCCTTCTTCTTCCTATCCTGGATTATGCCGATGTCAGCTATCTAGATCTCACTGAAATACAGCTAAATAAACTTGAGCGTCTCCAGAACTTCTGCATAAGATTTATATTTGGCTTGCGCAAGTATGATCATGTATCGGATTTTCGTAAAAAACTCAAGTGGCTCCCAATACGCCTTCGCCGGAACTTACACGTATTGTCCCTACTCTACAGTATTCTGTTCAGTCCCATATCTCCCCCTTATCTTAAAGAACGTTTTCAGTTCCTTCATGACACACATACTAGATATCTAAGATCATCAGAGAACTTGAGGCTTGAGATGCCAATGCACTCCACAAATTACCTAGATAAATCTTTTACAGTGCAGGCGTCACGGCTGTGGAATGCCTTGCCTGTGTCAGCTAAGCGTGCACAAACGTTACCTATTTTCAAAAAGATGGTCAAAGAATATTATCTGTCACTGTAGTCGACCTATTCTTCATTATTTATTGAATCTGTCAGTATAAATGTATGTATTATAGTATGTATTTAATAGCACCTATGTATGTATTTATATATTTATTTATTCTTGTTATTCTTATTTATTGTGTTTTAGACTCATGATTTAAGTATCCTGTTTCTTTTAAAGTACGCCAGACTACCTAATTATCACCATTCCTTTTCACACGAGTCCATCCAAAGGTTGTCTGTAAAAGATCGCTGTTAGCGATAAGACCGCCCATTGTACAACTTTATGATTTATAAAACTGTACTTTACATATATTTTTTTTTTGGTGTGCAATAAAGTATATTCTATTCTATTCTATTCTATATGTGTGCGTGCGCACCGCCTCCCCGCGACCCCTCGTGCACCCGTATGCAATAAAAAATGCACGGCAGTGCGTTGACAACCAGTGAGCTTTTAACTTGTGTTCCCCGTTCCGCCCGCATACTTAACATTGGCGACGAGGATGGAACGCGAATCTACAGCGCGGTATCAAAATGTCTCTTCGCCGTATCCTTCACCATAATGAGGAAACTACTCCAGCAGCACCTGGTGGTAGCCAAGACGAAGAGAAGCTGCTAGTTCGCAAAACATGTTCCACTTGCGATCCGAAGAAAAAACGCCGAACGCAGTATTTGTGTTTTGATTGCAAGAGACCAATTTGTCTAGAATGCTCATCCAAACTTTGCGTGAATTGTCGAGGATGACTGTAAGTTCAAGGACTGCAATTTTGTTATAATTCACTTTGACTTGATTTTATAGAAATTTTATAGAAAAAGTGGTTAATTTTTGTAAGTTTATTCTTTGTAATAAAAAGTCTAATATGTAAATAAACTGTTTGTTATTTTAATAGCCCTATACACTTATAAAATTTTACAAAAAACTACAATATCGTCATGACGTCTCAGAGACGGGAGGTAGGTGGTAACGTGACGAAAATAGGAGGTAGGTAGTTAAGGGTTAATATTAGTATATAATATGTATTACTATATCATAAAATGTATATTTAAAATAACTACATTTTTTCAGGTATGTTTCTCGGATTAGTCAACATTTGAGATTCTTGCCGACAAGAGTAGCTTCGTCAGGCGACGCCCAGGTGAAAAATACCAGTCAGACTGCATCGTGGAGAGGAGAAAACACCCCGTTAAAATAATGGTGTGGTCTGGCATAAGCGCTAAAGGGGTTGGACGCCTGTACATTGTTCAGGGAACCATGAAACAAGACCAATACAGACAAGTTTTACAAACTCGGCTGTAACCACAACTTGAAGAATGGTTTCCAGATGGTCAGGATTTCATGTTTATGCACGATTCTGCACTATGCCATAAAGCTAGAAGCGTTACTGCGTTTTTGGCAGACCATAACATTCCAGTTTTACCTTGGACAGGTAATTCTCCTGACATGAACCCTATAGAAAATTTATGGGATATGGTAAAACTAATAGAAAAGCTGATTCAAGTATGGCATCACAACCCCAAAATAAAAGAAAGTGCCAAACAGTGCATAGAAAGCATGCCCAGATGCATCGAAGCACTAATTGAGGCAAAAGGAAATGTCACAAAGTACTAAGTGACATTTCCTTTTGCTTATTTATTAAAAAAAACACATTGTATATAATTTTATTATTATTGTTTTTAAATTACTTCAAATATACATGTTTTATAATATGATAGCTTTAAATTAATACATAACACTGTTTTTTTAATGAATTCCAGACTTATACTCCATAGATACGATTTTTTAGCGACTGTCCCTAATAATTTGGCAACCCACTGAATGAAACCTAGATAGGAAGAAAGCTTGTTTGACATACATTCCAAATCAGTAATAAAAAAGTGGCCACCTTAGACTTGCTGCCCTCTCGATTACCACGGCAGAATAAACGACACAACATAACACAAGCAATATTACGTGTGTTCTGGCAGGCGGTAGCAGGCGACAGTGCCCGCCGCCTCACCGGTCTGTGACATCTCCCGGTGTACCGGGAAGGTACCAAGACCAGAAGTAGTCAAGGAGTACAACGCGAGCATGGGCGGTGTTGATTTAACTGATAGACTGCTAGCTGTATGTCCTGCACGAGGGCGCACTAAGAAATGGACAGTCCGATTTGTTTCACATTGCTTCGATCTGTCAATCACAAATGCGTGGATCAAGTATAAAGAAGAACAAAAAGAAGATGGTATACGTTTACATAAAATTATGCAGCTTAGAGAATTTAAAAGAGTAATTGCAGAAAAATTAATCGAAGAAAATATGTACAACGAAAATGTAGATCCAAATTCTATTGACCAACTTGAAGCATCTTATGGTCAGCAAGCACATCGAAGCAGAGGCAGACCAGCTATAGTAACAGTAACCCTGCCTTCCGATGCAAAACTTCATCATGGAGCATACCATTTACCGGAATACTGTAAACCAAGTCGCTGCAGGAACAAAGAATGTAGTAAAAAAACAACAGTTCTGTGCATGAGCTGCAACATTCCGCTATGTTTTACCCAAAAAAGAAATTGTTTCAAGCTTTTCCACACATCTTGATCACGTCAACGATAGTTGTAGTTTACCCTATGGCGTAGGTTAAGAAGTAAGCTCACACTATGTTCCTATTATAAAGTCATTAGTTAGTATTAGTAACCTTCCTGATAACAAGGTAGTTTATTTTTTGATAAGTTTTGTTTAACATTTAAATTGTACTCGTTTACCAAAGTTGTAACTATAGTCAGAATTTTAATTCGATTCCAGATTTGACATTAGCTACTGTCATTTTGTGAAATAATGATACCACATAATAATAGTGTAGTGATGAACGCAAAAATCGATAAACAATCAGTGTGTGTGCCATCAGTGTGCCAATTAAAGACTAAATTATTGATTTTTATTTAAATAAATACATAATTATTCATAATAATTATTTATTTATTAGTAATCGCTGCTCTATTTTATAAAAAGTTAATATTTTTGTTTTTATATTAAAAACAAAACTTATAATAAAAGAGCCTAGATAGTTTTCAGTATTGGCAACCCGTGCGCGCTCGTGCAGCTATCGCCATTTTGTTTATCGTGTCATTCGGCTTTATTCTCCCAGTCTGACTGCACGAATATCTTATTTCATTGCGAATCGATATTTTGTTATTTTGTTGGGTTTTTGTTAAAGTGTTGTTACGTTGTGTTTGTTGTTACGTTTATAGTTTTTTGTGAACTTTGAGTGAATCTATTTGTTTTGGTTTTCCATCAAAATGGATCCTCAGCCAAGTACATCACAAAAAGACGTGGATGTTTTCTTGTCCCCAAGAAAAAAAAACGTCCACGAAAAGCTTTCACTGTTACTGAAAAAGTAAAGATCCGCAACGCCTACAAATACGTGAAAAATTAAATTTCTGCGCAATTGGAGGCCTTTGAAGTTGTGGAAGAAAATGAATATATGAGCAAAGTTGCTGACATATTGGGAACAACCTCACGCTCTGTTTGTAACGTTTTGAAAGAAGTAAACAAAGGTGCGCCGCCAACTCCTCCTAAAAAAGCTGGACCAAAGCGAAGTTTCAAAGATAAAATTGATGAATTTACATTCTCTGCAATACGAAGAATTGTTCATCAGTTCTTTTACCGAAATGAACCTCCAACCATTGCAAAGGTTAGTCAATCAGTCAGACAGTATTATTTTATACCTACATCTTTTATATATAAGAAATGATTCCAAGCTTTTATAAAATTTACTATTTTAGATTTTACAAGTGATGAACGGTGATTTTCACGCCTTTTTCACATAATTCTACTGAACCGATTTCCATAAAATTTTAGACGCGTATTAAGATCACGTGCGTCTCAATACAAATATGTATGTAATATGTATGTAAAAGATTTAAAATTCGGGTTATGAACGAGGGTCTGATAAGAAAGCGGAAGTAAAACTCCTCAATGATGGCTAGTAGAAGCTCTGATCTGCACCACTGCTCCAGTCTACTCTTGTCTACGGTGTTCCTTTAACTTCTAATATTTTTGCAGGTCATGCCCTTGCGAAAAAAGAGTACATGTTTTAAGCAATATATGTATAGAGGAAGGACCAGCATCAAAACCGATAAAACTGCAAGAAAGTGTCACAAAGGAGATAAGCACCACGGAAAGTGTTTGTACGCAAACAGCATCTATTGCAACTCCTACCACACCACGTAAAAAAAAAATACGTCGAGATGTCAAAGTCTTACAACAACGCCTGAAAAGACGTGATACAACTATAGGTAGCCTAAAATGTTTGTTAAAAATTATAAAAAAAAAATATGAGAACTATTTTGAAGTCGAACAGATGGTCCAACATAATTTCGAAAACATTCACACGAGACTAAATACGACAAAATCCTACACGTCCAACAAATATTCAGATGAAATGAAATCGTTTGCTTTATCATTGTATTATTATTCTGGTAAAGCCTATTTATTTTTGAGGAATCGGAAGGAATTATTCCTTTACCCCACCCTGCAACTCTGCGAAGGATATTGGCGACGCATAAATGCAACGTGGGTTTTATGGGAGAAGTGATGGAATTCCTGAAGGTTAAGGCTGAAAAGGATGAAATGAACGTCGCTTTAATTTTTGATGCAATGGCTATCAAAGCTGGCAAACAACATGATAAAGGGTCAGACAAGTATTGGGGTTGTGTTGATTTAGGCGGAATATTAACAAGCGATTCTGAAACATTTGCTACAGAAGCCTTAGTATTTCAAATAGTCTCTCTAAAGGAAAAAATTGTCTGCCCTATCGCTTATTTTTTCATAGATAAGATTTCTGTGTACGTACAATCTCAGCTCGTCCTGACAGCGATTCGTATGCTGGCCGATATTAGTAAAGTGGTGAGGTATTTGACAGCGGATGGCGCAAAGGCAAACATAAAAACATTTGAAATTCTGGGGTGCAACTTTACCCTTGCAAATATGAAAACTCATTTTGATTACCCAATTAAATCTACAAAAGTATACTGCATACTCGACCCTGCCCCATATGATTAAATTAGCCCGAAATTTATTCGCCGAAACTAGTTTGTCATCGGGAAAAGGAGATATTAAGTTCGCATATGTACAGAAATTGCAAGATTTGCAAGAGGAAGAGGGGCTTAAATTAAAAAATAAGTTGACTAGGGTACATGTCGATTTTTTTGGCAAGAAAATGAACGTCAAACTAGCTGTCCAAGTACTCAGTTCTTCTGTGGCTGATGCAATTGACTATCTGAGGTCAATCGGTCATCCTAGCTTTGCTGGAAGTGAAGCCACAGTGGAATACCTACGGTACTTGGACAGACTGTTTGACATTCTTAACGCCAAAAATCCAGTAGGAACTGGTTTCAAATCCCCTTTGCGGCTTAACAATAAACATGGTTGGACTCAGGTCTTCGAAGAAACAAGACATTACTTGACTGTACTTAAAGTCGACGGGAAAAATATAATGACCCATAGAAGGAAGACTCCGGTTTTTGGTCTGATAATAGACACATACAGTTTTGCTGAATTAGCAACTGATTTATTTGATGTTAATATGACCTACCTATTACCATACAAAGCCTCGCAAGACCACATTGAAATGTTTTTTTCATGTGTGAGAGCAAGAGGAGGGGCAAACGACAACCCTACTGCTCTTCAGTTTATGTTTATTATGCGAAAGTTGCTATTTCGTAACAGCGTCAGACCAAGCATTAATGCAAACTGTACAAATCCCGATTTTGAAAATTCTGCAATACTTGAGTTCCGAAGTGCCAAAAGATCGATCGTGGAAGACGATAACACTACAGAAGAAAATGAGACAGATAATAGTGATGTTCTTATGCACTTAGTGGACAGAACCGATTTATCAGACTATAAAAACAATATATTGTACTACATATCTGGCTACATTGTAATGAAAATAGTAGACAAACTAACATGTCAACATTGCCGAGCCTTGCTCATAACGCATCGTACACATAAAGATCATGACTACTTGATTGATGTTTGTGAATTTTCTTCTTTCACAGCCTTTGTAGACAGAGGAAGGCTAAAATATGCTTCAACATTTGTGTTCGATGTAGTAAAGTATATAGAAAAACTTTTTTTGGTAATGTCTCCTGATTTACAGAGTTTGAATATGAAAAAAATGCTTAATATGACAGTACATCAATTCTACCCTAAAATTAAGCACATTTTGCCTGCCCATCCAAGCTCAGACGAATCTCACGAATTGGAACTGATTAAATGTATTGGTCAAAAACACTTAAATTTAAGACTTAAAAGCTACGGGATGTCTTTAACCTTTTGAACGCCACGGACGTTTATAGACGTCTAACGAAATCGTGCCAAACACGCCACCGACGTCTATAGACGTCAAGAAAACGACATTTTTTAAATACAAAATAAATATACTAAATTAAGTTTTCTGTGTTTCTTTTTCCTATTATTTCAAACTACTTTAGTGAAATATTGTAAATTGACACAAAGATATATTCATTATTTGAATTCACAAGAAAAAACAATCGTCAAATATTGCTAATCGAAATCCGTAAAATTGTGTATTTCCCCACGCCACAGACGTCAAGACACGTCAGCTAGTGATGGGTAGGTAAGGTAACTTATATTCCAAATTTATGAAATATTTTATTGAAAGTAGCTTACTATTACTTTGACAATTACTTTTTACTGACAAATATTCGTATCTGAATATTCCTAATGTATAATATTTAAAAAAATGTGGAAAAGAACTTATAATTGATATCCTTAAATCGATAGTTTACTGTCCACTCTCGCGCATCCCTATGTAAGAGCTCATAGACAGTTACCTGTACGCCACAGACGGGAATGGACGTCAAGCGGTGACGTCATTAGCGCTACGGGAGTCTGCTAGTGCTTTACTACATTTATTATTATGATCGGTGGTAATATTAAAATTTGAAGCATTATTATTGTGCGAGGCTATATTAAAAATGGCTGACAGTCAAATGACTACTGAAGAACTCCTTCGTGTGTTAGGAAATGTAGAAGAGGATGACGAATTTTCCGAAGCAATATCTCTATACGAGGACGATTTAGAGGTAAGTTTTATTTATGATCAAACTTTTCATATATAGATAGGTACGTAGTTTTTGTTTAATATTAAATGATGCGTTAGGAAAACAAAAGCGAATATAAAATATTAAAAAGGTAAATGGTTCCGTCTATTACTTTTAACGATACAAATTATTATACCTACTTACATTTATTTTGTATATTTTCTCTTTTAATTCCATTTCGAATTTAGCTAAAAAAAGTAGGTATACTTATACAAAGTAAGTATTATAGGTAGGTACACTAATAAATATGAAACCGGCACCTAAGGCACAGTAAAAAGGGGAATATGCATGTATTTTTTTTTTCATTTAGAACAATGAATACTGTCAACTCAAAAAAATTACAAAAACTAAGTTTAACTATTGCTTGTTTCAAACACATCTGATATGGTAGGTATGTACATTTTAGTAGGTATATGTTTATTGTAACACAGAAACCGCTACCTAAGCCGTGGGGAGGCAGCTGACACGTTTTATTATTTTTATTTTAATCATGTTATAATAGTTATTTATTGAGTTGGACTAGAGAGCTTGTAATGAGCGATAACTATAACAAGTATAAGTACCTATTTGTAAATAAATTTAGCCAAAATATTATATTATGTGCCTCTGTCGTCGTAAATAGTAATAAGCACTTCGCTTTTGTTTACAGTCTATCACAGATCGTCAAGAACAAGTCAATGACTCACCTGTTTTGCCCTCAACATCTCACACTACTCAAGAAACACCTGACAACAATTGGGCCTCGACATCTGCATCAGCATCAACATCCCGCCGTGACCCCCGTCGAAGACAAACGGAGCCGTCCTACCAGTGGACTTCAGTACCACACGTGCCTGCATTAACTAGCTTTGATGAGTTTACGTCAGGTCTCCATTTAGAAGTAACAGAAAATATTACTGAATTCGATATATTTCAAAAATTTTTAGATTTAGACTTTATGTCGTTCATTGTAGATATGACAAATTTATTTCACTCACGCTTTGTACTAAACGTAGACCTTCGTATGCATTCTCGCCTACAACGGTGGCACGATGTATCCATTCCAGAATTGTACATATTTTTTGCTTTATTAATGTTAATGACTCGAAATCGACATTTGACTTTAGAAGAGCACTGGAGTACGGATGTGTTGTTATCATCGCCGATTTTTTCCAAACTAATGCCTAGAAATCGCTTTTGCACAATTCTAAGCATGCTACATTTTTCTCGGCATAGTGAAGAGACTAACGTATTATCAAAAGTCGACACTTGCATTAATCACGCTAGGGAAAAGTATAAAAAGCTTATGACACCCTATAAAAATCTGTGCATAGACGAGAGCATCGTTCCCTTCAAGGGGCGATTATCAATAAGGCAATATTTGCCAAAGAAAAGGAATCGTTTTGGAATAAAGTTATTTGTAATGTGTGATGTACAAACCGGCATTATCATAGATTTTATTGTTTACTGTGGCGCAGCTACTGAAATAATAGATCCTTGTCATTTCAACTTTAATTAGGGATTTTTTCGGTTCAAACCGTCATTTATATGTTGACAACTGGTACACTAGCCCGGTATTGTTGGATTACCTGCACAGGAATAATATATACGCGTGTGGTACTACATATAAAAAAAAACAGAGTCGGTATGCCACGCTTTAATAATACTATTAAGCGTGGTGAAATCCAAGCTAAATATTGTCCTCCAATGACAGCTCTAAAATGGCGAGACAAAAAAGATATATTTATTTTGTCAACAATTCATAGTGATATCATGGCGCCATCGTTGAAAGAGGATAGAGCGACGGGGCTACCAGTTATGAAGCCACAAGCAGTTTTGGACTATTCCAAAAATATGGGAAGCGTTGATACGGCTGACATGTTACTGTCTTCAATACAGTGCATAAGAAAAACCATAAAATGGTATAAAAAGTTGTTTCTCCACATAATTGATATGCACGTATTAAATTCTTTTTTCTGTTATAAGGAAATAAATAACATGCCAAAGGGAAATGCCCACCGGCCATAGAGACTTCGGCCCTGGGTGCACACATATAAAAGCATATGGCAATGATTCTATACAATTTAATGAATGAAATGGTAAAGGATTTGGTTTAGAAAAGAGTCCGGATTTTTAAGATATAAAATGTTTATTATTTAAAAAATACAGTTTTTTAACAATCATCTTACTGTAATATATACATACAATATTAAGTCTTAATAAAATCTGTTATGTATTTTATGATCTTATACATAATTTGTATCATATACAATCAGTACATCATCCAGAAATTGAGCAGGAGGGAAAATATTAGTCTGATTCCGTGCCCAACCCAGTTAATATTAAGTCTCAGGATGTTAAAACAGGAAATTCTCTAACATTTTCAGTGTCTACATTTATATTTTTAGTCTGCCCTAGATCTATTTAGATTGCATTCCCTAACATACTCAGACAAATCATTATTTGTTTCTATATTTTGATGAACAATTTCTAGTATTTGAGCCACATCATCCCTGTCTCTTATTTTTGTGTGGAATTTATTAATTAGTGCAGCAGCCAAGTGAAGTCTATCATCAATTGTGTAGAATCCCTGTTAAATATTGTGAATGTTAATGGTTCCCGTTCTGCAGTTCAATGTCATGCTTCTCTATCAGTCCTTACCCAGTAATTATGGCACACATAATGGTAGCTGAAACAATAATAAAAACAAAAATGTAGACCTATAGATCAAAATAAAATAAAAAAGGTGTTTGCAAATGTGAAAACCTAAAATTACTTTTTGGGTTGATATGCAAACAGAGTGAAAATAAGTTTCAATAACACCACCAGCACACAACACTGCACCACACTTACATAAATCAAAAACTGTTGAACACTAACCTCACATGGTGTAATCTGATGGGCAATCATATTCCTTATGAGTTCCTCACATGGAGAATTATTCCTGAGTGTGTGTGATCTTATTCTCAAAAGTGACTTGCCACAGCTGATGCACACATGTCCATGACCAACAATCGGTGTATTTTGATGTTCACGAGTTGAATGTCGTATTTGATTCCAGGCTGCAGTCTAATACAAGTGGCACACTTCACTGTCACTCGAAACATGTACCTAATAAAGAAGCCATAATAATTAGTTATTGATATTTGTAAAGTAAACTCAGAAAAAACTTTTCACAGAGGAAGACATGACAGGGATGATAACATGGATCAATTATTTACCTGCTGTTGTCGAACCCATCGTTGTAGATTATGAACTTCTGCAATTTCCAACAAATGTCTTCGTATTCTCGTTACATTTAACACAATGGACACAGCGTAAATATCTTGAATCAGTTACCGAGGGCGGGAAGAACTCTGGCCGGTGTGAAAGCTGGGGGCATCATTATCAGTGGATATCGAGTCCCAAGTTCGAGCAGTAGTTATCGTGAGAACGCGGGAACAGGATCCATGATTTGGTATAAGAAGAATTGTTGGAGTCCATTAAAAAGTTTATTCGTTGGTGAAATAACAAATCCACAAGAAAACAAATAAAATAATACAAAATGCAAACGAAGTTGACTTGTGATTATTTACTTTCTGTTGTCAGATTCGATATTTCGATGTTGCCACTTAAGAGACATAAGAATCAATAAATCGATTTCGATTTTTGATCGAATTTTGTATTATTGAACTAATCTTTTTAATTGAATTAATCTCATACATTATTATTTTCTTTCTTTTAGTTTTTTAATTATATTTTTAATGTTCATTAAAATACTATTTAAAAACTAAAAGAACGTTAGACATTTAAATTGTGTAGTAGCGATTATTCGAATTTATGGTAAATCAAACAGCGATTCGCTTGTTTATTATTGGCATTTTAATAATTACATGCGTAATAACTGCCTCATTAGCCTAGTGGTCTTCAATGCGACTGCTACGCTACAGGTCCTGGGTTCATTTCTTAGGTCGAGCAGTGTTAATAGGTTTTTTTATGAAATTCCTAGTAGGTAGCAGCAGGCCATTAACCTGGAATAAAAAGTGTGGGCCTCTACCTTACCCTCCGGGGAATACAGGTGTGATGGTATGATATGTTATGTTATTAGTTATTTAAATGTAAAACGAAGACGAATTCGACCAGGCAGGTAGAGCTCGCGGACTCGCTTTAATAAAAAATCGATTAAAAATAGAATCGATTTTATTTTGTCCGAAATTAATAATTGGCAACATTTTTTTTATCCACAAACCAACGACGTTTTTACTAATTTCATTTTATCTTTTCGGCTCTTTTATTTTTGTAAAAAATGTTCCTACCTTTTTTAGATAATTGAATACCGCGATAAATAATCATAAAACAATATATATTTTTTTAACAAAAGCAAACTGTTGGGCCTTACAGGGCCAAAAATGGGCATTTCCCTTTACATTTTGCAAAATTTCATCTGTCTCTTATTCGCCAAATTATAGAAAATTTTTATAGTCACAATACACTACCTCAGTCCATAAGCAGTAGTCATAACCCACTTCGTATACTGTCGAAAAATAACAATGATCACATGCCGACCCTTATGGGCAAATACCGACGTTGTAGACAATGCGCAGTTATAAAAAAAAGAAAAGAAACAAAGTACGCTTGTAAAATATGCAAGGTCTATTTGTGTGCTGCGCCATGTTTTGAAAAATATCACTCGAGTGATAATTGACCAATGTACTTTTTGTAGTAAAAAGTACATTTGTAAAATATCACTGTTAATTTAAATAATGGTGTTGATTTTTTTTCATATGATTTTTTTATTTATAAATGACAATTTTTTCAATACTTTTTTATATTTTTATTTTAAGTTTGTAGGTATATTACAAAATTGTATGTTTATATCAATGTTACATTTTATATTTACCAATGTTTTGTTGATTTGCTGTGATATTTAAAGACCAATTACGTAAGTAAATATTATATTATAAAAACCTTTGTTTTAATTATTATAATTTTGAAGAGTTTTTGATTTTGCTGTGATATTTTAAGACTAATTAACAATTACGTAGGTGCATATTATAATTATTATTAAAACCGTTTTAAGTATTATAATTTTGAAGAGTTGTTGACTTTATTGTGATATTTTAAGACTAATGATGTTTGTATACTTATCTACTCAATTATAAAAACTGTCGTCATATAGGATGTAAGGGACATTATTATTAGTAATTCCGAGAATAACACAATTAAAAGACTGATTATTTACTTGTATTTTTTTTTTTCGTTTACTAACTAGTTTAATTTCAGATTCAGGAAAATCTTAATTGAATGAAACTTATTGCATACTAGCTTACATCTGCAGCAGATCCTTTCCATAAATTATATTATATTCATTCGTTCATTATATTTTTTTCATTTTGGTTGGCAACACTAAAAAAGATAGAATACTAGAAAAGTTTTGATCATAGAGTAATCATAAAGTAGGTAGTTGCCGTAATTACAAGTTACGACAAGTTAAAAAGTTTGTTAAGTTTATAAAAGTGATAATTATGTCTTCTCCTGAGGATATAGCTGGACCTTCCTCACCAAGCATAATAAGTGACCTAAGTCGCAAAAGGAAGGCATCTTCAAATGAAGAAACGACAAAGAGAACTATAAAAATACAAGTTTCTGCAGAAGATATATTGAGTGCAAACACTTATCAACGGAGCGTATGGGACGCAAATGAATTAAGGTGTGACGTTTCTAATTTACCTCCGTTGGATTTTGCCCAACCAGGACCTAGCGACCCACGAAATGCGGCGTTCGCAAGACTGGTCGCTTTTGAATTGGATCGAGTGCCAGAAGAAAAACGGTCAGTCACATATGTCAATATACTGAACGTAATAAGAAAAGTAAGACAGCAAAAGGACTTGGATGACATAAGTTTGCCAAGTTTCGAAGAATCCGACTAATAATTATATGTAAAATGATTAAATTGTTTTAAATAATAAAATATTATTATTTTTTATGTACCACAATATCACATGATCACATCCCTACTCGCATGCGAGAAAGTTGTCAAAAGTCGTGCCAGCCACGCCAGAGACGTGTCTTCACGTCGGTGGATGACGTCACGAACCAGATTAGTGATGTACCTTATTATTGATTTATTCGTTTGTAGTTCTAATGTTTGCTTTTAGGTTGCTTAGAACTTAGTAACTGCTGTTTAATGATAGTATGATACCAAATAGGGTCAAGTTAAATAAAAGACAAATGCAACGAATAATATTTATTTAAAAAATATAGAACGAAAAGCACGGATTCATTGGTTATCGATAACTTTTCGTTAAGATGTTGGAATCACTATTTTTTTTTGTAGGTTTTTGTACTGAATTTGTGGCTTGGCGTAGAAGGGGCGCCGATGTGTTTACGCTCTGGCGTTCAAAAGGTTAACCCTCAAGCACGTAGGAAATAAGGCTACATTACGACAAACATTGCGTAAAACTGTATTGTTCAGCAATGTATAAAAATAAATTAATAAAAAAAAAAACAGTATTTTTTTCGGTCTACAATATTGCATCACGTTCATTTGACCTAACACTCATTTATTAATAATCCTTCTCCTCATCTTTTCATCTTAGCGAATATTATCCTGGTTACATGCGCAAGCTATACTTTGGAGTTTGCCAGGGTTCGCCGAACATGATCCTGGAGTGGCGAGTCTGATAATTACAGTAAAGCGATTGCCATCTGACTTTCATTTTTTTTTACAATAAATTAGGTAGGTGAAGTTATGCTAGTAGGTATTATCAATATATCAGGATACTTACACAATCGTTTTTACAAGCAATTTGTCCCGTGTTCTGTTTGGTCATGGTCACCTCATTAGAAAGGGACATACTACCAACGGAAGCTCTCTCGCGCCGCCCGGTTTTTGCGCCATAGTGCACAGTCTAGTTTTAGTATAAGGTCTTTGACCAAAATAGGGCATTTTTTAAAACAATATCTGCCTAAGAAGCCCCATAAATGGGGCTTCAAATTATATGTTCTCTGTGATTTGATGGGATATGCCCACAAGTTTGAGGTATATTCTGGACAAGAGAATACAGAGAAGCTCACAGATGAACCAGATCTTGGTGCAACAGGAAATGTTGTAGTTCGTTTGCTTCGAGGAGTGCCAAGAAAGCAAAACCATATCATATACTTTGATAATTTTTATACCTCTTTGCCATTGGTAGTTTTTTTTAGCTAAATCAGGAATTCACACAGTGGGAATTGTGCAACAAAACAGGATACCAAATAATAAACTTCCAGAGAAGAAAAATTTCATGAAAAAATCTGTGCCCAGAGGTAGTTTTGAGGAAAGAGTGTCTGTGCATGATGGTATAGATTTGAGTTGTGTGGCTTGGAAAGATAATAAGATGGTAACCCTGCTATCTTCTTATGCTGGAGCATTGCCTGTAACTAAAGTCAATAGATTTGACAGGATAACAAAAGGAAAAATTGATATTACTTGCCCGTTTATTGTCCAAGAGTACAATAAACCTTTGGGAGGAGTAGATCTCATGGATAGCTTTTTGGGCAGAAATCATATAACAATGAGGTCTAAAAAGTGGTATTTGCGTATTTTTTTCATAAATTTGATCTAGCTATTATAAACTCTTGGATTGTTTATAAAAAAATGCTCAAGAAAGAGGTGAACCTAAAAAGAGTCTGCTTACAATGGGCCAATTCAGAAACGAATTGGCCTTTGTGCTATGCAACAGAGGAACCACCAAAGAAGCTAAAAGAGGGCGTCCTAGTACCAGTGTACTAGAAGAATTACAATAAAAAAAGAAAAGGTTCTTCAGCTCCACCACCTCCAAAAGACATAAGAAAAGATGGTGCTGAACATTGGCCAAAAGTAGGTGGGTCACTCCGGTGCAAATTTCCCAAATGTAATGGCTATTCCACAATTTCGTGTAGTAAATGTGGCGTCAATTTGTGCTTAAATAAAAATATTAATTATTTTTTTAAATTATTATAAAGAATAAAGAAGATTGAGTAAACAATTTTTTTTTATTTATTTAGTACTGAGCTAAATATGTGACAATGCATGATGATGTAAATTTCCATCATATTGTTTTATACATAATACATATTTTTATTTACATTAGGATTTTTTTTTTAAATAGAAAAAATCTTGCAAAGAAGGGTTAAGGAGTCACAGTCAGCTGGGAAACTCATGGCAACGGTCTTTTGGGACTCGGAAGGAATATTATTGATCGATTATAAAGGTTAAGGTGTTTCTATAACCGGAGAATACTACGCTTCAATATTAGAGCAACTAAAAGAAGCGATTAAAGAGAAAAGAAGGGGAAAATTGACGAAAGCTGGGCTTTTGCACGAAAACGCGCCCGTCCACATGAGCCGCGTTGCGTTGGCTGCCCTGCATAATGTGGGCTTCGATATTTTGAATTACTCACCCTACAGCCAAGACCTGGCCCCGAGTGATTATTACCTGTTTCCAAAAATGAAAAAAGAGCTTCAGGGTAAAAAATTACCACCGATGATGAAGTCAAGGAGGCAGTTTCGGCGTATTTTGATGATAAAGAGAAAACATTTTTTTATGAGGTTATAAATAAATTAATTGAAAGATCTAAAAAATGTATTCATCTTGCAGGTGAATATATTGAAAAGGAAAAATAATTTGGTTTGTTTATTTCCACCTCTTATCCTCCATTCCGCGAATATAAAAACGCTCCCTCGTATATGTCAGTTTCGACGAGAAGGGAGACATATATACAGGGTGTGTCGTAAATAGTGGTCCAGAGTAAAGGAGTCGATACACTGTATTCTTATGTATCACATACCGAAATTTTAACCATATTCAGTTAAGGGTCTCAGAAAAAAAAAAGAATATGTTGTTTTTTTAAATTTCCGTACCTTGCCTCACGAATTTGGCTGTAATTTCAGCAATTTTTTTTATTTTTTATTCTGTTTTCTTATTATTACTCCTGAATATGTCCTCACGAATTTGGCTGTAATTTCAGCAATTTTTTTTATTTTTTATTCTGTTTTCTTATTATTACTCCTGAATATGTGTACTATCATATCTAAACCCTTTTTTCTATTTTGAAGTCAAAGGTACATAAAGAAATTAATTTGTTTCCAATTTCAATACTCATCTCCGGCAAATCATACGACTTTAGGAGCATATTGTGTAAAAAAAATGTACTGCACTGTTATTGCCCATTAGTGTTAAAAATACCTCATTAAATGCAGATTACAAAATGGTAAAATATTAAGTGGTAAGACTTCAGAAAAAATAGTTATTAGTATTCAAAACGAAAGACATCTAAATTTGCTCAAAACATTTTTTTCGGTTAAGTTGCTAATATCGTAATTTTTGTTAACGTACCTCAGGTAAAAAAAGGTCTATTGTATTCCTGGAATTGGTAACAAGCCCTGCAGATAACAATAAGCATTCAAAATGGCTCGGGGTGTGAGTTATGGGGAGTGATAAAGAAGGAATGCGGTTTCTTTATTAATATTCTTTAGAAGAATGAGCGAGACAGACTAAATAGCAACTAGAACAATTAAAAAAGACCCTCTAGCTAGCCAGTGTTATTCCGTACGTTGCATGCGCCTCTCGTGTATTTGTGTATTATTTCTGCCGTTAAATTTCTGATTTATGGACTTTGATTTGCTTCTGATTTGGACTTGTTGTATTGGTGAACCCTACGACTCTACGATTTGGAAACACGTGCAGTGTAGTGGCGAACTAGAGATGGCTCAGTACACGCCGAGAGAATATGCCGAAATGCATCTTATTTACGGCGAATGTGGCTGTGTCGGTAGAGTAGCACCTCGACTGTATCGAGAAAGATATCCCAATCGTCGACACCCTGATCACCGTGTATTCAGTAGAGTACATTCTGCCTATTCCGAAGGTCGATTACCTGGCACAGGCGTCGGCGGCGCTAGCGAAGGAAGGCCAAGAGTGTACGACGACGGAGAGATAATGGATTTAGTCCATGAAGACCCAACTACATCTGTTCGTGCCATAGCACGGAGGACGGGCATTTCTACGAGGACCGTTCACCGTGTTATTCTAAGGCATCAGCTGTACCCTTACCATTTTCAAAGGGTACAAACATTGTTGCCAAGGGATGCGCCATTGAGAGTACAATTTTGCAGAGAAATGCTGCGTAGAATTCGAGCGGACCCACAATTTTATAACAAGATAATGTGGAGTGACGAATCATCATGTAAAAAAGATGGGTATTTGAATATGCACAACTTACACAGCTGGCAGTTAGAAAATCCCAACTTAATCAGACAGGATCGATCCCAGTATCAATTTAAAATAAATTTGTGGACGGGGATTATTGGTGGGCAAATAATTGGGCCGTTCGAGCTACCCGAAACGTTGAATGGAGAAAGGTACTTAAACTTTTTGCAAAACGACCTCCCAGAGTTATTGAGAGATGTCGATCCAGAATTAAGAGAAGCAATGTGGCTGCAAAATGATGGTTGTCCCGCTCACTACGCAGTTATTGTGCGTGAATATTTAAACCAAACTTATCCCCAAAGATGGATTGGGCGGCAAGGCTCAATTTTATGGCCACCACGTTCGCTAGACTTGAACCCCATTGATTTTTTCTACTGGGGGTGTCTGAAAGAAAAAGTTTATAAAGTCCAAATCACTTCAGTCGAACAATTACGACAAAGAATCCAAGCAGCGGCTGAAGAGATAAATACAAGTGGGTTTGCACGCAGGCTAAAGCGATCTTTTATTCGGCGGTGCAGAGCATGCATTGCCGCTGGTGGTCGCCACTTTGAACATTTGGTGTAATGTAAATGTAATGTAAAAACAGTGAAAAAAACTGATTAATTTAAAATTGTTGTGATAATTAGTGATTTTTTATGTAAAACATAGTTTTTTTCTGTAAAAACATTAATTGGTCTGTAGAAACATTAATCTGTTCTGTAAAAACATTGTAATGAATAATTAATTGTTTGACTTAATTTTAAGTATGAGTGAAAAATACCAATACTTAAAGGCATTTACTGTTTTAGGGTTTATCTTTTCGTATTCTGTTTCGTTTCAAGTAGTATTGTTTTAGTATTAAAATTGCTGCGACCTATCTGGGTTTAATGCTGTAGGTACCTGTGGCGTGCCTGAAATGTCAACAACTTTTGTACAATGACGATTGAGTATTGATTGTTTTAATTGGTAATTAAATGGTTAATTTGAAAACAAAATTTTATTTTAAGAAACCAATCAAAGAACTTACAATAAAAGACTTATTGGTTTAACCCTTAACAGTTTGCATTACTTGTAATTTACTTAACCGAAAAAAATGTTTTGATCAAAAATAGCTGTCTTTCGTTTTGAATACTAATAACTTTTTTTTCTGAAGTCTTACCACCTAATATTTTACCATTTTGTAATCTGCATTTAATGAAATATTTTTAACACTAATGGGCAATAACAGTGCAGTACATTTTTTTTACATAATATGCTCCTAAAGTCGTATGATTTGCTGGAGATGAGTATTGAAGTTGGAAACAAATTAATTTCTTTATGTACCTTTGACTTTAAAATAGAAAAAAGGGTTTAGATATGATAGTACACATATTCAAGAGTAATAATAAAAAAACAGAATAAAAAAATATTGATATTTGCTGAAGTTACAGCCAAATTCGTGAGGTAAGGTACAGAAATTAAAAAAAACAACATTTTCTTTTTTTTTCTGAGACCCTTAACTGAAAATGGTTAAAATTTCGGTATGTGATACATAAGAATACAGTGTATCGACTCCTTTACTCTGGACCACTATTTACGACACACCCTGTATATTATCAAGATGAAACTTGGGTTAACGCAGGTAAGGCTAACATTTATACACAAAATGAATTTATATACATTTTACATTAAATTTAATAGTAATATTTAATGTTCATGTACTATACAATATGTAACAAAAACCCTGTCCGATCCAATAAGGGCGTATTCCTGGTTCAACATACGTACTAGAAAAAATGGTTATAAAAATGTAACTCATAAAAACCAAAAGATATTGATTTTTATATTTTTATAATCAATGCGAATATTAACACTGAATATGGCAAATTTCCATAAGTTGACAACACTTCACCCGGCGGCAAAATCTTTTTATTTTTACCTATTTTTATTTTCAAAGAACACCGCCCTACACTACCGCGTTGTAGGCACTCTTTCAACTAGCCGCCGACTCTTTGACGTCGCCGACTCGTTGCCTACCGGCACGCTACTTGTTTCCAGTCTTTCGTGGAGATAGCTTTCGATTGAACGTCCGTACTTATCACGCGCTATCGTTTCGCGAACAATGTCGTATTCCAATCAGGAATATTTTAATATGTTGATGTGCTTAGGCAAGACCGACTGTAATTATGCAGCTGCGCGTAGAACGTATGAGGTGCGTTTCGCGAATAGACCAGGTGTGACAGTTCCTTCGGAGCGTGCGTTCCAACGCCTGCATAACCGTGTGTACACCACAGGCAGTGTTCATGGGCACGAGTCGCAGGCCACTGATGCTGGAAGACCATGAGAGCGCGACGTGGACATTGAGGAACAAGTGCTGGATATGTTTGCCGCGGACCCCACGCAAAGCACACGCTCTGTTGCGCGACAATTAGACACAAACCACATGCGGGTTTTGAGAGTGCTGAAGGGAGATGGTCAGCACCCTTATCACTACCGGCGGGTTAAATCCCTTCTGCCGACTGATTATGAACCAAGAACGGAATTTTCTAATTGGGTCTTAAGAAAAGTCAAAGAAGATGAATTTGGTTTCGGTTTCGGTTTTTTGAATCATGTGCTTTTCTCCGATGAATGCTCGTTTGAGAGAACTGGTGTCTTCAACTGCCACAACGAACACGTGTGGGCGCTCGAAAACCCGCACGCTATGAAACCGAGTCATTTCCAACATCGTTGGCGTGTTAACGTGTGGGCTGGTATCCTCGGTGACCAAATTATTGGTCCATATTTTTTGAATTCCACCATGAATGGTCCCAACTACCTGCCTTTCTTGAGCGAAGAGCTAAGTGAAGAGTTGGATGATTTAGACCTCAATTTCCATCGCTTAATGTGGTTTCAACATGACGGCGCGCCACCACATTTCTCGCGTGCGGTGCGCGAGTATTTAGATACTCAGTTCCCAAGGCAATGGATTGGTCGTGGGGGACCAGTTTCGTGGCCAGCACGATCACCCGATCTTACGCCTCTGGATTTTTATTTATGGGGTCATGTTAAACAAATAGTTTATAAAAGAGAGTGTGATTCGGAAATCGAACTAAGAACTCGGATTGTGGCAGCCTTCGACTCACTTAAATCGGACACAAGTGCGCTGCAAAGAGTACGTGCAAATTTACTGAAAAGGTGTCGAATATGTATTAGTGTTGGAGGTGGACATGTGGAGCACGATCGCCGAAGTATGCAGCACCAACAAGTGAACGTTTTAATAAACTGATACCTGCAGTCGGTAAGTACCTACCTAAAAAAGCCCTTGTCAGGGCTACATTTAATTCGATTAATTGTTTCTCGATAAACAGAATTAGTCTGAAACATAAATCCGATTCACTATGCCTAGAAAACAATATCAGCTGATACCTACGCGTAGGCAGGTATGACGTAGCGTAGGTTTCTTTCGATAAAAGTTTGTTTGGCGGAACGAGTCAAAGTGGGTTTATGACACGGGATCATACAAACCGTCTCGCTCAGGCGGCTTCTTTGACAAAAAACTGTAGGTGAACTTTGTTGAGCGATCAGTGTTGCCGTTGATCAGTTTCCTGACAACTGATACAGTGACCAATCGGTCCAACATTCATTTTGATGTCAAATTCACTACACAGTCCAACGGACCTATCGGTCCGAACGCTACCTATCCATTGCAAACATTATTTTCTAACTGCTAGAGCTTATTTCTCTTCGGCAAGTTTTTTACCATAGAAAAAAAAAATTTATCTAATCGATACAACTGTCAAACATTCAAATGATTCGTTCAATTTTTTTGTACCAACCTTCCAAACTTGACCATTCATTCGACGACGCGACGCGACATCGTTCGGAGCTCGGAAGTTACAATATTGTGATTTACACGGTAAGTGCTATATTTATTCATAAAAGTGATATAAATTGTGAGATTTTACTAAAGATGAATAGTTTTACTTAGTTGGTTTTTGAAATTTCGTTGTAATTTTAGCTATTTTCAACTCTGAAAATCGGCCGTCTAAATCCGACTTTTTCACGTGTTTTCTTTAGAATCTTACCAAAATATGGTATAAATAAGCTACATACATATGTTTACAGTTATTATCTCATCAAATCAACTATAATTTCAGTAAAACTTGCAAAATATCAGTGAACAAAGAAACGGAAAAAATTTGAATACGGTCGCGTGTCATGACGTCACCAACTGTCATATTTCATGCACGCAATACTGGCCTGTATCCGTATGGATGGCTTGTATCGATAAAAGTGTTTGTTGGTTTTGAACTTACGATAATATTTTATTCATATTGATGTTTTTTATTTGCGTTCCACAATGTCATATTAGACATTTTAGGTACTAGGTAGATAATATTTTGTTTTTATATTTACTTTGGTAAAATATTTTTTTACGATACGATGTGTATATCTTGCGTCTAATTGTTATAACTTTTTTCCTTTGTACTTTTTTACTTATTATATTTGTATGTATTTTAGACTATATCGGTCCTGGGTTCGATTCCCAGTTGGAGAATGTTATTGGATTTTTCTATAAAATTTGTAGTTTGGGTTTGGGTAAGTAGTAATACGCTTGCCCACTATGATGTGGGACCTAAGACATATAGGAAAACTGTAGGTGTACAGTCGTACACCTATGCCTCGTCGGGGATTACAGGCGAGATGATGATATTTTTTTTATATCAATAGAAACCATGGCTGCAAGACGTTGGAATGTTGGGGAGGGGGATGCGTCCGCGTCGTTTGTGGAGGACGCCGACGAGCTGTTAGCGGCGTACGGCTCGTCGAAGGATGAGGAGGCTGGAGGTCCTCCTGGCTGGGAGTCAGAGGAGGAGGAGGGGCCGCCTGAAGACAGGGTGGCAATTGAGGCGACGTACATCGGGGTATGTACATATATTTCATTTTATAATCAATTCTTTTACTGTATATGAATATATAATTATAGGTATATATGTATGTATAATATATTATATTCTTATATATTGTGTATTGCATATGAATTGATAAATATTTTATTTCTTTACATGTATTATAATGTGTTATTATGTATCATGTATGTTCCTTATAATATATAATAATAATTACTACTTCTTCTAATTTTAGGAGGGAACAAACATTCTATCGAAGATAAAATTGGATAAGTATTGTTACCACAATCAATGGATCTTTTACGCAGGCTTCTTTGATTTCGTTTCGACATTTATACATCATGTCATACACATGCTCCGTTTGCAATTACTTTTTTTGAGCACTAGCACTTGATTTTTTGTGATTGTGGGTGCATGTATGTCATGCTGCTTTCAGTGATGGTGTTATGGTGGTGGTGATGGTGTGTTTATGTTACTTACTATGTGTATTTTATATAGATGGTCTCCAAGGCCAAACCGTCCAAGGCCAAACCGTCTCCGCCCTCGCCGCAAGCTCCTCCGTTCTCGCCTCTGACTCCCAGACATGAAGGTCCCGCAGACCCTGAGGCGAGGCGGTCACGGTCCCCGTCTCCGCCCTCGCCGCAAGCTCCTCCGTTCTCGCCTCTGACTCCCAGACATGAAGGTCCCGCAGACCCTGAGGCGAGGCGGTCACGGTCCCCGGTGTGGCCCTCCGATCCGTAAGTTTTTATATATAGATGGTCTCCAAGGCCAAACCGTCCAAGGCCAAACCGTCTCCGCCCTCGCCGCAAGCTCCTCCGTTCTCGCCTCTGACTCCCAGACATGAAGGTCCCGCAGACCCTGAGGCGAGGCGGTCACGGTCCCCGTCTCCGCCCTCGCCGCAAGCTCCTCCGTTCTCGCCTCTGACTCCCAGACATGAAGGTCCCGCAGACCCTGAGGCGAGGCGGTCACGGTCCCCGGTGTGGCCCTCCGATCCGTAAGTTTTTACTATGTTTACACATACAGCTACATATACACATTTAGTCATTGTCTTCATGTACCGATATTGGTGTATTTATTTTAGAGAACCGTCGACTTCTGGGATGGCGACTGTTCGGCCACAGCGGCGTACCGCGATCCTCGTCGGGCGCCCCGATCCGTAAGTTTTTACTATGTTTAGATCAGCTACATATACACATTTAGTCATTGTCTTCATGTACCGATATTAGTGTATTTATTTTAGAGAACCGTCGACTTCTGGGATGGCGACTGTTCGGCCACAGCGGCGTTCCGCGATACCGATCCGGCGCCCCAATCCGTAAGTTTTTACTATGTTTAGATCAGCTTGCTACATATCTACAATTAGACATCGTCTTCATGTACCGATATTGGTGTATTTATTTTAGAGAACCATCGACTTCTGGAGAGGCCACTGCTTGGCCACAGCGGCGTTCCGCGATACCGATCCGGCGCCCCAATCCGTAAGTTTTTACTATGTTTAGATCAGCTTGCTACATATCTACAATTAGACATCGTCTTCATGTACCGATATTGGTGTATTTATTTTAGAGGACCATCCACGTCATCTTCGTCAGGCATAGTCCTGGCGATCGGTGACGCACGGGAGGAGGAGGTGCCGATCGCCCTGGACGCCCTGGAGGAAATGTTGGCCCCAGACTCGCACGAGGTGTTTGAGATGCGTGAAGGTGGACTGCTTGTGTGTATGACTGAGGAAGGATTAATTAAATTATATTCACTGGGGAAAAATAATAATCTCAAATCCATTAAATGGTTAGGTATATGTGTACGCAGTACGATGCCGAATAATACTCTTAAGGATCGGACAGGGTTTTTGTTACATGCTGTATTTATTTTAAAACTTGGGTGGACAAGAAAGTCACATCATCTCGACAAGCGTTTTTGGAGGGACTGACCACTGGATTAAAAAATCCATCTGGAAAAGGCAAACGTCTCATAATTAGCCATATAGGTAGTGAAGAAGGCTTCCTGGAAGAGGGGCTCATGATTTTTGAAGCAAAGAAATATTGTGAAGATTACCATGATGAGATGAATGCAGTTTGTTTTGAGGAGTGGTTCGCTGGAGTCTTACCAAAATTAAGACCAAACTCAATTGTGGTGATGGATAATGCACCTTACCACTCCCGAAAATTGGAAACGGCACCAAAAATGAGCTGGAAAAAAGCTGCCATTCAGGATTGGCTTTTAAATAAAAATATTCATTACGAACCAGATATGGTTAAAGCTACGCTTTTAGAACTGATTCCACATAACGAGTCTTTTAATAAGTACGCTGTAGACGAAATGGCAGCACAACATGGGATCACGGTTTTAAGACTGCCCCCTTACCATTTCGAGCTAAACCATATCGAATTGATATGGGCGCAGGTAAAGGTGCATGTAGCTCAAAATAATAAAACCTTCAAATTGACAGACGTGAGAAATTTATTTCAGGAAGGCATTCAAAAAATTACGGCTACCGAATGGTCTAAATGCGTATCCCATGTTGTCAAAGAAGAGGAAAAAATGAGTAGGCTAGATATGTTAATTGACAATATCACAGACACATTTATAATAAATGTTACAGAAAGTGACAGCGATAGCGATGACGGCGACAATTTATAAAATAAATTATTACCATAATACATCTATCTGTTTTATTTGTTATGTTCCTTCATGATCACATTTTTTTATTTATTTCACACACAATTATAAAAGAAAAGTCTCAGATCGTTAATTAATCGTCAAAACTTAATTATCGGTTCAGAAATATTTAATTTCTTGATATACTTAGTTTACGAGAGTAAAATTATAAACGAGAAGAATCGATCCGGATATTCGCAACGTCACTATTTAGTACTTGTCATAACGTTGCAACACTGAAATTGTCAAATCTGGAATCGAATTAAAATTCCGAGTTTAGTATTCTTGTTAACCCCTCGTGCAAAGCTAAATGCTTGTGTTACGAGTGGGTTCACGTCGGTAGTGCAATGGGTGGGTTTCGAACCGGTAACCACATGATCGCAAGTCCGATGCCCTAGCCATGAGGCTACCGCCGCTTTCAAATGTGGCTGGAATTAAATGATCCATCGAGGTACTTTTATTTCTGCTGCAACGCATATTCGGTGAGGATTATATGTCAAGATCAAGTTTCTTTTAAACAGGCGACTGGAGCTGGTGTTATTGACCTAGACTCAAAATGCATAATTAAAAGTAAAGATTTTAATACAATGAAGACAAATTCGGGAATTCCAACCCCACAGATAGCAGAGTTAAATCATATTGTAAATATCTCATTATCGCGGTACACAGAACCCGTAGATCCAATGAACACCTCGTTAATCAGCTTGGGAGAACGAATAGAACAACTGAAATCTGCCAATACTAATCTACCAGATGACACTCTATCTACGCACGATATTCATCAATAAAAAAAAATATCATTTATAAAAAACTACTACCCTACAAAGAATACAGCTATAGATGAGTCTATGATAAAATTCAAAGGAAGAAGTTCTCTCAAGCAGTACATGCCCAAAAAACCAACTAAACGCGGGTACAAGGTTTGGACTAAGTGTGCATCTTCTGGCTATCGTCTTGACTTTGAGATGTATACTGGAAAAGTTGGAGATAGAGTGGAGACAGATTTAGGAGGTAAAGTTGTAAGGAAGTTTTGTGACGGCCTGGAAGGAAAACACCACCGCGTATATTTTGATAATCTACTTGTTAACGAGAGAAACAAGTTTATGCTTGTGGAACTGTCAATGCTTCTCGTAAACACCTGCCGGAATTAAAAGCAGACAATAAACTGCAACGCGGTGAATCTGATTACCGTATCAGTGATAATGAAATGGTGTCGTTTATGAAATGGAAGGATAAGCGGTGTGTTTATTTGTTGACGAACTTTCATGACCCTAAGATTAACGTTAAAATTACCAGACGCGAAAGAAATGGCGAAGCTGTTGAAATTAACTGTCCGGAAGCTATCAAAGATTACAATGACAATATGAACTTTGTTGATAAGTTTGACCAACTGAAGGGGAGTTACGCAATTGATAGAAAATCTAAAAAATGGTGGCACCGCATTTTCTTTCAATTCTTAGACAGTTTTCGTAGTTCAGTAGTCAATGCATTTCTTTTGTACAAGGACCTTCAAGAAGATCCTAACACATGTCTCGGCAAACTCTGTCTAAAAGATTTTAGACGTAGCGTGTATCAAGATTTGTTGGCGCCTGCTTATGTAAGACATAAAACGCTTATGAAAAACAGGTGTGGAAGCAATTCAGACTCACCGAGTTTGGTCTCTATAAAAAAACACAAACCTGAAGTTCCTAGATCTGTTCGCCTAGCTGTCGCAAATTATCAGCCAGTTAGAAAAAAGAGCCCGTGCGAACAATTTGGGGCTGCAAAATATGCAAAGTTCCCTTATGCTACCGAGAGGGCAAATCTTGTTTTGAGGACCACCACAAACAATAATTTGTGTTTAGAATACTTTGCAATACTCATGTTTTAGTATGTACGCATTTTATTACTAAATTTGTATTTTATAATAATAAAAAAATCTTACTATATTTAGCTATTTTCTTCACAGTGGTCACCCACAGTAACCACCCCATATCTGACGCCCCCATCAACCCACATACGAAAAACCGCAAAATCTACTTAAAGGTAAGCCTAAGTAATACAGAATACACAAAAATATTAGTTTTACTCTGAATATAAAAATCTGTGCCGCAAAGAGTTAAAACACAAATAGCAAAAGCGGCAGCTATTTGTATTACAACGGACGCCTGGACTTCTATCGTGAACGACGGGTACATTGCCGTTACCGCTCACTTCATCGACACAGAAACGCATAAGCTATGCACGGTCATGATAGGATGTATTGAGTTTGAAGAGAGACACAAGTGTGAACCTCAAAAACTTTCTGGAAGCCAAGTTTCTAGAGTGGAACATACAGAATTGCGTGAACGTTATAGTCAGCGACAATGCTGCAAATGTGCTAAGTGCTGTTCGGCTAGGCGGCTAGCGCTCTTGTATCTTGTTATGCGCACACCATTAACTTGGTAGTGCAATCAAGCTTATGTAAAATATCCGAAACAGTAAATAGAGTAAAGGCTATCGTGTAATATTTTCACCGAAGTGCACCCGCAAAAAAAAACTGAAATGGAAGAACAGATGCAAATATCTCAATTAAAACTTAACTAACAAGACGTGGCTACTAGGTGGAACTCCACATATGACATGTAAATGAGTATTTTAACACATTAACTGCCAGAGTAATAATGACAAAAATCACAAAAAATTAGTGCCAATTGATGTTATGGGTCTAGATATACATATGTAGTATTAAATTTTGGGGTCAATCGGAGGCAGGGTTCCGTAGAAAATTAAAAAAACTTCACGAGGTCACCGGTACCCTACATGGCGCACAGAAGTTTATCATTGAGTTTACGCGCGGCATAAATTACAGTTAAACTAAGTTCCTTTTTAGTTTCACCTTCCGGAAATGTTCTCTGACACGGTTTGGATTTTATTGTGCGTGGACTAAGAATTATTTGTTTCATTGTCTCATCTGGACATTTTTGGACGACGAAATATAAGTACCTACTCACGATACTTAAAATATTGTTTTAAACACGTAAGGTACCCTATATTAACAAGAAAGAGCAACGCGATACGTATTAATTATATTGCTCATATATTTGTCTAAAATCATAAAATAATAAGTCATAAGAGTAATAAGTAATAATAAAGTAATAAGAGTCGTCAACTAGCAGCTTTACTTGACGCACGTTCGAACACAGATATAACTATTACGAGTACCCACAAAAAAAATGTCAAAGTGCGACATTTGTAAAAAAAGCATTACTAAATCATCGCCGGGTTTGGAATGCAGTAAGTGTGAGAGAATTGTACATTTGAATCCAAAATGTACAGGATTAACAAACAAGCAGATCTCAGCACTAAAAGCTGCACCCAGTTTGGAATGGACATGTCTTGAGTGCCAGGAAGAAATCCCAAGACGTAATTCATCTATCATAACCCCAGAAGACGACGAAGAAGATGACGATCCACCTGTTCAAATTAATGCCAAAAAGCTACTAAGCAACATATCTAAGGAGGTTGAAAAGGCTATCAAAAGCGAAATGGCGCAATTAAACGAATCGCTGCAGTTTCACAGTGCCAAACTTGATGAAGCTGTAGAGAGTATTGAATCGTTTAAAAAGACAATAAAGTCTCTTGAAAGGAAGAACACAGAGTTATCCAATAAAAATAATAACCTTGAGACCCGTATAGGTGTCCTTGAACAACGCCTGCAGGAGATAGAACAAGAGAAGCTTGCAAGATATGTGGAAATAGGAAATGTACCTAACAATAATAATGATGATGTCAAACTACTGGTGGAAAACATTGCTCTAAAACTTGATCAACCCAAAGAAGAAATTAAGAGTGCACGCCGACTTCTTGGAAAAAAAGATATGCCTGCAAATATCTTAGTGGAGCTTAAAGATGAAAACGTACAAGAAAAATGGATAACTGCCACTAAAAGCATTAAGACTACTGTCACTGATGTACGTCCTACGGAAAAAAATATCAATGTCGTATACATAAGAGAGGCTATGAAAAAATATAATAAGCACTTATTTTGGAACGCCAAACAGGAGTTGAAACTCAAACACAACTACAAGTACGTATGGTTCAAAAGAGGACTTGTCAAAGCATGCAAGGATGATGGTGAAACAACACGTACCATAAGGACCCTGGATGATATACATGCACTAACAACATTAAGGATTAACACGATAAATACAAGTAAATATATACACTAATTATGTACTACCAACAAAAATAAAAAAAATGGCTACCTATCATATCGATATAAATGAAATTAATAACTGTATAAACGTAAATGATTTCCTAACCTATTTACCAAAAAAGCATACTAACTTACTATGCATGCATATAAACATTGGATCCATAATAATTAACTTTTCTGCACTTGAACAAATAATGCGTATATCAAAAAAAGTTATTGATGTTGTAATCTTAACGGAAGCAAATATATCTACAACTAGTAGTTGCTTGTATCAAATAAACGGTTACAGAATGTTTACTGCTTTACGAAAGTTTCGAAAGGGTGGTGGCATTATATTATATGTAGTATTGCGAGTATTCTTTTCGCGTCTACTTTGTAGTAGCATGCTATTTTTAATTATTACGAAAAGCCTTTAAAACAGTTACGTTATCAGTCTTTTTTGTTTTAAATACTAGTAATAATACGATTTTATAGTCATTAAATTAATTACCTTTGCGCTTAAAGCCGTAAATAAAATTTTGATTTGGCGACACTGATTTCTATAGAATGGCTTGTCTTTGACCAAGCGGCATGTGACTTAGCGTCCACGGACGCACTAAGCAGTCTCGTTAGCCATCTTGTGAAGTTGACTGTGCTCGTTTATGTTTGATAATTTTTTTCTTGACTCGGCCTTGCTTTTGGACTATTTCTGTTTACTATTACGTTGACCTTGGCTCTTCTATTTTGGACATTGATTTAAACACGGTGATTTGGACTCGATTTCGGTGTTTGTTGTTATATCTTATAACTTATGTTTCAACATGTCGAAGAGAGGACGTACAATCAACAGCCAGTCACGCGAATTGGTTGTGAAGTTAACCGAATACTTCGAACGCGAATCAGTTAAGGGTGGACCTTTATTGCCCGTAACGCAAGTGCAAGATCGCGTTGCAGAAGCACTTGGAATCGGCAAAAAAACTGTTAGAACCATTTTAAAGGAAAAGTATGGGCATTCCGGTACTGAAGACAATGTATTACGTACGCCTAAAAAGAGGAAGAAAAGCAAGCCAGTAACAGGTATTGACACATTTGACGCAGACGCTATTCGAAACCACGTGTATGATTATTACACAAGAAATGAATACCCAACTGTGGGTAAATTGCTAATATCACTTCGAGAGGCTGTCCTGTTTTGTCTGGTGGTTCCACGTCTTTCATAACAATTATGAAGCAAATTGGTTTTAAATACAAAAAAACCGACAAGAGGAAAATAATGATGGAACGATATGATTTAATTCTGCACAGAGTATCGGGACAATGTCATATTTATCGATGAGACTTGGCTGGACTCAAATCATACCGTGCCGCAGTCGTGGACGGACGATACCAAGGCATCTTGCTCAAAAGTGCCAATAGGAAAAGGTGGACGCCTAATAATCTGCCACGCCGGATCAGCCGGGGGAGGTTTTGTGAATGATGCCTTACTGGCATTCGAGTCTAAAAGCACAAAAGAATATCACGAAGAAATGGACGCAAATAAATTCACAGCATGGTTTACTAACTTATTAACAAACCTCCCCGAACAGTGCATAATCATTATGGACAATGCATCTTATCATTCAGTACAAATAGATAAAGCACCCAGTCAAGTAAATAAAAAGGCTGATTTAGTAGCATGGCTACAAAGACAAGGCGTTGAAGCTGATATGAATTTGTTAAAAGCTGAATTACTGGAACTCGTAAAAGAAAATAAACCTACAAAACTTAACTATAAAATTGATGAATTGGCACTTCAGCATGGACATAGAGTGATACGAACACCGCCGTGCCATTGTCAGTACAATGCCATTGAGTTGATCTGGGCTCAAGTCAAAGGATACGCAGCACGCCACAATACAAAGCCGCCATTCTCCACTAAGAAAATGATGACATTGCTGAAAGAAGCTTGTGACAAAATTACTAAAGAAGACTGGGCAAAAGTAGTAGAAAAAACTCGAAAAATAATAAAGGAAGATTATGACAGAGACGTCAATATTGACACTATAATTGAAAATGACATAATTATATTTACAGGTGACGATAGCTCAACTGACGATTTTGGCTCATCATCCGGAGAAAATGATTGAATGAAGATTTAATCACTTTTGCTTTTTCTTGATTTTTTTGTGATTGAGTGAATGTTATTGTAACTAAAAATATTAAATTAAAGACAAATTGACCTTTCATATCATTTCAATATTCCTACAATATTAAAATTCAACTTAAATTTTCTTATCAGAACTTTAATCCAATGCACTTTACAAATACATAATCAAATCGATCAAATACTCATACAAACTTGAATCGATTTATCGTGAGTATAGAATACCGAGTCGTATGGTTAATCACTAGTTAGGTCGCGATGACAAATGTCAAAACGGGCCTATTATTTTGTGACGACTGTAGTGTAGGCTATACCACGGTATATAGAGTGTTTCCTGTTGAGATGGTTTTACACTGGGAAAAGAGATGATAAAACAACAGAAGTTGGACTCGGAGGAAATGTTGTAAAACAACTTACACAAAAACTGGTGGATGAGGGTTTTCAGGGACATGTTGCATTTGATAACTTTTTCTCATCATATGAAATAATGCAATACTTATACGATAACATCATTTATGCCACTGCCACAGTTGTAAACAGGAAAGATCTCCCTAAGCTTTATAAAAACAACAACAGAGGCAAAAGCTTGAAGCTCGAAAGGGGGGAAATGAAGTCGCGTACGGAGATAAATGTTGCTTTTGTTTCATGGCAAGATACTAAACTCGTTTCATTTTTGACTACAGCATTTCATCCGAAACTGGACATGTCACATTTTGTGACAGAAAACAAAAAGACGGTACAAAACAAGCGTTTCCATGTCCTTTGACGGTCCTGCAATATACTGAAAGAATGGGAGGGGTGGATCGGTTTGATCATCTCAGAAGTTCATACGAAGTTGGCAGACGAAGCAGGAAGTGGTGGCTAAGGTTGTTTTATTTTTGCGTGGACCTATGCATTGTAAACTCGTATTTGTAGCACAACACCAACACGAGGCTGCACAATCGACTATAGCAACTCCATTTTCGACTGAGTATAGCCCGAGGCCTTATAAACAATTACACGTCGAGAAGGAGAAGCTTGCAAAGCGAACCTCAGTACCTGAAAAAGAAGCCGAAACTTTCCACCAGTAACCAGAAGGTAGTCGGAGTAGATCAAGAAATTCGACTATCCAATGTTGGCATCCATAAACATGAAAAACTTGAAACATGGCGTCGCTGTCGACAGTGTAGCACAAAAACTCACAATAAGAGGTCCAAGATCCAGTGCTCCACGTGCAAGGTGCCACTTTGTGTGGTACCTTGCTTTGATTTATTTCATTCCTCCAATTAGATATAAATTTTACGATTCAATTCTTGTTTGAAAGTTGATTTTTATATGAATCAATAATAAATAAATGATAGAAATATCTAAATTGATCTTACACGTGATTTCTTGTTCTATTCTGGATTGATAGTTTGTTTTTTTCTGTGAATAAATAAGTAATTTCCAGAAAATTTTGCATTTCATTTCCAGGCAGTGGCAACTATGTTGCCATCGCATTTAAAAAAAAAACCAAATTCGCAAAAAATCAAAATACCCTCAATTTGTATTCCTTAGCATATTATTAACAACTCCTACTGGCGTGCACGTTGCTACCACCTCTAGTTTTCTCTGCCTTATAAAGGGTTAACTATGCGTGCGAAATAATTGAAGAAAATGACAGATTTGTTTAAATTTATATTATTTTTTCGTTCTCGACTATTTTTGTAATTCTTTGAAATTAATAATAATTTTAAATAAAGTAGTAATAAAAGTCACTGTATTTTTTTTAAAACACCTGTATCTAAATATAATGTTGGTTAGTTACAATTCCCGCCAAATCCACATGTAGTTTGAACCAAAATCCATTACAAAACCCGCCAACTCCATCAGAAACAACAAAAAAAAATGCTTTTAGCCAATTAAAATAACGTAAAAGAGAGTTAATTGTAAATAAAAATAATATTGTCTAATAAAAGCACTAACATTGCATTAGAAAAGTGTTCAATTGACCACGGAACTGGTTTTTGCTCGTACTGAAAACAAGTTTCGCGTGGAGTTAGCGGATATTGGAAGTATATGACTCAGATACTCTTCTGATAATACGGAAAATATTGAACAGCTGCATAACGAACTGCAGTCGCAAATGCATGAAAGGTTTGGAGATGTAGAAAAAAATGTGCTTCTTTGTGAGGCAACAATCTTGGATCCGAGATTTTAAAAAAGCGTATTTAATGACCCTAGAAATAATGACAGAGCTGCATCAGCATTAAAATCGAGACTAGAGAGAGATCGTTTCAACAAGATAGGTGCCCAGCGCATTATGCTCTTCCTGTAAGTGACTATCTAAACAATGAATATATCGATAGGTGGATTGGGCGCCTTGGTTCAATTTTGTGGGCTCCTCGTTCTCCGGACATAAACCCACTTGATTTCTTTTACTGGGGCTGCATAAAAGAAAAAGTTAATTTAAAACCAATAGAAAATCTCCCTAAACTACGTAACAGAATTGTAGAAGCAGCAGAAGAAATAAATAACAGAAGATTTGCACGCCTGGTTAGAAGATCTTTTCTGAGGCGATGCAGAGCGTGTTTTCGTGCCGAAGGCAAACAATTTATTTTACAATAAATTTCCTAAAATTTTTTTTCTTGTTTTATTATGATTACGTCTTACAATAATACAACCATCAATATGCTCTTTAATCGGTTGAAAATACTAATAATATTTTTTATGGAAAGAAAAGTAGCAAGTGTTGTACCATTTTGAAATCTTGATTAAATGGGTAATTTTTAAGATCTTGCCCAGGGTAGTATAGTACTTATTTTTTTAAAGATTTGGCGTTAAAGTTAGCTGACAAAACTTTTTTTAACCATGACTCAAACTTGTTTTTTTATTAAATTAAAATAATACTAAATAATGGATTTGTGACTAAGCAATAGTATAGTTATTTAGAATTACGTTTAAAAAAAATCACTGCAAAATTGGGATATTTATGACTACAGAACGTAAGGATGTCTACGGTGTCAATTTTCAACATTTCAATATAGGTACAGTCAATCTGGGTAACTTAAGCTTTCCGTATAACATTGACCCGTTAATTCATATTTTATTTCATCATTTTTTATTTTTAAACAAAATGCTGAATATCAGTGACTTATGAATCATCTACTTCTTTACTATATTTTTGAACGAAAATATGCGGCAAAATTTGACACATGTCAACACAACTTTTTTGTCATAACTTTGAAATTGTTGTGTTAGCAAGTCAGAAGTGTAACGTTTTTTTAAAGTTGTCCATTTGAGTACTTCAAAGTTTGTTGTGAGGGTAAGTAGCTTTTAATAATTAAGTTTCAGTCCTAAATAATGATTTTTCAACAAAACTATAACATTGTAAGTTACTGTTTTCTGGGGTTTCTTGATTTTAGCTTGTTCTGTAAAATATCGTATTAAATTGGGTAACTTTGGCCCGGGTCAAAGTTACCCACAGTGCCGTTTATTTTTATAAAGAATTGCCACTTTTGGTTGCAGTTGATAATAATGCCCAGAAAAAGACCGTGTCCAGCACCTGGAACCCGCAAATATGGTAAGAAAACCCGTTACACCGCAGATATCCTGGGAAAAGCCCTAAATGACATAAAAACCTGCAAAATGTCTCAAAGGGTTGCTTCTGAAACGTATAACATTCCAAGGAGTACATTAAAGTACAAATTAAAAAATAAACATAATAGACCAGTTGGCAAGCCCCCCGTTCTTTCAGCAGAAGAGGAGGACTGTATATGCAGTCATATCGTAGCCTTAGCTGACCACGGCATACCTGTAAGCATGCAAGATGTGCGGGTAATTGTTAAAAAATATCTTGACGACCAGAACAGGAGCATAAAAACATTTAAAAATAATTTGCCTGGATGGGAGTGGGGTAAATAGTGTTGCCCAAATTCAGTCTTGGTCTTGCAGTCTTGGTCTTGTTCTTGCGTTTTTGCAAGACCAAGACCAAGAACAAGACCGCGTATTTTTAGCAAGACCGAGACCAAGACTGACCGTGCAAGACTTGAGCAAGAACAAGACATAGCCTGCAAGACTCTTGCGTCTTGCAGCTAGGACTTAGCGCTATTTCACTGAGTAGTTAGGTGTAACAGTTCGGTGTATAGGTAGGTACGCTTAGGAATTCTATGAGACGCAAAAAACTGTATCAAAGAATATGAAAAACTGGACCTATGCGCATTACGACTAATACCATAAACATAGCGAATAAAAAAATATCTATTAAAATCAAACTGAGTGCATGCATAGTTATGTTTTAACCATCGGCACTTTGATAATGCGGCATCAAAGGTTTTGTACTTACTTCTCAAAGAAATTTGCCGCTTTTCGGAAGTACATGGTTATGATACACGCGCCGGCGGCTTCTTTTGAAATCTAAAACAATCGTTGCCGCCACGCCGAAATCATAACATTTGACACTATTTGATTGCCGCCATAGGGCGTAGGTATACTCATGCAAAATAATTTCCTAGTAGAGTACCTACAGGTGTTCCAAAGAATAAATAAGTTTCAGAGTGCTTAGAATGAAAATGAATACATTATACTGATCACGCAAGTAGTATTACGATTAGGATAAAATGGTAAGGATAGGTAGTAGATGTCATATTAATTCATTCTAGTAAGTATATATTATAATATTGATTACTTATATGGTTTTAAACTAATTACTTAGGTACTATTATTGTACATTTAGTCATTATATTTCTTAAGTTTTTACAAGAAAAAATAGCAAAAAAGTGTTCAAATATCACCCGTTTAATAAATATTGTAGCCACTTTTAAATATACTTGAATAAAATAATATAAAAAGCGTAGGTACTTACCTACTAATAAAATAAAAAGCCTGCGATAAGAGTTTTGTATTACTTACCAGCCCGAATATCTCTGAGAGAGATGATGAGAGTAAGTATTTACTAGCTGTGCCCGCGACTTCGTCCACGAGGAATAGTAACTTTGGAGGTATAGTGACGTTCAGGACTTATTTATTTATTTTAAAACTTCTGTCATCAAACATACAAACGAACTCTTCAGCTTTATAATATTAGTATAGATGTACGCCAAAACATTCACTTATATGTAAAGAATAGTGATTGGCACTAATTCTATTTTATTCACGCGTCGCGTCTGTACAAGTAGGTAATATTTAGTGTGTGTTTGTACGCCGCACGCGGCATTGTTTGATTTGCGGCGGCATCCTTTTCATAGAGCCGGCACGTGGCGAGGCGGCGCGGTAGAAAGCAAGGAAACGTACTATAAATAAAGGAATTATTTTAATTCCAGTCATTTCCAATTGAGCTGTGCTTCGAGTCTAACTTAATAATTGTTTTTACTAATCCTCGTTGTTTTCTAAAAACGTATCACGTGTACAATTTAATATGAGTGACGAAGATTCAAATTATTCTAGTCCGAGTAACGAGAGTTTGAGTCACAGATCTAAAAGACCCAAAAGCAAATTTGAGGAGTTTTTCGAAATAATTCATGCATCCCAAACTGCGTTCTGTAAATTGTGCCAACATAAAAAGATTGAAATAAAAATGAAAAACAGAAACTCTTCAGGCTTAAGGAAACATCTAATATCTTTCCACAAAAAGGAATCAGAAATATTTCTTCCTGTTAAACCAAAATTAAGTGGAGATATCACAAGCTTTTTAGTAACCGCTGGAAGAAGTGGACAGGTAAGAATATTTTTTTAACAGTTAAAAGAATTTTAACTCCGCGTAGCTATTCATGCGATACTTTCAAAAACGCCATTAACTTACGTAAGTATTTTTGAGTTAGTGGTGTTTTCACAGTTTTCATCTAGGGGTGCGACATATTAAGTATGTAATTATCGTCTTAAATATTTTTTATAAACACCCATATTTTCATTTAATCGGCCAGTAACAACTAAGTACTTTATTTTGGTAAATTACAGTACAGTGCAACCTTAATATAACAAATATCAATTTAACGATTTTCTCGATTTAACAACAACAAACCTCCTCCTCTTATACGCTCAAACCTAGTATGTTTTAAATAATAACAATAACACAAGATTTATTGTTTTGTTTCAGTCGGAAAACAGCAGTGACAACATCACGACAGCTACAGTTGATTGGGTGGTGAAAAAATATCTTCCCTTCTCATTTTTCGATGACGAAGCTACACAAGTATATTTTCGACGTATTTGCCCTAATATGGTGTTTCCTAAAAGGTCTACACTTAGAAGGAAAGTCAAAGAGCGATTTGAAGAGCTCCAATTGATTCTCAAGGAACGACTTCAACAATTATCATCTAAAATGTCTTTTACCATTGATGGGTGGACGTCAATTGCTGGTAGGAGTTACTACGGGGTTACTATTCATTATATAGACAACGAATGGAAGTATCAATCTGTAGTTCTTGATTTTATACCATCACGCGGTCGACATACTGGGGAAGATATTGCAACGATTTTCCATGAATGTTTATTGGAATATGGCATAATTGATAAAATACAAGGTATCACGGTCGACAACGCAACTGCAAATACCAAATTTATGTATGAACTGGGCAAACAGCTGCCGCCACACTTTGATTCAGACAATCAACATTTCCGGTGCTTTGCTCACATTTTAAACCTTGGTGTACAAGATTTATTAAAGACCTTAGCATTACACTGTGAGTCTGACACTAACGCGCAAGATCAGCAGTACGAAGACTATGCAGACGAAACTGAGGATGAGGAAGATGAAGAATCTGCACCAAATATTGCTGACTCGCGTACATCTGTAACAAAGTTACGCAGTATTTCCAGTAAAATAAAAAGAAGTGAGATAGTGAAGAAGAAGTTTCAGTCTGCTTGTGAAGCAGCTGGCGTGCCATCAAATCTAAATGCCATTCTTGACTGTCCAACGAGATGGAATTCCACACATGATATGATTGGATTTGGTTTAAAAGTGAGAGCGGGCATTGACATATTGTGCAGTTCTGTCACCGAATTAAATGATTTTCAAATCACAGCTAATGAATGGCAGGTACTCGAAAAATTACATAAATTTCTAATAAACTTTAAACTTTTAAGTACAAAACTTGGTGGAGACAAATATGTTACATTACCGCTAGTCATTGTATCATTCAATCTCTTGCTAGATAAAATTGAATCCATGGTAAAACAGTTAGATGAGAAACCTAATCGATCTGAAGTGGATGAAAGGCTCATTCTAGCTTTCCAAGCAGCTCGAGACAAAATGCTTAAACATTACAAGAAGAGCAACTGGATTTATTGTACTTCTTTAATTTTAGACCCAAGGCATAAGGCTCAGACTTTTGACCTGACAATGTGGGGGAAGCAACTTAAAACAGAAAGTCTGCGCAAGTTCAATGAACTTTATGAAGAATATAAAAGTCTACACTCACTGAACAAATCTCTGGAATTACCAGAAAAAGAAAATAAAGTATGTGATGAAGATGAAGACGTAATAGACTTTGATAAACTCTATGAATGTCCCTCGACGTCATCTGGATCTTGTCTTCAAGGCTTAGTGATAGACGAGTTGGAGGAGTACCTGAGAAAACCAAGAACTGCCAGCTCGGAAGACATTTTAGATTGGTGGAGGACGCATGAGACAGAGTATCCGATTTTATCGAAAATGGCCCGTGATTTTCTCTCAACACCTGCAACTTCAGTACCTGCTGAGAGGTTATTTTCTAAAGCATCATTAGTAATTAGAAAACATAGAAATAGGTTAAGTGATGAGTCAGCCAGATGGTTACTTTGTATTAATTCTTGGTCAAAAAAAATTATATAAAGTATCATAACCTAATGATAAAGCTGTTGATTTGTGTTGTATTTTATTTTTTATTCAAATAAATGATAAATCGTAAAACTCTTTTATTAAATTTCTTATAAGTTGAGGGTTCAATCTCTTTCTAGACAGATAAGTATTGTTCTTTAAAATACAGTCAAGTTATTGTAATTAATTTGTTTTTTTACATGTTTTAGCAAATGTAAGCTTATAAATCATAAATGTTTATTAAGAAACAGTTACTTCCATGGAAAACGACATATAGGTCAGTTGATTTTTCGAATTTCTTATCAAATCTTCAGTTATTTATTAATCTGCTTGATCTTTACTATGGCTATGTTAATTCAAGCTCACAATGTTCCAATTCTAATACGTTTTTCTAAGATTTAAAGTAAACTTTAATAAATAGTAATAGACTAATAGGTAATTGCAAGACTTGCAAGACTCTTGCTGCAAGACCAAGACCAAGACCAAGACTGGGAGCGCAAGACCAAGACCAAGACCAGGTGTATTGGCGCAAGACCAAGACTGGCTAAGTCTCGTCTTGTTCTTGCATTTGGGCAACACTAGGGGTAAACTGTTTCTAGAGCGCCACAGCGATATCAAGCAAAAGTTCGCTCATTGTATAAGTCGTAAGCGAGCTCAGGTAACTCAAGATATAATTCAGCAATATTTTGAGAATTTAAGAACGGAGCTTGAAGGTGTTCCGCCCAGTCACATTTTTAATTTCGATGAAACAGGGTTTCATGATAATCCCAAAAAGGAAAGACTCCTTTTCAAACGCGAATGTAGAAACCCTGAAATTATCAGAAATTCCACTAAATCCTGTTTCACAGTAATGTTTTGCGCGAATGCAGCAGGTGAATTTGTTCCATTATATGTTATTTACAAGGCTAAGCAAAAGTGGTCTGACTGGATTAAAGGTGCTCCACCAGGTACTCGAATGGCTGTGACACCATCAGGTTGGATAGATGCCACAACTTTCGATGACTGGTTCGAAACACAGTTACTCCCTATTTTGAAAAACAAGGAAGGAAAGAAGGTCATTATTGGAGACAACCTAAGCTCTCACATTACGACAAAATGTCTTAGACTTTGCGCGGAAAATAACATCAAATTCATATGCCTTGTCCCGAATTCTACACACTTATTACAGCCATTAGATGTATCGTATTTTAGCGCATTGAAAACAAATTGGCGGCAAATTTTACGTGACTGGAGGAATACAAAACGAGGGAAAATTATTAACGCCCTGCCAAAAGGAGTATTCGCAGCCTTGCTTTCCAAAACTATAGAAGCAGGCAAACAGACTGCAGCACAAAACGTCATTGCTGGATTCAAAGCTTGTGGACTGTACCCATTTGACAGTGAAGTAGTTCTTAAGAAACTTAAAGATTACACCAAGCCAATGGAAGAAGTTCGCGATTCAATTGGGGAGACTTTTAAAAATTACTTGACAGAATTACGAGACAATGACTTACTAATTAAGCAGAATAGGAAATTTCAGATACCTGTAGTTGCGGGCAAGAGCGTGTCTGTGGAAGAAGTAGAAAAATATTACCAAGAAAGAGAAGCTAAGGAAAAGGGACAAAAGAAAGGGCAAAACAAATTAAATAGCTCAAATATGCAAGTGCCTACCAAAAAAAAGGGACGACCAATAGGATCCAAAAATAAGCCCAAAAGTAATGCGGCAGTATCGTCCATAACTAATGTTGGAGATACTTCGTTGGATGCTGATAATACTTCTATTCGCTCTCAGACACCAGTTCCTGGCCCATCGAACATAAAGTTGACATCTGTTGGTGACTCTTCCGTTAATCAACCTTCTTTGCTGATTGACGGAACCTCACACGATGTTGAAGCCGTAGGTATGTCGCACTCCATCGCCTCATACCTATTTATCTATCACGGACCACGACATATCATTTCAAGACCAACCGAATTTTCAAATTCCGTCACCAACTCAAGAAATCGAAATAGTTACATCACCGAAAGATATTACAGGAGAATATGAAGTTCATCAAGGGACATTGGAGAAAGTAGACAATGGCAATAGAAATAAGAAAACCAAAGAACAAAGCGGTGGCCGATATTGTGTGGTTAAGCATGAAGAATGTCTTTTCCCAGGTCGAATCACACGCGCGGAAGGCCCAACATGCACCATTTCTGTGATGCAGAAGACATTTGAAGGATGGAAGTGGCCTTCTAAACCTGATTTATTAGTGTGCAATCAAACTAGCATTGTTAGTTATATAGATGATAAGAATATTATAAAACGAGGGGATTCTTACATGATCGAAGACCATTTTCTGTACATGGAATGGGGTGATTGAAAAATGGTCTGCATTTTCAATATTAATTATTTTGTTTCTTGACTACATAATTATTTTAATTGTTTTATTAGAAAATATAGTTTTTTGTTAATTTTAATTAATTAAGACTGATTAAAAGCCAAATTCGAACTTAAATAAATAAAGGTGATTTTCAGATGTATGTATCTTATTTATTTGTACTGGTAACCCTAAAACTACCTCTTTTTGGGTGAAAACAGCGCCGTAGGTATGGTGATATATTATTAAATAATTAAAAGTAAAGCCAAAGTTATCCACAGCCTAAAAATATAAAAATACATCAAAAATGTTTTGCTGGGTTCTATGGTGGCAATGTTACCCCAGTCTCAGTATAACATTGGCCCACAAATAATTTTACAATTTTGGAGGATTTATGCAGTTTATCTTAACAAATTTGCCTAAATATAAATTCAAGACATTGAAAACCCACCAGAAAACCGCATTCTTAAAAAATAATCGGTAAAATATTGACACACTACACAAAAATATCTACATAATGGGACAAAGTTACCCAGGTTGACTGTACCTATTACCACTTCACCAAGTGACATGGTTTTTTTCGTTATTATTTTTGCTAGAACTGGTGTAACCTAGCATATCACCCGGTACCGGCTTAAAGTTGAGTTTCGGGACATCCTGTATATACGCATAAGCCACTTGTGTGATAAAAAATCCTGACATTGTGACATTAATACTTTTACGGCTTTAGAAGCATAATTTATTGCCTTATACACATCCGTGACCTAGTCGTAAAATAAAGAATGTTAATGTGAAACTTTTTTTTATGTCACATTTATCCAATTATTTATGAGATTTTTTATTGCTTTCCATGAATAATAAGCTACTTGGTAACAAAGCCACTTTTAAAAAGCCATTAATTTGGATGAATTTTTTGATTACAAATATTTTATCAGACCGCAGGACATTGAAAGATTTGTTAAATGTTGTTTTTCTTTTCTCAGACATGCAACAAAACAACAGTAGCAATAAAACTATTCGACCACATGTCAATGATGATGAAGTATAAACCTGAACACTCCATATATCTGAACAGACACAACTTTCGGTTTTTGGATTATCCTGACCCTATTATATATATGTTTTGTATTTTCTGAATAAATTGTTCATATCAAATTCCAACAACAATCACAATAAGACAATGACAAGACCGACCAACATAAATTATTCTTTATTTAATTACTCAACAAAAGTAGAAAACAAACCATCTAACTGAATAATGACTTCAAGACTAAAAAATAAAATCAAAAGGTAGTGTTAAGAAAGACATTGTTTCAACACAAACACAAATAATTAATTTAAGTTGTGTCAAAAACAACAATAAACTATCAAATACAAGAATAGTGAAAACGGTGGTTTTCTGCCGGTGATCTTTATGTAATTTTTTTTTATAGTTAAAACCATTGAAAGTTATATCAGAGTATGATAACAAACTATCAAAATTATTAGTAGACATCAAACACATTTTTAAAGCTAAACCCAAACAAGTTATGTACAAGAATCAAGCTATCAATTTTCCCTTTTTAATTTATTCAAATTACTTTCACAACCCAATTCTTAGCAAATTATGAACCTCCTAAAGCAAGACTGACTTTTCATATTCCAGACTCAAGTAACACTAACAACTGTTATAACTAAATAAAGATTAATGAGTTTTGTTGATACTATCATGGCAGGGACAAAACCCATCCTGACCGAGAGCTGTAAGAACAGCGCATGATATAATTATACCCAGGCACAGAGCCCTGAACTAGATCAAAGAAATGAACAGAGCCTTAATATTATTATTATTTTATCACTCACAAACATCATTCAATGAATTATTGATTTTTGACAGTTTTCGCGACGAAATCTGCCAGTTTACGTCATTTAGTACCATTGGACGACTATTCTGATGTAACTGAATTACTAGACTTGGGCCCCAGGTCATCATCTGCCTAACCTTCTAGGTATAGATGCAGCTAAACTTTAGTATTTTTTTTTAAAAAGCTTTATATTTAACTTTAAGCAGCTGCGATTGGACTCCCACAACCCAATTCCTGTAATAATACCTATATTTGATGAAATTACTGGTTGTCAAGCTCGGCTCAGCAAGCAACAATTGTCATAGTTGTTCAAATGAAATGAACCGGTGTTTCATTGAAATCATAGATGCAATGTTCATATCAACATTCTATGTAGGGTCTGCCGGCTGCCATTCATTTAATAATTGCATAATATCACAGCAAGCATGTTCAGCATCATTTCTTCTCATACTATTGAGTCTCTCTGTGACATGTTTTCCGAAGAACCAATAGTTCTGATCAGGCAATGTATCAGTAACTAAAGGCTTCATAGCTTGCAAGAGATCATCAATAACTTGGTTGCACTTTGATTTTTTATTGGATTTTCTGAGGGATTTTGTTTTGTGGCGAGGTCTGTCTGTTCGCTGACTCTCCTGGTGAATGCTTAGTGAGAAATAAGTATCCAGTTCAGAAAGCTCTTCTTCCTTAATATTTTGGCTGCTGGGTGGCTCCTTGTGGTCATGTGGGTCTGATCCATAGTTCTGACAATAAATTGACAATTTAGTGTGTAATCATTTCAAAGAAAGGCATTGGGTAAAAGTAACATGATGTAGCACTAGCAAAAAATTTAAATATATTTAGAAGAAATTATATATTACATTATACCTATACTGTTATCTACAACTTCAAAAAGTATCACTGATACTCTCAGTATGGTAATAATGTGAATAAATAGTATACTTTTTTGATAAAAAGGAAACTTCATACTTTTAACATCATCATGCTAAATTTATTCTAGTCTAGTGCTGTCACTGAGTAAATACTATCTGCATAGGTACTACTTTAATTTATTGCCAGTGGTGCTCTAACATTCTTTTTTTGTATTGTATGTTGACCCACACTAGGATTTTCTCCTGTATGGATTTTCTTGTTCTATGCATAGGTACCTATAGGTATGCCTAAGTACAACAAAAAATATGTAAAAATAGCCTACCTCATAGTTATTCATGTCTTCCTTTTTACAAACATCTTTTAAAAATTGCAAGGGTTTCCATAACGGCCAGCAAGGTACATAGATATCGCTTGCAGTCTTTGCTTTCAGCTTGGACCGTTCAACTCTACGATGATTGTGGTTGAATGTGCTCCGGATGTTAACCCAACGATCTCGGACAGAGCGAGCTGGAATAAAAAAATATATTCATTATAATTTCTCTTAGGCCATTAGACTACAAGAACAAAATAACAAGAGAATAGAAAATACCTATACTTGTAGCTAATAACAGTGTAAAAAAATATCCCAAAAATTATCCCAAAGATTTGGTTTGAAAGGGCGAAAGTAGTGGCGTTGAACTGCTGCAGCCATCATGTTCGGGCTAACGCGCACGTGTGATTTTTAGTCTACCGATAGTTTAGTCGCTGTAGTAGTGTATAATTTCATGTCGAATTCTAATCGTCAAATGCGCGCACTGCCATATAACTCCTGAATCCCAGAACGATCAAACTATCGCCCGACTAAAAATCACAAGTGCGCGAGCGCTCTTCATGTGCACCAACTTTTGTTTTTAAAATGGCGGATGGCGGCAAGTAGAGAACAACGGTAAATTATATTATACCTAAGTTAAATCTCAAATCGAATAATAGTAGATAGATACCTACAAGGAAACTTTCTAGAAACCAAAGGTGGCTTTGTTTGAAACTTTACTATCGGACATTACTGCACGTAAGACACTCCCACCCACCCTACTTGGCCAAACATTCTTGTTTGTTGTTCTGAATTCAAGTCACTAGACTATGGAAAATTTATTTTATGAACTTTACAAAATCAACATTGTAAGATGAAACTGGTAAGGAGACTCGCTGACCGGTTGCGTAAAAAATGGAGGCCATAAAAGGGCAGTGAACGTAAATCTAATCGGACATAAGCTACATACCTACTCTCTGACCAGACTAAAATCGATTTGTTAGTTGTAAAAATCATGCCTAACTAAATTATTAAAAAACAATCCCTTTTGCATACCTACTTTTTACTATGTGAATATAGAAGCATTTCAACATTTTGTTCACTCGTGTTATATTTCTCAATCTCAATCAGTTCCTGAATTCTAAACGAATTATTATATAACTAATAAAGCTAACTTACCAGTAAATCCTCGGCCCAATTTTGCAGCGAACTCGGCGTACGCTTTGTATTTTTGTTGAATATGATGATTTGTGTTCCCAGCGGGCCGCCATATGTAATCTCTTTGACGAACGAACGACACTAAATCTAATTCCAGCTTCCGCGTCCAGTAACATGGTTTGCGAGGCATTTTAATTTTTCGAAAGGCAGTTGTAGAAAATATAAAATAAATACCCTGACGAAACGTACCTACAACAACTGATGTGGAGTGAACTCAGGACGTCAGAACTGAAGGAACAAGAACTGACTGTAAGAGTGAGACTGTGTTGAACTGTTGAGTGAATGTGAAGCACTGAAGCTCAGTGTTGCCACTTCGAAGAAAAAAAAATCTCTGGTTTTGATCTGAAATTTCCCCAGATTTAGGGTATTTGTAATTAAAAAAATCCCTAGAATTCACTGAATAATTTAAAATAAATTCATTAATTATGTAATTAAGACATATTTTAATCGTCAAATTAACATGCTGAAAGGCTAAAAATCAATATTCAATACTTCAATAGGCATTTCTTCATCATTTTGACTTGGGTTTGCCGACGTAGAAGGCTGAGATGGATGATTTTGGTCAGACCTTTTCGAAAAATATCAATGACAAAAAGTACCAAAGGTTGAAACCACATCTTGAATTCTTCTTGGGTTTCCCATTCTTTCCGATATTTTTGTGCATAAAGAGACTTTTTTTCAGAGGCACGTCCATAGTACTTCACAAAACTTTAGAACATAGATTAATTTTAGAACTAAACTAACTAAATACAAGCAATGTATCGGCACACACTCAAATTTTACAAACATGCAAGCTTCTCATTATCAGTCGGGAAATCCCCAAGATAGGTTAGCTGTTAGCATAACCACGGATAATATATAACATACAAAGATATTATCTACGATTCTTACGTGAGAAAAGGATAGTGCAATATATTTTGACATAAACTGGAGGATTCATCGTTGGGTAAATTGGGCTGCGAATAATTCTAAATTTTTTCAGTTTCAATAAATATCACTAAAATTCATTAAATAATTTTTAGTGATTTTTTTTACAGAAATTCAACATTTAGCTCCTAAAATTCACTAAATCTAGTGCAAAAATCACCAAACTGGCAACACTGCTGAAGCTGGCTCCAGTGTTGCCAGGACCCTTGAGTCCAAAGTTACGTTTCGTTTCCTGAAAAGTATCATTTTTGGTGCAAAAGTTACATTTTTCATTATAATTTTTATCTATGCGTCTTTTTGGGATCTATGATGTCGAATGACCTTTTTTTTTAGCACCTGATTTTTTTATTCCATGTTCGCTTACCAGGAAGCAAAAATATGAGTTAATTTGGGTGCGTTCGTATTCTGTTTGCAATAAAAAATTAGTATTACTAATCTCGTTCTTCTCAAGAGTTACGAAAAAAAATTATTTACATGTTACGCGACTACGCGAGGGGTCAAAAGTTACGAAAAATGTAAGAAATGTAACCATTATTTGGTACGTAGGTATGCGGTAGGGCGATTCCTAAAACCTTTAAATATTTAAATTATTATTGAACAATAATGGTGTAGCTGTGATAGCCTAGTGATATGACCATTGGACTGCCAAGTCAAGGGTTTCGAGTTCAAATTCAAGGCATGCACCTCTGACTTTTCGGAGTTAGGAATCTAGAATGTGTTATAGACCTGCAAATTGCGAAAAACCAATTAAAATTTGAATTTGATGCGGCCAAATAAGCTGAAATTAAGTAATTTTTGAATCTGGATGAATAATGCCATCTAGCGGAAAATGGAAGTATTGTAAGGACTGGTACTTTCCATTTAGTACCTAAATATTTTCATCCATCTTGCCCGCTTAAGCATTGATGGCGCTAAGAATCAAAATAGAACAATGATAAAGAATTATTTTATCAGCCATAAATGGCGCAAAAGATGGATGGATGTCACCAAAGAGTATATTAATATAGTTGTACAAGAGAGCCCTCTTGAGCCAATTAGATGCATACCGCTCTATATGTAGGAATAGATATATATTACATGAAGATATATTTTATTTATATAAGTATTATTCAATTTTTTTGCTCTGGCAAACATGCATTTAAATGGTTTCGTCTCGTCCTTAGAGTAAGACATAGAGTAATAATTGCTTGTCTTACTTCAATGGAGTAAGAATATTACTTCAATGGTCTCGTCTTTTCATTAACATTCATTCTAACTGTCAAACTAACTGTCATTCTGTTCTCGTTCAAAAAGCCATGTATTTTTTTCCTACCAAAACCTAGTAAAATAAATCTTGTAAAAGCTAAAAAGGGCTCATTTTTCATTGTGTCCAATAAGAGACATATATCACAAAGTGAACATAAAACTCAAATTTGCGTGAACGCGATTTGTAGCGACCATATTGATTGTGTAATGTTTCCTAGAGTTGTGTAGTTCATGAACTAATAGGAATAAATTCCCGACACAGACTATTAACTACGTACTGTTTTCCTGTTATTACACCATTCATTCAGTACTTCGTTCTTTCGCCGTTCGCGATGTATGTGTCGCAGTAATATCGTATAATTCAAAACAATCTGTTTTGTAAAATATCTGAATGACGCTCAGCAGTTTTGAAAATTGTATATTTCGCTATTTTACATAACTGCTAGCTGCTTTACTAAATAGCTGAATTGCGTCCAGATGGATTGCCATAGCGATACGTTTATCAAAAGGGTGAATATTTGAAAATTATTTTGTAAATCATTGTTCTCACCTTGAGAGGTGAGAACAATAGATGGCACGCTAGATGAATAGATCCACGCTAGATGGCATTTATCACAACATTTTTCGTAAAAAACTATAGCCCTAGTTTTAAGAGCAAATTTTGGATGAAAAGTAGTGTACAGTGGGTCGATTTCATGGTTTGAATTGCCAGAACTGAAATGTGACATTGTGCATAATTGTATAGAAGAAATTTGGGTTAACTGGACGAGCATAGGCCATTGTTATGCCACACAACGCACCTAGCGCTGAATTTTAGAACTAAAATTTCAAATCGGTCAAATTCAATCAAATTTAGAATAAACACATACATACCATCCATCATCCAACATTTCATTTCACGATTGCCACGCAATGACACGCCCGCCTGTCTCGCCCGAATGTCTATAAGACAGCTTAACATCAATCCGCTATATTGATGAACGCAAAACGTTCATTCCATTCCGCGTGTTGAAGGTCACCAATTATGCAAAAGTGCTGAACGTATTTCAGCTATTTTACTTAACAGAGCTATTTTATGAAGCGGCTAGCGATTATGTAAAATAGTGAATTATATAATTCTACTGCGACATATACAACGTGTAATTGAAATAACTGAAAACCTCAGACACCCCAACTAGTTTTTATTATAATAAATTTATTTACGAACTTATTATTTATGTGCAAAAATTATCACCGGAGATATTAGCAACATTTGGTTTTGTAGTCATTCTTACCGATTCAAAGTTCTACACTCATTCATAAGCGTCGACGTATAATATTTACAATTGCTACACACATTAGGTACCTCGTTCGTTTACTATAGTTTCATATTGCTAGAACAGAAGGTGAATAACCTGTGATCATTTTGCATAGTTTTGAAAGCGTAGGCAATAAATGTGACTACAACTTCTATCACACATTTATCAGGCCACCTGCCGCGGGTGGTAGTTTGAGGGGGCTCCAAATTCATAAAACAATAATACCTATTATGTTTTAAACAAAAATTGTTTCACCATATTACTTAATCAATCAATTATTAATAAAAAAAATACTGTTATGTGTAAAAATTCCGGTCACAAAAATTACCAAAATCTTTGGACAGGGCGTGACGATCAAGTTTCTGCCTCGATTCGAAAAAACCGGATATTATCTGGACTTATTGTTTACACAGATTAATTAAAATTAAACTAACTGCCTCATTAGCCTAGTGGTCCTGAGCGCGTCTGCTACGCTAGAGGTCTTGGGTTCGATTCCCAGGTCGGGCAAAGTGTTGTTGGGTTTTTCTATGAAATTCCTAGTAGCAACTCGGAGTTTGGAATTTGTACCCGGTTAATGGCAATAGGCTCGCCCCCTATTACATAAACATACCGGCGAACTGTGGGCGTAGGTACATTAGTACACTTCTGCCTAACCCTTCGGGGAATACAGGCGTCATAGTATGTAAGTACCTATAAAAATAACAAATGGGGTTATTTCTCTGTAACTTAACCGCACGTTCGATACTGCAGAGAAAACCTTAATTACCTACCTACTCATGGTCATGACATTCGAGGCGTTATTTAAATATTTTGACTATGGCGGCTAGCTATTGAAACAAGAAACACGAGTGAGATCTTATTCCCATATTATTTATGAGTCGCTGAAACATACGAAATGGTACCTACAAGAGACCTTGCAATGTTTTCTTATCAACATGGAGTATGTTGGCGTGTTTAAATGATTTTAAATAACGATTTTTACAAATATTAGGCTTACGAAACAACTTATTTAAAACAATTTAAAGAAAGTAGGTTACACAATTATGTACCTACCTATCGTAGCAAAGATTCACCTTGCTCGATACAGCTTAGTGCACGTTTTCTTACATTGTTTTTACCTAAGTGAATTAAGTAAGTACATCAATCTCACTATTACAGTTTCAAATATCTTATTTTATTTAAAGCAAATTTACGGTTAGGAGTTCTAGGTATGTATCACTAGTTAAGAGTTACAAAAATATTGGGCCTAAGAAGTAATTATGGTCCGATGATACCCGCCCCGATACATTTAGCGAAAATCTGTGCTGGAATGAAACTTCCTCTGGAGTTTTCGTGTGGTGTGGTGGTTAAGAGTTCTTATTTGGTAAAAGTACAATCGTCCGTCCAAAGAATGTTTCTACTTGGGTCTTCAAGAAACCATTGAAAAAATTCAAACGGGGCGAGTAATCTGAAGGACTTAATTCCTCGCATCGTCTGTAGCGATATGTCTTTTAAAAAAATACATACGTAAAAGTGGCTACAATGGAACATCGTGCTGCTTGCTCTGGAACTTGCCGTTGGATTTTCATGAAAATAATTAAGAACTTTTACTTCTAAGGCGTGATGGTTTCGGTTAACTATCAACACAAGGCCCCGGTCTAGGGGCACAGCGAGCCTAGGGGCCCCAGTTCCAGTCCGTGGCAGGACCTACAAATAAGCTTGCCTCGAAGCTTGAAGGGGCCCCAAACTCCAAGTGCCTAGGGGCCCTGGACCTCTAAGTCCAGGCCTGATCAACACCTGTCGATGGCCTAAACGTGGTCACGTAGGCGTTGCGTAGCCACTAACATTGTAGCATTAGGTACAGACACTCCAAAACGTTCACGAAAACTGCGCACAGCTAAGTTATGTTATGTATCATCGAATCCCGCTAACAACCTCACCATTTCACAATACTGACATCAGTGTATCGAAAAGCCATGATTAGGTACGCCGGATACGCGGGAGATAGCCGCACATGCGCGCGTAGGTACATGAGCACCTGTTCTGATGAATCGCGATGTGGCACTTGCGTCAGCGTCGGGTCGGGCAGACTGTCCTTTATCCTATCGGCCGTTAGGCGCTAGCCATGCGTCCCGCTCGGCCCCGCAGGTGTCTGACGTATAAATGACGTAGTACGGATTCTGTTTCAAACGTAAACATTGGTCGTGATTTTGTGAATGGCGCGTACACAACTCGTCGCATGTCTAGTTGCTTGAGAAACTGTTAGACTCGACATGATACAATAAGGAAAAATGGGTAAAAATTAACCTATATTAAAAAGTAGTGTAATCGATCCGGCTATCGATTCTGAACAAACTAGTGTCAGGTTTTCAGTTAATTCAATTACACGTTGTATAGTACAATGGGGCATCTTGTAAAATGTCAAAAGCGGGGGCAGTTGAAAACCAGCGCCAGTTATTTATGTCCGGCACAATGCTGAACTGCTCCCATTTGGTGCAGCCGTGGGGCACATTTGCCATTGACATTGACAGTAGGTTAACTACTACACTGCCACGCCTAATTTTTATATTGTCTTTTGTAGATTTTTATTTCTTTTTAATTGTGTTTAATTTCTATTTTTTTTTAGTTTTAGTTGTTTTTGCCTTACTTACCTACATGCTGCATTCCAAATAAATATATTTTCTTTCTTTTTTCTTCTTTCTATATTGATAAACGCAAAACGTTCACTCCATTCTGCGTGTTGAAGGTAAGCAATTATGCAAAATTGCTGAACGTCATTCAGTTGTTTTACATAACAGAGCTATTTTCTAAAACGGCTAGAGCATATATGTAAAATAGATTAATATACATTATACTGCGACAGATCTACTGACTGATTTCTATGATAGTATCTACTTGTATAGTAGTCGTATTTCTAGAAGTGGCAATTAGTCGTCTAATAAAGGGTATGGTATATTACTATGAGATCATAAATATACCTTATAATTATAAATAAGTAAGTAGTACACTATATTAAAGTAATATAGAGATCAATGCGCCAGTAAGATAAGTCACATGCACGCGGTGGAGATATACAACTCTGTGTAGAACTGACATAAAACTGATAGTGATACCGTGTGTTGCTAGCATTAAAATTTGCATATTTGTAAAGTGGCATTAACGCTGCCATGAAATTAGAGCTTATCGAACGCGGCTGGGTGGTTTATACCTTCCGTTTCCGAGAAAAACGGTAGCCACACGTTTCACTCTTTGGTACACTAGCGGACACTGGGATGCTAATTCTTGCCACGAATCTAGCCTCGTTATAATTTTTGGAGCACTTATCTTATCTTATAGTCTAGTTTGTGGGATATGATGTAATTTTCTAAATAAAAATATATAAATAAGTAAACTAGCCCAATATATGTTTAGCCAAATGAATGTTGGAATGACGTGACATATTTTGTACTTTACCGATAGAGGCGGCGACAAGTTGGCTCAGGAAATTAATGACATATACCCGAAGTTTGCGCACGCCGCGCGCCATAGAGGTGGGATTAAAACGACGTTTTTGGACTGTCTATAAAATGGATACCTACTCCATGCATTAGGTACCTAATAAAAAAATATTGCACAGGTTTGCGCCCAATAGGTACAAAATGGCTGGCTGGCTCTTACGATTATGCATTATAAACCACTACTGCCTGAACGTTAAAAGGAGTTTGTTTTAGCATTTCTCCCGAAGTCGTCAGCAAGGAAATGCCGGCGCCATCTAGTTCCTATTGAATTTTTTTATATTATGTAATATTGAAAAAAGCGTCTTCAAAGCAGAGCTTACAAATAATCACTGTTGAAATATACCAGATACAAACAAAGCTAAACAATCTTCATAATACATACACTTACGCGAATATTCGACATTGAAATAAAATTACGGATCCTTTACGAATTTCCGAAACGTCGGGAATTAAATAATATCAATCCAACGCGATAAAATCCGTAAAACGTAGTTTTATTCCAACAGTCGTCCGTTTGCCACAACCATAGCGTCCAGTCCCTTGTGATTGATTTGATAATCGATATTTCTCAGAGATGATTCTCTGAGAAATATTAATTGTGTTATCCACAAGTATCTGTTTTGATTTTTATTATTAATTATTAAAATTATTCAAAATCAATTATTTCTACTAAGTATCAAATCAATTTCAAAATTTTCCATCAATTATATTTGCTTTACTTCATGAAAACGATGCCACATCACTAGTGGATGTCACCTCGTCACAATATTGGTGGACGGCCTGTTTCAATTTGCCGCGCTATATTTTTTTAACACACCGATACCACGACAGCGTGCGTAAAAAGATCATTAACACCGATTTTTATCGGTTTTTTATATTATTAATGATCCTATTAGAAAGCTCTTTTCGAAAAGTTCGTTGATTAAAAGTAGTACCTATCTGTGTTAGGTAAACGGTAGGTAGTAAGTTTATAAAAACATTTTGGACACCTTTCTATGATTGTACATGTCATGTACTAAGTTTAAATTTTTTTTAAATAGAAAACATAAATAACTATATTTTTCGTAATTTAAGTACCTATCTATATGCAAGGGCACACTGTGTCGGAATATAGGTATTTGTGTCGCATGAGCCGGGAGTCAACGTCCGGTCACTTCTGCGTAGACCGCCCCGAGGACACTGCGCAGCATACGCAGGCATACGAGGCATGGAGAGCTAGAACGCGTGCAAAGCTCTCGGCTCCTACTGCGAGCAAGTTTTGCTTGCAAAACAGTGGAGCGGGAAAGAGAACTGTCCGCTTCTCTCTGACCGTTTTAGGTTTAAATTAGTAAGAATTTTGTCAATTTGCCCAAATAGGTACCTATAGACAACTTTCTAACTTATTTTTTCATGATAAAGTCAACTTTCTTTGTGTCCATACTATTATTTACCGTAGGTAATGTTAGGTAAGGTAGAATAAAACAGTCCTAACTTGGAATATTCGTTTGCACGTCATCGTCAGCGCCTGATAAATTAACTGCGTACTAAGAGAACTAATGTAAAGTACTTCGTTGCTAGTTGCTACTATACTTTTGTCAGGCGCTTCCTACTAAAAATATTTCTGTTTGCTTGTTTAATTATCTAAGTTGAACGGTCACGGTTGTATTTAAAAACTATGAAAAATTGTGTTTAAATACAATTTAAACATATTTAAAAAGTTGGTGCAAGTGGGCCTAAGATTCAATGAAGACTACTCATTATCAATCACATCCACAAACATAAGATTAGTTTAGGATTAGTTTTTTATCGTTTTTGTTACTCACAAAGTCACAAATCACAGTATACCTAGGTACATATTATGTATGTGGTAGCACAGATAATAGAATACCTACTAGGTACCTTTTTATCATGTGATGACTGATGACACCCTTTGTATCATTATATATTATTATATTTGTAAAAACATAGGTATTTCATACAAAACTTGCCACGGTAATAATTATGAATCTTTTACCTACGTAATATTATAAGTCAAGAGAGTAAACAGCCACAAGTTAGTCAGTATGCTAAATAATTTTATTAGATCGGTAGGTACTTACTAAACTTTTTTTAAATTATAATATTTATTGCCGTAGATACACTAGTATAATAAAATAAAATGATTATTCTGCCCGTAGCCTGGAACCTATTCAAAGTGACATCTAGTTTGAAAACTTTGAAACCTGTTATGGACATGAATTTCATAATTGTGCTAAGAGATGGCGTTCGTAGGCTTGAATTTTTGATCACAACCAAAACCACAACATCAAAGATTGTGTTTTTCTTTTTATTTTATAAGTATTCAGCTTTATAATATAAGATTAGATGACTGCAAACACCGCTTTTTAAATATTATAATATTGATATATTATCAATTTCTTTTCTTTTTTTTATGGGATAGGGGAGCAAACGAGCAGACGGATCACCTGATGGTAAGCGATAACCGCCGCCCATGGAACCCGCAACACCAGAGGAGTCACAAGTGCGTTGCCCGCCTTTTAAAAGGGTTTGGGCCTCCAGTAACCTCATTCACTCGGCGAAACACAACGCAAGCGTTGCTTCACGCCGGTTTTCTGTGAGGCCGTGGTATCACTCCGGTCGAGCCGGCCCATTCGTGCCGAAGCATGGCTCTCCCACGTGAAATTACATTACGTTATTTATCGGAACCAATGGAAGCAAATTAACATAGTAAAGTTTACGGGGCGACATAGTCAATGTTGAACGAGTCCCCTTAAATAAAGATAAAAAAAAAACAGTAAAGTTATGAATTCGATATAGGTACATACCGATCTTCGGCTCTTCTCATCCAGTTACTGTCAGCTTGACAGCTTCCGCAAGTCATCACTACACAACCTGCTTTTTTTATGGGATAGGGAGCAAATGAGCAGACGGATCACCTGATGGTAAGCGATACCCGCCGCCCATGGACACCCGCAACACCAGAGGAGTCACAAGTGCGTTGCCCACCTTTTAAAGGGGTTTGGGCTTCGGCTACCTATGTGGTCCTGTTGACAATACAATCTGGTATGACAGGGCTCGCCGCAACTGCCCCCTTCCATACCGGCCCTGGCCCACTTTGCCCCCTCACGCTGCGCTACTTAATAAGTAGGTATGTTCCCTCTAAATACATTGCAAAAAAAATAGGTCAAATTCGCTCCCAAAACTGTTATCATTGGCGTTCAAAATCCATATATTACTGTTGATATTCGCATCTAGCCATCATCGTCGCATTACCAGCGCTATCGCTCGCTCAGCACACTTTATGCCTTCCGTTTCCTGCGCCGGAGCACCGCATTCACATATGTGGCTTAATACCTTTTTAAAATCATTGTTGCCTAAGTCAAATGTTATCCAGAACTTTTTGAGGGAGGATCCTCTAAATATGTTATCCTAGACCTAGATAGATATATCTTTCAACTATTTTTCCTGCAATCCTGCACGGAATGCTTTTTTAGAGACCTTTAAAACTGCTCTTACTTCTGATGAACTTCTGACTTCTCAAAGTCATGTGCGTATTACGTAATAGTTAAATAACACGTGCTTAAACAGTGAAGGAAAACATCGTGAGGAAACCTGCATGCATAAGAGATTCGACGGCGTATGAAGCCTGCCAACCCGCATGATAGCCAGCGTGGTGGACTAAAGCCTAATCCCTCTCATTATGAGAGGAGACCCATGCCCAGCAGTGGGACGGAATAACGGGTTGATTATGTATATTCTTTTAATTACTATGGATAACATAAAGTACCAACACATTACATTATTTGATAGAGAAACTGTGAGTAAATGTAGTGTATAGCTAATATTTTTTTCCACAGATGACAGAACGTAAGTGTTGTTTCACGCAGGTTTTCTTTGAAGCCGTGGTATCACGTCGGTCGAGCCAGTCCATCCGTGCCGAAGCCTGGTTCTCCCACTTTAAGTGATTCCCCAAACGATTAATTATGAGAAATCAACCGTCTATGCCGAGTGTGTGAACTAGCTCCACTCAGGCCCTCTCACTAATTCCGAATTGCGATGCCCAAATGAGTTTGTGTAACTTGTTGGCGTTGATCACGTATCGAGATCGCCATAGAGATTGGAAGTCATATATTATGATGGTAATAGGATTTGGTAATTTCAGGTGTAATAGGTATATATTGTATAATTACTATGTATAGGCTTTTATCTTCATATATCTGACTATATAAATTACTATATGTACCTACCTATTTCATTACTTTACAAAAATAGTCTAGTTTAATGTTTCAGTTTAGTTAAGTTTAATTGTTACTTGTTTTCAAACACCGACTTTTTGCAGCACTACAAGAGTAAAAATAAATCTTATTAAATTTCCTAAGCTAATTAGTAGACACAATAGAAAAACAATTGTTTTGATTCTCTGGAAATAATTCTTCATTATTTAATGAATTAAATAACAATACTACCAATAATATCTAATTGATTGTACCAATGTTATCATGACATGTAGTCATGTAATATAATCCCTTAACTTGAATCGACGCCAACGAACAAGATTCCTGAAGTTTGTTCATTAAACGCGCTACGCTGACCTGTAGGCAAATGTGAAAAGTTTAATTGTGCCAAGTGTTCCTGATTGTGTGATTATGTGTATCAAAATGGCTGATCGAGTATTGGCAAATACGTATTGAAGATACATATAATAAAATAATAAAATTGGATCTTTTATTCTTTGATTTAAAATTAATATGTTAGGTTGAGATTCGTCTATGGTCTATGGATAGATGAAATAACTGGCTTGTTGGTCTAACAGGTCCTAAGCGCAACGTTTTGGCTATGAGATTCTCAGTAGCAGCTCGGGTTTGAGATATACTCGCTTCTTTAATAAATGATAAATGATATTTATTTCTGTAAATAGATCTTAAAAAGACACTTTTACAAGTTGTTTTACATATTTTACACAATATATACAGGACCTAAACGTACCAGCGAATTGTAGGTGGACATGTAGAATTATTGTAGTGCTGTTTCGACTGCGCCTTTCGTTTTCTTAAAGCAATATGTTGTAAAGACTTTACAACTTTTCGTGCAATCAATCATCAGGCGCTTAATAATGGTGGTTAAAAAAATAGTAAGCTTTCAGTTCTCATGTTCGATGGGTCGAGAACGTTGTTAGACTAAATTTAATGGCATTGTAATTTACGTAAAGCGTCGTTTCATTGAAGAACAGAAGTAATTTTCTTGTCTCTGAATAGACAAGTACATCTCTGCATAACTCTACGGGGAGTACAAGCGTGATGGTGTTAGGAATGGATGATCAAATATTGAGTATACACACATAAATACATTCACGACTTTATCCCATAGGGGAAGGCAGAAACTATAGACCACCATATTCTTGCATAGGTACTTACTTCTTTTGCTTCTGCCACATTCACACATCTTCTTATACATACGCGCCGGTTGCGAGTAGGTACTGCGCACTTGACCTTTTTAAAGGACCTCGCCAATAAGATCAGCGTACAGCGTACGTAGTGTCTTCTAGGGCGACCTCTTCCACCGCTGCCGCCGACATTCGCCTTATCCATCAATCGTGTTTCATTCATTCTCTCAACATGTCTAAACCGTTGCATAATGCGTGTATATACTTGAATATATTATGAGGTGATAAAATGACTGATGGTAAGTGGTAACCACAGTCTAAATTAGCAACACCAATACTATCAATATCGCGTTGTCCCTAAGAGAACTCAGCTGTTTTAATTATTATATTTTTTATGGGATAGGGGGCAAACAATCAAACGGATCACCTGATGGTAAGCGATTACCGCCGCCTATAGACACCCGCACTACCAAAGTGTCAAGTGCGTTGCCCGCCTTTTAAAAGGGCTTGGGCTTTCCGTGTCCTTTCTCACTTTTAAATAAAATATTTTATACATATAAAGATAAAATAACATAAGTACACAGTGAGTTTTCAATGTTGTACAGAAGAGTCAAACTCACTGATGCCTCCTAAACTAGGCCAGGAGCCTGTGTTTCCCTCGGCAAAACACAACGTAAGTGTTGTTTCACCCCGTTTTTCTGTGAGGCTGTGGTATCACTCCGGTAAAGCCGGCGCATTCATGCCAAATCATGGCTCTCCCACTGTCAAATATCAGGTCATATGCCTAGTAATACCTACATAACACAATAATGTCTGTACATAGAATATTCTACCATTTCACAGAAACTCAGCAGCAGATTTCAACCACCTTGTACTTAAAAGGCGTCAATTCATCATTCATTCTCCGAGCCCTTTCCCAAATATGTTGAGGTTGGCTTCAAGTCTAACCAGTGGGCCTAGGCCAAGTTTAGAATCTAGATTAGAACTTGGCTAGGCCTGTAGATGCGGCTGAATATCAGTATTTTACACGTAGTATAACTGCCTTCAGACCACCACAAACCAATTTCTGTGCAATACCGATATTCGGAGGACTGACGGCTTTACGTGTCTCGATGTGTTAAAAATGGTAACCCATCCACACACTGACCGCATCAAGCGTAGCTTAACCTTGCAGATCAGTTGATCAGCTTAGTTATAACTTAGCCACGAGCCCCTCAAAAGGTCAATTCATATCAATCGTTTATTCGTATTTTGACCTGATAACTTTTCTTTTACTTTTAAAAAGGTTACTTCCTCAATTTTATTTTTTGGTCAGTTTGGGTGGGTTATACAATAGTACCCCATAAAAATCTTTTCACAGCTATTCATATTAAAGGGCGGAAACCGTCCTCGGGTTTGTGTAGCGTCGTGAATATATTTGTACTTTCCTATTTCTTATTGAAAAATTGTTTACGTTTTGGATTTTGTAATAAATGGATATAAGAAGAAGAATACACTACTGTTGCCTCATTAGTCGAGTGGTGCTAAGCGCAACTGCTACGCTAGAGGTCTTCGGTTCGAATGCCAGGTCGAGCAAAGTGTTAGTTGGGTTTTTCTATGAAATTCCCAGTAGCAGCTCGGAGTTAGGAATTTGTGCCCGGTTAATGGCAATAGGCTCGCCCCCTATTACATGGGACCTAAACATACCGGCGAACTGTGGGTGTAACATTAGTACGCCTCTGTCTAACCCTTCGGGGAATACAGGCGTGATGGTATGTTATGTTATAATATATTATTGTACAGAATGTGTGTTCGGACAGAATTTAAATATTTAATTTAACACGTGGGAGAGCCATGCTTCGGCACGAATAGGCAGCTCGACCGGAGTGATACCACGACCTCACCGAAAACCGGCGTGAAATAACACTTACGTTGTGTTTCGCCGAGTGAGTGAGGTTATCAGAAGCCCAAACCCTTTTAAAAGGCGGGCAACGCACTCGTGACTCCTCTGGTGTTGCGGGTGTCCATGGGCGGCGGTTATCGCTTACCATCAGGTGATCCGTTAGCTCGTATGCCCCCTATCCCATAAAAAAAAATAGTACACCGGGCGCTATAGCTAACTAAACTACCAATATGGTTGTATTTTCGTTTTTACAGCTATTTATATGAAAACATTTCAGTAAACGTTTACATAATACTCAATGATATTTGTTTTCGATTGCGGAGCGCCAGTAATGGGAACGGGGAACAAATTAAAAATATCATTCGGTATACAATGTAACTTTGCGGTCATGTATTGATCCGATATTCCAGGGTATACTGTTGTGAACACAGTGGATGGTGGAGGTTCATACGATACAATATTAGATACTTAAAACAGTTTCTATAGACTTTTTTTTACCGTGTACCTACCACGGCCTTAGAAAACCGGCGTGAAATAACTTTTACGTTGTATGTGAGTGAGGATACCGGCCCAAACCTCTTTTAAAAGGCGAGCAACGTACTTTTGACTCCTTTGGGAGGGGGCAAACGAGCAGACGGATCACCTGATGGTCGAGCAGACGGATCACCTGATGTTAAGATGATGGTGTATGACGGTTGGACTGCTAAGCAAAGATTTGTCTCAAGCTCTCGACATTGGGATAAATCTTTTTACGAATTTTATCGTGTTATATTGATATAATTTAATACCCGACGTTTATTACTCTCAAACCCCAGTTTCAAAGTTCTCGAGTTTAAACCCAAGGCACGTCAGAATTTTCCCAATCATGTACGATTTATAAATAAATAATTCATAATCTCTCCCTTAAACGGTGAAGGAAAATATTGTGGGGAAACCTACCTGATTTTCTCAACAGCGCGTAAAGTCTGCCAACTCGCATTAGGTCAGCGTAGCGTCCTCATTGCGAGAGGATACGCGTGGACATTAAGAGGATAAATAGGCTGATGATAAGGAAAATCTTAGTAAGTAAGCAGGTAGAGGTTGGATTTGATAGATTATATTTATTTCTGTAAACTGTTTTTTTAAAGACACTTTTACGAGTCAAAGTTGCACTTCTTTTTAACTAGATGGCACTGTGCGGCAGTGTATAAGTTAAATTTTGAGTCTAATGTGCTGACTTTTGTTTTTTTAACGCTTTTTTAACGGGCTAAATTTTGAGTCTAACACCTCTACCGTAACAGTTAAGAATAGCACTTCTTAACTGTTACGGTAGAGGTGTTCGATTCCCAGTTTGAGAAGTGTTATTAGGTTTTTCTATGAAATTTTCAGTACCTATCAGTTCGGAGTTTGGATATGTGCTCAGTTAGTACCAATAGGGGGCGAGCCCCCTATTACATGGGACCTAAATAAACCGGCAAAATTTGGGTGTACTTTAGTACAGCTCCGTCTAACCCTTCGGGGAATATTTGCGTGATTGTATGTATGTTATGTTCCGTTTGTGTCTCTGTCGCGTCAAACATTTTTAAAGTTTTACATTCCACTATTCTTCTTGCCCAGCGGGGCTTAGATTCGGCACATATGTTAGTAATAGGTTACGGAGCGGTTATTTGGGATCTCCCGTAATAACTTAGTTACGTCCAACCCATCGACTTCAAGTGTTAACTGTACCTTTACATTGATCATAGAACATATAAATATGGTTGTATGCTTTGAAATAAAACTACTTTTACGGAATTTATCGCGTTGTTTTGATATTATTTAGTTCAATACGTTTCGGATCCCTTACAGCATCCATGGTCACGGTTAGACGAGCGGTTGTATACTTCCGAAATATTGGGACTTGAAGAGCATGTAAAGCCGTCAGTCCTGGATGGTATACGGACACCAATAACAATCGTTAGTGGTAGTCAGAAGACGAAGAAATCTGAAGACCAGTCAATCCTCCGAATATCGGTATTGCCCAGAAATTGCCTCATTAGCCTAGTGTTCCTGAGTGCGACTGCTACGTTGATGTCCTGGGTTCGAATCCCAGGTCGAGCAAAGTGTTATTGGGTTTTTCCATGAAATTCCCAGTAATAGCTCGGAGTTTGGAATTTGTGCCCAGTTAAGGGGCTCGCCCCTATTACATGGGACCTAAACATACCGGCGAACTGTGGGAGTACATTAGTACGCCTCTGCCTAACCCTTCGGGGAAAATAGGCGTGATGGTGATGGTATGCCCAGAAAATGGGTTGTCGTGGTCTGATGGCAGTTGCTTCTTAGGTCTTGATAGACTTACGCTTGAATACCAGTCCACCTGATGTTAAGCGACACTGCGATCTACGATGGAGCGCGCTTGCCTAGAAGAAACCGATTCACTCGTAGTAGAAGGAAGCCAAGAAGTCTGACAACCAGTATATCCTCTGGATATCGGTGTTGCCCAGAAAGTGGGTTGTGGAGATCTGATGGCAATAGCTTCGTCAGTCAAAATCATTTGTTCAAGATAGATTACTGGGAAGTCATTTTTGAAGCCCTCTTATTGTTTTCGCTTGGAAGAAGAAGCGGCGCAACCAACCTCCCAGCAACACATTTCTATCTGTTAAGTTACTAAGGCGTTAAGGACTAAAGCGTTGAAGTTTGGTAAAATACTTAGAATTTTAATTTTTATTTGGGGTGGAAGCCTAGTCCCCAATAAAAGTCGGGTAAAGACTAGGAGGATAATGATCACATCTGGGGTAGTGGCTTAAGAGTGAGTACGTAGTCCCGAGCTGAATCTCGGGCAATCTTAGCCAGCGGATTGATGAGAAATTCGGCCCCCAAGAAAAAGTTTATTATATATCTATACTAATATATAAAGCTGAAGAGTTTGTTTGTTTGTTTGTTTGCTTGAACGCGCTAATCTCAGGAACTACAGGTCCGATTTAAAAAATTCTTTCAGTGTTAGATAGCCCATTTATTCAGGAAGGCTATAGGCTATATATCATCTGCTACGCGGACGAAGTCGCGGGCAGAAGCTAGTGTATATATAAATAAATAAAAAATGTCTTTCTATAGTAAGCGCATTATTTCAGAATGGTCGGACCGATTTGGTTGCAAAGTTTTTTTAAATAGTCGTTATTGTCAAAATGATGTTCTTAAAGAAAGAAAGAAAGGGTTAGGCAGAGGCGTACTAATGTACACTACATTAGTACGCCTCTGCCTAACCCTTCGGGGAATACAGGCGTGATGGTATGTTATGTTTCCTTCTCATACACAGTTCACCGGTATGTTTAGGTCCCATGTAATAGGGGGCGAGCGTATTGCCATTAACCGGGCACAAATCCCAAACGCCGAGCTGCTATTGAGAATTTCATAGCAAAACTCAATAACACTGCTCGACCTGGGAATCGAACCCAGGATCTCTAGTGTAGCAGTCGCGCTCAGGAATGCTAATAAGGCAACTGGAAAAATCTATATATATATATAAAAGAAAGTCGTGTTAGTTACTCCATTTATAACTCAAGAATGGCTGAACCGATTTTGCTGAAAATTGGTGGAGAGGTAGCTTAGAACCAGGAGACGGACATAGGATACTTTTTATCCCGTTCCCGATACTTTTTATTCCACGGGGGCGAAGCCGCGGGCATAAGCTAGTAATTGATAAATTGGTATGTTTTTCACAGGATCTGTTGGGTTAACTATATAGTAACTACCTACATTATTTTATTTATTTATTAAATTTGAAAGGTACATGTCAAAACTTATGATCTATTAAAATATTCTTATTAAAATATCAAAGCTCGAAGTATTTCTCCAATTAGTTTAAGTATGACCATGTTGGTCATATTTGAGTGAAAATCTCTGCCTACCCCTGCATTATCTCTCATCTGAGATCCATGTACCCACATCTCGGGGTCACGCATTTCATTACCGCAAAATGTTCTACCTGAGCCGAGTAAAGGGATGGCACCAACGAATATTTTTCTTCCGCGCCAAAGTAATATTTTTCCAAAAGATTATTTTCATTTTCGTTTTAAAATTCATTTTTTTAGGTGCAAACACATTAAGGAGTTGTGTAGGGGCGTCAAAAGTTTCGTAGTGCGGCCTTCCCTACGTCGCGGAAGTTGGGGAATTTTTAATTTTTCATGTCGCCCGCGGTATTAGAGACGGTGGTGGTGGTGATATATTTTTTTGCGTTATATTGTGTTTAAGCGTTTTCGTTTATGTTTTTAATTGATGATTTTGTATGTGACATGTTTTGATCAACTTTTTACATTTATATTACAAAGCAGTGTATTAAATTATATCTATGTAGTTACTAATTTGTGCCCAAACTGTGTCAATAAAATTATTTATTTTCTTTCTTTCAGTGAGATTTTTTCGAAAACGTGTGTTATTTCGAACTTTACCTATGCGCTAAAAGTAAACGTCCTGTGCTTTCTAGGTAGGTACTAAAACTACACGATAACCGTCCTGAAGAACATTCATCAGATCTATAATACTTATACATACATACCATCACGCCTGTATTCCCCAACGAGCTTGGCACAGGTGTACTAATGTACACCAAAATTTCGTTGGCGTTAATGTCCAGGTTAGGAGACTATTCATATTAACCACGCACGAATCCGAGCTGCTACTGGGAATTTTATGATGGCAATAACACTGCTCGACCTGGGAATCGAACCCAGGACCTTTAGCACAGCAGTCGCGCTTAGGACCACTAGACTATTAAGGCAGATAGTTCTATAGTATAGAGCACTATACGTAGGTCTCCACATTTTTTTTATATACCAAATCAAATTAAATCCACAGAGTACTACAGTGATGATCATAACTCGACAGACTGAGGTGTTGGACGTCATAATGTTAAAATTACGTACCTTACATTTTTCCTAATTGCAAAAAAAAACAAATGTAACAATAACAGAAAATTCAAATAAAATATCACGCCACATAATATTTTGAATTTAGAACTCAATGGTCAGGTTCATTGACCTTCGGGCCATCCTTATTATTTTGTGCAGACTTTCATTTAATTTATCGTTCGATTGGAATTAACGTAGGTAGGTTATTAAATATAGCAGTGTTCGCTCTAGAGCTAAGTTATACCAAGCGAGTGAACTGTATAAAAATACTAGGTACTTATTAATTAGTATTCATGATTCCGTATTTATATTTCTAGCAGTAGTGTTTATTTATGCAGGCGCATATTTCGCGACGCGATACGCTACTCCAAATGTATAGTAAGCATCTACCCCCAGTCGCTTACTAACCACCAACGAGGGTGGACGCGTGTCTCTGGCTCTCTCACTCGTTTTACGTGAAAATTTAACGCCAACACCATAAAAATAATAATTCAAACTTAGAATCGAAGTGGGGTTCGCGATTAAAATTTTTAAATTTAGAACGGATTGTGCAGTTATTTGAGTATTTGCGGCCATTATCGTAAACTTTTTTATTGTTTTTTTTTTCCTGTGAGTGTGTGTGTTTTTAAATAAATTAATAATTAGTGGTTTTGTGTGTTGTGTATTGAAATTGTTTACATTAAATGACAGTGATAATTACAGTGATTCTGGATTCAAGGTGAGTGGAAAAACGAATTACCTATTTAATAAGACAAAACAAATACAATATCTGAATGTAGTTTGGTGAGAATATCAGATAGAGGCTTTTATTTTATTTTATTATTCACAAGTAATAATTAATCAATGAACAATTTTTATACGGTTTTGTACCTACCTACCAATTAGGTCAGTAAAGTTCGTTATTCCCAATTGTATAAAACTCTATAGTTATTTAGATTCAGTTAGCAATTAACTGGTATTATAATTGAATTACATGCCTTTCAAAGTTACAAATAGGTCAAACTGTTGGAACTAAGTTTTTTAGTTTTGATGAAACACAATATATTCAACATACCATCACGCCTGTATTCCCCGAAGGGTTAGACAGAGGTGTACTAATGTACACCCAGAGATCGCTGGTATATTAAATCCAATTTAACAGAGGTCAGCCTATTGCCATTAATAAAGCACAAATCTACTCCCAGCTGGAAAGAATAAAATAAAAATTGCTTGACCTGGGAATCAAACCCAAGACCTCTAACGTAACAGTCACACTTAGAACATCTAGACTAATGGTGAAGTTTAAACTTGGTATATAGCGGTAACTGTTGGTGTACAATAGTACACCGCTGCATAATCTTTCGAGGAATATCGTACGGTATGATGGCAAATTAATAATACAAAAGTGTATATATAAATGTGCCAACCCGTATTTGACTAGCGTGGCAGACGATAGCAGAACCTCACATTCTGAGAGGAAACCCGTGCCCAGCAGTGGGACAGTATAGTTCGAAGAAGATACATTATTTACGGTATATGTGCATAAAAATACTTTTGCAATCATAAAAATTTACTAAATTCAAAATAAATTTCGATAAAGTATCTTAGTTTCCGACTAGCTCACAAATATTCATAAATTCAACAAATCAAAAAATAATTACTGAAAGAGACTAATATTATATTGAAATGCTAAGAAAGGCTAAATAAAAACTAAGCTGATCAACTGATTTTCAAGGTAAAGCTGGGCTTGCTGTGGTCAGTGTGTGGATGGGTGACCATTCTTAACACATCGAAACTCCTCCGTGATTGATTTGAAATATTAGACATAATGTAAGTTAGGTTGTGTTCAAGAAATTCTGTCAGTTTATCTATCACGCTGAACAGAATTCGATAAAATTTGTTTACCCTATATCTGAAATTAGTAAACCGTGCATTTCAGACGCGAGTGAAAATAGGTAGTAACAGCTATATCTGAATGGGCTGGCTCGACCGGAGTGATACCACGGCCTCACAGAAAACCGGCGTGAAACAACACTTACGTTGTGTTTCGCGAAGTGAGTGAGGTTATTCGTCTGCCCGTTTGCCCCCGTTTAAAAAAAAAGATAGTGCTAAGTTATCTACTATTACTTAAAAAAAATATATAATATTGTAATAGTGACGCACCACAATAGAATAACGGTTACGATAAATTATTTATCAACTTAAAACGATTGCCGGTGAAAAACCTTAAGCGGGCATAACGTTATTTTCGTACCGTCGCGTGACCTCACGACAGTGTGGTAATTAGCATGCAATGTTACAGTATGCAGATATAACAATAATTATTTTACCTTTGAATTCTTTAGACGCCATTTTGAAAATGAAAATGTCGTTACTAGGTTCTTTTATTGAATTGTTTGACGGTTAACACGACATTATTTTGCGTCAGGATTCTATTTGATGTTACTTTTCAAATCTACATTTTCCTTTTGTTCTAGATAAAGTCATCAAGTCAAAGATCAAGTCAAACTAGATGACAGACACACAGACAAAAAAAAAATTGTCTTGGCTTCTATTGCCCTAATAAAGTTCCCCCATAATAGTTTTTCTCCAATATCTATAATGTACAGACATCGGCCTGTTACAATTTTATTATAACTAGGTATAGATAAGCTTTCACAAGCGTTTATGAAACGACGAATTTCTAGTTGCACGGTCCCAAAAGGTTGATAGGTACCATGGAGAAGAATCCAGCAAGAAACTCCATGGACACACTTTTAAAATATATGGATTTACAATCTTTACTGGTACAATAATGCAATAGCAGGACGTGTGAATGTCAATGTTGGACCGAAGTCAATAATATGAAAAGGTTTCCGGAATTTGAGAACTCAATGTCAATTTAAGGGGCCGACGAAGCTTGAATTGCTCACAAAATCGTAATACCAAAAGAAATCGTAATCCAAACAATATTTTATCAAATTGCCTAATTATACGGATTTCGCTTACCATCAGGCGATCCGTCTGTTTGCTTGCCCCTTATAAAAAACCTAGTTTAACTGGTGACCCTAATCCTAACTGTAGAATTCACATTTCTAGATCATTCGAAGCCACTCTTGACCTTGCACGTACTCATAATATTGAGTAAATGGATCCGAGTAGCTACAATGAACGTGTGGTTTGGAAACTGATACCGTTTTATATACAATCATAATATATATATCTAATATTTATATATACGTATGTAGTCACGACCTCGACCGTGTGGCGTCTCCATAACATATCATTTGAGGTTTTTTTATGGGATAGGGGAGCAAACAGATCACCTGATGGTAAGCGATAACCACCGCCCATGGACACCCGCGGCACCAGAGGAGTCACAAGTGCGTTGCCCGCCTTTTAAAAGGGTTTGGGCCTCCGCTAACCTCACTCACTCACACACACAACGCAAGCGTTGTTTCACGCTGGTTTTCTGTGAGGCCGTGGTATCACTCCGGTCGAGCCAGCCCATTCGTGCCGAAGCACGGCTCTCCCACGTCTTAAAACGTTTTTATGATATTCTCACAGTGTGTGAAAACATGGGGTTCTTCAAAAAGGGTATGAAACAATTTATACAGGGTCCGCAACGCGCTAGTGATATGGTGTTTCACTGACCTAACCGAATTTTCAATACAAACAAATAAACATATAAACAAAATAAATCGGTGAAATTAAGAAACAGAAGAAGCGTCGGTAGCCTAATGGCTAGGGCATTGGACTCGCGATCGTGTGGTTGCCGGTTCGATACCCACCCATTGCACTACCAACGTGAACCCACTCGTAACACAAGCATTTTAGCTTAGCACGAAGGGTTAACAAGAACACTAGTAATGTTGCTAGTAAGCTTTTTTTAAAAAAATCGTGATTCAAACACAGTTTATTCATAGTATGTTATTATTAGGATTTCGATACCGTTGATATTGGTTCACTGGAAATAAATGTAAGCGAATGCAATTCTTGATAACTTTGCCAAATTTGGAACGATTTTGCGCTCTTTTATTTCAAGTGTAGAAGTAGTAGACTAGATGGTACTATAGGAAACTAGATTAATAGAATTGGAATAAACTGTGATTGGATTATTGTGGACAATTCAAGCTTCGCCAGCCTTTAATAAAGAAAAATATTTCATGTCGATATTTCGTTTCGATCCGAAGTTTCGATGTTCGAGTTTAGTATTAGAACCCCTGGTAACTAGACTGTCTACTAAACCTGTGATTTATTACCTACAGAAAGATTAATATTACCAAAATCTATTAGCAAAGTATTTGCTTTTGTGTTTTCCATGGAAATCCTACTGACTTCGCCATGACCTCAAACTTCAAGTAATAGGCAGCATTCTAACAACCATTAGTTACTCGATTTAGCTTATATGACTTAAGAAATAGCTTTTACTTACCATCACGCCTGTATTCCCCGAAGGGTTAGGCAGAGGTGTACAAATGTACACCCACAGTTCGCCGGTATGTTTTAGGTCCCGGTATGTAATAGGGGGCGAGCCTATTGCCATTAACCGGGCACAAATTCCTAACTCCGAGCTGCTACTGGGAATTTCATAGAAAAACCCAATAACACTTTGCTCGACCTGGGAATCGAACCCAGGAACTGTAGCGTTATATATAGGAACAGTCGCGCTCAGGACCAATTGGCTAACGAGGCAGTTTATGTTAATGAGAAATAGCTTTTAACACCTATAAATAAAAATTATAAAAACCCATTTCGATATTCAAAAAATATACGTAGAAAGTTAAAAAAAATAAAATGACATACCACCATGCCTGTCCCCGAAGGGTAAGGCAGAAATACTGATATATTAATGTTAGGTTCCATGTAATAGGTCCGAATGTGTCGCCATCTAACGGGCATAAATCCAAACTCCGAGCTGCTATTGAGATGCGTAGAAAAACCCAATTGCTCACTGCAAACTTTTGCTCAACCTAGGAATCGAACCCAGGACCTCTATCGTATAATTTGAGAGTAAAGCCGTGAGTATATCTTTAATTAGGTTAATAACGTCATATGGAGTCGATTCCCACAAGTTGATTTTCGTTTATTAATTTCCGTGAATTTAGTTCTGCAAAACTCGAGACAGAGAATCATGTTTGAAAGGCCAATAACGTGGCGCTTTAATGTTTGAATCGCGTGACGATATCACAGCAGATTCATACACGGAGTTTGTTGAAACTTCCAAAGTTTTCACCTTGTGTGTTCAGGGCCCGAGGAATGGTGGGTGCCTATATTTATTATCTGTTCCGTGTTGATTGCCTGGAACTATTTTGAACTTTTTCCGTAATAACTAGGGTAGTCTAGTAGTGAGCTTGACTGCTATGCTAGATTAGATTTTTCGATTCCCAGGCAGTGTTATTAGATTTTTCTACGATATTCTCAGTAGCAGCTCGGAGTTAGAGTTTTGATCCCGGTTTAGTATTGCTGATTCGCAGACTTCACTTGCCGCGCCGTAGAGAAAATCTCTCAGGCGTGCGGATTTCCTCACGAGATGTTTCCTTGACCGTCATGACTTCGAAAAGTCAGAGGTGCGTGCCTTGGATTATACCTCCAAACCTTGGTAGTCAAATAGTCATATTACTAGGCTTTCCTTTAACGGATGCAGGGGAATAAATTGACACCTATAAAAAGCAAGGTAATCTACTATCAGGTTCATAAATTTGTACAGCAACCAAACGAACATATATACAATACTAGCTTCTGCCCGCGACTTCGTCCGCGTAGCGTGATGATATATAGCCTATAGCCTTCCTCAATAAATGGGCTATCTAACACTGAAAGAATTTTTCAAATCGGACCAGTAGTTCCTGAGATTAGCGCGTTCAAGCAAACAAACAAACAAACTCTTCAGCTTTATATATTTGTATAGATAGATGTCGAGCGTAACTGCGAAATAATCCATGTCCAAAACCCAAACGAACACTGTAGACTTTTACCACGCGTACCGCTGAAATTTGGAATGTGCTTCCCAAGTGGGACATCCCCGATAGGTATAATCTGGGTGTCTTTAAATCACGAGTGAATCGGTTTCTTCTAGGCAAGCTCCATCGTAGATCGCAGTGTCGCTTAACACCAGGCAAACTGGCGGTCAAGCTTAAGCCAATCAAGATTATTAAAAAAAAATCCTTCATGGACTTTGTTCCTCATTCCGCATTCACACGTCCCTTAAACGAGTCCCAAGGCGAGCCACACGGGTGTGTCCGCTGAACTATGACAGGATGGAGAGATCGTGCGAAGAATATTCTCGAAGTTTCCTGTCTGGGGAATTAAGACATTACGGAATGGAACGGTCGCTGTCAAGTTTTTGTCAATAGATCAAATTTATGTCATAAAGTGAAGGGGTTAAGGAGATCAATGGCCGTAGTAAGAAGGAAAAACTGCCGCGGTAGCTTCGTGGTTCTGAGCGCGAAAGCTACGCTAGAGGTCCTGGGTTCGATTCTCAAGTCGAGTAAAGTGTTATTGTTAATAAATTCTCAGTAGCAGCTCGAAGATTGGGATTTGTGCCTGGTTAATGGCAATAGGCTCGCCCTACTACATGAATTAGGTCTCCCACTTGCGGGCGAATACAGGCGTGATGGTATCATCATTATCATCAGCCTATAACTGTCAACTGCTGGACGAAGGCCTCCCCCAATGTGCGCCATTTCCCCTTGTCCTGGGCTTGTCGCATGCAGCTTCTGCCAGCAGCCTTCGCAAATCATCACTCTATCTTGCCGGAGGGCGTCTTACGCTACGTTTGCTGAGTCGCGGTCTCCACTCAAGAACACGTTTACCGCAGCAGTAAATGATGGTATGTTATTCGAAAATTACTGAACAGATGGCCTAATTTTTTTATACCACTGAGGTGCCAAACAAGGTTACGGCCCGCCTGATGGTAAGCAATTACCGTAGCGCCTATGATGAATGTCTACAACACCAGAGGTGTAGCTCGCGCGGTGCCGACCCCGAAAAAAGCTTTCTTCACTCCTACTTTGAAGAACCCCACGCTGTCTTTTGGAGAAATCCTCAGGAGGTAGCTCATTTCACAGCCTGATTGTATGTGGGATTAATATTCCTCTAGAATAGTAAAGTAAGGGATGATAGTGGTTCTAAGGTGTGAGGATGAATTCGCTGATAAAATGTGGTAGTTGAATGTCAAGCTCCAGGTGTGTTGCTGGGGGTCTTGACTGGTAATAAAACATAACATACCATCACGCTTGTATTCCCCGAAGGGTTTGGCAGAGGCGTACCTACTGGTCATAAAACTGCATAACATCTGTATTTCGATGGGCGCTAATTACAAATTACAAAAAAATATATAAAGCAGAAGAGTTTGTTTGTTTGTTCGTTTATTTGAACGCGCTAATCTCAGGAACTACTGGTCCGATTTGAAAAATTCTTTCAGTGTTAGATAGCCTGATTATTAAGGAAGGCTATAGGCTATATATCATCGCGCTAAGATTTAGTAACTATTCTTACCATTACATGGCGAGTTAGTGAGTAGCCGAAGAAGTCTGAAAGTGGGAGCCGATGTTGAACGATGAAGCCGGTCCCAAACGACTCCTCGGTACAGCTTGTTGTGACGTCAGGAACAGTGGTATTAGTCACCATAATTTAGGTACAAAGGATCAGGTTGTTTGAATAATATCTCGTTCAGAGAAAGGGAAGACACAATGTAAATAAACAACTTTACAAATAATTCCTTTGTCTTCAAAAGGGTGGTAATTACATAAAACACAATAGCCATCATTTGTGAAATAGATTCTGTTTAAATATTGTATTTTTAAATAAATTCAGTACACTGACAAAGATGAGAATAACTCGAGCTAAATGTATCTTTTCATCATTGTCATCATCATCAGCTTATAACAGTCCAATGCTGGACATAGGCCTCCCCCAATGTGCGCCATTTCACCCTCTCCTCGGCTTGTCGCATCCAGCTATCTACTGCCAGTAGCCTTCCACAAGTCATCACTATGAAACATGCTATGCTCGGAGTCTCTCTGGAGGATAAAGTCAGAAATGAGGTCATTCGATTCCCTGGCCATATCTGTAGAAGAACCGACAACCGCTGGTGTAGACTTGTTCTTGAGTGGAGACCGCGATTCGGCAAACGTAGCATATGACGCCCTCCGGTAAGATGGGATGTGTCTTTTAATAATACAAAATATATAGACGCCTAAAATTTGTTAGTATATTTTAGGTCACATATTATAAGGGGAGAGACTATTGCCATTTGTATCATGAGTAGAAAAATTAAATAACGTTGTGTTTCGCCGAGTGAATAGGGTTACCGGAGGCCCAAACCCTTTTAAAAGGTGGGCACTGCACTTGGGACTCCTCTGGTGTTGCGGGTGTCCATGGGCGGCGGTAATCGCTTACCATCAGGTGATCCGTCTGCTCGTTTGCTCCACTATCCCATAAAAAAAAGCATTGCTCAGTACGGGAATTCATTTACTCATATTTAGCCGCTACCTTTCCGATGACAGAGGTAGGTAGTACATTTCCCGAAAATTGGGAAAATGTGACAACCATGACTAAGTTGTCACCTAGCACATTAGTTTACTTACAAGTAACTACTTTCCCGAAAATATTGTGTTTGACAACACCCTAGGGGTGCGCCCGAAAAGTTGTGAAAACAAACTTTCCCGATTCGCTATAAAAACCGGTAAACCGTACTGCTATATAATATCGATCCTATAAGTATCGGTTTTTATTCATCTTTTTCCGGTTTTCCCGGATACCGCTCGAGTATTGTTTGATGTGAATTTGCAAACATAAAGATAAACATTTCTTTCATCTTTATCTATTTTTTATCTGGCAATGTTTTATTAATAAAAGCGTATTTTAAATATTTTTAAGAGAAATATGTTTTGTAATTTTATAACAGATTTTTCTATTTCATCCTTAGCTTTATATTTACTTGTAAAAGGACTTTATTAAAATAATTTTTTTTTCATTATTTTAATCACTGATGATTGACAGTTTGTGATGGGTTGTCAAAAATATTATGAAAGCAACATTTTTGAGATTTATTTAGCTGTAGGCTGAATATAAAAATATAACAAATTAAAAAAGTTCACTTTAAAATTCAAATTCAAATTCAAATTCTTTATTTGCATAACATGGGTTTTCAAAAGATGTTGCATATTAAAAAGTTGTTTCACCACATTCAGCCTCTTAGAGCATGCAAAAATTGAGTAAGTAGGTAATTCAGAAAAATGTAGGTAAATGTAGAATGAATACAAAAACAATGAAAAATGTCAAATTAAATGCAAACATAATGGAAAATGTCAAATGAATACAAAAATAATGGAAAATGTCAAACAAATACAAAAATAACAAAAATATCACATTAATACAAAATAATAGAACATTAAAAGTGACAATTATTTTATAGTAGGATCTTCTAGATATTCGCTAACAGAGTAGTAAGCTTTTTCCACAAGCAGACAGTGCATCCTCTTTTTTAATATGATTAGGTTATTTTCAAGTCGCAATTCTGATGGTAGTTTATTATAAATTTTGGGACCCATGCAAAATATACTCTTATGTAGGAGTGTTGTTTTAGAAGGACGAATACACAGTTTATCTATATTACGCTTCCTAGTGCGATGTTCAAATAAATGTAGATTTGATTTAATAAATAATACCGTCTCAAAAATATATAAGCAGGGCAGTGTTAAAATTTTTAACTTTCTAAAGTGAGGTTTGCATGAGTCTGTTTGTTTTAAGCAGCAAACGGCTCTTACACATCTTTTTTGAGATTTAAACGCAGAGTCTATATCAGTAGAATTACCATAGAAAATAATTCCATAACGAAGAGCAGACGATACAAATCCGTGGTATGCAATAAGCACTGTTGAAGTGTCAACAACTTTACTAAGGTTACGCAGAGCAAAGGAATAACTATTTATTTTTTTACATACATGCTCTGTGTGTTGTTTCCATGACATTTTACTGTCTATATATAGACCCAAAAACTTTATCGATTTTACTTCCTCTATTTCTTGATTTTTATAATTTATATGTATATTTTGAAATGATTGTCTTTGATTGAAAATAACTGCTTTAGTTTTATCAATATTAATTTTTAAATTATTACATATAAGCCAATTTATTGTATTTTCTAATGTCAAATTAACATTATCTATGAGGTCAAATTTATTGTATTTATCAAAAAGAATTGTACTGTCATCAGCGAAAAGAGTCATAGGGTTATTAGTTACAGTTGGTATGTCATTTATATATACTAGGAATAATAATGGTCCTAGCACGCTGCCTTGAGGGACGCCATATTTTACGTGTCTAAGGCCAGAGGTGTAAACGATTAAGGTTTTTGATTTTTGACACAATTTAGTTATTTCAGTCCTCTGCTGTCTGTCAGTCAAATACGATTCGATTAATTTGTGGACATTACCCCTAACACCATATGCATATAATTTGTTCAAAAGTATATCATGTTTTACATGGTCAAAAGCTTTTGTCATATCCATAAATAGTGCCACGGTAGGAGCACTCTTATCCATACTCGTCAAAACTCTATTACAAAAATTATATAAAGCCAAATTAATAGATTTGCTCTTTCTAAATCCCATTTGTTCTTTAGCAAAAAGATTATTGCTCTCAAAATAGTTGTATATGCTGTTATGAATAACCTTCTCAAATACCTTGGAAAATATGGAGAGTAATGCTATTGGCCGGTAGTTATCAAGATTGGATGTATTACCTTTTTTATGTAGGGGTTTTATTATTGATGTTTTGAGTGAGTTTGGAAACGTTCCTGTTTCTATGGACAAATTTATTATATGCGCTAGTATTGGGGCAATTACATGGGACACTCTTTTTATAATCTTAGTGTTAATACCATCATAGCCTACACTATAGGTCATTTTGAGTGATTCTATTATTCTGCATATATCTTCAGGGGTAGTGGGATGCATAAATATAGAGTTCCTATGGTACGGCGGACATTTATATTTATTTATACTATTGTTAATTTCTGGTGCTACTTGGTCGCTAAAGTAATTATTAAAATGTGTCGCTATTTGTTTTGGATCGCTTATTGTTTTTTTTTGCAATTTTATATATGATATATGTTCTGTTGGGCTATTATATTTGTGTTGATTAATTATTTTCCACGTTGTTCTAGACTTGTTTTCTGAAGTTTTAATAGCATATGCATTTTGTGCTTTTTGTGTTAACTTTATAATAGACTTTACTTTTTTAGCATATTTTTGGAAAAGTAGTTTATTCTCTTGTGTCCGTTTTTTTCTGTATTGCCACAAAAGTAATCTCTTGCGTTTGCTACACATTTTAATTCCTTTAGAGATCCATTTTGGTCGTTTATATTTAGTTTTTTTAATTTTTTTATTGGGAAAACATTGGTCGTAAAACAGCTTAAAAATGTCATGAAATTCATTAAAAGCTTCATTTACGTCACTAGAACCATATACGTCTTGAAAACTTAGTTGACTAACGAAATAAATAAATTTAACTATGTTTTCCTCACAATAGTCACGTCTAAACTCATACCACCGTATCTATTATTAGAAATCGTAATTCGACGTAACTGACGACACGTTTGGAACAATGGCTGAGTGATCGGCTTCTGCTTCACGCGTCGTGTGTTCGATCCCCACACCACACGGAGCAAATATTTGTGTGACCTACAAGTAGTTGTTCCGGGTCGAGGTGTTTGTGTATATCGAATCATCAATCTTTCCATATGAATATTATGGTAATGTTTTGTTATCGTACATCTGTACCTACGTATGTTTTATACGTTTATACGCCTAAACGGCTCAACAATTTTTTCATGAATTTTCTTTATCCTTTTATCTCAAAAAGTGTTGTTTGCCAATAGTAGTCGAGACTAGACTTGTCGCAAACTAAACACATTTTACAATAAATTTTCGTTTCATGCGTTGAATCAGTGCGGTACCTACGTTCTGTGTTCATTCATATTTTTTCAGCAAAATTTCCAAGCTAAATGATGATAGAAGTTTTTCAAAAATAGACGATGTAAGCGAGATTCTTGAAATACCTATGTAAAAATAGTTTTCTTACGATAAGCTTCTCGAAAGATCTTCAAGAAAAATTTGATGATCGCCGAACATAATTTACTTTTCTTCTTAAGAAGTGGGATTTTTGGTAACATCTCGTGAGACATTCTCAAAATTCAGTCACGATCTTAGAACAGAACGATCATGAGGAAACGCGAGCTTTCCAATCTGAATGCAAACAATATGGCCGACAAGATAAGGACTCTGGTTTTATAAGCCACGTTATTATAAGTAATCAGTCACTTCCCCTTCTCCTTATCTTACGAACCATGCTACGTATTAAATTAACTTTCTATACAAAAGGGATGAGGCGATTGTCAATCAGCCGGCCGATTCACCCGAGACTCAAGTCGATTCAATTTCAGATGAATCTGTAATCGAATTCAAGGTTTCGTTTATATAGCATGTTTATCAAAATTAAAAGTTTCGAATTCAATACGATTAATCCCATCGATATAGAATTATGTTTTTTTTTAGAGTATTTACTAATTCAATTCAGTTCAGACATCGAGAATTCATACAAGAATCGATTCTGTTTTTAAATCGGATTTGTCGATTATTCACCTAATCGGCGCGTCACAAATGGGATCCAATAAACTCCTTAGAAAATCAATCTTCGTTTAATTAACTACTTTGGGATGGATACTCGTAAATTGATCGTGACGGTACTGTCTCCCAGTTTAATTTGACGAATCTCAAGGCACTTACGTAGGAAATTGTTTTTTATTAGGAAAAACTTTGCGAACGAAGAAGTTAGGTAGGTAGGCAATAAAACCTTTTTATTTTCGTCTTTTTCAATATATTATTTATCTGTTTCTTCAGAACAGAAATAGAATTTTCCATTCGTTTGTCACGGCGGATTTATCGATCTTTCCAAAGCCGAAATATCAGCTATTTATCATAAACTCGTAAAAAATAATTGTACCTATATGAATTCATAAAAAATCTTTACCCAACTTTTCGATTTCGTACTAGACTAGACCAGTAAAGGTGTCAGGTTTTTGAAGTCTGTAGGTGTTTGTATGACAGCTGGAACTAACGGCTTCCCGTACTATCCTAGGCATGGAAGTGTCCCGATGTGTTAAGAATGGTCACCCATCCACAAACTGCACGTCGCAAGCGCAGCTTAACCGATTGGTTGATCAGCGTAGATATTTCTTAGCCACGGGGTTTCGTTGTTGATACAAACGTATAAAGTAATTTCTTTGATCTCAATGTTTCTTAAGGCTATTGAGATAATATAATACACCGTCTCATAATCCTTTGTCCCTTTGAAATATCGGCCAAGATTTCGTCCCCCAGTCCGATTTATCCGGGTAAGGGTGGGGGGAGTGGACAGAGCTACTTCTTTTTCGCGACGAGAGATACGAGTACACATATTGTGTTTGCTATAACGATTGGAAGATTCGAGACGTTGGAGAGTAGTCGATCGAGTCTGCTCAGACATCTTGAGTTATAAATATCGAGGTTTGAGGTAACTCTAGGATATTGAGGTATTATACTATGTGTATAACTGACGACACGTTTGGTGGAACGGCTGAGCGCTGAGCTGAGCGATGGGGTTCTGTGCCGGTCTGGGCGTTTGCGTATGTGAGAATTTGTGTTTGTAAAAATACCCACGATGCAGGAGAAAATCATAATGTAGGGAACAGTTTAGAAAAAACCCTTATTAGTCTCGTAGTCGTAAGTATGACTGGAGTCCGGAAAACTGTTGTGGGATTTTTCTATGAAATTTTCAGTAGCAATTCGTAGTTTGGATTTGTCCTTTATTACATGTGATGCAAACACATAGGCGTAGATGTAGATAAGTACACATACCTAACCCATCGGGGAATATAGGCGTGATGGCTTGTTACGTTATGTTAATAATAATATAGTATATATAGTACAAGCTCTGCTTAGTTTGGGACTAGATGGTGTTGTGTAAAATGTCCAAGAATGAAAAAGAAGAAAACAAACAGACAATAATTAAAAAATCACACTTACGGATTCGGAGACGTTTATATACCATAACCCACGTTTTTTTTAAAATATATTTAATGTACAGACTATTTTTTACAATTTTATAAAAGTAGAGATATGTTTTCATCAACATGGATAATTTTATTAACACAGCTTTTATTGAACCCTGGAAAATGATAACATACAAAACTACTTTGTGCGAGAATGGAACCCGCAACCACTATTGATAGTTGACACTGCCAAACATACCTTTATTTTGATTCTTGTCGGCCAAGAAACATCGTAATATTTTACAAGATTTCAGCGCTCAGTACCTCAGAGCTGCACGTAGTGACATAGCTACCGATTTCGTACAAGGAAAAATTACCCGCATGCCCTTTGAATGTCTAGCGGAGTTAACCTACTGTTCGAATGCCAACTGTGGCACTTATCCGTAGTATGAATATTTCAGTGTCCCAATTTAATGGGAACTCCTTTTTTGTCAAATTGAATTGGAACGCTGGTAGAATGATCAAGATTAGAAGCGATAAATTTTAGGCTGTGTTGAAAGGTTACATATGGGCTGGAATATGGAATATCGGTAAATGAAAAGTCATGAAAGTGCCCTTGGTATACGACCTTAACCATTGAGTCTAAGGCCCACTTGCACCAACTTCTTAAAGGTATTTAATTTGTATTTAAGTACGAAATTTCTATGAAAAATTGTGTTTAAATACAATTTAAACATATTTAGGAAGTTGGTGCAAGTGGCCCTAGATCCCAGTTTTTTTTGTTGATAAGATAAACGTCAATAGACTCACTATTAAACTATCGGTGGAGATCTTTGACTTTGTGACGTGTACAACATGATCTCTCTGGGAAATAAAGTAGTGTATTATAAGTAGTGTAATGGCGAATAAAAAGCCATTTATAGTCGATAGGAAATCCATATTAATCTCATGTGTCGTTTAGTACAGTTGGAAAAAAAATAGTTTGACAAAATAGTCTCTCACAGAATATAATTATAAAATTAACTAGCTTTTGCCCGCGGCTTCGCTCACATGAAGCTATATTAGAGTTCTTTGTATGGGTATCTATACATGAGGGAGGTCAAGCTGTATCTAAAGATTTGTTTAATTAATTGAGATAAGAAGTTCACCTGTATTCCTTCGCCGTTTAAGCGCGTGATAATTAACTATTAATACGCACATGATTACAAAAAGTCAGAGGTGCGTGCCTTGGATTCGAACTCGAGAGCTTTGACTTGGCAGTGCAATGGTCATATCACTAGGCTATCACTGTTCAATCTTTGATATAAAAAAAACTCCTAGGCCAACTTTATGATAAGAGATCAAATTTCTATTTCAAATCTATTTGCTTTGCTGAGTAACGTATTTAAGATTATTTCGTAATTAATTAATTGTTAATAGAACTCTGGATTTAATTGTCAAGTTTTAATTAAGACATCTAACAACGATGTCTTGACGTCTTATTAAAATGTAAATACGTACCATTTAACTGTAGTTTATTAGATTAGCGAAGTGATTTATTCATGTGATTTTTGAATTAATGTTTTATTATAAACCAATTGTGTTCCGCGGCTTTGCCCGCGTTGATACAGAGGAATTTCTCTAAATCGTCATCACAAAACTGCCATAATAGTCTGGTGCTAGGCTAGAGGGTTCGGTTTCCAGGTCGAGCAAAGTGGTATTGATTGGGTTTTGCCGATTTAACAATAAAAAAAGAAACAACATACCTAAATTGCTCACAACTAAAAAAACCCCACCAAAAAGTTTTTAATCCATTTTTTTATACAAACACACCCTCCGTTTGTGTTGAAAACTATTTAAACTAGACACACGTATACACCTCTGCTTTTGACCGACCGTATAATGAATTGGGGGTTGCTTTGTAAAAGTTTGGGCAAACAGCCAAAGTTTCATGGATTCGCACCTCTAACGCGTTAGCCTGTTTAAATTGGGACCACCTCAAAAACTACTGCGCTCGTTTAGGTGAGCCTTGCTTTGAGCATTTTGGATTTCATTGCTGTGCTACGAGGAATGAAAATAATTATAATCTGGATGCCCCTGAATACTCTAATGGATGTGAGCACAACTGCTACGCTAAACTATGTGGCCTACGCAAATGTCCCACCGATCTGGTATCGTTATGCGACCAGTTATTGAGCTCCCTATAATATGGTTGAGCTATACAATGATTGATGCATGAGTGTCGTTGGTTGGGACTGGTCCACTTAGAGACGTTATGGATCTTTCTTCAAAAGACCATTTCAGACATAGCCCTACATTGTATCACTCGCATATTCTGATACTAATATGTTTGCGTTCTACTTTCTTTCATTGCTACCTACGTTATGTCTAAAATTCAAAAACAAAACTTCACCTACTGGTCAGTTGGCCAACGGAAAAAAATGTGCTGTGACTTACTGTTTTATTTTTCTAGTACTTTTTCCGTGACACACACTGCTCATTAAAAGTTGTACAAAACCTTTTTTTACCTTCACTGTTACTAGTATACATTCAACAGTCATTAGTTTTTTTTTCTGCAACCTCTCCACCGTGGTTGTAGAGTAAAAAAATGTTGAAAAACGTTGTCGTCGCCCGGTCCATTTCTTTCTCATTACATGTGTTTCTCTACTGGTGTTTATTACACTGTGACCGTCGGAATGTTAAAGTGATTTTTAAATGAAACTTCTTGGTGGACAGGAGAAATTTCTGTTTTAGAAGTTTATAAAAATACAATTTTACCGTGGGAGAGCCATGCTTGGGCACGAATGGGCAGGCTCGATCGGAGTGATACCACGGCCTCACAGAAAACCGGAGTGAAATTACGCTTACGTTGTATTTTGCCGAGTTAATGAGGAAAATGGAGGCCAAAACTCTTTAAAAAGACCGGCTTTTAAAATTGATTAAATAAACATAACAACATATCATCACGCCTGTACTCCTCGAAGAGTTAGGCAGAGGTGTACTAATGTACAGCCCCAGTTCGCCGGAATGTTTAATCTGCTTATTGCCTTTAGCCTGGCACAAATACGAAACTCCGAGGTGCTACATATACATAGAATTTAATGAAAAAACTCAATAACACTTCGTTGAACCTGGGAATCGAACCCATGGTCTCTAGCATAGCAGTTGCGCTTATTACCACTAGTCTATTGAGGCAGTTTTAATTAATTAACTCTATTCATTGAATTTAAACGATTCATTTGATTGAATTAGCAAGTTTTAAACAGTTCTAAATTCAAATATATGAAAAGCAAAATGGCGTCCGGCAGCCGCCATTATTGCAGTCTAGGTTTTAATAAATTTTCATTTTTGTTTTGTGTTTTGGTCGGTTTATTGTTTGCATTCAGCACAATGAATAATATAGGCATTACGCTACAATTTAGTCGACTAAGAGAATCATAAAGGGTACATTTTGAATACATAGTTTTCTTCCCAATTGGCATACAGCCAGGGTAGGCTTTCGCATGGCATAAGTTTTGAGGGTTCCGTGCCAAAAATGTAGAATATACCTTGAGAGAGCCATGCTTCGGCACGAATGGACCCGCTCGACCGGAGTGAGACCACGGCCTCACAGAAAATCGCCGTGAAACAACGCTTACGTTGTGTTACGCTGAGTGGGCGAAGATACCGAAGGCCCAAACTCTTTTCATAAGCCGCCAACGCTAGTGCCTCTGGTGTTGCGGGTGTCCATGGGCGTGGTATTGGCTTACCATCAGGCGATCTGTCTGCTCTTAAAATCAGCTGTAAGCCCCCTTCAGTATATGTCAGCCCGTCTGTATATTTAAAATATACATACCATCACGCCTGTATTCCCCAGGTTAGGCAGAGGCGTACTAATGTACACCCACAGTTCATCGGTATGTTTAGGTCCCATTTAATAGGGGGCGAGCCTATTGCCATTAACCGGGCACAAATTCCTAGCTCCGAGCTCCTACTGGGAATTTACGTGATGGTATGAATATTACTTATACATGTGATATGACGAACAAGTCAAGTGTTTTAGTATTTTACAATAATTTTACCAGTCACTCTTTATACTGAACCCCTCGGTATGAGTAGAACTCGCAACTGAACCGTTTTATTCCAAGTTGTTTGTTCCCTTCCGTTGATGCTTGTCTGATAAAGTAGGCAAACAACTTGGCCTGGAGCACTTAGATTCAAAACAGATGCTGATATTAGGGTCGCCAGTTAAAAATAATGTTATGAAAATATTGAAGGGACCTATCATTTGTAAAATAATTTGCCTTTTATTTTTCATTTTCTTTTGATGAAATTGAATAGTCTGGTAAGTAATAACTAGGCTGATTAACTGATCTTCAAGGTTAAGCTGCGCTTGCTGCGGTCAATATGTGGATGGGTGACCATTCTTAATACATCGACACCCGTGCCTTGGAGAGCACGTAATGCCGTCGGTCCCGGTTGTCGTACCAACATCTATGACAATTGTTAGTGGTAGTCAGAAGTCTAAAAAAGCCTGACAACCAGTCTATCCTCCGAATATCCTTATTGAACAGAAATTGGGTTGTTGCGGAGGTCTGATGGCAGTCGCTTCGTGTAATATACAACCTCCGTGCTGCTACTGAGAATTTAATTGAAAAATCCGAAAATCCTTTGCACTACTAAACTGTGAGGCATGTTCAACAAATACTCAATACATTTATTGAACTCCACAAGTTCAATAGATGTTATTACAATAATATATAAGAAACATGTGTGGCCCTTGTCAGGCACGGCAAATGTACATAGGAGAGAGGAGGAAGTTTTATAGGAAATCCTTTTTAACTTCGCATTAGGAATTATACTTTACATTATTTATTTATATTTTTTTTTATGCCTCATCAACTGCCTCAATAGCCAAGTGGTCCTGGGAATCGAACCCAGGACCTCTAGCGTAGGCTAGAGGTCCTGGGTTCGATTCCCAGGTCGAGCAAAGTGTTATTGGGTTTTTCTATGAAATTCCCAGTAGCAGCTCGGAGTTAGGAATTTGTGCCCAGTTAATGGCAATAGGCTCGCCCCCTATTACATGGGACCTAAACATACCGGCGAACTGTGGGTGTACATTAGTACGCCTCTGCCAACCCTTCGGGGAATACAGGCGTGATGGTATGTTATGTTATGTTATGTTTTTTTTATGGGATAGCGGCAAACGAGCAGACGGATCACCTGATGGTAGATACCACCGGCGATTGGCGATTACCACCGCCCATGGACATCCGCAACTCCAGAGGAGTAGCAAGTGCGTTGCCCGCCTTTTAAAAGGGTTTGGGCCTCCGGTATTCTCACTCAATCGGCGAAACACGACGTAAGTGTTGTTTCACGCCGGTATTCTGCAAGGCCGTGGTATCGTATCACTCTGGTCGAGCCGGCCCATTCGTGCCGAAGCATGGCTCTTCCACGATAAAAACCTCACTGTCAGTATTTGACTGATTTGACAGTATTTGAATCAGATATGTTAAGATTGATAATTGCCTCATTAGTTAAGTGGTCCTAAGTGTGACTGCTACGCTAGAGTTCCGGGGTTCAATTCCCAGATCAAATAATGTGATAATGGGTTTTGGAAACAGCTCGGTGTTTGGATTAGGCACTAGGGTAAACATACCATCACGCCTGTATTCCCCGAAGGGTTAAGCAGAGGCGTACTAATTAACACCCACAGTTCGCCGGTATGTTTAGGTCCCATGTAATAGGGGGCGAGCCTATTGCCATTAACCGGGCACAAATTCCAAACTCCGAGCTGCTACTGGGAATTTCATAGAAAAACCCAAAACATACCGTATACGCGTCTGCCTAACCCTTCAGCGAATACAAGCGTGATTGTATGTATGTACATATGTTATTGTATAGATTCTGGCAATCAATTCTGGGATGATATTTTCCGGTTTTTGCGCTGAATTTCTATCAAAGCGGAACGTTTAACATCAACAGCACAAGGAAAGCTTACAGCTTAAGCGATAAAGCCGCTTAAGCTTAAGCGATCGAAAGAATGTTGAAGGTATAAACGACTTTAATGAGTTTTAAATACGGGTCGATGAATGCGTGGAATGTTGTGCTGCAGAGCTTATCACCCTGTATAAGCTGATCTGGCATTGTATAGATGTTTGATACAATTAGAGGTCAGTCTTATATTGGACACACTTTAAGGGGCTTAAAGGTAACTTAATCACCTCACCTAATAAAATAAAACATAATCAACTCATTATACTGTCCTACGGCTCGGGCCTCCTCTTATAATGAGAGGCATTAGGCTATAGTCCACCACGCTAGCCTAATGCGGGTTGGCAGACTTCACAAGAAAATCTCCCAGGCGTGCAGGTTTCCTCACGATGTTTTCCTTCACCGTTTAATCGCGTGATAATTAACTACTGCCTCATTAGCCAAGTGGTCCTGAGCGGGACTGCTAAGCTAGAGGTCCAGGGTTCGATTCCCAGGTCGAGCAAAGTGTTATTGGGTTTTTCTATGAAATTCCCAGTAGCAGCTCGGAGTTAGGAATTTGTGCCGGTTAATGGCAATAGGCTCGCCCCCTATTACATGGGACCTAAACATACCGGCGAAATGTGGGTGTACATTAGTACGCCTCTGCCTAACCCTTCGGGGAATACAGGCGTGATGGTATGTTATGTGTTAATTAACTATTAATATGCATGTGTCATTATTATAACATATGTGGGTACAAGTAATTCTGTAGTCTGTCTTCAGATTGTGCTTTTAATAGTTTAGCTTTATATTTTAAAAGTTTAAATTCTTAAGTATTAACTGTTTAGTTGATTTTTTAATTTTCAACCACTATTGTGTCGGGTTATCCTGTAAAGATAGTGAGTGTAATAAATAAATCTATATATATGTGGGGATAGGTGCTATTCAGGCAGGAATAAAAACTTCGGAGATGGTGAAAGTTTCTTAAGCTTTTTATTTTTCGTCTTCAATTACCAAATCAACGTCTGTCGTCTTCTATCTTTCGATCGTCCTCCTTCGCTCTTCGTCGTCTGTCACTCATCTGTCATTCAACTGTCATCTGTCAATCATCTTTTAAATCATTCACATCTTCAAATCATACATTCTGAACATAATTAATTATCTCACTCACACCTTACCTGCCATATTACTTCATCTCTTTCACTCATCACGTTCCAGTCCTACATATATAAAAGAAAGTCGTGTTAGTTACACTATTTATAACTTAAGAACGGCTGAACCGATTTCGCTGAAAATTGGTGGAGAGGTAGCTTAGAACCAGGAGACGGACATAGGATACTTTTTATCCCGTTCCCGTGGGATATGATGACAGACCGAATTCCACGGGGGCGAAGACGCGGGCAGAAGCTAGTAAATAAAATAAGAAACATTAAAAATTCATGAAACATAATAATATATCATCGCGCCTGTTTTGCCCCGGAGGCTTAGGCAGAGGTGTACTAATGTACACCTACAGTTCGCTAGTATGTTTAGGGACCATGTAATAGGGGGCGAGCCTTTTTCCATTAACCGGACACAAACTCCAAACTCCGAGTTACTACTGGGAATTTCATAGAAAAGCCTAATAACAGTTGGTTCGACCTGGGAATCGAACCCACGACCTCTAGCATAGCAGTCGCGCTCAAGACCACTGGGCTAATGAGGCAGTTCATATTCACGAAAGTAGATATAATAATTAAATTTGAAATTTACGTATTTTTAAACGTGCTAAAACCATAATCGGCCTTAGTATGTTTGGCAACCAGTGACGTCACTGCTACCAAAATAACTGCCATTTAAGTTCCTTCGTTTAACATTTTAATTGGACCCTTCCATAGATTGACTGCGGCGTGCGCAGCTTAACCTTGTAGATCGATTATGCCCCCGACGTATGTTCTCACGATTCATGTCTCGGAAATAATAGTTATTTTCCAAGTCGTGTTTCCATTGCTATTTTTCTTAAAATAAATATTTGCTCCAAGAACGTCGAATGGCAGTACTAGTATATAATACTACTGCCCTCTACCGGCAGCAAAGATTTACCGGCTACGTGCACGCTACGCCGTAGCACTCTTGTGGCTACGCCGTAGCATTCTCGAGCAACGAGAGTGATGTATTTTATTTCAGTTTTCTATATTTTTAAACGTTTGGATTCAGAAGTAGCAAATAGATTTCAGTGTTTATTTTCAGTTTCTTTTTACACAATATTTGTTCGGTACACGAAGTAAAGTATAGGATCGACACTACAAACATTATGTTTATTCCCTGTGGGTACACGATGTACAGTCAGGAATAAAAGTTCTCTGAACAAGATACTATCAACAAAACACTTTTTCATCTTCAGGTAGTTAGGTAGTTACTCGAGAAGGTAGTAAGAGTTATATACACAGTTAAAGCCTTAACTTATACAATAGGTTCTAGTTTCTTTCGCGGTTTTGCGCACATCTCACTGGGGTTTTTGGGACAAATGGTAGCCTTTCTTCTCCAAGGTAAAATTTATGTCTATGCAAAAACTCATCAAAATCGGTTTAGCTATTTAGGAGTGAAATTGTAACAAATAGGCATACAGAATTACTTTTGCATTTATAATATTAGTTTGGGATACGACAATAATATCCTTAATGTATTTTTTTTAAATCCTTTGTTGCAGGATTCCTCACAAACAACTAAGTACACCCAAGTACACACTTCCATAAAACACACAAACATTCGTCTCTAGAGTGTGAATCGAACCCACAACACATGTCGCAACGGTAATGGCGACATAACAGTCAAAATAGAATCTATCAAAAAAATGTGTTGTGATGATATTGAAAATTGCCTGCGTTTCGTTGCTGACCGTACTTACTTCTAGAATGTTCAAGAAAACATTTACAAGTAAAAAGTTTCGTTTTATTTTCAAATGTTGGCAAGAGCGCGATACAATAAATTTTAGCCACCCCATCTGCAATCGTCGCGTGCGTTTTGATAACGAGTGGGGGGTGGGGGGGTGGAGCACTCAGAATCTAAATATCATACGTTTTCTTTTTTTTAATTCATCAGTCATTCATACCATCATGTGATCCCTGAAGGGTTACGCAATGGTGTAAGTGTGTAACCCTGTGTGTGTGTTAGCACGTCGGTTTTTGGTAGGCCCCATAAAGTCATAAATTTTTTACAAACTAAACTTTTACGAAAATGCTATGTATTTATATTCATATAATTTATGAATTAATTATAAATTAATAATATAATTATCATTAATTATATATTAATTAATCATCATTAATTAATTAACTTTTTTAAATTTATTATTTATGTATTTACATATTTTCACGCCTGTCTCCCATTGTTTAGGCAGAGACTATAGATTTCTAATTGCTACAATCCTGACACACAACTTTCGCTTCATCTACGTGCATTAACCTCCTCATGCATGATCGTCGGTTTAGGGTGCTCTTAACCTGACCTTCTTTGAGAACGTCCGCAACTTGGTTGTGGTATGTTCGCTCAGGTCCGCCCCTTCCAATTGTATTCCTAGTAATTGCAGAAGTTAGTAGGAGAAAATCTTTTAAATAAATTTGATAGAGCCTATAAATAAAAAAAAATACCGTGGGCAAGCCATGCTTTGGCCCGAATGGGCCGGGTCGACCGGAGTGATACTATGGCCTCACAAAAAACTTGCGTGAAACAACACTTACGTTGTGTTTCTCCAAGTGAGTGCGGATACCGAAGCCCCAACCCTTTTAAAAGGCACTTGCGACTTCTCTGGTGTTGCGGGTGTCGATGGACTGCGGTAATCGCTTCACATAAGGCAATCTGTCTGCTCGTTTGCCCCCCTATCCCATAAAAAAAGCCTAAACTAATAGCAACACAATTGCCATTGCATGCATAGCAACCGCGCATAGATCCGAACTCCTACTGAGAACACCTTGCTCGGGAATCAAACCTATGACCTCCGCGGTCACGACCACTGAGGCTCCTAGATAGACATATTAAGTGAATACAGAACTCGTGCTAGGTTATAAAGAGCCCGATTACATTAACTGTGGTTGTCACACATCGGTAAGTCGACGTAATCCTCTTCCGTATATGGGATGAGTCTCATCCCCGTTTGGGGATTACTTGAATGATAATTTTGGTTGTACACAATTCAGGGATTTGGTATGATAATCCTGTCGTGTTGTGTGAATACATTGTTTAGATAATTATGGCGAGGATAATTATTGTGTGACCGAGCGGTGGCCTTGGCGAGGTGCTGGCTGTTATGCAAATTGGACCGAGTGTGGTTGGTTGAAACCTCGTGGCTTAGAAATAAATATAACATAACATATCATCACGCCTGTATTCCCCGAAAGGTTAGTAATTCACCCACAGTACGCTGGTATGGAATAGACGGAGACATATTTTAGATGCCAATAAGGCAGTTTCAATATTACTGTACTTGGGCGTTTCTTGTACCTTCTACTCCCAAAGCACTAGGGAAGTCACGGAGGGCGTTTTGAGTTTTGGTGTCTGTGTTTTAATATTGACCTAGAAAAGGTAAGAGAAGTCTGTTTAAATGTAAGATTTAATGATTTGTTGTGTGTTTTAATGTTTGACTAGCATGACCCACTCTGACGCTCATTGAGGTCATAATTCTTTCTAATAATACTTCTGATTACGTAGTAATAGCAGCCCGCATTCCAACGAGCATACTGCCAAACTGTGGATTTAAATAAGGGCACCACTGTCAACTCTTTGTGTTATACAGTCGTGATAGTTTGTTATACTAATTACCCTCTACTTTTGTCGATTACAAAATAATATTTCATGCTAAGGACAGATTCGTATCAGAGTTAATATGTACCAAATAGGGCTAGATTTGGGAACCTTGTTTTTCTACAATTTGGTTACACGCCACAATATACATAAAGATTATAATTATAGCTTTTTGAACGTGTTATTACATTGACATAAATACCTACGTTTCAAAAAGTAGGAGGTTATCAATTAGACTGTATTTTTTTGTATGTTTGATACGCAATTACGCAACCATTTAGAAACCTATATGGATAATTATTATTTACTAGCTTCTACCCGCGGCTTCGCTCACTTGAGGCTATATAATATTGAGATTAGAATGAATCCCAAAAATAATTTAATCAAAAATCAACAGTGATGATCTCTTCTTCGTATGGGTCTTTATACATTTAGAGAGTCATATAAAGAGGTGAAGCTGTATCTGGGGCTCCATTTAATTAATTTGAAATAAGAAGTTCACTAGTTTTTAAGTTGGAGCATATACTTTCTAACAGTGATAAAAAAATCAAAATTTATTCAGTAGTTTTTGCACTAACCTGTAACAAACACACAAACAGACCTGAATTTTTAAAATCACAGTTTTTGGTTCGGGGACGTTTATTTAGGTACCCTAACCCACTTGTTTTTTTTTAATATCTTCAATGTACAGACACAGCTTTTTAGGGTTCCGTACCCAAAGGCTAAAAACGGGACCCTATTACTTCGCCGTCTGTCCGTCCGTCTGTCTATAACCAGGCTGTATCTCAAGAACCGCGATAGCTAGACGGTTTAAATTTTCACAGTGATGTATTTCTTTTGCCGCTATAACAACAAATACTAAAAAACCAACCTAGTTCTTTTACAGTCAGCTTCTACTTGCCACTCAACATTTTGTAATAAAATAACTTTTATCAATAAATAAAACTGCTTTCATATTGATTTGGTCGGGTCTTTTGTCTTCTCCACCGACTTCCGAAACTGTTTCGCACATAACATTATTTTTTTAATAATGTGTTGATATTATTATGTTCCGGTTTGAACGTCAACGCAGCCAGAGAAATTGCTGGACAAATTAGATGAATCAGCTAAGACCTTGATCACAACGTGCTCTGTGATACCACTAGTGTTGCTTTTGTCCATTGGATGCGGTTGCCTATATTACAATGTTGTTTATATTACATTGGAAAAAACATTTAGTTGTACATTAGTACACACCTCTGATGGTGAACTTCAACGTGAATAGAAGGGATCAATACCACTTAGCCACCAATACACACCATACATTATCCAACACAAAGAAAGCAACTTTCAACCCTTAACTATGCGTGTTCAAAGTCCAAATTACCTCAACTTGACCTTTAATGGACCTTTGCGACCCCTCTTTTTTGGACCCCAGCTTACCCATGTTAAACGTCACACACAATACACAACAACTGACCCGGGTTTGGCCGCCATTCATCATATTTTTCAAATGGATGTCGAAGGTTTTTGAATCAATTTTATTTGTCATCGTGTATTGTGTATTACGTATTTGTACGTAAGTAATAACTATCGTAATCGATTTTCAAGGTTAAGCAGCGCTTCCTGCGGTCAGTTTATGGATGGGTCACCATTCTTAACACATCGAGATCCGATATTCAGGAGCATCTGGCTAGACTCACTTGATTCCCAGGTTGAGCAAAAATTATTGCGTTTATCTATGTAATTCTCAGTACCAGCTCGGAGTCAGGGATTTGTGCCTGGTTAATGGCAATCCGCTCACCCCTAATTAGATGGGACCAAAACATGCTGGCGAACTGTATGTGTATGAGTAGATCTCTGCTTAACCCTTCGGAGAATAAAGGCTTAATTATATATTTATATTATATTTTTTTTACAATTTTTTTTAAATTGCGACAATCTATAATTTTCTCTTGTATCGTGGGTGAATTTACAAACACAAAACGCGCAGACCCGGAACAACTATTTGTAGGTCATATATGCACTGTCTGGGGATCGAACCCACAATACGTGGCGCAGAAGCCAATAACTCAGCCGCTACGCCAAACGTGTCAATTACTGTTTATATAACGTTATTATGGACTATGTAATTTGAAGATCAATATTTCCATGCTTACTCATTGCGTGATGACAATTAGAAATCAATTTCGTTCAGTATTTTTTATTATAATATAACATGCCATCATGCCTGTATGTCACGGAGGGTAGGTTTGAGGTGTACTACTGTACACCCACAGCTTAGCTCAGAGTTTAGGGGGCAAACAAGCAGACTGATCGCTTGATGGTAATACAAGTGATTACCGACGCCAATGGACACCCGCAACACCAGACGAGTCGCAAGTGCGTTGCCCGCCTTTTAAAAGGGTTATGGCATCCGGTATACTCACTCGGCGAAACACAACGTGAGTGTTGTTAAACGTCAGTTTTCTGTGAGGCCGTGGTATCACTTCGGTCGAACCGATCCATTCGTGCCAAAGCTTGGCTCTACCACAGTAAAATACGTGATGTGGGTTCGATCCCCACACGGAACAAATATTTGTAAGAACCAGTTGGTCTTCCACCCACGAATCAGAGGAAAATCCTAGTCATGGGCAACTTTTTATAGAAAAAAGAAATATATTCAAAAACTTGCGGTTTGGCGTCGAAACGTAACAAACAAACAGTCACACAGACAAGAATTATTTTCTGAGTTTCTCGGAGGATACCTATCAGTTAGGAAAAGTTAAAAATCTAAAACATCTTTGTGTAAAAGTGTGTTGAAAAGATCTATTTACAGAAATAAATACTATATATGAAATGATATTTATGAAATGAAATGATGAAATGATGAAATGAAATGATGAAATGAAATAATGAAATGAAATGATGAAATGAAATGATGAAATGAAATGATGAAATGAAATGATGAAATGAAATGATGAAATGATGAAATGAAATGATGAAATGAAATGATGAAATGAAATGAAATGATGAAATGAAATGAAATGATGAAATGAAATGAAATGATATTTATTTCTGTAAGTAGATCATTAGAGACACTTACAAGTCAATGTTTTTTTTTTTTTATAGCTAGATGGCTTCGGCATTTCCTAACTGACGACCTCTGAGAAGAAACGCCGAAACAAACTCAGAGAATCATGGTCTCTTTTAAAGTCCAGACATAAAATAATGCAAATAATGTGAGTGGGACAATGCAGGGCAATGTCTGAAATGGCCTTTTGAGGAAAGATCCATAGCAGCTTTGAGTAGACCAGTCCTAACTGACGGCAAGCATGCATCAGTCATCGTGTAGCTCTACCATATTTAAGGGAGCTCAACGACCCGTCGCACGACAATACCAGATCAGTAGGACATTCGTGTAGGTCGTATGAAATTCTCAAAGCCTCCAGACTATAAAAACTGGTATAATAAAATCAAGCCTATAACTAATCTTCATCAGTAAAGTCTTTATTCTAATTAAAAACGACTTTTGAAGCCATAAATATTAAAGTCGGACGAATATGGGCAATATTTTCAACTAACATGACATTAATAGGCTGTCAGAACAAATGTTGTTGTTGTGGCAAAAAAAAGAAGAAATTTTTGACAGTTATCCTACTAGGGATGGGGCAATTTTCGGAATATAATTTTTACTGGTTTTATAATAGTACTAGCTTTTGCTCGCGGCTTCGCTCACCTGAAGCTATATTAGGATTAAAAATGGATTACAAAAATAATTTAATCTAAAACCAACAGTGATGATCTCTTCTTTGTCAGTATCTGTCTCTATACATCAGAGAGCTGTATCTCAGGATCCGTTTAATTATTTGAGATAGGAAGTATATATTGATTTTTAAGTTGCAGTACTTTCTAACAGTGATAACAAAATTAAAATCTATTCAATAGTTTTTGCGCAAACCCGTAACAAACACGTACAGATAAGAATTATAAAAATCACATTTTTGGGTTCGGAGACGATTATATACCCTAACCTACTTGTTTTTTTATAGAATTTTATAATAGTAGAGAAGAAGACGATAAAGGCCACTAATATAGATGCCAGTTTAAGGGCAGCGCAAATAGGCACACAGTGTTCAGAGCGTTTATTAGAGCACTTTATCAAACACTACATACCTACGAACTAGGTCATGAACGCGGGATCGCAGGGGACATTACTTGTGTCTGCTCTCGTCGGCTCGTCTCTACCAAACTTTTTGCGTTTGCAGGCCTAAGGAGTAGCTCGCTATAGGTACTCGTAAGTCCCGGCGCTAAGTTAGAGCGTGGCCGCCGCAATGATTTGCTGGACTTAGCGAAAACCCCGCGCTACACTCCGCCTCACTAAATTATCATTCCATAGTTGGGGCTGTGTTATATCGTTTTTCTATAAATTCCCAATAGCAGCTCGGCTATTTCTTACGTGAGACCTAAACATATAGGCGTACTGTGGGTGTACATCAGTCCAGCTCTGCATATCCCTTTGGAGGATACAGGGCTTTTATTATATTATGTTATGTGTAAGAAACTGCCTCATTAGCCAAGTGGTCCTGAGCGCGACTGCTACGCTAGAGGTCCTGGGTTCGATTCCCAGGTCGAGCAAAGTGTTATTGGGTTTTTCTATGAAATACCCAGTAGCAGCTCGGAGTTAGGAATTTGTGCCCGGTTAATGGCAATAGGCTCGCCCCGTATTACATGGGACCTAAACATACCGGCGAACTGTGGGTGTACATTAGTACGCCTCTGCCGAACCCTTCGGGGAATACAGGCGTGATGGTATGTTATGTGTAAGATTTTTTTATGACACCACAAAGATCACTTATATCAAAAATAAAAATATTTATTTGGAAGCAGCATGTGAGGCAAAAACAATGCAACAACAAATAAAAATTGTACAAAATAAACAAAATTATAAAGGAAAAGAAAAACAAAGTGATGACATGATGCAAAACAAAGACAGGACACTGCATATGATATTTACTTTAAATACATGAATTCAACATAGCCGGTAACTTCGCTACTGCGAAAGTATCGCTAAATTGAGTTACGACTTTTATTGAGTTTTAGCAATCGACTGATCAGACACTCAGACTTAGAAATCTGTCTGGCTGACATGGCTCTATCTCGACAATAATATCAGAAACATGTACTCCTGTACATAATTATATTACAATGCACAAAGAAATGTTTTGAAACGTTTTTTATGAAAGTTTGTAGATCTATCGTCATACTTACTTACATTGTGTTTTTTGTTACTTTCTCATTACTGACAAGTGTAATAAGTTTCTGAGGCTTCCAGTCTTACCAGATGCGGCTAAACATCAGTATTTTACACGAAGCGACTGCCATCAGACGTCCGTAACCCAATTTCTGGGCAATACCAATATTCGAAGGATAGACTGGGTGTCAGGCTTTCATTTGGGCTTCTGACTACCACTAACAACCATTCACATATACACCCATCCATATACTGACCGCGGCGGCTGCAGCTTAACCTTGTAGATCGCTTGATCAGCGTAATTATTACTTAGCTAAGAGCCTCTCTTAGCCCTTAGAGACAAGTGTGTCTGTTGAATTTCAGGACAGGATTAAGATATTAATAACATAACATACCATCACGCCTGTATTCCCATAAGGGTTAGGCAGAGGTGCACTAAGGTACACCCACAGTTCGCAGGTATGTTTAGGTCCCATGTAATAGGGGGCGAGCCTATTGCCATAAACCGGGCACATATTCCAAACTCCGAGCTGCTACTGAGAATTTCATAGAAAAACCCAATAACACTGCGCGACCTGGGAATCGAACCCAAGACCTCTAGCGTAGCGGTCGCACTTGGAACCACTAGACTAACGAGGCAGTTATTAATATATTAATCATAATATATTAATTCGTCGTGAATCGTTTTTAAATAAGAAATCGCACTGGCAAACGGTTAGTGTAACATCAGTAGGGATGATTTTACGATTTCCGAATCAACGAAATCGAATAAATCATACGCTGCCCAACACTATTGCGAAACGAATGAGTCCGAACTAATATTGTGAAAAAAAACTGATGGTTTTTTTCGAGCGAACGCTTCTGCGGGATTTTTACAAATATGGTTATGAAATAAAGTCCGCCTCGATGCTTTGAGGTAAATAGTATTACAATACACCAACGCAATTTAGTTTACCTACAACAGTATGTAGGTTATTTTTTACCGTGGGAGAATCATGCTTCAACACGAATGGGCCGGCTCGACCAGAGTGATACCACGGCCTCACAGAAAACCGGCGTGAAACAACGCTTGCGTTGTGTTTCGCCCAGTAAATGAGGTTACCGGAGGCCTAAACCCTTTTAAAAGGCGGGCAACGCACTTCTGACTCATCTGGTGTTGCGGGTGTCCATGGGCGGCGGTAATAATTTATCATCGAGTCTACTACTGAGAACTTCATAGAAAAACCCAATATCGTTTTGCTTGACTTGGGAATCGAACTCCGGATAAAAAAACTAGTAATTAGAAATTACCACAAAATTTCAAGAATTTCCAGGAGTTCCTAAAAAAAAGTCTCTTTACACACACAGACTTGAAAGCAGTTTTGTTTCAGTTAGGAGCTATGATTCTGCTATCGACTCCGCGTTGAAATCAATGATTGTTTCCCTCGGGTCCGAGATTCAATTCCGTTGCAAATCCCTGAATGAAGCTTTGTGTTCATTCATTTTTTTACTTCCCGTCCATTCAACCAGTCATTCAATCTCGTATTTACTGAAAACGTTTGATTGTGGAAAATTTGAAGCGGTGGTAGCCTAATGGCTAGGGCGTCGGACTTGCGATCATGTGGTTGCCGGTTCGAACCCCACCCCTTGCACTACCGACGTGAACCCACTCGTAACACAAGCATTTTAGCTTAGCACGAGGGGTTAACAAGAATACTAGTAATGTGTGACACACATAGCTAGTAAGCTTTTTTTTTTTAAAAAAAAATTTGTTATACTAATTTTTAAACTAAGTATCGCGTTCAAAGTCAAAGTCAAAAAGTTTTTTTAAAGTTAATAATTTTTTTTAGACCATTAAAGAAGGTACTTTTGAAAAGTCAAAACTAGTTGCACGGTTCCAAAAAGTGGGTCTTATGGAGAAGAGCCGGCAGGAAACTCCCTTGATAATTTTTATTTAATCATCACAATTAAAATATTAAGCTTTACAACTTTGTTTTAAATAGTTGCTGAGAATTATGCAGTTTTATGTGTAGGTTTTTTTAATTACATAAAAAGAAGAGATTGCCACAGCAAGTAAGACATACGAATTGATATGAATTGACCGCCTTTTGAGGGGCTCGTGGCAAGGTTATAACTAAGCTGATCAACTGATCTGCAAGGTTAAGCCGCGTTCGCCGCGGTTAGTGTGTGGATGGGTGATCATTTGTGACACATTGAGAGAGAGCATGTAAAGCCGTCGGTCCCGGTTGTCATACGAACATCCATGACAATTGTTAGTGGTGGTCAACAGCCCAAAAAAGCCTGACAACCAGTCTATCCTCCGAATATCGTTATTGCCTGGAAATTGGGTTGCGGAGGTCTGATGGCAGTCGCTTCGTGTAAAATACCTGCTGATATTTAGCCCCATCTGGTTAGCCTGGAAGCCGACCCTAATAAACTTGGGAAAAGGCTCGGAGAGTGACGATATCTAATCCTCTTTATAGATATCAGATTTTATGTTTTAGTACATAAAAAGATTCTACAACAAAGCCTTGCCCCCAAACAAAAGACCATCTACACGGCACAATCGCATATTTAACAATAGATCGCCCGGAATCGAATAGGACAACCAATTCTGAATCACATTTAAGTTTTCGTCCAAGAAGGAATTTTATTTATTTCCACACAATATATTTTGCAGTTCACGCCAATCTTAACTTTGTGGGAATAGGGTTGATATTGGCTTGTGTGAGGAGCTGCTTTGGCGCGATGCCAGTCTTGCATTTCGGGAGAAAAGAGAAATCCCGTTTTGTCTGTATACAAGGCGGGATGTACCTCACTGAAGAAATGAAAAGTTATGTATTTGGTATGTTGGGGCATTATTGGAAGACTGTGTAATATATAAATTGAATATCAGAGAGAGATGTAACATATAGATTCAATTCAGAGCGGTAGCCTAATGGCTAGGGTGTCGGACTTGCGATCATTTGGCTGCCGGTAGGAAATCTGCTCATTACACTACTGACGTGAACCCACTCGTAACACGAGCATTTACCTTAGCACGAGGAGTTAACAAGAATACTAGTAATGTGCGACCCATATTGCTAGTAAGCTTTAAAAAAAACAAAAGTAAAATACAATCATGACTGTATTCCCGAAGGGAAGTGTAGGGCGCCCGCTGGCTAGGTGGAGTGACGACTTGCGGAAGGCAGCTGACAGTGACTGGATGAGGAAAGCCGAAGATCGGGCTCTGTGGCGTTCACTAGGAGAGGCCTACGTCCAGCAGTGAACGAATATAGGCTGATGATGATGATGTATTCCCGAACGTATAGGTAGAAGTTGACTGATGGATCGCCGAGGAAGAACCTATTACTAGCCAGCGTTTACCAAGCAAAATTTCGAACTCCTGCTACTTGCGACAATTTCAATATTTAAAACTCAATAACACTGCTAGACTTGGGATCAACCTAACCTTACAATCAGCAGCCAGGCTTGTAACCATTGAACCAATAAGAATGTCAATTCGGCCGATAACCGACAACTACCGAGAATATTGCTCTGTGTCAGCTTGGTGTAACTTGTAGTTGCGTGTAGATTCTGAGTAATGGTCCTGCGTGACTACGTGACTGCTATGTTAGAGATCCTGGGTTCTATTCCAAGGTAGAGTAGTGTTGTATAGTTTTTCTATGAAATTCTCGTTAGCAATTTGGAGGTTAGATTTGTACCCGGTTTAAGCAGGACCTAAAAATACCAGCGAACTATGTCGATAATACACCTAATTCTTCGGGGGATTAGCGATGTTATTATATCTCTTTTTTTTAAATCGGCTAAAAATGATTAACTTCAAAGTTTAATCTCTGCTGATCCCACAAACATCTATCTACATGTGAATTAAGCAAGTATTTTTTCCAAAACCGGGTAGGTTTGCACCGCGCACAATGTCCGACCACTTGGCCTTGGCAGGGCCCCGCAATGCGGCAGGCCACTTTAATATTTTAGTTATTCGTGACACATGGCACTAAGGATCCTCTAGCAAATATCCTTAAGGACTCCACCCACTAGGTCGTAACATTTACTATATCTATGCCTACATGTCTCAAAGCGTAGGCAAGGCAGCGTTATAAGACAACATCCTTTTCCTAACATGGTTGATACTATATTAGATACTACTTAGTTTAGTTATATAAACGGTCGTGCTCGTGGCTAAGAAATAACTAAGCTGATCAACTGATCTGCAAGGTAAAGCTGCGCTAACTGCGGTCAGTGTGTTGATGGGTGACCATTCTTAGCACACCGAGACTGCCATCGTACCTCGGAGAGCACGTAAAGCCGTCGGTCCGGATATTTAGGTACTATTCAGAGGTTTAGATATTTAGGCCCACTTGCATCAACTTCTTAAATGTGTTTAGATTGCATTTAAACACAATTTTTCATAGAAATTTCGTGTTTAAATACATTTTAAACACCTTTAAGAATTGAAATAAAACTATTTTTACGGATTTTATCGCGTTGTATTAAATTTTATTATTTCCCGACGTTTCGGATCCTTTACAGCATCCATGGTCACGGGTAGACTGAGGTGTTGGACGTCTTAATGTTAAAATTACTAACAGCTACCTTAAATTTTTGTTAATTATTAGTGATCCGATTCACGCAGAACGAGCTCACCGTATCCTTTGGTCTTGCAGTTTTGGGCTTGGATTTAGATTTAATAGATTCTATAATGGGGTTCCAAGCAGCTGGTAAGACCCAACCATCTTCTCTATTGAAATTTGGGTGTTTTTTAATTTCAATAGCCTCACGAATCATCCTAGGTAGGAATCGGTTTTCTTTTGCGAGGACTTGTGGTTTATCAAATCTGATGTAGTGCTGGGTCTTGTCTAGGGTATGTTCACAAACTGCAGACTTTCTGGAACGGCGGTGTTTGACATCGGCAATGTGTTCTTTTACGCGGGTCCCTATGCTTCTTTTAGTTTGGCCTATATATGAGAGACCGCAATCACAATCAAGCTTGTATACTCCTGCATCTTGAAGAGGTATGTGGCACTTGACAGGTGGTAAGAACTGACTAATCTTCTTCAGCGGCTTGAAGTATGTTTTGATTGAAGCTCGCTTCAAGATATAGCCAATCTTGTCTGTGACTCCTCTAACATATGGCAATACAGCAGGTAGACGCTCGACTGTGGCACGTTTCACGCGGTTTCTGTGACGAGGGCGCGGTATTCGGAGCTTGTTGTCATGTAGCACTTGCTTGACATGTTGAAGCTCTGCAGCCAGGTGTTGCTCATCACAGATCCCACGCGCTCTCTGAAACAAAGATTTACCGACGGTAGATAACTGTGTTGGGTGGTGGTGTGATTCACCATTTAAGTATTTGTCTGTATGGGTTTTCTTTCGATACACAGTGTGACTCAAGGTATTATTGGGGGTACGAATTACCAAGACATCCAAGAAGGCTAAAGAGTTGTTGGCCTCTGTCTCCATAGTAAACTGAATTTTAGAATTTAAGGAGTTAATGTGGTCTAAAAATGCTGTTACTTTATTAGATGGTAAAATGGTGAAAGTATCATCTACGTACCGCTTGTAGAATTTTGGTGTTACAGGTGCAGATTGTAAGGCAGTCTCCTCAAAATCTTCCATGAAGATATCAGCAACAATGGGAGATACTGGAGAACCCATTGCTACACCATCCACTTGCGTGTAGAATTGATTATTCCACAACATATAGCCAGATGTTAGGCAATGTTTTAGTAGTTCAGCATATTCAATAGGCATGTTATTCTCTAATAGTTTCTTAGATACAATTCTGATGCAATCTTCCACTGGTAAACATGTAAATAAAGACTGAACATCAAAACTGACCATAGTTTCATTGTCGGTGAGGTGTAGATGTTTTATTTCACTGACAAAATGGTATGAGTCCTTCACATATGCTGCATTGTTTCCTCTTAGTGGTGTGAGTACTTTAGCAAGGTGTTGAGCCAATCTGTAGGTTGGTGAGTCGATTTGGCTGACTATTGGTCTTAGCGGAGTATTGGGTTTGTGTATCTTGGGCAGCCCATACAGCTTTGGTGGTTTAGCACAACTGGGAATTAGATATTTTACGTCTAACTTCAATGTATCGGAGTGCTTTTTTATTAGATCACTAGTTAATTTTAATGTTTTCGTTGTAGGATCTGTTTTCACTGGTTTGTAGGTGTTTACATCCGATAAAAGGTCTTGTATTTTATTATTGTAGTCCGACGTATCCATAACCACCGTGGCATTACCTTTATCTGCACGTAGAATGGTTAACTCGGGCCTTTCGCGAAGGTTTTTAAGCGCTAAAAATTGGTTTTTTGTAAGATTCAGTTTGGGCGGTCTGCTACGACGTAACACTGACGAAATGTCTTGACGTATCGCCTCTAAATCTTGTTTATTTACATTATTTTTATAAAGGCACTCTTCTACATTGCATATTATGTTTTCTACCGGTATATTACGAGGTGTTATTGCATAATTTAGGCCTTTTGATAGCACTTGAACCGTGTTTTCATCCAGGTTATGTTTAGATAGATTGACAACTGCGCGTGATTGGCTCGCAGTTGACGGGCGCGTTCCGTTTTCTTTAGTGACGTTGACATTTGATTTTGACATTAGTTTATTGAATTTATTTATTTGTCTATGTTTGCATTCGTTATATTTTGATGACTCACGCTCATTTAGTATTTTAATGCAATTATTAAAATCAAATGTAGATAATTCTGTCTTTAGATTCCTGGATGAAATATCGATATCATGGTTTATATAATGTAAATCGGATCTTGTATTTTGCACTAACTGTTGTAAAAGTTTTTTGCTTGCCTGGTTTATGATCTTGGCGCTTCCTCGTATGTCCTTTCTTGGCGAAATTTTGGCACACGGAGGAATGATGCTGTTGTTCCTGCATCTCTTCAAGAAATTCAAAGATGTTGTAAATCTTGCGCGCTTTGTCTTGAGATCTTCTAACCGGCGTATTTTATTAGCAATAGACAGTCCGTACTGGCTAACATACTGGTTTCTGACACTTACGCGAATATTAGACATTGAAATAAAACTATTTTTACGGATTTTATCGCGTTGTATTAAATTTTATTATTTCCCGACGTTTCGGATCCTTTACAGCATCCATGGTCACGGGTAGACTGAGGTGTTGGACGTCTTAATGTTAAAATTACTAACAGCTACCTTACATTTTTGTTAATTATTAGTGATCCGATTCACGCAGAACGAGCTCACCGTATCCTTTGGTCTTGCAGTTTTGGGCTTGGATTTAGATTTAATAGATTCTATAATGGGGTTCCAAGCAGCTGGTAAGACCCAACCATCTTCTCTATTGAAATTTGGGTGTTATTTAATTTCAATAGCCTCACGAATCATCCTAGGTAGGAATCGGTTTTCTTTTGCGAGGACTTGTGGTTTATCAAATCTGATGTAGTGCTGGGTCTTGTCTAGGGTATGTTCACAAACTGCAGACTTTCTGGAACGGCGGTGTTTGACATCGGCAATGTGTTCTTTTACGCGGGTCCCTATGCTTCTTTTAGTTTGGCCTATATATGAGAGACCGCAATCACACTCAAGCTTGTATACTCCTGCATCTTGAAGAGGTATGTGGCACTTGACAGGTGGTAAGAACTGACTAATCTTCTTCAGCGGCTTGAAGTATGTTTTGATTGAAGCTCGCTTCAAGATATAGCCAATCTTGTCTGTGACTCCTCTAACATATGGCAATACAGCAGGTAGACGCTCGACTGTGGCACGTTTCACGCGGTTTCTGTGACGAGGGCGCGGTATTCGGAGCTTGTTGTCATGTAGCACTTGCTTGACATGTTGAAGCTCTGCAGCCAGGTGTTGCTCATCACAGATCCCACGCGCTCTCTGAAACAAAGATTTACCGACGGTAGATAACTGTGTTGGGTGGTGGTGTGATTCACCATTTAAGTATTTGTCTGTATGGGTTTTCTTTCGATACACAGTGTGACTCAAGGTATTATTGGGGGTACGAATTACCAAGACATCCAAGAAGGCTAAAGAGTTGTTGGCCTCTGTCTCCATAGTAAACTGAATTTTAGAATTTAAGGAGTTAATGTGGTCTAAAAATGCTGTTACTTTATTAGATGGTAAAATGGTGAAAGTATCATCTACGTACCGCTTGTAGAATTTTGGTGTTACAGGTGCAGATTGTAAGGCAGTCTCCTCAAAATCTTCCATGAAGATATCAGCAACAATGGGAGATACTGGAGAACCCATTGCTACACCATCCACTTGCGTGTAGAATTGATTATTCCACAACATATAGCCAGATGTTAGGCAATGTTTTAGTAGTTCAGCATATTCAATAGGCATGTTATTCTCTAATAGTTTCTTAGATACAATTCTGATGCAATCTTCCACTGGTAAACATGTAAATAAAGACTGAACATCAAAACTGACCATAGTTTCATTGTCGGTGAGGTGTAGATGTTTTATTTCACTGACAAAATGGTATGAGTCCTTCACATATGCTGCATTGTTTCCTCTTAGTGGTGTGAGTACTTTAGCAAGGTGTTGAGCCAATCTGTAGGTTGGTGAGTCGATTTGGCTGACTATTGGTCTTAGCGGAGCATTGGGTTTGTGTATCTTGGGCAGTTGCAGCAGTTGGGTCTTACCAGCTGCTTGGAACCCCATTATAGAATCTATTAAATCTAAATCCAAGCCCAAAACTGCAAGACCAAAGGATACGGTGAGCTCGTTCTGCGTGAATCGGATCACTAATAATTAACAAAAATGTAAGGTAGCTGTTAGTAATTTTAACATTAAGACGTCCAACACCTCAGTCTACCCGTGACCATGGATGCTGTAAAGGATCCGAAACGTCGGGAAATAATAAAATTTAATACAACGCGATAAAATCCGTAAAAATAGTTTTATTTCAATGTCTAATATTCGCGTAAGTGTCAGAAACCAGCACCTTTAAGAAGTTGGTGCAAGTGGGCCTTAGGTACTATTGGTAAAGATTATAATATAAAAATATGAAAAAGAACCGCACAACAGAACACAAAAATTATTAACGTTTAATCCATCAAAATTAAAAATACCCCGGTTGCTTTTGAATTAGAGGAAAAGAACGATGTAATAAATTCGGCCGTATTTTATAACATGTGATGATAACGACTAGTTACAATATTGGACATATCAGCATCAATGACATACGGTACTATGACTTACTGTTTTGCTCGTATTAGAATGTGAGTGAATGCTTTGTGTATCATTCAGTAAATGCTCGATTTAATAACGGTCTGTTACATTTTCGTCATGGAACATAATTATCATATTTTAACAGCTTTGTTAATTTTAAATGCTGATTAGTGAATGCCTTGTTACATAGAAATTGAGTCTTCAAAATAAAATTAGAATAACTTGATCAATGGCACAAGGAGGCATATATAGTTCGCGCAAAATAACTTGACTCAAAACTAACGGAGAGGGGGAAAGTTTGCGCAGGGCATTTGCGAGCGAAATGTACAAAAAAAACGACTACTGCGCATCCGCCATTTTGGTTCAAGTTATTTTGCGCCAACTGTACCGTTGGATCATGACAAGCTAAATGACATTGTTAAAATGACTTTGACAGTTTCAAATGTCAAATAAGCTCTTGCTCATTTTCTTCCGTGTGTAGTCGAACGCAACCATTAAAAGTGCGAAGTACATTGAATCGTAAGACGGAGCCGCGATAATGTTGTTAACTAGTTATGTAACTTGCTTGCCGATGCGTGCTCATTAGCGAATTTCCTTCTTCAATTTCGGGTTTCGGGTTTCCCATTTCATTATAAAAGGTTTGTTAGTAGACATGTGTGAAAACGTTTTTTGGGGTTGTAGAAATGTGTTGCCGAGTTCAGCCTGGTACCACTGCTATTCCTATGCTAATATATTTCTTTCAGTTATTATAACTGTCTCGTCAATCTAGTGGTCTCAAGCGCGACTGCTACGCTAGATATCCTGGGTTCGATTCCCAGGTTGTTATTGCCTTACCATATTCCCAGGTTGTTATTGCCTTACCAATTGTTAATTGCAATTTTATTGATATCCGTGAAACACACAGATTCCAGATGAAAACCAGCGTTAAGTAACTGGACATAAGCTGATCTGGAAACCTATTAAGTCAGTTTTTGAGACCTTATGACCAGTTACTTAACGCTGGTTTTCATCTGGAACCTGTGTGTTTCACGGATATCAATAAAATTGCAATTAACAATTGTCAGGAAGCTCTAAGTTCGGCACGGTTAATGGTAATACCCTCGTCCCAAGATACATGGAGCCTCAACAAAACGGCAAACAGTGTATGTTCATTATCACACCTCTGCCTAACCCTTCGAGGAATACAGGCGTGATGATATGTTGAGTACACACCATCAGATTATTTCCAAAGTGTCAGAAATTTGTAAAAATAAGAAGATTTCTTACAAGTTTCATTCCCGAAACACAATTCTGGAAGTCTGCAACCGCCGTCGGGTCTCTTTAATATTGATTACTACCTCAGGGTGCCTGAATATATATAAAATTCGTTCATTTTATTTAATAGGATATGTTGGTAGGGTTACCGAGCAAATGTTATGTTTAAACATAGCCTTATAACAAAAACTAATGTTATATGACATCTAGAAATGACATCGGGTTCTCAAATAACGTGAATCTTCCGACCTTGGTCAAACTTGGACATCCTTCAACGTCCACACATCTTGTTATCGCAATATTGTAACAATTTATTTTAAAAGAGAGTCCATGGAGTTTCTTGCCGGATTCTTCTCCATAGGATCAAACCTTTTGGAACCGTGCAACTAGAATCATAAACGTTTCATAAACGCTTGTGAAAGCTTATTTGAATCAAAACATTTGAACTTGAACTTGAAGATCTCAAGAAAAGCGATGGAGTAAGAAGCTCTGAGTAAAATAGACCAGCGGAAGTAGAGATGGACAGGTATGCCCCTGTCCATCTCTACTTCCGCTTGATGGGTAGCGTTTACTCAAAAAGAAGCCGGGGTAGGCAGTACTGTAGATGGGAAGACGAGATGTTCAACGCTATCTGGTCGCGGTGGAGCGTGGTCTTTAGTATATCCGTAATTGGATAACTCGTAGGTCAAGCACGAACAACTATCGAATTCGTATCGTGAACGAATGAGATTTTTTCTGCTACAAATCTCATAGAATAGAATAGAATATTCTTTATTGCACACCAAAAAATTATGTAAAGTACAGTTTTATAAATCATAGAGTGGTACAATGGGCGGTCTTATCGCTAACAGCGATCTCTTACAGACAACCTTTGGATGGACTCGTGTGAAAAGGAAAGGTGATACTTAGGTAGTCTAGCATACTTTAAAAGAAACAGGATACTTAAGTCATGAGTCTAAAGCACAATATTTTACTAGAAAATAGGAATAAATAAATAAATACATAGATAGGTACTATTAAATACATACTACATAATATATACTGACAGATTCAATAATGTAGAATAAGTCGACTACAGTGGCAGATAATGCTCCTTGACCATTTTTTTGAAAGTAGGTAACGTTTGTGCATTCTTAACTGACACAGGCAAGGCATTCCACAGCCGTGCAGCCTGCACTGTAAAAGATTTATCAATTTTGTGGAGTGCATTGGCTACTCATGCCTCAAGTTTTGATCATCTTAGATATCTAGAATGTGTGTCATGAAGGAACTGAAAACGTTCTTCATACATAAATGATACATATTTTCACATCTGTCTCTCATTGGGGTAGGCAGAGACTACACTTGCTACGATCCTGGCACACCACTTTCGCTTCATCTACGTTAACTAACCTCCTTCTCATACAAATTATTCTCGATTTCGATACGAATACGTTTTCGAAAGTGTTTGTGCTTGGGCTACTGATGGCTGTCGTTTCGTTTATGGTACTGACTATCCCATCAACGGAAAGATGTAGGATAAACGCGATGTAAATTTTCACCAATTAACATTTTTATTGGACAATTTTTCCCCTGCCCTTTCCCCCTCAATTTTCATTTTTCCAACTGCCTCATTAGCCAAGTGGGCCTGAGCGCGACTGCTACGCTAGAGGTCCTGGGTTTGATTCCCAGGTCGAGCAAAGTGTTATTAGGTTTTTCTATGAAATGCCCAGTAGCAACTCGGAGTTAGGAATTTGTGCTTGGTTAATGGCAATAGGCTCGCCCTCTATTACGAGGGACCTAAACATACCGGAGAACTGTGGGTGTACATTAGTACGCCTCTGCCTAACCCTTCGGGGAATACAGGCGTGATGGTATGTTATGTTATGTTAATTTTTCCCCAACAATTCGTCGCTAAACTATTAATTTGCTTCAATAACCCTATTCTTCTGAATTACAATATTTTCTCCATTATCCGTTTTCGATTTGGCAGCCCTGCGCTTACCCCATTTAAGCCCACCCTACCTGGTGCTAAATGGACCATGGATCGCAAAATACTGCTGCGAAAAACCTGGTTCTATTAGTCTGATGGACCGTTTTTATTAGCATTTTCGTTACGTGTAAGCTTGAGTAGGGTGCTAAGTGAATGATAGAGATGTGTCTTGGTGATTGAAATAGTAAGAAAATAATTCATAATCGTCTAAAAATCAAATTTTAAAACTAATAAGGAATCGAAAATTATGATATTAATACGGCAAGAGAAATCGTTGTATCCATTTTGTAAGCATATTGCGCGCATGGAGAAGAAGTGCAGAATGCTATTTTTTTTAATAATAATACCTAAAATAACATACCATAACATTCCATCACGCCTGTATTCCCCGAAGGGTTAGGTAGAGGCGTACTAATGTACACCCACAGTTCGCCGGGATGTTTAGGTCCCGAGCCTATTGTTATTAACCGGGCACAAGTACCTAACTCTGAGCTGCCATTGCGAATTTCATAGAAAAACTCAATAACACTTTGTTCGACCTGGGAATCGAACCCAGGACCTCTAGCGTAGCAGTCGCGCTCACGACCACTTGGCTAATAATACTTATCCTTTTTTTATACTAAAAATACTTAAAATTAATAAAAAAAACACATACTGCCATGCGTTTGACACACAAGTTTGTATTGAGGCTTATAGCAATGAGCGTACACTTAAGAACTTCTTGGAAGTTTTATCTTTATACTTTATGGTGTAAAAAATTTTCTGTAGTACTGAGAAACAATTGATAGAGAGGTGTAAAATAAAAAGTTTGGGAACAAATTGTTGTATGATCTACGGTTACGGTTGTTTCGAGTCTGGGTGTTTGTGTGTGTGATAGTTTGTGTTTGTAAACAGACCCACGGTCCAGGAGGAAATTGCTCCCAAAGAATATTCAGTGTGGAGCAATGATTTTAATTTAAAAAATACCAATTACCCAAGTACAGGGCCCCAATTTTACTAAATTTGTTGTTAATTTTAATTAATTGTTGATTTTTGACAGATTTTTGTTCAGAGTCTGTCAGTTCTCATCTATCTATACTTAATATATAAAGCTGAAGAGTTTGTTTGTTTGTTTGTTTGCTTGAACGCGCTAATCCCAGGAACTACTGGTCCGATTTGAAAAATTATTTGAGTCTTAGATAGCCCATTTATTGAGAAAGGTGATATATCATCACGCTACGCGGACGAAGTCGCGGGTAGAAGCTAGTGTCGTATAAAACCACTGGACTACGACTCTGACACAATTGAAATAGTATACTTTGGCCCCTGATGCAATGCTTATAAAGGTAAAAATAGGGTTGTACGTAAAAATTCAATTCCCCATCCATTTAGATAAAAACGAGAATATAATTTTATGAATAAAAAAATGGGTCATTAGTTGTTTGTATGGAAAAATATGGTATAAGCAAACTTTACCCTCTAATAGGCTACAGTCACGACACGGTACATATTATGACCCCCTTGTTTATATGTAAATCATCCATTAAGATTATTCAGTAATAGTAAATTAAATTCAATAATTGTTATATGTATGTCCTTATGTCTTATTAAATGGCATAAGGCATGTCCCAATTAAGTGGTTTGGTACTGTATCGTGGTGGATGCGTTAGCAAACACAAATTACTATGTACGAAATTACTATGTGCGGGGATCGAACCCACAATTTTTGACAGGTTGACGACCTCTGTGGTTTAGTGGTTCGAGTACCGGACTGCTGACCATGAGGTCGTGGGTTCGATTCCCACAGGACACATATATTTATGTGATGAATATAAGTGTTTGTGTTCGTCTGGGTGTTTCTGTATTATAAGTATGTATTTACAAAAAAAAGTATATAAGTATTATATCCATTGTCTAGTACCCATAGTACATACAAGCTCTGCTTAGTTTGGGACTTGATGGTGCTGTGTAAAATGTCCCAGAATATTGATTTATTTATTTTATAATTCGTAGCTTACAGGTATCACTCCGGTCGAGCCGGCCCACTCATGCCGAAGCATAGCTCTCCCACGTTCTTATCGCTAAAAGCAATTACTATCAGTAAATATATGATTGATTTAATGCATGTTTTACAAAACTCAGATATGAGATGAGAAATATATGCATGCCGTTAGTTAGGACAGGTCAACTCAAAGCTGCTATGGCTCTTTCTTCAAAAGGCCTATTCAAATATAAGTAATATAATAGAGAATGCCATAATGACATTAAGTCCGCCTTATGTACTACTTTTTTTGCATAGAAGTATAAATAAATAAATATTGCCCTACATAGTAACACTCACATATCTTAAAATATTACTACTAATTGTCTGGACATTAAAAGAGACCATAATTCTCTGAGCTTGTTTCGGTGTTTCTTTTCAGAGGTCGTCAGTTAGGAGATACCGGCGCCATCTAGATGTAAAACATTGACTTGTAAAAGTGTCTTTAATCATCACTTATCGTTTATAAGACTATCGTAGTCCATTCATATCAGTGGACCTATGTATATTGTGAACATAAGTGGGAGTGGGTCCACTTATGTTCACAATATACATAGGTCCACAATTTATTCCTCGCGGAACTCATAAAGGAGTTAATTTCGTAACTGTGTTGATTTAGTGTTAGTTGGCGTGCGAAGTCGTAATAATGTGTTACTGTATATTCAGATTTTAACATAAGTAATTTTCTTTCCCGGTTTTCGAAAGCCATATAGAAAGAAAGAAAGATGCATTTATTGACACAAACATTAACAGGGCCATCAATGAAAAATATGTGGATCGTTCAATTGTTATATTTTATGTTATCTGACTAGCAAACAAACAGACGGACAACGGATCCCATAAGGGTTGCTTTTGATATACAGTGTACGGCACCATAGAAACGGTAAACAGTACTCGCAAACAAGTTCGCTAACTAACCAACATTATCATAATACAATATCGCTTTTTCAAACAATAATCGCTTTAGTTTTGCCCGCGTTTATTCAAGAAGACAAAAGACTTCCCAACAAAGCGTTGCGTGTGAAGAAAAAACAACAATAAATTAACATTTAATCAGTTTTTCTATAGAGAAGGTAAACAAAACTGTTTGCTAAACAAATAACAGTGATTTAAAGTTGCCTAGTATTCAAAGTTGGTAATCATATTCGTTCTTGTCGCGCCATGTTCACGCACATAAATTAGATTAGTTTTTTCAATACGTATTGAATATAGGGAGACTTACTTTTGCATGCGGTTTCAGTCTCGCGGATCATTAATTTATTACTAACAAAAATTCAAATTGAAAGTGTGCTTAACGCAGTTTATAGTGATATCCAGTGATAGAAACTTGATTCTTGGCTAAAGTCACCAAATTATGGAAATCCCAAATTATTATTAACTAGCCTCTGCCCACGGATTCGCTCACTTGAAGCTCAAATACCAACAATGATGATCTCTTCTTTGTATGGGTGTCTATACATTAGAGAGGTCAAGCTGTATATCAGGTTCCGTTTAATTATTTGAGATAAGAAGTATACCAGTTTTTAAGTTGGAGCACATACTTAACTATTACGCGCTTAAACGGTGAAGGAAAACGTCATGAAACCTACATGTTGGAAAGAGTTTCTCGATATACAGTCTTTCAACCCGCACTAGACCACATTGGTGGATTAGCCTAAGCCCTCTCATTATATACAGTCTTTCAACCCGCACTAGACCACATTGGTGGACTTTAGCCTAAGCCCTCTCATTATATACAGTCTTTCAACCCACACTAGACCACATTGGTGGACTTTAGCCTAAGCCCTCTCATTATATACAGTCTTTCAACCCGCACTAGACCACATTGGTGGATTAGCCTAAGCCCTCTGATTATATACAGTCTTTCAACCCGCACTAGACCACATTGGTGGACTTTAGCCTAAGCCCTCTCATTATATACAGTCTTTCAACCCGCACTAGACCACATTGGTGGACTTTAGCCTAAGCCCTCTCATTATATACAGTCTTTCAACCCGCACTAGACCACATTGGTGGACTTTAGCCTAAGCCCTCTCATTATATACAGTCTTTCAACCCGCACTAGACCACATTGGTGGACTTTAGCCTAAGCCCTCTCATTATATACAGTCTTTCAACCCGCACTAGACCACATTGGTGGACTTTAGCCTAAGCCCTCTCATTATATACAGTCTTTCAACCCGCACTAGACCACATTGGTGGACTTTAGCCTAAGCCCTCTCATTATATTCCCATGGGAATATAATGGGGGTTGGGAAAGTGTGAAAGGGACTGTCAACCTCCAAATATCCTTTATTCTGATATTTCTTTGGATAAAACGTTGCCCCACACTAGGATTTAGTCTTGTATACTTAATTGTGGGTGCGTTTAAAAACAGAAATGATCACATACACAAACACCCAGACCCGGAACAACTACTTGTAGGGCATACATTTGACTCTGTATCATCCTATGGTCGATTGGCAGAGAATAACATATAAATAACATACCATTGTATTCCCCGAAGGGTTAGGCAGAGGATTACTAATGTACACCCACAGTTCACCGGTATGCAATGCCGGCGAGCCTGTTGCCATTAAACGGGTACAAAATCCAAACTCTGGGCTGCTACTGGGAATTTCATAGAAAAACCGAATAACACTGCTCGCCCTGGGATTCGAACCTCTAGCGTAGCAGTTGCGCTCAGGACCACTAGGCTAATGAGGCAGTTGAAAAAATGGTCGGTAAATTGGAAAATATGTTTTTGAAAAGGTCTTCGGATTTAGCCCAAGCATTAAGTCCGCCTCTGTACTATGTGCCTAAAGTGTTAAATAAATAAATACAAATATTTTTACCGTGATAGAAGCCACAACACGTACCGTAGAGGCCGATCGCACAACCACTAAGCTAAAAGTGCCGTCAATCTTAAAAACCAATTCTTCCGAAATTACTAATCAATATCATAATTAACATTTAAATAAAAAATCATAGACTCGTGCCTGTTCTTGAATTAGTGCTTGTATAATAACCTAAGTTCGTGGCACGACCTTAATTCCAAGGGGCACTTAAAATAATTTAAACAAACTTTTCCTTCTAATTGTATTATCAGTCAAAGTTACCAGTAGACAAAAGTTGTATAAAAATTTCACCTAATCTGGCTCATAAAAGAAATAATTACACAGAGGTAGTAAGTATAGATAATTACATAGTTATTCATAAAATATTATGCATAGATTTGGTATTTATTATCCAACAACTATACATATTATAATAGAGATAGATTTATCTCATATTTAGAGTAGATATTATAGTGTAGATTGTACAGCAACGATTTTTTAAGAAATTCTTACAGCTTTTTCATCACAAAACTACACATCTTTCTCTTGCTGTATGGGTCTCATTAGGAGAGGCCTAAGTCCAACAGTGAAATAATATAGAGAATGCCATATAATATAATACTTTTGTATATAAAAGTATAAATAAATATAGGCTGGTACTGATGATATTATTTTTATTAACATAATATAAAATATTTCCTTTCTAAAACTCGCAGCAAAAATGAATCAAGTAACACACCATTTGTCAGAAGCGATTTTGCGAGAAAATAATAATGTATCAAATGTATTGAATGAGCCGTTACAAGCGGGCCGCCATTTTGAATAACTTATTTTTTCTTATAATGACGTTCGCTGTTCCGAAGAAATGGGAATTTATGACGAACTTTCGTTCAAACTAAATCAAACATTGTAAGAAGGAGTTCAATCACCATCACACCTGTATTCCCGGAAGGGTTAGGCAGAGGCGTACTAATGTACACTCAAAGTTCGCCGGTATGTTTAGGTCCCGTGTAATAGGGCGAGCCTATTGCCATTAAACGGGCACAAATTCTAAACTCCGAGCTGCTAATGGTAATTTCATACTAAACTAATATACCGCCCAGCCCAGGTATGAAAATATGCTGCTTTGAAATTGATGTTATTTCAAAGAAACAGTTTAAAGAAGTCAATACCTACACCATTTTCTTTTGAACCTCTATCGAAGTTCGGAGGTTTGACAATCGATAGGTACCTTTCCTAAGGGACTTGAATCTTGTCAAAACACTGTTCTTATAGCCCGGGGTACCTTTTTAAGGGATGTTTGCTTTCGACATGAAGCATACGGAGTACTGAAAGAGCTTTGTCATATAATATTCACGAGACAATTTTTGCGTAACAGTTATGTAATATCGTTGGGTTTATTATGAATTCTTTCTTCACTAGGCTCAGTAGATATAAATTGGAGACGGTTATAGCTTATCTACTGGCTTCTGACATTTACGCGAAATTGAAATAAAACTACTTTTTATGGATTTTATTGAGTTGTATTGATATTATTTAATTCCTGTCACTTCGGATCCTTTTCAGCATATGTTAGGAATTAATTGATATAATACAACGCGATAAAATCCGTATTTAGCAGCCGATATTATTAAGCAATTATAGCTTGGTGATGTAACCATTGGACTGCCAAGTTGTATATCTGGAACTACAATTCTAGGCACGGATTTACTTTTCGAAATCTAGCTATTAGCATCACTCGCTTAAACGTCTTCAAACTAATAAGCAGGTCTAAGTAGCAACCATTTAACAATGGTTAACGAATCCTAACATAAGATTTTTTATACATTATTAGTATATTAAACATAAAGTTCTTTAGTCAGTCCCCTTTTTATTGAAGTTGAAAGCGTGCGGTTTAACCAGCAGAGCGCTAACTTTAATATACCTACTAACTAAAATTATAACAAAGGAAAAAGACTGAAAATTTAATATATTATAATATACACAAAGAAAGAATAAAGGCAACAATAGGATATTGTTTAATAATGCAAAGAATTCACAGAAAGCTGCGGTGGTATTCTAGCCTCTTTTAGCAACTTTAGTCGTTTTGACATTTCGTTTTATTGAAAGAGGCAAGAAAGCATTTAGACCGCCAGATCCGAATTTAGAGTGACTTAGTACAATACCTTTCCTACAAAATATAACACATACCATCACGCTTGTGTTCTCTGAGGGTGAGCACTGGTGTACTAAGTTCACACGATGTATTTAGGACATAAAAATACCGGTGAATTTTAGGTGCTATTTAATAATAATTGCCTGCTTTATTAATCTTCTTCATTAATTGCGACTTTAGCCTAGTGGTCCTAGCTACGCTAGGGGTGCTGGGTTCTTGCTAGCTACGGGTGCGGTCTCACAGGTGGTGGGCCGCATACGGCGCCTGGGCCTGGAGGTGGCCTTCAACAAGTCGGAGGCCATCGCTTTCCATGGCCCCCGACGGGCGCCGCCGCCGGGAATACACATTGTGGTGGGGGGGGCTCGGATAGCTGTCGAGTCCACCATGAAGTACCTTGGATTGGTGCTCGACAGCCGATGGGACTTCGGCCCCCACTTCCTGCGGCTGGCGCCAAAGTTGATGGGCGCGGCGGGCGCGCTGTCAACGCTGCTTCCCAACTTGGGAGGCCCGAGCACCGCCTGTAGGCGGTTGTACGTGGGGATCGTGCGATCCATGGCCCTATATGGGGCCCCGGTGTGGGCGGCCGACCTGACGGCCCGCAGCATCGCAGTGCTGCAAAAGCCGCAGAGGGCGATGGCCGTCAGAGTCGTCCGCGGCTATCGCACGATCTCCCACGAGGCGGCCTGTGTACTGTCCGGATCCCCGCCCTGGGACCTGGAGGCGAAGGTCCTCGCGACTCTCCATCTGTGGCGCGAGGAGGAGCGGACGCGAGGTGCGGGGCCGGTGCAGCGGCAGTTATCGCTGCGCCGGCAGGAGCTCCAACGGGTCCTAGTGGCGGAATGGCAGGACAGGCTTTCACGCCCTACCGCCGGCCTCGTCACCATCGAGGCGGTCCGGCCAGTACTCGAGCGCTGGCTCGGGAGGAGGCACGGCTCCCTCACGTTCCGGGCGACGCAGGTGCTCTCGGGGCACGGCTGCTTCGGGAAGTACCTGTGTCGCATAGGGAGGGAGCCGGACGCCCGGTGCCATCACTGCGTCCATTGTCGGGAGCGGCACACTCCACCAGCGTGTGCAGCGCCGTGTGCGCTGCACACGCTGGTGGAGTGTGCCGCTTGGGAGGAGCCGCGCCGTGCCCTCGTCGCTGCGGTGGGAGACGACCTGTCGCTGCCGGCCGTCGTTCGATCTATGGTCGGCAGCGCGGCGTCTTGGGATGCAGTGATCGCCTTCTGCGAAACTGTCATCTCGCAGAAGGAAGCTGCGGAACGGGAGAGGGAGTGCGTGAGCACTAACCCGATCCGCAGCCGGCGCACCGGACGCCGGCGGAGGGCCGACAATGCCCTCTTCCGGCCTCCATAAATGGGTCCGGGGGTGGCGGACGCGGGGACGTCCGCCACGCCCCCCTTATAGGACCCGAGGCGGTGGCGCGTAGTGTTCCACGCGCGCCCCTCTAAGGCGATGGGGGGGGAGTCCAACGCCTCACTCCCCCCCTCCACAATCAGCAGACGGGGCCCGCTGTGGCGGGCCGGCACCAGTCGGGGGCCGCGGACGAATTTTCTGTTTCCCGTAGCCCCCGACGAAAACGTGCAGGAAGGAACACCGTGTGGTTTTTAGTCGGTAGGTCACCCACTCTGGGTGGAGTCCGACACGCCCCGCCGCCTCCCCGGGCGGCGGAAGTCCATGAGGATTTTCCACACGCACAAAAACAAAAAAAAAAAAGGGGTGCTGGGTTCAATTCCCACGTCAAGCAGTGTTCTTGGGTTATTCTTTAAAATTCTCAGCAGCAGCTCGAATTTTTGCTCTAGGCAATAGGCTCGTTTACATGGGACCCAAACATACCGGCAATCTGTGGGTGTACATTAGTACGCCTCTGCCTAGCCCTTCAGGGATTAGAAGCATGATCGTATGTTTGTATGTAATTAGAACCGACAAGTCGGCACCTATTACCATTAACCGGACACAAATCGAAACTGCTGGGAATTTTATAGAAAAGCCCAATAACATTTTCACACCTGAGAACCCACGACCCTCTAGCGTTGCAGTCTCACTTGTAACCACTAGACTAATGAAGCAGTTCAGGACCTACATTTCTGTCTGAAATAAATAAGGAAATCCTGAAAGATTATATTAGGACGCTGTACTTAAATTCTTATCCCTGTTACAATCCTTTCTAAAGAAAGAAAAATCTCGAAACAGCAAAACATTCAGAAATAATCCCATCTCCCGGTACCAAGGCACGGTGCAAATATAATCACACAGCAATAAAATCTTTTTACTCCGAACAAAATTTTCTACCTTCAACAGTAAATTGAAAGCTCCATTGAACTCTAGTCTTCCAGATCATGAATCTGATTCAATAATAGACCTTTTGTCCTTAAGTGTCCGTTCAATTAGGATCAATTTCTAAAGAACTTCACGGTTAATTGGTGGTTTAATAAAATTAATAGCTAAACCTATTGTTTGTTAATGCTTTGCGAAGGAATTAACAACTTTCAATAAGATTCTGATCTCGAGAAACGTGTGGTATTTTTGTTTAAGCTTTATAGCTGATTTTTATAAAGCTTCTTTCTTTATTATTAGAAAAAAAACGTGACCCCACTAAGATATTCTTTTGAATCGTAAGTTTGTTTACATACTCAAATTATCATATACACAAACATCCAGACCCAAAATACAACTACCTATAAGTCATACAACTATTTGGTCCGGGTGGGGATCGAAACCATAACGCGAAGAAGCCGATCACTTAACTACTCCAACAAACCTACCGTCTATTTTGTAATGCTTAATACTTTGCTCGTGGAAAGACAGAAGCAAATCCATATCTGCTTTTATGATTACAATATCAGACAGAATCCAGTACATTATTATATGTGATGATTACAATTGATCTTGAATATATCAAGAAGTCATCTAAAACAACATCTCACTTCAACTCTGAACAAATATTGTTACAGAGTAGTCTAAGAAAAAAAAACTGTCGAATGAATTGTTCAGATATTGCTTTCTAACTGTGGACTTGTGCAGTTGAACTTTAAAAGCAATATGATTCACTGAACTTTCATTCTGTTGGATAATCTTACTTGCAAAAACGCCTGGGCCGTATCCAGAACTTTTAATTATCAATATAATTATTTTTTTAAATATCTCTTAAATCGTGAGATCAGGCTAGTATATTACGACGTAGTACAGATTACCAGACTTCACAATATTATCTTTTTTTACATTTTCCATGCTGACATTACAAAGTTATTTTCAATAGGTGTTACAGACGTTACCTTTAAGACGTAAATTCAAAATGTGAAGGCAAATTACGACCTGGCGGTGGAACTTGCAGTGGCTTAGTGGTCATAGCGTCTGGTGTATTTAACCAGAAGACGCAGGTTCGAATCCTGCCCGCAGTGGAATTTTTCCTTCACTAAAATAACGTCACATATATATTGACATTGAGGGGTCAATCTATACTAATACTAAAGCTGAAGAGTTTGTTTGTTTGCTTGAACGCGCTTATTTCAGGAGCTACTGGTCCGATTTGAAAAATTCTTTCAGTGTTAGTTAGCCCACTTATTGAGGAAGGCTATCACGCTACGGGGACGAAGTCGCGGGCAAAAGCTAGTAGCCTATGTTTGATGTTAGATTTTTCTGAGGTGGGACTATGCTACTGAGTTTATTTGGAATGGTATCACCGGATTGCTAAATATTCTGCCCCTAAACAATAATGAGTCAACATTATTTCCCATGATGAGAACGCACTAGAGATACCACTAGTGTTGGTGGCGTCTATAGGCTGCGATTACCGCTTGCCTACAGGCGTTTGTCATCTTTATACAATAAAACAAGTCATTTTTAATATCTATGGTTTAAGTGGCTACATAAAGTTCCTCACACTTTTTTTGCGTTACCGCGAATAAGAGATACCGTGATAATGATACATTATTCGAGAAAATAAGTTATTCATCTCATTTCATATTCGAGTAATTGGGTATGTGGTCCCAGAGGGTATACCCGAACCTAACTCCTCGTACTTTTCTCTGAGCCCCTAACCACTGAACTTTTTAATGTAAATTAATGTTCATTCTCGAATCACGGGTGCTTAGTCCGCCCGAACTAACCTTGATTTGGCCCAAATTAATAAAATGTGGGATTGTTTGCTTTAGGTCAAGTTAGAATTCGAACCTAAACACGCTCCTTTTCGAGAAGGATGCGAAGCCAAGCAGTGCCTTTGAAGGGACGCTGGTCGTGGAGATAAATTATATTTATTTTTTTACTTACCTAAATGCACATTTACAAGTCCATGTTCTGTATTTTTTTTTACTAATTCTAAGAAGCAACATTGATAGTTTGGTAGGTTTATCAATTCATTTCTCCACCGCGTCATTCTCAGTTCGGCCCTGGTTGAAAATATACCATTGAATAGTTTTTACCTCGAAGGAGAATTTTATTGTTATTGATCTCATTATTAAATTTTCTTTTGTTCATATTCATAATTGCGATCGTATTTCAGTTCGTTCAGCTGTATTCACACTTTATTTCGTCTTTTTATTATTAAAAATTCAGTCAACGGTGTAAAATATCATTTAAAACACGTTTTTTTGGTATCAATAATTGTTTTATTTTTTCTCACCAGAGTATTAATTGGGATTAAGTCTTTTACAAGACAGACGAAGTCGTCGTTAAAGTATCCAATCTTTGAATAGTTATTAGTATTTTACACAAAACTTCTGCCATCGGACCTCCGCAATCCAATTTCTGCACAATACCAATTTCTAATATTTTAAGAATATTATACTTTGTGTCAGGCTTTCGGACTTCTGAATACAAATAACAATTGTGGCTATGTTCTTATGACAACAGGTGTCGGCTTTACATGATCTTTGATGCTGGGAGGGGTTTTGATGTATTAAGAATGCAAACCTATACAAGAGCAGCTTAATCTTGAGTATATATAATAACTACGCTGATAGTTGGATTCATCAGCGTAGTTATTATATATACTCAGTCATGAGCACCTCCTCGTTCGTTTGTCAACGTCCGTATACTTCAATCGGCGCTATAACCCTTTGTGGGAGTCTTCGCCTCCTCAATGATCTTCTTCCATTTCGTTCGGTCTCTGGCCTCTCTTCCTCGAAATCTTCCTGGACACAACCCTTCCAACAATTCTCGAGTCTTCCTCTGGGTTTTTTCTGTTGTGTAGTACCCTTGTCCCAATTTTTTGGGGTCGGCGCAGCATTTCGTTTTTTTTTCATTCCTCCCTACCAGCCGTCTCCTTCACTCTCTTTCTCGTCATATCGGCCTAAACCTATCAGTGCGTACTCAGTATCAGCCATCGTCCGTATATCCTGTTTTTCTTCCATTCAATTAGCTTTTAATCGAGTGCAAGCAAGTCTATCGCGTTATCCGCCTGCGTAATACAGCGCAGTGTTACCACTCTAATTAAACACATATTCGCGTTTGTGCCGGCGACGAATGCAAACCCATTTACTATTAATATGGCAGTTTCGCGCCTTAATTACAAGCAAACTTGGTGGAAATTATTCAGTTTTTAATTATAACACTGGATTAAGAAAGTGACCGCGTCGGTTTTTGTAGGGAAGTCGAAATTACTGGTATATTTGGGTTGATTTAATGTTTGTTTTAAATTATGTAGATTAGATGATAATTAAAATAATTAATCTAGACATGATTGCGAAAAGCCAGAGGATACAAATATATATTTTTGAAGGTTATTTGTCATTCTACGTTTAACTTCTTTTCGGTAAACTTGGGTGACGTCATAAATTTGGTGAATGAGCAGTTTATTTTTATGTTCAAATCAATCATAAAAACTAAAGGTTTGGAAAATAGTTTTCAAATAACGGAATTGATAGAGTATTTACATTTATTTCTTACATTGATCAATCCTCAAAGTAGTGTCAGGCAATCATCAATATAATATAATCAACTAGCTGTTTCCTATTGTTTTACTCGCAACTCAATGGATTTTTTGTGACAAAAGCCTATGTCCTTCTCCAAGGTCCAATTAATATACTTACCTGTATTTTGAAATTAATTTTAATTAGATAGCGATAGAAGCGTGAAAATATAACAAACAAACAGATTCAAGTTAGTTCGCATTACATAATAAATTAGTTATTATAATAAAAAAAGACCTGTGCTAGCGTCGTCAATTAATATTTTTCTGAATATTTTAAAAAAAAGTAATATAAATACACGACATCAATTTTAATAAATATTGAAAATTAATTACCTATATTCGTGAACTCATAAACTTTAAAACAATAATTACGCTCCTAATCCACCCAACATAATCCAACTTGCATCGTTAAATCGCAAACAAACTTCATAACTAGGTTCTCAGTGGCTACTAGGTCAGCGCTAAAATTCCGTTTGCTCATAAAGAATTCTATTCACTTTGCTGAAGGAAATTTGAGGTGTATATTTACTGAAATAGCCTGGCAAAAACCTGGAATGTGCTTTGGCCTGCATAGGATTTACGACTCAAATCCCGGTATGGTAGTTTTGATGTAGTGGGCTTTGAGATAAGCGGAGAATGTCTGACGTATTTTTACCCATCCGCGCGAGAAGGAGGGTTATGTTTTTATGTGAAAGAGCAGACGGATCGCCTGTTGGTAAGCTTTAACCGCCGCCGATGGACACGCGCAACATTAGAGGCGTTACAAGTGTGTTGCTGGCTTTTTAAAAGGGTTGGGCCTCCGGTATCTTCAGTCCCGCGGCGAAACACAACGTAAGCGTTGTTTCACGCCCTTTTTCTGTGTTATGTTTTTTGACTGTATTTTTGTATATTCGTCACGTTCTATAGCCTAAACGGCTTAGTAGATTTTAGCTTGCAATGTTTTTCTGAAAAAACTAACGATTGTCATTTTATGTATAACAACCGTTAAACGATATAACAGCTCTCAGAACAGAACCATTGTAGGCGACGCGTGAACCTAATGTTGATATTTTATATTCTTACCTAAGTACCTACTTGTTTAAATAAATACAAGGCGCAGGAGACGCACGCGAGCGGGACGCGGGGGGTACGCACATAGCAGCGCGGCGATTTGTAAAATATTGAGTAGTAGCCTTTGCCTATGATTGCGCGCGGACGTACGTTTGTTAATGCGTCTCCCTACCCTTCGTCTTTTCGTAAATCCGGAGTTTCACTACCCATCCACATCCCTTACATTAATTGGTCTTCGAACCGGATCTCTGGATGTATCACACACCACCGCGAAGTATGGTGAACACTAGGAGTGCTAAAAGAAAGGAAGAGGAGCAAAATGAAGCGCAACAAAAAGATGCTCAACAATTGAAAATCGAACAAATGTCGAAAGAAGCTATAGAACCTATTGAACCCAGGAGCAAGATGGAAGAAAATCAACCTGGACCTTCTATAGCCCACAGTGTTCGAAAGTCTACCCGTAATAAAAAATCATCGACGTCATCTATTACGGCGAGAAAGAAAAGGCTGGAACTGGAAGCGGCTCAAGCAAAGGCACAAATTAGAATGGAACTGATAGACAAACAACTAGATGCAGACCTAGCCGAACTGGAAGACGACTGCAGTAACTGCAGTCTACCCTCAGAAAAAAGTAAAAATGACCGTGTTGTAGAAAAGTGGCTGGAAAGTAGTCGGCAGAAGGTGAATACTCAGGGAATCGCCAACCGTAGCATCCACGATGACATGTTGCGTCCGGCACCGCAGGAACTGCACCTGCACCATGTAGGGCCCGCCGGCCTGCAACACCCCGCTACGGACTACGCGCTCGAAGCACGCCCGCCACCACCAGCTGTTGGTGGCACTGATGAAACCGTGCGGGCCCTGGCGAATGCTTTGAAGGACTTTGCCGCTGTCTCTGCTACCGGTGCCAGCAGATCTAACGACAGAATGCTAAATCGCCTGTGTACACCGAGGGATTTACCTAAATACTCTGGCGACCCGCTAGAATGGCTTCAGTACAAGCAAGCATTTGAAGAATCCTCTCAAGTGTGCAATTTTAGTGACAAAGAGAACCTGTGGCGTCTGAGGCGGAGCCTACAGGGCCCAGCAAAAGAAGCAGTGACGGCCTTACTCATTGGTGCTACCTCAGCAGTAGATGTAATGAGTGCACTGGAACTTCAGTTTGGAAATCCTGATGTCATTATATCCAGAATCCTACAGGACATAAGTAAATTACGCCCCATGGCACAAGAGTATCAAAAGGACATTATTCCTTTCTCAGTGAAAGTAAAAAATTGTGTCGCTGCTGTGACTGCCATCGGACGTGAAGAATATCTAAAAGGTATGAACATTGTGTCGGTCATCCTCTCGAAATTACCAATGATACTGGTCTCAAAGTGGGCTGATTACTGTTATCCTCTTATCAGTAACACAGAAAAACCAAAACTACTTATTATGTCCGAATTTCTGAGTGATGAAGCCATGAAAATAACAAAAACTTCTGTGAATTTATCTAACGTACAATGCCATAGTAAACAAAGTTATAACGAAATCTCTAAACATCGTACTTTAGTGGTGAATAGTGAACAAATGAACAATAAACAAAAGAGTGATAAGGAGTGTCGGTACTGTCACATTTCCGAACACTTACTGCAAGACTGTAAAAAGTTCAGAAAATCGTTACGCAAAGATCGCTGGGCATTCGTAAAACGCCATGGTATTTGCTACAAGTGTCTGACGTCACAGCATAAACAAGACAGTTGTACCGCACCGGCTTGCGACGTAGATAACTGCGGACTATCTCACCATCGTTTGTTGCACTATATTATAAACAAAAACTCAGTGCCGCGTAATAGTGTGAATATAACCGAAGTCACTGAAACTGAAACCGAGACTGATTCGCGAGTGGAAACTGTAAATCATCTTCAAGTGAACTGTCCTAAAGTTTTACTTAAAACTGTGCCTATATACTTACACGGACCTAACGGGACTTTTCGTAGTGCCGCGCTCCTCGATGACGGTTCAACGGTGACGTTGATAAGTGCTGCGCTCGCGTCGAAAGTGGGATTGAGCGGTAATAAACAATCTATGCGTGTGTGCGGTGCATGGGACAATAGCGAAGTGGTATGCCATAGTGAGGTACTCGACCTTGAACTATCTAACTGTGAAGGAAATAAATTTACAATTCGTGCGCGCAGTGTAACAAATATGAACTTACCAGTACAAAATGTTACTGCCGTGGACTTGAGTGATTATGAACTGATGAAACCTGAAATTAAAAACGTGATTTGTGATGGTCAATACAGACACGGAACTTAAGAAATGCGTTCTTGAGCTAGACACGGAAAAACTCAAGGAAGGAGCAACAACCTACAGTGCGGCGACAACGTGGGTTTTCATTCCACCTGCCAGCCCTCACTGGGGAGGGGCTTGGGAACGGCTCATTAGAAGTGTGAAAGGCGCTCTTAAAGTTATACTAAAAGAACGAGCGCCACGTGATGAGACACTTCAAACATTATTAGCCGAGGTTGAACAAATGATAAACAGCCGTCCCCTCACCCACGTCGCAGTGGAACCGAATAGTCATGAAACTTTAACGCCCAACCATTTCCTGTTAGGATCGTCGTCCAACCTACCTACTTTGGGCGTTTTTGATGAGTCTGATACCTACCTCAGAAAGCAATGGCGGCTGTCACAAAGACTCGCCGATATGTTTTGGAAGCGCTGGATACGAGAAGTTCTGCCTGATATGCGCCCGAGAAAGAAGTGGCACAGTGAGCAGCGACCCTTGCAAGTGGGAGATCTAGTTCTGATCGTGGACCCTAACTCCCCAAGAAATGTATGGCCTAAAGGCTTGGTAGAGGCCGTAATGACTGGCAAGGACGGCCGCGTTCGAGTGGTCGATGTAAGGACGAAAACCGGCCTTCTACGGCGGAATGCGACACGCGTCGCGCCTATTCCTACAGGTGATGAGTGCTGTACCAGCACTAGGGAGGGGAATGTAGGCGACGCGTGAACCTAATGTTGATATTTTATATTCTTACCTAAGTACCTACTTGTCTAAATAAATACAAGGCGCAGGAGACGCACGCGAGCGGGACGCGGGGGGTACGCACATAGCAGCGCGGCGATTTGTAAAATATTGAGTAGTAGCCTTTGCCTATGATTGCGCGCGGATGTACGTTTGTTAATGCGTCTCCCTACCCTTCGTCTTTTCGTAAATCCGGAGTTTCACTACCCATCCACATCCCCTACAACCATAGTCAACCATCCACAGTCTGACCGCGGCAAGCACAACTCGATTGATCGGCGCAGTTATCACTTGTTATTCTGTGATGCAAGTAAGAAGTTTCCAGAACATATTTCGTAAACAAAGTGGTGGGTGTACCCACTACTGTCACTACTTAAACTCCGTCGCAAGTTTCAACATATTTCAAACTTGTGATATTTCACTCTACCTCCATGGGAATAAAGTTGTATATACAACTTTACATGTTGTATATATAGGCCGTTCTATTTCCTTCAGACCTTGCTTCTGATTTCCGACTAAGGAAATTGTATAAAATATCGCATGTGTGCAGAAATGGCTTCGGGTAGTAAATCTTGGGTTGTCTTGGTAGGCTGATCGATACAGCTCGTATTTCTTTTAGTATTTTTGGTACAAAGGAACTTAATACAGTATATAAATTAATTCTACCAAGAAGGATGTCATTGGTAATTTTTCTTCCTAAATTTGGTAAGGTCTAAAGAATTATAGATAGATAGATAGATAGAATATTCTTTATTGTACACCATATTGTTACATTTTTACAAATTATGTTGGTATGAATAGGTACAATGGCGGTCTTATCGCTAAAAGCGATATCTTCCAGACAACCTTAGGGTGGATTTTAAATAGAAGAATAAAATTAAGTGGGGGAGGGTAGCTGGTGGTGTACTGCTAGATAAAATTATATAAATAGGTACTTAAACTACACATTATAATACTTATATATAAACATAATAAATAAATACATATAATATATATATAAATATATACACTATATTGATTTTCAATGCGTTCCTTCGCATGGGGTAAAAATTCAAAAGTGCCCTCTTTTTTGTTGTAGAAAATGTTCATGGATTGTTTTTTTTATAGGATAGGGGAGCAAATGAGCAGACGGATCACCTGATGGTACGCGATAACCGCCGCCCATGGACACCCGCAACACCAGAGGAGTCAAAAGTGCGTTGCCGCCTTTTAAAAGGGTTTGGGCCTCCGGTAACCTCATTCACTCGGCGAAACACAACGCAAGCGTTGTTTCACGCCGGTTTTCTGTGAGGCCGTGGTATCACTCTGGTCGAGCCGGCCCATACGTATGCCGGCTGCCGTAGCATGGCTCTCCCACGTCAAAAAGTGTTTCGTTGCATTCGTACTCCTTGCCCTATACTCAGGACAAGGGATCAGGCTACATTAGCCACAACTCTTCTTCAGATCCTGGGGAGAAATGCTAATTGTAAGTCAACTAAATCTTAGTACCTACGCTTTGGATATGGTTTCATGTGAGAATCTTGGGAATCGAATTCAGGATTTGTAGCCTATCAGTCGCGCTTAGGTCCACTAGACTAACGAGGCAGATTTTAGGCAAAAAACAATTACTATTCCTACCGCGACTTTTGAAATATCAAAAAAAATTACACGTTTCCAAAGTAGTGGGTCTTTCAGCTCTGTAGCAACTATGCGGCTGTAGGATCAACTGAGATTGGTTCCGTATTTTGACCCCATACGCATAAGCATACATGATGTATGCTTTTTGCTCTTTGAGGAGTACAAAAAGAAATGTTTTTCATTCTTCTAGAGACTAGTTTTTATACGATGGCCGAGATCGGTACCGATACCGAGAATAAAAAATATCTCGGCCCAGACCGAGACCGACAATCGTAATATGGAAGAGTTACTTCTTTCACTGTGATACAATTACGAATGAAAGTACGAACCTAGTGGCAGTTCCTTGTTTGCTTTGATTGTCTGATTTTGTCAGTTCTTTAATCATATGGCAAATTACGTACCAAGCTCAGCGAGCGCGTGAGGCATATTAATAGCTTCTGCCCGCGACTTCGTCCGCGTAGCGTGATGATATATAGCCTATAGCCTTCCTCAATAAATGGGCTATCTAACTCTGAAAGAATTTTTCAAATCGGATCAGTAGTTCCTGAGATTAGCGAGTTCAAGCAAACAAACAAACAAATAAACTCTTCAGCTTAATATATTAGTATAGATTTTAGTATATAGATTTTACTATTGTGAAACTTGTGATTCTCGGCAGAGGCCGAGATTCGCCCAAGTTGGACCTTACCTTGTCGAACCTTAATAGTTATTAACACCAAATGCTTAAAGGTCATTGAACAATGTAACAACCTTTATATGTAACTGTACTTACTTAAAGATATTTTGCTCTCATTTTCATTTAGTATTTTCATAAAATTATATGAGCGCTCACTAGTGGTGCCATAAATTTGGCAATGTGCTTCTTTAGTACATACATTTATGTATGTATATAAGAATGTGTAACTGCTTGCCCAGTCGTTACAGAGCATTTGCTCAGAGAAGAGTGCTGTCTGAACACATGGAGCATGAGAACGCGATAAAATCCGCAATGTGGTTTTAAATTCAATATGTCTAATATTAACCATCAGAATGGTGCATGAGATATGACATAATATTATATGATTAATCTATCTAATAAATAATGTTATTTAGATAAAATATTACTCTTGACAATAAATATAATTATCTTTATTTGAATTCTTTCACGACGTCGGAGAGCTATGCTTCGGCAAGAATGGGCCGGCTCGACCGGAGTGCTACCACGGCCTCTCAGAAAACCGGCGTGAAACAACGCTTGCGTTGTGTTTCGCCGAGTGAGTGAAGTTACCAGAGGCCCAAACCCTTTTAAAAGGCGGGCAACGCACTTGCGACTCCTTTGGTGTTGCGGGTGGCCATGGGCGGCGGTTATCGCTTACCATCAGGTGATCCATCCGGTCGTTTGCCCCCCTATCCCATAAAAAAAATGCAAAGAAGGGGTACATTTCATCAATATTACAATTTAACAGTATAATACTCGTAATTCGTGTCTTAGCAATAACTTAAACTAAACATTATTTATAAAAGGTGCAGATATAAATATTCGAAAGTCCAGAGGAATGTAGCGACCTGCCTGATCTAGGTTTATAAAAACCTGTGTTTTAGGCCATCACTACGTGGTGATTACATTGGGACAATATATTAATTTTCCTTAAAAACTAAAATTAACAATAAACTTCTTAATAATTATAAATTAAATAAAACTATGCTATGCAGTTGGTCAATAAAAATATGATCATGGCAAAATTTCTAGGGTTTTTTTGTGTCTTTAGAATTGAGCGTCCCTAAATATTCTGATTCTTCTTTTTTTAGAGCATACATATTATAAGTTTAGTAACTTATTGAGCCTATTGTACAGAAAAGATACTAAGAACATATTATAGAATCTCGTGACAAAAACATGTCTAGTTTGCGGATTTATGAAAACCAATATTATACGTATATATACCTATACTTCTATGCGTTTGTTTGGTCCGATTTGAAAAATTCTTTCAGTGTTAGATAGCCTATTTATTGAGGAAGGCTATAGACTGTATATCATCACGCTAAGACGAAGTAACTATCCCACGCGAACGAAGTCGCGGGCAGAAGCTAGTATTATTATAAATTGCTTTTTAAATATTATAACGTACGGAGTAAATATTTGTATGATCTACAGTTAAGATCATACAGTTCTAGGCGTTTGTGTGGGTGAGAATTTGTATTTGTAAACGCACCCACGATACAGGAGAAAATCATAGTCATCATAATCACATCACACCAAACAAATTCAGAAGCATTAGAAGTATAAAAAATATTAAACAAGAATTACTCTTTCCAGATCTGGCCGATATAATAGGACGAGAGGAATATAACTTGGTAAGGCAGACATTTATATTTATTATTTATCCCTACATTCACAAACATTCATTAACTTTAATAACCATGATTATTCTCCGAGTCTGCCTCGAACTAAAACGGTCCGTAATGGGGTGTGAGTAAAAAAATACTTTAAAAAACTGTGTTACATAGAAATATTAAAAATCCTCAAAAAAATTAAACAATTTAATAAAGAATTAAAATAATCATTAAACGAGTTAAAAAATCCATTGAAAATTTAAAAATAATATTACAATTAAAATTCACATAAAAAAATTACATTTAACAATTAAAAATGACCGATTAACTAAAATTCTAAATATCTTTAGCGCACCTACAGCAAAATCAACAAATACGGTAAATTTCTGCAAATATAATGGTTAACGGACAGTTGATGAGTCATTAACGCTAATTGACGTCTCTGAGTGCGCCAGTTAGTGAGTTTTCCTAAATGCATGATGTTTAATGACACGCCATCGCACGGCCATTTTAACATTCTTTATTTTTACAATTACTTACAATAATTACGTTGATATATTGTGCGAGCAAGCAATGATTTTAATAAAATATGCCAGGAATTTTCATTTGACCCATTTAATTTAAAAGCAGTATGGCAAGAAAGGTGCTTATCCTTCAGTTTTTCAATACATAACTACCTAGTTTAGTTTTAAATATTGAATCGTTTTTATAGTCGTAGTAATCTTACTTTTGCTGTTACTGATTGTTCTAGTATAATCGTTTAATTAGGCTTTCGAAAAAAATTAAAAAATGATTTTTTTATGTATTTTTATGCGAAAACCTTTAAAACATATTTTTCTATTAATTATAAGCAATTAAAAATTACTGAAATCTATGTAATGTATGGCTTGGGTGGTTTCGACAGCCTCTTCTAATCCGGACAGACAAAGCACTTAGTGGCAGATTTAGCAATGCACCACCGCATTGCTGATTCCCTCCTAGTTTGGAAAATCTGGTTACCCATCTAGACGAACTCAGAAGATTTCGTCCACCGTAAAAACGCGCGAATTTTTTTACTTTGTTCTTGTTTCGCGCAGACGAGTAGGTAAATTCTGAATGGTTTTCAAACACGTTTCCTGGCCAAACTCGTAAAGGGGCCGGCACCATTAGCAGATTTCAGTTATATTACCGAGTTTCTTTACAAAGCCTGCAACTGAGAGGTTCTTAAGATAATCACTCTTAAGCTTTGTGTAAAGTTTATTTTTGAGAAAATTCGCCGCGTTGCGGTACACACGTATTGTAATGCACAAGTGCTTTTTTAATCGGGTGATGTTATTTTTATGAATAAGAAATCTATACTCTATATACTAATATATAAAGCTGAAGAGTTTGTTTGTTTGCTTGAGCGCGCTAATCTCAGGAACTCAGTCCGATTTGAAAAATTATTTCAGTGTTAGATAGCCCATTTATTGAGGAAGGCTATAGGCTATATCATCACGCTACGTGGACGAAGTCGCGGGCAGAAGCTAGTTTTAAATAAAATTACTGTATTTTAATTTTATAATATACTGTCAGTCGCGCTTAGGTCCACTAGACTAACGAGGCAGATTTTAGGCAAAAAGCAATTACTATTCCTACCGCGACTTTTGAAATATCAAAAAAAAATTACACGTTTCCAAAGTAGTGGGTCTTTCAGCTCTATAGCAACTATGCGGCTGTAGGATCAACTGAGATTGGTGCCGTATTTTGACCCAATACGCATAAGCGTACATGATGTATGCTTTTTGCTCTTTGAGGAGTACAAAAAGAAATGTTTTTCATTCTTCTAGAGACTAGTTTTTATACGATGGCCGAGATCGGTACCGATACCGAGAATAAAAAATATCTCGGCCCAGACCGAGACCGACAATCGCAATGTGGAAGAGTTACTTCTTTCACTGTGATACAATTACGAATGAAAGTACGAACCTAGTGGCAGTTCCTTGTTTGCTTTGATTGTCTGATTTTGTCAGTTCTTTAATCATATGGCAAATTACGTACCAAGCTCAGCGAGCGCGTGAGGCATATTAATAGCTTCTGCCCGCGACTTCGTCCGCGTAGCGTGATGATATATAGCCTATAGCCTTCCTCAATAAATGGGCTATCTAACTCTGAAAGAATTTTTCAAATCGGATCAGTAGTTCCTGAGATTAGCGAGTTCAAGCAAACAAACAAACAAATAAACTCTTCAGCTTAATATATTAGTATAGATTTTAGTATATAGATTTTACTATTGTGAAACTTGTGATTCTCGGCAGAGGCCGAGATTCGCCCAAGTTGGACCTTACCTTGTCGAACCTTAATAGTTATTAACACCAAATGCTTAAAGGTCATTGAACAATGTAACAACCTTTATATGTAACTGTACTTACTTAAAGATATTTTGCTCTCATTTTCATTTAGTATTTTCATAAAATTATATGAGCGCTCACTAGTGGTGCCATAAATTTGGCAATGTGCTTCTTTAGTACATACATTTATGTATGTATATAAGAATGTGTAACTGCTTGCCCAGTCGTTACAGAGCATTTGCTCAGAGAAGAGTGCTGTCTGAACACATGGAGCATGAGAACGCGATAAAATCCGCAATGTGGTTTTAAATTCAATATGTCTAATATTAACCATCAGAATGGTGCATGAGATATGACATAATATTATATGATTAATCTATCTAATAAATAATGTTATTTAGATAAAATATTACTCTTGACAATAAATATAATTATCTTTATTTGAATTCTTTCACGACGTCGGAGAGCTATGCTTCGGCAAGAATGGGCCGGCTCGACCGGAGTGCTACCACGGCCTCTCAGAAAACCGGCGTGAAACAACGCTTGCGTTGTGTTTCGCCGAGTGAGTGAAGTTACCAGAGGCCCAAACCCTTTTAAAAGGCGGGCAACGCACTTGCGACTCCTTTGGTGTTGCGGGTGGCCATGGGCGGCGGTTATCGCTTACCATCAGGTGATCCATCCGGTCGTTTGCCCCCCTATCCCATAAAAAAAATGCAAAGAAGGGGTACATTTCATCAATATTACAATTTAACAGTATAATACTCGTAATTCGTGTCTTAGTAATAACTTAAACTAAACATTATTTATAAAAGGTGCAGATATAAATATTCGAAAGTCCAGAGGAATGTAGCGACCTGCCTGATCTAGGTTTATAAAAACCTGTGTTTTAGGCCATCACTACGTGGTGATTACATTGGGACAATATATTAATTTTCCTTAAAAACTAAAATTAACAATAAACTTCTTAATAATTATAAATTAAATAAAACTATGCTATGCAGTTGGTCAATAAAAATATGATCATGGCAAAATTTCTAGGGTTTTTTTGTGTCTTTAGAATTGAGCGTCCCTAAATATTCTGATTCTTCTTTTTTTAGAGCATACATATTATAAGTTTAGTAACTTATTGAGCCTATTGTACAGAAAAGATACTAAGAACATATTATAGAATCTCGTGACAAAAACATGTCTAGTTTGCGGATTTATGAAAACCAATATTATACGTATATATACCTATACTTCTATGCGTTTGTTTGGTCCGATTTGAAAAATTCTTTCAGTGTTAGATAGCCTATTTATTGAGGAAGGCTATAGACTGTATATCATCACGCTAAGACGAAGTAACTATCCCACGCGAACGAAGTCGCGGGCAGAAGCTAGTATTATTATAAATTGCTTTTTAAATATTATAACGTACGGAGTAAATATTTGTATGATCTACAGTTAAGATCATACAGTTCTAGGCGTTTGTGTGGGTGAGAATTTGTATTTGTAAACGCACCCACGATACAGGAGAAAATCATAGTCATCATAATCACATCACACCAAACAAATTCAGAAGCATTAGAAGTATAAAAAATATTAAACAAGAATTACTCTTTCCAGATCTGGCCGATATAATAGGACGAGAGGAATATAACTTGGTAAGGCAGACATTTATATTTATTATTTATCCCTACATTCACAAACATTCATTAACTTTAATAACCATGATTATTCTCCGAGTCTGCCTCGAACTAAAACGGTCCGTAATGGGGTGTGAGTAAAAAAATACTTTAAAAAACTGTGTTACATAGAAATATTAAAAATCCTCAAAAAAATTAAACAATTTAATAAAGAATTAAAATAATCATTAAACGAGTTAAAAAATCCATTGAAAATTTAAAAATAATATTACAATTAAAATTCACATAAAAAAATTACATTTAACAATTAAAAATGACCGATTAACTAAAATTCTAAATATCTTTAGCGCACCTACAGCAAAATCAACAAATACGGTAAATTTCTGCAAATATAATGGTTAACGGACAGTTGATGAGTCATTAACGCTAATTGACGTCTCTGAGTGCGCCAGTTAGTGAGTTTTCCTAAATGCATGATGTTTAATGACACGCCATCGCACGGCCATTTTAACATTCTTTATTTTTACAATTACTTACATTAATTACGTTGATATATTGTGCGAGCAAGCAATGATTTTAATAAAATATGCCAGGAATTTTAATTTGACCCATTTAATTTAAAAGCAGTATGGCAAGAAAGGTGCTTATCCTTCAGTTTTTCAATACATAACTAGTTTAGTTTCAAATATTGAATCGTTTTTTTTTGTCGTAGTAATCGTACTTTTGCTGTTACTGATTGTTCCAGTATAATCGTTTAATTAGGCTTTCGAAAAAAATATAAAAAAATACTGATTTCTGACACTTACGCGAATATTAGACATTGAAATGAAACTACTTTTTACGGATTTTATCATGGTATATTGATATTATTTAATTCCCGACGTTTCGGATCCTTTACAGCATCCATGGTCACGGGCAGACTGAGGTGTTGGACGTCTTGATGTTAAAATTACTAACATAGGCTAATAATTAACAAAAATGTAAGGTAGCTGTTGATATTTATGCGAAAACCTTAAAAAAATATTTTTTCTATTAATTATAAGCAATTAAAAATTAATGAAATCTATGTAATGTATGGCTTGGGTGGTTTCGACAGCCTCTTCTTGTCTGGACAGACTAAGCACTTAGTGGCAGATTTAGCAATGCACCACTGCATTGCTGATTCCCTCCTAGTTTGGAAAATCTGGTTACCCATCTAGACGAACTCAGAAGATTTCGTCCATCGTAAAATTTTTTTTACTTTGTTCTTGTTTTGCGCAGACGAGTAGGTAAATTCTGAATGGTTTTCAAACACGTTTCCTGGCCAAACTCGTAAAGGGGCCGGCACCATTAGCAGATTTCAGTTATATTACCGAGTTTCTTTACAAAGCCTGCAACTGAGAGGTTCTTAAGATAATCACTCTTAAGCTTTGTGTAAAGTTTATTTTTGAGAAAATTCGCCGCGTTGCGGTACCCACGTATTGTAATGCACAAGTGATTTTTTAATCGGGTGATGTTATTTTTATGAATTATAAATTTAAAAAAAAACTGGCTTTTTAATTTTATAAAATACTAGCCGGCCTTGCTCACGTGAAACTAAAAATTAGGATTAGTAATGGATCCCAAAAATAATTGAAAAAAACCAACAGTGATGATCTCTTCTTTTTTTTCATATAAGCTTTTACAAGCGTTTATGAAACGTTATGGTTCTAGTTTCACGGACCCAAAAGGTTGATCCTATGGAGAAGAATCGGGCAAGAAACCCCATGGATACTATTTTAAAATAAATAATGTTATAATCTTCACTGGTACAATATTGCAATAGCTGCTTGTGTGAACATTGAAGGTTAATGTCTTTTTTTATGGGTCTGTAGCTGTATCTAAGAATCCGTTTAATTTGTTAAGAAGTTTACCAGTTTTTAAGTTTAAACATATACTTTTTAACAGTGATAACAAAATTAAAATCTATTCAGCAGTTTCTGCGCCAGCCAATAATTTTAAAAATATCATTTTTAGTTCGGAGACGTTTATATACCCAAACCCACTTGTTTTTTTTTTAAATATCTTCAATGTACAGATACAGCTTTTTTAAAATTTTATAATAGTAGAGACGAAAAGGAACAATGGACAATCAAGTTAAGACTCTTTAGGTATTACAAGAAAATGAAGAGATGAATGACAAAATTTTCTGCACTTCACTACGATTTTAAATGAATGTTTATTCTTTAATCTGTTACCAGCCAGTCAACCCATAATATCATCGCCTTCTTGGAGCGGTCTCTATAGTAATTTGAATCCACAGTTCACCGGTCTCATGTACTTAAATACCGATGACCACTAATCTAAACTAAGAGCCGCTAACTAGTGAGCATTTTATAGAATACTAGCTTCTGCCCGCGACTTCGTCTGCGTGGACTTCAGATAAAAAGTAGCCCATGTGTTATTCCAGACTATAATCTATCTCTGTGCCAAATTTTATCCAGATCCGTTCAGCCGTTCTGACGTTTAAGGGTAACAAACATCCATCCATCCTCACAAACTTTCGCATTTATAATATTAGTAGGATTGAATAACCCCTAAACCAACGAGGAAGTCTTCTAATAATTCTCTCAAATAATTATTTTGTTCTGTAAATGAAAATTACTAGTCAGTTCCAATTAGATTTATATAAATTAATTAAAGCCCTGAATAGTAAACATAATCCCAACCCACAAAGTTTCAAAACCCGTCTAAAATTACACATATTTCATGAAATTAGTAAAGGTATTATAACAGCAATTTAGAAATTCTGACGCTCTTTATGGAGGCACTAAAGCAGAGGTTTACTTAGGCTGTTTACATATTCTATTAACCTTATGTTTTATTCTATTACTAGCTTCCGCCCGCGACTTCGTCCGCGTGGAATAGTTACTTAGTCTTAGCCTGATGATATATATCCTATAGCCTTCCTCAATAAATGGGCTATCTCACACTGAAAGAATTTTCCAAATCGGACCAGTAGTTCCTGAGATTAGCGGGTTCAAGCAAACAAACAAACTCTCCAGCTTTATATATTAGTACTAGCTTCTGCCCGCGACTTCGTCCGCGTAGCGTGATGATATATAACCTATAGCCTTCCTCAATAAATGGGCTATCTAACACTGAAAGAATTTTTCAAATCGGACCAGTAGTTCCTGATATTAGCGCGTTCAAGCAAACAAACAAACTTTTCAGCTTTATATATTAGTATAGATATAAATTAATTTCAAAAAGGGTCAGGTACATACCAGTGATAGAAAAACGGTAGGAATGGAGTTGCATGAAACTCGATTCCTACCGGTTTTCTACCTCTCTCTTTCTCTTTAATTTAAGTATAATCGTTCACCTAGCCTGCATTTTTGTTTGATGTTTTTCGGAAACTGTATAGCTATATAATATAACACATTCTAGACAAAGTGCATATTAAAAATTCTCAATTGAGAACTAAATAAAACCTCTGCTTAAAAATCTTAAACAGGACAAAAATCTATTTTAGTGAAGGAAAAATTCGACTTGCGGGCTGGACTCGAACCTGCGTCTTCTGGTTAGATACACTAGACGCTATGACCACTAAGCCACCAAGATTGTCTTTGCATCACCCTATGGTTGATTGGGAAAGAATGCTTAATGGCATTAAGTCCGCCTTTGTACATTTTTTCTGTTTTGTGCATGAAATAACATACTATCACGCCTGTATTCCCCGAAAGGTTAGGCAAAGGTGTACTAAGATATACCCACACAGTTCTTCGGTATATTTAGGTCCAATGTAAAACTGCGAGCTGCTATTGAGAATTTTAACACTTTGCTCGACCTGGGAATCGAACCCAGGATCTCTAGCGTAGCACTCGCATTTGGACCACTTGACTGAAGAGGCAGTTCTAGACCATGTTGTACCAGTATTAAATGGAAAAAAAAACTTGCCAACACAAACATAATATTTAGGCAATATTTTTAGCACACAGAATATTGTATAGTTGATATTGTAATTACTGCCTGTATGTCTGTAGATAGAATTAAATTAGAATCATATTCCACTATATAGGGCCAAAAACCTTCAGTAATTAACTGTGAGTGTACATTAGTACACCTCTAAAATTGTTCAGAGATCTTAAATCAGAATTCAAATTAGGCTTGAAGAGAACTATAAAATGGATCGTAAACTCAATACTTAAAAGACGAGAGAAGCCGTATGAAAACCACAACTTCTATGAAATGTTGTACTAAAGAGATTGCAAGAGGCTTTAAAAAAAATAGGCACTCTAAAACCCTATTGATGGCGGCTTTCGCAATGAAAAAGAGGTGCAATTATTGGAGAGTGACTTTTTATTTCTAGCCTGATTTAGGAATGGAGTCTAGCTTTCGTAATTCAAGATTTTACTTAGCCTAGCCTACGTTTGAATATATTTTTATTACACTGGGTATATACTAGGTTGTGAAGTTAATTATCTTCAATACTCCAGGTGATTTTACTAGTACGTATATAAGGTGGATTTTAAGCCTCACCTCATTACTTCTTAGTGGTCATTATTAATCAAATGTACTTCTGTGCTCTATCTTTTATTTTGTGTTTTATTTTTTTCTTAATATGAATCTTTCATTATCACGTGGGAGAGCCATGCTTCGCCACGAATGGGCCGGCTCGACCGGAGTGATACCACGGCCTCAGAAAAAACCGGCGTGAAACAACGCTTGCGTTGTATTTGCGCTATCTCTCTCAACTCTCTTGGTACTGTAATGCACCTTTAGCCATATATGCAGAATTCTTACTTACAATAAAACTTTTTTCATCTAGATATCTTTAAGTATAAAAATAAAGCATCCATACAACCCGAATTCGGATTTTATGGAAAAAAATCCCGGCAAAAAATCGAATTTAAGAAAAATCAATATTATTTTTTCTACGGCAATTTTATTCGTTCTTAAAACTTATGTTTGTATGAACGAACCACCGAAAATGTAGGGTAATTTTACAGAGGAGATGTGCCCTCGGATTGCATATATATAAAAATGTGTATTCCCCTCTAAACATACTTCCCCAACCCTTCGTCTTTAAAAATAATATGTGAATATAACGCTTGCCGGAGGCGTTTGCGTCGGCACGCTAAGCGGTTGCCAAGAAAACCAAATTTAATTATTCACAAGCTCTATTTTTTGAATTTTTCATTTAATTTTTTCGTGATTGCTATGAAATTTAAGTGAATTCATATTTCGTTTTGTTGTTAAATGGGGGAGGGGAGATTTGTGGTGATGCGGTGGAATAACCCATTTTCACCAGGGGCAGGAATGTTACGGACGGTAACTTATAATACCCAGGGAGTAATTAACATTTTTTTTATAATGATAGGTAACTACTCGCTCGTAGTAAGTACTTTACTACTTGAGATTCGGCTTAACCTATATTTCGGTCATATATTTATTGATTTGTTTTACGTGAGAGGGAATTGCGAATCATTAATTTCGTGAAAAATTATCGCTAATTAATCCTGCTTATCCTGTGCACCAATAAACGACAAAAAGAACTTACCTATTAATTCCTAAATAACTTAGATTGTTTCTTTATCGATGTCATTCTTCCCTAAGTTGTCTATAACAAAAGTAGGCATAACGGCACGATAATATTCAGCGAAGCGGTTGGTTTTTTTATAAAAATAGCTGTTGTATCGTATTTCAAACAAAAGTTGAGCACAGCTGCGGTTGCGGGCCTCGGGCTGAAGTTTTTCACAAGGAACGTGCTGTGGCAAGCGAGACCAGCGATCACACTAACAATGTTGCTAGATTTAAAATTGTTCGTAGGTTTTATTTATTTTTTGATTTTCTTGGTTTGAAAAATCCTTTGAACTGTCAAATCTTAGAATAATTCTTTATGTATTGATAGAAAGTATTGGTTACTTTGATGATATTGTGTAGGAATGCTACAAGGATTAATTCTTGGACCAGTTTATTTTATTTTATCTGATTTAGTATATATCAATATACATAAATGCTTAATAGTCTTGATATTAAAGTTATTGTGACAACAAATCTTTAAGTTTATTTACAAACAATGGTGTCAATTTCGTAACAAAATATTTACCTAACTGCCTTATTAGTCTAATGACCTTAAGAACTGTTTCATTAATCTAGAGGTCCTAAGCTACGCTACGCTAGAAGTCCTGGGTTCTATTTCCTGGTCGAGAGATTATTATCGGGAATTTCCATGTAATTATCAGTTGCAGTCCAGAGATTGGATTTGTACCCAATTAATGAGTTAACCCCGCTCATCTTTGCCTAACCCTTCAGGAAATACAGACGTGATGTTATGTCAACAAAATATTTCTTCATTATCATTCGGTATTTGTTACTAGCTTTTGCCCGCAGCTTCACTCACCTGAATTGAATTGACTGATTGAAGCTATTAGGATTAAGAATGGAGTCCAAGAATAGTTTAATTGAAAACCAACAGTGATGCTCTCTTCTTTTTATGGGTCTCTATACATCAGAGAGGTCAAGCTGTATCTCAGGATCAGTTAAATTATTTGAGATAAGAAGTTCACCAGTTTTTAAGTTGAAGCATATACTTTCTAACAGTGATAACAAAATGAAAAACTGTTTAGACCTTGAAATAAAACTATTTTTTACGGATTTTATCGCGTTGTATTAATTTTATTTAATTCCCGACGTTTCGGATCCTTTGCAGCATCCATGGTCACGGGTAGACTGTTTAGACCGTTAACAAACCGACAAGAATTTAAAAAATCACATTTTTGGGTTCGGAGACGTTTGTATACCCTGTTGTTCACGTGGGAGAGCCATGCTTCGGCACGAATGGGCCGGCTCAACCGGAGTGATACCACGGCCTCACAGAAAACCGGCGTGAAACAACGCTTGCGTTGTGTTTCGCCGAGTGAAGGAGGTTACCGGAGGCCCAAACCCTTTAAAAGGCGGGCAACGCACTTGCGACTCCTCTGGTGTTGCGGGTGTCCATGGGCGGCGGTTATCGCTTACCATCAGGTGATCCATTTGCTCGTTTGCCCCCCTATCTCATAAAAAAAAACCCACTTGGTTCTTTTTAAGAAGAACATTATTACTGCAAACAAAACTCTTGTTGACATTACCATGATTAGCAAGGATGATTATTCAAATATATTTGACCAAGTTTAGTGCTTGGGTGGGGATTATGGCCGAAACGCCTTAAGCCCCACTCCACTGACATTTGTGTCCGAGTTCCCCTGACACTGTAATCTGTCTAGTGTCCGTCTGGCATCTGCCTGGCTTAAGTGGTATGGAGGGCGCTCGCAATAAAAGTACTAAATCTAATGAAACTTGGGATGAAAATTTTTGTGTCTACGATTAATGTAGGTAACAATATAATTATGTAAATGATAACTAATCTAGTCTGGAAATAAGGTAATTTTAATTTATAAAAGGATGCCTGGTGAAATAAAGGTTAGACAAATAAAAAATGAAGGCTCAAGCTGTAACTGTCACAGGAAACAAAACTCGTGGCGAAGCTGACGATAATGGATTTGAAGCGAAAAAAGTAGTACTATACAGGACGCTGCAGTTATAAATGACGGCGAAAAATTTGCTGTCCTCCCTGTGTTGAGACGTCATTTTGAGACTGATATACCTCCAACTGCCTCGTTAGTCTAGTGGTTTCAAGTGCGACCGCTACGCTAGAGGTCTTGGGTTCGATTCCCAGGTCGAGCAAAGTGTTATTGGGTTTTTCTATGAAACTCTCGGAGTTTGGAATATGTGCCCGGTTAATGGCAATAGGCTCGCCCCCTATTACATGGGACCTAAACATACCGGCGAACTGTGGGTGTACCTTAGTACACCTCTGCCTAACCCTTAGGGGAATACAGGCGTGATGGTATGTTATGTTATACCTCTAATTTATGAGGTCCTAGACCAATAAAGTTGCCCCTTTTTTATTTCTGAATAAGACTTATAATTAAAAGACTAGATTTAGATTTAGCGTCAAAAAAACTACAAGAAATAATGAAAAAACAACTAGTTTTTCTAATCGTGTTATTTTTTCTTCAGAAAAAAAAAACTCAAGACTCTCGTAACTTAAACCATACGTACATTACTGGCCTCCATATGAGGCATAACTTGGCCCATATGTTCCCTTTTTTACTATAGTCTTTATGCAGATCCGTCCTTTGTCGGGCGACACGAAATTATGGCTCAAACAGAACTTTTGTAGCGTTGTTATCCTTTTCTGTACGTTAAATGTTAGCGTTTACCATATTCGGGCCAAGGACAGCTTTAATGGCAGTGTGTGACTTTCGATAGTTTTCTTTGAAACTATATGGCTATAGACTATATATTATATAGGGCTTTTTATGCTAAAGTTGTCAGAAACAAAGGACACGTCTATAGTTAACTTGGAATTGAATAAAAGATAATACAAGAAATTTTGGGCGTGTGTCAATGCTTTGAAGTGCTAATGATTAATGCTTTAATGTTAAAAGTAATCTAAAAAAAACCTTTTTCGAAGAAAGCAATACATTTTTGTTTTCAACCTGGTTTTTCGGTTTTATAGCGGATATAATTCCTCTGGTAGATCCGAAGTCAAAGCAAAAACAGTTTATTTGATGGGTACAAATATGTATTTAATTATAGATTCATTTGGACCTATAATTATATACAATGTTATAGACTAAAATAGAGACTCTTTTAAGAAACCTTTCGGTCCCTTTAAAGGCATCAATGAAGGTAATATAGTGCCAGGATCTACTAAAACCCACACTCCTCAGAGGCGTATAACAAGAACAGGATTTATTTCAGTTCCTAAGATAAAGAAGAATATAGACTAGGAGGATAAGCGGCTTGAGATTACGACTCTTTATCAAATTTAAGGGGAAGTTCTCTTAGTTTTAAAAAAGACAATTTTGGACATGATTTTCGCTATTAATCCGGAACACGTTTTTCTTTGATTGATGACGATTCCTGCGCAGATACTCCCCAAAGAGAAGTTAAGATAAAATTGGGTGAATAAATTATTTTACTTTAATTGTAAGTACAAGGAAGGTGGACTCGAATGATAAAAGAGTTAACTAAATTGTCCCTGATGTTATTAAACAAAAAAAAAACATTGAAAAATCGTTTCAAAAATCATTTGAAACTTGATGAACGGGTATTTTCTTAGCACACTTCGGTTTGTCTTTTTCTTTGTACCTCAAAGAAAAATTCTTGGGAAATTTTGTAAAGTGAGAGATTACTTGTTAGAAGGATAAGAAATTTTTGATTCATTTACACTAAGTAATATTAAAATAACCTCAAAATATTAGTATTCTTTTTCTATCCTTTACAAAGCAATTTAACATTTTTTTCAGATATACCTATAAGATTTTGAAACACAGTTTTTTTTGTTCATTCTGAGCCCAATATATTTTGAAGAACCTTTCCTTGCCTATTTCTTATTCTTATCTCTATTGAATTGGTTCCAACTTCAACAACATTTTAATAGGCACTAGTATTTATCTAAAACTTGTCTAGAAACCCTTAGGCTGCTTTTGATTTACTGTTTTCAAAAGGGTGAGCATAAATCTTTGTCAGCCTAGTAATCATTGTGAATGTACGCTCAAAGACACTTTTAGCTGTAGCCATATTACTTGCTATAAGATCTCTTGATGAATATTTCTGAGATGCCAGATTCTTTTTATTGTAGAATTATTGTGGACTAATAAGTTACCTATAATAAATCAGGGAGTCATCAAGAAGATGAAGCAAGTCCTCTATGGTTTTATTTTTAATATGTTTGAAAGATAAGTACAACTAAGTATGCCAGTCCCAGAGGTTTTGAGTGGACCTCGACTTCGACGTCAAAACATTTTTACTTTGAATTTATTGGTATGCATGCATCAGTCATGTCTGTGTATCATTTTCTCTTTTTCGTTGCATATATATCTTCTAAGTGCTCTGCAAAGTATTCCTTATTAAGAACTTTGGACATCACGCGCCTTTATTTTTGAAATTAAGTTTTAAAGACCATTGTCAAAGATGGTATCCGTATTGTTGGTTTAATGTAATTAGCACTTCTATTGGCATTTCCAACATTGCTATCCTCTTATTATAATAAAACTATAACTCTAGTCATTAAACACTTGACCAGGAATCGAATCAAAGCCCTCAACTGTTGCACTTAAGACTAAAAATTAATAAGCTCTGTAACATACCTTCAGCTCTGTAACATATGAGAGTGACATTGAAAGGAGAGTGACTGCCGGTAATCAAGTGAATGGGGCGCAGCACACTTTCATGAATAGCCGAAGAGTGTCCAAAAAGGTACGGCGGGCTGTAATTGGGGATGTGTTGGCGCCGACACTAATGTATGGTAGTGAATGTTGGGTATGGCAGAAGAGACATGAAAGTAGAATAAATGCTGTAGAGATGAGAGCGTTGAGAAGTATGTGTGGGGTAACTTTGAAAGATAGAGTGAGAAACAGCGTGATAAGGGAGCGGTGTGGTGTGAAAGAAGGTGTAGTAACAAAGATTGAGAAAGGTATGTTAAGGTGGTTTGGGCATGTAGAGAGGATGGATGAACGAAGATTGACGAAACGAGTAAACATGATGAGTATGGATGGAAGAGTTGGAAGGGGCCGACCTCGACGAACGTACCACAACCAAGTTGCGGTCGTTCTTAAAAAAGGACAGGTTAAGAGCACCCTAAACCGACGTTCATGCATGAGGAGGATAATGAACGTAGATGAAGCGAAAGTAGTATGCCAGGATCGTAGCAAGTGGAAATTTATAATCTCTACCTACCCCAATGGGACAGGCGTGAAAATATGTATGTATGTATGTAACATACCTTCCAAATATAGATTTCAAGGTAATGCCACAAATTAAATTCATACCTCACCTTTATTTACCATGACCGGCAATTTCTCTTAGGAAATAGATAATTATTTAAAACAATACTTTGATTTACAATAGAAAATGTGTTTTGTGTGTAACTGTACTGACGAGGTATTTGCACTGTACTCTAAATATAATTTAGACAAGATATAATTTTTGAATAGTGACAATCAGACAATGAGCTTCAAAAGCTTAAGATTTCTAGTATTGTGTATTCCACTCGTTTCACGCTATCATGAATGAACACTATACAAATAGCTTTCAATATGAAGATATTTCAATGCAATAGTTTCGCGAGCTTTTAATTTAATAAAAATAATCCTATTCTTACGTTTTACCCATATTAATACTTCCATTTCTGTTACTAGTATAAAGGAAACAAATTACATTACCTTTGTTAGGTAGAACTGATATGTACCACAGTTTATCCGTATGATTTTTTAGGTTCTTTATATGTAGGAGCTGCGAGCCATTAACGGGAGCAAATTCAAACTTCGAGCGGCTACTTAGAATTTCATAGAAAAACCCAATGGCATTTTTCGACCTGGGAATCGAACTCAGCATCTTTAACGTGACTTTCTTGCTTATAGTAAATCGAATTCAAAGTCATAAGATTTTCTTTCAATTAGACCATTAAAAAGCTACTTTTGAAGAAACAAAACTAGTAGTTTCATTTCAATTTCTAATATAAATAAGAAGGTATAAGTGTCTGGTATGATTAACTATTTATTTTTTCTTTGTTGTCTAAATTTCTTGAGTCCATTTAACGTTTGCAATCTTGTTGATGTGAATATTCACAAAAAAAAGATTCATTCTTTTCTTTTCTCTGTTAAATTGAACCCTAAAATTAAAACTGTTAATGAGTTTTAATAATAGGGTCTAGTTCAAAATACAGCTCTAATACCATTTTCATTGGACGTTATATTACATAGAAATACCTCAGTAACAGTTGTAGTATTGTTCGCGGGTATGTAATTATATTACAAACGAACACCTAAAACACAGCTGTTTTATCTCAAATGTCCAGGCTTGTTTTGTTAATACTAAGGCCTTATTAATGCCAGACCTGTTTCAAAATATATCTAGGAATAGACAACAAATAAATATTTATAGAAGAAAACACATAATTTAGTAACGAAGGCGTTTTAATAAACATATATACACTCGACTGCTATGCTAGAGCTCCAAGGATTTTTCTACAATTCTTGATTCTCGAGTTTTGATTAGTACCCGGTCAATAGCAATAGGCTTGCCCACCATGGCACATGGAACCTAAACATATCGGCGAGCTATAACCCTTCGGGGAAAACAGGTGTGAATTACGTCGTACCATGCAAATATAAATATATTGAAATGAAATTAAAGTTGACCTAAAGTCAAGATGTTTTGAAGATTTGTGTTAAAATGGTTGAAGAAAGAATAGGGTACAAATCTTTTTTTCTTTACGAATGTATAATTATGTCAGTACAAGGAATGACGTGATGAGGCTCTTCGATACATATCTCGAATAGCACGTAAAGTCCTTGATTCCGGTCATCATAAGAACATCTATAACAATCGGTACTGTGGTAGTGAGAAGCAAACAAATTTCTGACAACCAGTATATCCTCAGGATATCGGTATTAGGTACTCAGTAAGTCTAATGGCAGTCGTTCCGTGTAAAATACTATATTCCGCAGCATCTTGCTGGACTGAAAGCTGATTGGGACTAGGAGACGAACACTAGAAGGATAAAAGTATAGCGTTCAACAATAGCTTATTGAAAACTTATTTAACACTAGCTGTTACCCGCGACTTCGTCCGCGTGGTATTCTTTAAAATTATAAAAAAGTAGCCAGTGAAAGTCCCGTAAAAATCGGTTCAGACATTTCAGAAATTAGCCGGAACAAACAGACAGACAGAAAGCACGACAGAGAGTCAAAAATTGTAAAAAAATGTTTTGGTATATAAACCGTGTATACATACAAATGCACTTGGTAAAAAGCGGTTATATTAATATTACAAACAGACACTCCAATTTTATTTATTTGTATAGATGTTTAGAGATGATGTACCTATAGAGAGATGCTCACGTGGGAGAGCCATGCTTCGGCACGAATGGGCCGGCTCGACCGGAGTGATACCACGGCCTCACCGAAAATCGGCGTGAAACAACGCTCGTGTTGTGTTTCGCCGAGTGAGTGAGGTTACCGGAGGCCCAAAGCCTTTATGCCCAAAAATAGATATAGATAAATACATTATTTTTTATTGAGAAATTTCTACCTAACAAGCTCACACAATTTATCACTACTGTTCACCACTGTCATTAAGCCTTCAGTTTTCCACGCCCCAAATACCAAACATTTAGTCTACGCATACATTATCATAAAAAATACATAAAGTCCCCAGCACCACGCGTATTTATTTATTTAGGTGACCGCAAAAATCAACGACATTCATCTTTGAATACCAGAATGACCCTTTAATACGGAGGCGCAGACCTCGAATATATTTCTATTGAAACCGTGGAGAATCAAAACCCTTCGTGAAATCTACTAGATTTACTTAAAGCTGGTGGAAACCTCGGCTATAGTATATAAGAGGAGCGATTTAGATGTTTATCTACTGAATAATGCGACATTGAAGAAATGAGGAAAAATTTGTTCGGAATAAGAATTGATTGTAACGTTATTAAGGTCCTCATGCAATGTCGATTGCTAATCAGAATTGTAAATGTTCGTATCTGGAGTTACTAATGAGTATACTTCGGTTCGTGTGAATTGGTATGATATTTATGGAATAGAAGAGGAATGATTTATTTCATTCCTCTTCTACAAACATTGACAGATTTCTGGCAATAGGCTCGCCCCCTATTACATGGGACCTAAACATACCGGGCGAACTGTGGGTGTACTAAAGAACGCCTCTGCCTAGCCCTTCGGGGAATACAGGCGTGATGGTATGTTATGTTATGAAAGATTGCTGAAAGATATTTGTTATATGTATTTTGTTTATAGAATCATTTTGAGTAATTCTTTTGACACTACCTTTTTTTACCCGTAATTATCCGTTTATCTTACAATGGAAATTTATGAAACAAAGAGTACCAGTAAATCAATATCTATTGATAAAAGGAGTATTCTTCAGAACCTCCCTCAAGTGACTAATGAGATGAATACAATCAATTACTTCTAAGAATCGATAGTAGTTAAGGGAAAGGGCTCCTTTATTGAACCATAATATAATGGACTCCAAGGATCGACAATTCAAACCTAATTAATCGGAATAATGACGGTAAGAGGAAACTATTGGGTACTCCGTTAATCATCATTGATGTTATACATTGCTTATAATGAACGAATTCAACAACTGGAGTGAAAGGCCACAATTATAATAAGATGATTATTGATGTTAATGGGTTTGAGTAATATGGTTCAGGTGTTGGAGAGAAGCAATAGAGTGTATGTATTGTTTCTCTTTTACACTCAAGTTTATTTTGGTGGTAGCAATAAGTGTAATATTTTTAATGAACATTATGTACCCTTTATTTATTTTCTCGATGGCGTATAAAGTCTGCCTACCCGCTTCTGGTTAGCATGTTGGACTATAACTAATAATACAATTTAGGTTACAAAGCATATGTTACCTAAATGGTACATAAAATATTAAAATTAAATTATATTCATATGGAAAGCCACAGCAAAAATATACAAAATAAAATCTATAAAAGCCATTTGCAATTCTAAATATCCGTTCCATTACGAAAAATCGTTGCTAATTCAAATCGCTCCGCCAATCGCTACTCCCAAAATATTGTAGTACCTACAACCTACATATTCAGTAGGGTTCCTGCAACGCAAACTCGGGTAAATGAAATATGGTTTTAGGAGTTATAAGGGCCCCACTTAAGGTTTGCCTTGCTCGAGGCGTTTCAGCATGTACAGAACAATACGACGGTCTTAAGTAAGGTAGATTAATAAACAAAAGAACTTGAACTATTAGCTTGATGAAGTGGCTTTGATTTGAATCAGAGTAAAGCCATGTGTGTAGCAATGAATTAAAAGTGTGTTCTAGAGGATTGATTGTTTATATCGATGATATGTTAAATCAATTGTGAATGCAATTATTTTTTGTAAAAATATTTGAAACAGATGAGAGATAGAAGATGTTTTATTTCGAATGCGCAATTGAAGAAGAAGAAGATAGAAAGAGCGAGCGATATGTTAAAAGTATATTTAAAAAAATATCTTGCACGAAGCAAAGCTAGCTCAAATAAAATATGTATATTACAATGAATATTGTTTGTCAAGTTGTGTCTTCCTAACTCAACGCGAGCGTAATTTGTAACATAAATAAAATCATTTATTCCAGTATTTTTGTTTGACAGCGAACAATTTATCAATTGAGTAAATCTGTATATTGACGGATACAGACTATTAATGTCATCGTGGAAATTGACTCAATACAAGTACTACGTAAACAATATTGAAATAAAGGAGTATTACTAGAAATTGGGTCGGTATAATACAATAATAATTTATTACTATTGTTGTTTCTATCGTTTGATCATAGTTTAGCAAGTTAAATTGGTTCGGTGTTTTGTATTAATAGATAGGCATCAATTGGAATTATACAGCACTATTAGTTTGCTCAATTTGTTTATCTAGCATTATTATTCTACCTTTGGCGAAGGTGTGAGTGAATCTAAGATCACCTTCAGTAAAAAAGTTACGATAATTGTAAAGTTTATCATGAGATATTAATATCATGCTGGCGTTTGACTACTTTCTGATCTGAAGTTAGGCGACGATGGGATCAGCAATGGAGCACACTTCCTTAGAAGTGACCTGAATAGATTGGTTCGGATCGTGACTTGGACTTACTTTTAAATACAGGTGGAAATTGCTTTTTGCCTTTGTTTAGAAACGTATTGTATTATATAACATTTTACAAGTTTACCACTATAATAGTGTAATTGTTTTACAGACTATTACTGCTTTAGTATGTAAGCTTTCTTAAAAATAAATTAATAGAATATTTTTATAATATTTTAAATCATTTCGAAAGTGAGTTTTCTGTCTGTAAATAATTACTTTAACCAAGTTCTTTCTTGCAGAAGCAATTAAAGTCTTGAACAAAGGCTTTGTTTCACAGGCAAATTCTAGTTAGTAATTAAGGTATAATCTAAAACTGCTAGCTAAGTCGTCACTTCCTCAAATCCGCTGCAACCATTAGGGCTACATAAAACGATAGTAAAATTAAGATACTTATGGTATCTTTGCAATGCAGCGTTACTGGCCAAATTATAAAACAAATTCGTCCCCAGACATTAAAACTTGATATAAATTAAACGGTGGACAATTTCTAATAAATAGAGCTGAGAAATAACTTTTATAAATAAGCAGAATAAGAAATAATTGTTTAACTAAAACTTTATTATACATAATAATATCTAACTTTGTAGGGGGCACGAGAATAAATAGTAAATAATTATAGAGAATAAAATTCTCGTTTTTATAAATAAAACCGCACATTGGTCATAGCACATTTACTGGGCTACCCAGGTCATTACTAAGATTTCCATGAATTCTCAGCAGGAGATCAGAGTTTTGGATTGTGTCCGACTAAATGGGAAAAGGGTCGCCCCCTGTTATTACTTGGGGCTTAAACATCCCGGCGAATTGTGGGCGTACATCAACTACCTCGAGGCGAGTTAGCATGTAAACACTTTTCTGGCAACTAAACTACCTACATACTTTCTTAGACGAGGCGTATATTTACATGATTTATATAAATGGGCTTCAAATTAAGGTCAAAGGACTACCCTCGTCAAGTATCACCGTTTTGCTTAATGATACGTAAAAATATTGTAATGAGTTATGTATGTACGTATAAATTTAGTTAAAACAACAAAGAAACGCAACGCATTCGACGCAATGCTGTCAGACTTGTAAGCAATGCTGCCAATTTTCTGGGAAATTCTTTTTTTTTTTTAACAAAGCTTAAAATTAATTAAAATTCTGTACGTCTTTGGAGCAATGATGATAATAGTCTTCAGGGAAATTTTGTCAGTCTTTTGAGCAATGCTGCAATGAGATACGTTTTACAATATAGTAGGTATAGTGATTTTTTTTTTGATCGTCTGTCTTTATATTATATGAAAATAGAAGAACAGAAGAAGATTTAAAAGACTGTAAAAGCTCTCATTGTCATTTTTTTAATTCGGATAATTCCTTTCATTATAATTACGATCTTGGGGTGGATTTGGTAAGGTGTGGGACGAATTCCGGGAATCTGGGTCCTTTAAAAAGGTTCACACGTCATGAACCTAGATAGTAAAACGTCCTCTCAAGGGACCATTATGAAAAGGGCACAATCACAAACCGAGATATGGGAATTAATTTAAATAAGAGATATCAGCCACCTCGTAAAATCGTGGGGAAGCTTACAAGCCTGTAGGCTTCCCCACGATTTTTCATGGCCATTTTTCATGGATTTTTTGTTGATTGAATATTTTTCATGGCCTTATGAAAATGCTCTTCCTCCTCCCTGAGTCGTTCTCCTGACTACTGAGGGTCGTGATCTCTATGCAACAGTTGTGTGTAAACTATGTTACACCATTTCGCTCTATCCTCTGCGGCATGGATGGCGTCGCTCACACTGGAATCGCATGTCGAGCGAATTTGGTCGGACCAACGCATTGGTCTTCTTCCTTCGATCTTGCCTGTCATGAGAAGTTTTTCTAGATTATCACCACATTTTCTGGCTATGTGGCTATTTGAAAATGTTCGTAGACCATAAATAGAACCAAAATTAAAATTGACTGGCTGTCCTAACGTCGTGAACAAACTAATATGAATGAATGAATAAATTAATGAGTGAAATGAAAAAAATTGCCCCAAAATTCACACAACACCATTCAACACACAGAAATCATTAATATTGTCCAAGAACACATTTTTACTTCCTCCGAAAACTGAAGTGGATTTCCGTCTTGGGAAAGATGGTTTAGTCATACTTACGTTTTTTATTCGAGCCCAGAGCCTTTTCAGGGCAAATTAAGATTTATGGTAAGGTTTCCCTTTCAGGCTTTAACTCCTGTCTTATAAATGTGGAGGTATAGCCTTGTTTTATTCCTCATCAAGTTTATGAGGACGAAAAGGAACAATTTCGGCGTTAACGACTGATTAGTTTTAGATTCGGGAGCATTCGTGTAGTACCTTCCCGAAAGTTAACAGCAGATTGATGTATGTACAGCCCTAGCTAATAATATTCGGATAATAGTCTGACAAACAGTTTTTTTATATAAAGTGCAATACTAATTAATAAGGGGTCAAACGAGCATGCCACGCGCCCATGCCAGCGCCCAGCCCATGGGCACGCGCAACACCAGAGAAGTCATAAGTGCGTTTCCCGCCTTTTAAAACTTTTGGGGCTCCGATATTCTTACTCACTCGGCGAAACACAACGTAAGTGTTGTTTCACGCCGGTTTTCTGTGAGGCCGTGGTATCTCTCCGGTCGAGCCAGCCCAATTTTAGTTCAATCTTCGATATTGATTAAAGCTGGCCTGTTTTGACCTAAAACAACATCCCTTAGGGGTCGTAAAAGCATCCTCTATTTTTTATATTGATGACTAGAAAATCTGGCGTCTCTAGAGGCAGTGTTAGTACATAACCCCGTAAATTCGTGTAAAACTTATTATTCGATAGATGAAGCATCAAATCCTTTAAGCTGAAAAAATCCTGTAGTATTGCAATCAACATAACGTCATCACGCTTTTTCCCCAAAGGTTTAGCAGAGGTATACTGTTCCAGATTATCTGATTTCCGGTATATTTTATGGTCCCACAGAGGATGACCCTATTATCCGGTCACATATTCAAACCGAGTTGATGGAGAATTTTATAGAAAAACTAGCTTTTGCCCGCGGCTTCGCTCACCTGATGTATATTAGGACAAGAAATGGATTCCAAAAATAATTTGATCATAAACCAACAATGATGATCTCTTCTTTGTATGGGTCCCTATACATTAGAGAGGTCAAGCTGTGTCTTAGGATTCGTTTAATTAATTGTGATGAAAATTTCACTAGTTTTAAAGTTGAAGCATATACTTTCTAACAGTGATAATAGGATTAAGACATATTCAGTAGTTTTAGCTCCAACCCGAAAAAAACAGACAAGAATTTAAAAAATCTCATTTTTTGATTCAGAGACGTTTATATACCATAACCCACTTGTTTTTTTAATATCTTCAATGAACAGACACAGCTTTTTTTTATAATTTTATGATAGTAAGTACTAGCTTCTGCCCGCGACTTCGTCCGCGTAGCGTGATGATATATTTATTGAGGAAGGCTATAGCCTATAGCCTCAATAAATGGGCTATCTAACACTAAAAGAATTTTTCAAATCGGACCAGTAGTTCCTGAGATTAGCGCGTTCAAGCAAACAAACAAACAAACTCTTCAGCTTTATATATTAGTATAAGATAGGTAGAGATAATATAAATCACTGATGAACCTGGGAATTGAACATAGACAGAGACTGAGGCAAAATTTATTTGGCTTTCAATGAATAAATGTACTTACTTTTGGTTTAGTGAGTAAGGCCATTGTCGTTAGGATAACTGTCTCGATTCCAATTTCCAACTGAGACAAATTAGGTATACGCCACAAATATTTATTTAGAGTCTAGGTAAATTATATTTATGTCTGTAAATAGATCTTTTAAAGACACTTTTTCTAGTCAATGTTTTAGATTTTTAGTAGGTGGCGCCGGCTTTTCGTACCTAACGACTTCTGAGAAAAAACGTCTCAGCCAACTCAGGGAACCATGCTAAGATTATGGAAAAATTTGACCTGCGGGCAGGATTCGAACCTGCGTCTTCTGGTTAGATACACCAGACGCCATGGAGTAAATTCCAAATGTGAAGGCAAATTTTGACATCGCGGGTGGGACTCGCGGTGGCTTAGTCGTTATGGCGTCTAGTGTATCTAACCAGAAGACGCAGGTTCGAATCCTGCCTGCAAGTCGAATTTTCCCTTCAATAAAATAACTTCACATATATTCTAGATCTTTGAGGGCTCACTAGCCTTTGTAAGATGTTAGATTTTTCTGAGGTGGGACTATGCTACTGAGTTTATTCGGAATGGTATCAACGAATTGACATTACTGATTTCTGACACTTACGCAAATATTAAACATTGAATTATTAATTATTTAAAAAAAATAATTGAAATTCGTATGTGGCTGAATTGTCGTAATCGGCAAACTCGCCAATATAAAAATAAAAAAACTATTTTTTACGTAAAGGATCCGAAACGTCGGGAATTAATAAAACGCGATAAAATCCGTAAAAAATAGTTTTATTTCAATGTCCAGAAATAGTATTTTCTGAATTAAAAAGTCAGTGTCATAATGTAATGAAATGAAATGATATATATAATTATATATGTCTGTAAATATCTCTTTTAAAGACACTTTTACATGTCCATGTTTTATTTTTTTAAGTTCGGGATGGTGTCGGCATTTTCTAGCTGACGACCTCTGAGAAGAAACACCGAAACAAACTCAGAAAATCACGAATCTTCCAGATATATGGTTTTTTTAAATCAATATGTGAGTGCAGTTAGTCTGATGGTCCCAAGGGCGACTGCTACGCTACAGATTCTGGGTCCAATTCCCGGGTCGAACAGTGTTATTGGGTATTCTACGAAATTCTCAGTAGCAGCTCCAAGTTTGAGATTTGTGCCCGTTGATGGCAATAGGCTTGCCCCCTATTACTTGGGCCAGTATGTTTAGGTCCTACCGATTTTATCTTTATTTTTGCTCAGCTTATTTGAAATAAAAACATTTGAACTTGAACTTATACATACTGGCCAACTGTGAGTGTTTATTAGTACGCCTTTGTCTAACCTTTCGGGGAATACAGGCGTGATGATATTATTATGTTATAATTAGTGACAATGTCTGCAAGTGAACTTCCAGGAAAGAGCAAGAACAGCATTGAATCAGTCTTCGCGCAGCTCAATATTGTAGGGCGCTCAGCGACCCGACACAACACTACCAATCAGTAGGATATTTGCGTAGATCAGAAATATTGTCTTGTCTGAGATTGCGTTGTCATAACACGACCGCTTCTCTAGTGCGGGGACTGAATGAATGAGAATTTGCATGATTCAAAGACATTTTTGCTTGCTCGCAAAATGTGTGGGATGAGTGGACTATAAAAAAGTTTTCCAAATATGACAAGGCCGTTTTGCGCAGGCACTGTACAGGCTATAACCAGGCCAAGGCCGTATTTGATGTATTGACATACATCAACATTGACAGACATTCGCAGTCCGGCAAATTCATCATATAAATTTTTGCATAGTTTTGGTGTTGCCCAACACTATGTAGAAGTAGGGTTGCCAATATTTTTCGCTCGATTACAGTATATTTTAGAATAAGCTTCAATAATAGTGTGTTTTTTTTAATAGGTAGGTGTAGGTTTCGGTGTTGAAAAATACGATCCATAAAAAAATATTGTGTTTCATTCATAATATTTTGGCATGCTATTCAATGTTTTTTACAGTTTTTTCAGATTATAATCTGGAATAACACGTGGGCTACTTTTTAGCTAGGTCGGATCCAATTCTGAAGTCCACGCAGACGAAGTCACGGGTAGAAGCTAGTTAAAATATAAGCGCTAAAAGTTTTTGGTAGGCAGTGAGAGAGGATGCTCTGTCCCTTTCTTGCAAACGATTTGAGTAAGTATAGAATTTGTGTGAGACACGTTTTAATTTTAGTTATAATTAAAATGCTTATAACTTCCTTATTTTTGAACCAATTCTAGTGTTGTTTTGTTGTTTGTCTCTATTTAACACAATCTCTTTTATGATATCATAAAAAATAATCTGTCGGCGGCTCCATACTAGGTACGGTTGGCAACCCTACAAGGCATCCCAACCCTTTACGATAATAGGGCCGTGAATATGGAACCTCTTTTGTCTTTTATTTACAAAAGATAAAGATATGACATATGAATAAAAGAATCCTGGAATTTTGTCGCAGCGATTCCGTACCGGGTTTTTGTTGGATGTGGGTGGATGATGAATAGGGTTTTTGGAGATATCATTTGCTTTTTATCTTTGGTCGTGCGTTTTATGATTGCTTTGACGTGGTTAATTTATTACGTCAAGGATTTGAGAGGATTTATTTAAGTGTGTTGAATCAGTGATAGCCTAGCGATATGACCATTGGACTGCCAAGCCGAAGGTCTCCGGGTCGAATCCAAGGCCTCTTTCGAAGTCAGAAGAAGTATTAATAGTTAATTATCACGCGCTTAAACGTGAAGGAAAACATCGTGAGGAAACCTGTATGCCTGAGAGATTTTCTCGACGGCGTGAAGTCTACTAACTTGTATTAGGCCAGCGTAGTGGTTTATAGATTTATTTTTTATCACTGATAGGCTTACGCTTGACCACAACTTGCCTGATGTTAAGCATCGAAGTGGTCTACGATGGAGCGCGCTTGCCTAGAAGGTACCTATTCACTCTCGTCTTGAAGACACCCAAATTGTAGGTCTTAGGGAACAAAGATTCCGGTAACGAGTTCCACAATAGAGCAGTACGCACTATAAATGTAGACGCAAAACGTTTCGTGCGAGATTTAGGCACTTCCACCATGTAGCGGTGGCGCCTTGCCGTAGCTCTGCTTGTGCGATAGTGGAACGGGGTTGCTGGAACTATTTCATGTAGTTCCGACCGTAACCAAATGTAACCGATAAAAGACAGAAAGACATGCAACTTTGCGCCGATGCTCAAGGCTTTGCAGTTTAGCATTGCAAAGTGCATCATTGCCAATTAGCTTCTTGGCTCTCTTCTCAATGGACTCCAATGCCTCAAGCTGGTATTTAGCCGATCCATCCCAAAGGTGCGAACAGTACTCCATGCACGACCGAACCTGTGCTTGGTATAGTGACAGCAACTGTTCCGGCGTGAAGTATTGTCGCACCCTTGAGAGGATACCCAGCTTTTTTCCGACTAATTGAGCATTAGACTCAATGTAGGAGCCAAAGTAGTAGTAGCTTAAGGAGGAGATGCTTCCCTTGCTCAGCAGTAGGACAACGAGATGCCAGTACAGTCGGTCACTTGGAGACGTGATTCGTTCCCGTGATTGGCAAACAAAAACATAATAATACTCTACCCGAAGATATGACCTCTCACTCTGTAGTCACCCGATCCCTAAACCAAAGAGGACGTCTTATCTATACCGACCTTAAACTCCCTAACCTTCAAAGTGCGAAGTTACGGGTACTTATTTTTTATGACATCATGACCTTTAATGCCCCATGAAAAACACATAAAAATCTGTCACCACTATTAGTAACATTTGCGTGATAGAAAACTTGACGATGCAGTTACTTCGTAATTTATTCGAGTGAGCCTTATAATGTGGGAATTTCCTTCCATGGTAAGTGCAGTTTATGGGCTGTTAATGACGTGTAACGAGGTAGGGAATGAAGATATAATGGAACTTAATGGGAATTATGGTGTAGCTTGTAATTTGCTGGTTTCATTGTTTGTAGAAAGTTGGAACTGTATTTACTGAAATTACTTACCATTATTGACAACTTTGCGCGACGAAATAGTTTTTGTTCCAAGTATCAATTTTAGTAATTTTATTTGTATTGTTCTAGTCTGATTGTATCGTGTTGATATTACTAAAAGCTTTGATGGCACAGACCGTGTTATGTTTTTTTTCAATTTTTCCTCTAGAAGCCTCTACACGTTTGACTTGTGTCCTCGCGCAAGCCTACCAAAAGACCCGATGTCTTTTTCACAGAATGCCGTGATCACATAAGGAGAAACAGTATAATAATATTATCATCACACGAATGGAATATTTTTAATTATAACGCGGGGTAAGAACTTTCTAGAAAAGTATCATTAACAAAAGTATATAGATTACCCAAATTAATACAATTACGCTTGTTTGTAACCAGGGTGTGATTATCTCAATGCGGGGCTCTTGACAATGTGACACGCGTGTGTGGAATTAATGAAATATTCTGTTGTGACCATTGAGGTATTAATACTTAACGAAGTTTGTAGGTGAAAACGTATCTATGAATTCTTTAGCATGGAAACCCTAGTTCTTCAGTTGACAACTAGTGGTCGTTACTATACAGGTTTGCATACAATGTGTTTGACTACCGACTATGACTATCGTACTATGTAAAACAGCGGCGTTCAATCTGTGCACTAGATAATCTTATTTACGCTTTTTACAAATTAGGTTTGAATTTGAATAAAGACGTGCGTCATTTACTGAGCGGCTGACTAGATTATTCGATGAAGCAAGTTCATAATATGTATTTGTATTATACCTAATCATATTTAAGTAGGTATGTGTAATAATCAGAACTCTATTAAAAAAAGTTTGGGTAATTATGGGCAAATTGTGAGCCCAATGAGAAATATAGTAAGTTCATTTAATGATGACAATCTCGTACTTCTGTGTATGACATAGGGTTCAAAATTAATTGATTCACGTATATTCGGGTAAATAACCTACTATGCGCTTCCTGATTGAGTCTTTCCCGATAGATATAATCTGGGTGTCTTTAAATCATGAATCAATTTCTTCTAGGCAAGCGCTCTATCATAGATCGTGTCGCTTAACATCAGGTGAACTGTACGTCAAGGGTTGGCCTATCAGGAAAAAAAAGGTTTATGTCCTTAGACGCCAGACAAAAGTCAAAAAATAACATAACATACCATCACGCCTGTATTCCCCAAAGGGATAGGCAGAGGTGTACTTAGGTACACCCGCAGTTCGCCGGTATGTTTAGGTCCCATGTAATAGGGGGCGAGCCTATTGCCATTAACCACGCACAAATTCCAAACTCCGAGCTGCTACTGAGAATTTCATAGAAAAACCCAATAACACTTTGCTCGACCTGGGAATCGAACCCAGGACCTCTAGCGTAGCAGTCGCGCTCAGGACCACTTGGCTAATGAGGCAGTTAATTTAGTACTTTAATGAACATCTAGAAAGTTGGTTGAAATGTACACAACAGACGATACGGTGCCGCTCTCTGGTTAATATAACCTCAATGTTCATAATATTTTCTGAGAAAAGTCTTATTAATTAGTTCAATTGTTGCAAAGAGTGAAAGTATTGCAAAAAGTGTTATTTAATTTTCTATTTTCATTATCTCTAATGACAATAGTCTTGCTTATATGACATGGACCGTGAACGTACCGGCGAACTGTACGTCTACATTAGTATCTTTCTGACTAACCCTTCGTGGAAAATAGGCGTGATGGCATGTTATAGTATGTTGCGCAGAGTTCAATTTCAAATGTTCTTATTTCCCTTTTCTTCCTTTCTTTCCTATACGTAACTAATTTCATTAGATAATATTTTGTTCGGGACATCACGGTCTATGGCATAATATTTAAACGTGTTACCCCATTAGCATTGCGGTCCTGAGCGCGATTGCTAAGTTTGAGTTCCTGGGTTTGATTCCCAGGTCGAGCAAAGTGTTATTGAGTTTTTCTATTGAATTCGCAGTAGCAGTTCGCAGCTTGGGATTTGTGCCCGATTAATGGCAATATTTAGGCCCCCTATTACATGGGACCTAAATATACCGGCGAACTATGGGTGTACATTAGTACGCGTCTGCCTAACCTTTCGGGGAATATAGGCGTGATGATATGTATGTATTTGAGTTGTTGGCAGTAGCGCACAGATTTAAAACCACCACCGGGGAATAATTTCGCGTTTTTATTCTTTAAGACAGAGTGATAAAATTATACTGCTTTAATATCTATGTCTGGTGTCTCCAAAAGTATTTTAGCAAGCAAATTTTGTTTTGATAAAATACAAAATTACAGACAGACAGTTTGGCATTGCATTGAATATACAATCAATAGATTGATTTTGGTGATTAGATCTATCAATAGATAGATAGATATTCAATATACAATTGCATATCATACTATGCGGTTCTAGAAGAATTTCCTCCCACGCACACTGAGGTTGTAGAATCAGCTTTTCCCAAAGAACTATAGCATGGTGTTCTTCAAAAAGGGTGTGACAAGATTTTTACAGGGTCGGCAACGTGCGAGTGATACCCCTGGTGTTGCAAGCGTCCATAGGCTACCGTAACCACTTACAATCAGGCAGGTCGTATGCTTGTTTACCACCTTAGTGGTATAAAAAATACAAGATAGATGCACTCATTAGTCTAGTAGTCTCAAGCGTGACTTTGCTCGAGCTGGGAATGGAACTCAGGACCTCTAACGCAATAGTCACGTTCAGGTTCAGGCTCATGCCATAATAATCCGTTACTAACTAAAAACACACAAACTTTTCACGTGGGAGAGCTATGCTGCGGCACGAACGGACCGGCTAGGCGTGAAACAACGCTTGCGTTGTGTTTCGCAGAGTGAGTGAGGTAACCGGAGGCCCAATCCCTTTAAAAAGGCGGGCAACGCACTTGTGACTCCTCTGGTGTTGCGGGTGTTCATGGGGGGCTTACCATCAGGTGATCCGTCCGCTAGTTTGCTCCCCAATCCCATAGAAAAATACTAGTTCCTTATACTGAAGTTTACGCAAATATTAGACATATTGAAATAAAACAACTTTGCGGATTATATCGCGTTATCTATATCTATATATATAAAAGAAAGTCGTGTTAGTTACTTCATTTATAACTCAAGAACGGCTGAACCGATTTGGCTGAAAATTGGTGGAGAGGTAGCTTAGAACCAGGAGACGGACATAGGATACTTTTTATCCCGTTCCCGTGGGCCGTGATGACAGACCGAATTCCACGGGGGCGGAGCCGCGGGCAGAAGCTAGTATTAGTATAATACAATACAAATCCCGATTTGTATTGTATTGTAAAGTTAAGTTGCTTTATTTCAATATGACTAGTTCCTTATATTTTTAATTTATATTTTCTTGACCAAGGTTCCAAATTACGGTTGGCAATCATTAGTGGGTACTGTGGCTAGTAATAACTTAATTTTACATTGGCTGTGTGTCAATAAACTGGTTGCAAACGTTATCGCCATCTTTGAACTCAAGGCTTTCGTGACTTAGTCGATAAATACAGGCTTTATAAGCACTTGTAGTTTATTTTTGGTACTAACCATAATTATACCGTCAAGACGATGAACTTTCGAAGTAAAACTGCTAATACACTAAGTAAAGATTAGCCGAGGTGACAAACACGCGAAGACGAAAATGAAAGAGGTTTTAAATTTGATTGTGTTGTTTTTCTTAATTTTATTTTTTAAATAAAAACGTTGCCCCTCTCTAGGATTTTCTCCTGTATCGTGGGTGCGTTTTCAAACACAAATTCTCACATACACAAACGTCTAGACCCGGATCAATGGCTGTAGAACATACAAATATGTGCTCCGCGTGGGGATATCGGCAAATAAAATAAATAACAGTAATATTGATTACTGTTATTTATCCAAATCCCTTTGGATTTGTATTGTATTTAATACTAATATAACGCGATATAATCCGTAAAGTTGTTTTATTTCAATATGTCTGATATTCGCGTAAGCTTCAGAAATCAATAAATAACAGTCAATCAACAAATAACAATAATAAAATAACTGCCTCATTAGCCAAGTGGTCCTGTGCGCGACTGCAACGCTAGAGGTCCTGGGTTCGATTCCCAGGTCGAGCAAAGTGTTATTGGGTTTTTCTATGAAATTCCCAGTATCAGCTCGGAGTTTGGAATTTGTGCCCGGTTAATGGCAATAGGCCCGCCCCCTATTACATGGGAATACAGGCGTGATGGTATGGTAAAATAACTTAAATATTTGTAATCTTATTACTCCATCATTTTCTTAACTGACGACCTCTGAAAAAAGCGTAGCAAAGGCGTCTAGTGTAGCGTATCACGTTTTATCATGGGACAGCCATGCTTCGGCACGAATGGGCTCGACCGAGGCGATGCCACGGCCTCACAGAAAACCGGCGTGAAACAACACTTACGTTGTGTTTCCCCGAGTGAGTGAGGATACCGGAGATCCAAACCCTTTTAAAAGGTGCGCAACGCATTTGCGGCTCCTCTGGTGTTGCGGGTGTCCATGGGCGGCGGTTATCGCTTACCATCAGGTGATCCGTCTGCTTGTTTGCCCCCCTATCATATAAAAAGCAGTCGGACCTTTAGGCTAATGAGGTAGTGATGTAAAGAATTCAAAAAGCAAAATTTTCTGGAACATAATTCTCATTTTCAGGTAGCAAATAATTTCATATCCAACTAGGCGACTGACCTGTTTCTAGGGGTAAAATAAATGTTGCCAGCAGCGGTGGACGGGGGAGGAAGGGAATCTTCGTTATGTATTCATGGAGTTTATGTTTTCATGCCTCAAGTTAAGTGAGTGGCATAATTTCTTGCCGCTAAGTGTAAGTAAAAGTCCGAGCAAATAAATTTAGACATTTTTATAAAGTGGGTTTATTATTTTTGGCCAGTTTATCAATGTAAAGATTTGATAGAGGAGATTTTTATACAATTTAAATAACGTTTATTACGGAAAGATCTTTCAAATATATTATACCGTGGGAAGGTCATGCTTCGGCACGAATGGGCCGGGTCAACCGGAGTGATACCACGGCCTCACAGAAAACCGCAGAGAAAAAGCACTTACGTTGTTTCGCCGAGTGAGTGTGGATTCCGGAGGCCCAAAACCCTTTTAAAGGCGGGTAACGCAATTGCGACTCCTCTGGTGTTGCGGGTGTCTATAAGCAACGGTAATCGCTTACTATCAGACGATCCGTCTGCTCGTTAGCCCCTCATAAAATAATATTTTATAAAAAAAACATCCATATCTATACTCTATACTAATATATAAAGCTGAAGAGTTTGATTGTTTATTTGTTTGTTTGCTTGCTTGAACGCGCTAATCTCAGGAACTACTGGTCCGATTTGAAAAAATCGTTCAGTGTTAGATAGCCCATTTATTGAGAAAGGCTATAGGCTATATATCGTCACGCTACGCGCACGAAGAATAATATTATAAACTAAAGAGCTTGTTTGTTTATTTGTTCGTTTGCTTAATCTCAGGAACTCATGGTCCGATTTGAAAAATTATTTCTGTGTTAGATAGCCCATTTATTGAGGAAGGCTATAGGCTATAGGCGCTACGCGGACGAAGTCGCGGGGAGAAGCTAGTTAATATAATAAAAACCCAGTGACATTCTCTTCGACACCTGTAACTAAACCTTCAGGACTACAGGATACAGGTGTTATGGTATGTGTGATTCAGTTTTCCTCATTTTTTCAGTCTTTCAGAAATTTCTTACCGCAGCAGACAGCGAGAGTAATAGCCTCTGAAAATTCTGAAATACAAAGCACCCTACGTTCACAAGGCTAAAATCAGAATGATCGCAAACGCAGCCAGAATATTAAGTGATAACGTAAGGTAAACAATGTTTCAAGTGGTTCCATGATAAGGAAAATTACTGTCACTGCCCCGCTGAGGTTTGGGGTTCGATTCCCAGGTCTAGCAGTGTTATTGGTTTTTTTATGAAATCCTACTAGCAGCTCGAAGTTTGAAAAATTTGTGCCCGGTTAATGGAAATAGTCTCGCCCCTTATTACATGGGACCTAAACTTACCGGCGAACTGTGGCTGTACATTAGTACGCCTCTGCCTAACCCTTTGGGGAATACAGGCGTGATGGTGTGTTATTGTATGTATTGATTCTGGACGTTTCAGATCCTTTAATAAATATATAGCCTTTGGCGAATTTATCGTTTGCTTTAATGAAATCTTATTTATTTCTTATATTTACGGCCACTTGCACCAACTCCTTGAATATGTTTAAATTGCATTTAAACACAAATTTACTAGGAAAAATTTAGTTTAAATACAATTTAAACATATTTAAGAAGTTGGTGCAAGTGGGCCCTAGAGTCATCTACTAATTCATATTTTTTTGTATTTTTTGCATCTTTCATGCTAAAAAAAGGTATTTTAGTGAAGGTGGCATCGTACGAGTACGACATCGAACTAGCTGTAAAGTAAGTCATGTCGGTTGAGAAGCAAAGTAACTTGCTTTTCAATAGTTGTCACTGACGTCACCTTTAAGACGTAACTTCAGAATGTGAAGGCAAATTTCGACATGGCGGGTGGGAGTCAGGTTGGCTTAGTGGTTATAGCGTCTGGTGTATCTAACCAGAAGACGCAGGTTCAAATCCTTTTCGCAACTCGAATTTTTCCTTCACTGAAATAAATTCAATATATATTTTTCTTAGCTATATATATTACTTATATATTACTTATATCTTACTATATATTCTCAACAGTATCGTATCACCTACGATGGACAAAAAGGAAGACGTTATACAAGTCAAACATGCAATTCGCTTATTATAATATATATCTACCTAGATCAAGGTAGAAATGTCAGCTGTTTACATTTATATGTCATTCAACGCGAGTCGCATATTTGTCATTCCTGACATGTTGTGATGTGATTCCACACAAAATAGGTGTTGTCAGAAGTCCAATATACAGCACATTTGAATCAAATCTGACAATTTAACTATTAGGTCGAAAATTTTACCTAATATAAATATTAGGTAAACTTTTTTATTGTGTTAGTTTTAATCTCGGTGCGCGATATGATATTTGGCGCAGCGGCCGAGCAACCGGTTTCTGTTTTACTGGTCCGGGTTACATTACCGCATGGAAAAAAAATCCATGACTTTCAAAAAGTGGTTACGGGTCTGGGCGTTTGTGTGTAACTTTCGATCCTAAAGATGGGCATTTTTTATTAAGAAAAAGGTAAGAAAAGCAAAATTTATAATAATAGTAGGATTTATTATGGAGGAGGGTTAGGCAGTTTTCTTTGTTTTCATGAAATAGGGGGTGAGTTTATGGCTACCGGGGATCAATTCAAACTCTGAGGTGCTATGATATTTTATATACCAATAACATTTTCGACCTGGGCATCGAAACAGTCGCGCTTGAAACCATTCAACGAGACAGGTAATATGATTAAGGTAAATAAATATGTCAAAACTCACATTCCTTATAAATTCGCAGTCCATCAGTTGTCCTCTCTCCTGGCAAAAAATAAAAAAGGTATGAATCAGCTTAATACCAATACACTGATCAGTGTTTCGAAGAGGGCTTAAGATCGGCTAACCGATTTTGTGAGAAGGATGAGTAGGTACGACAAGAGGTCGTACAACGAATACAAGAGGGTTTGAGTGCCATCCTGAGGATAAAGGCACAGTCAATGGGACAAGGCAGTGCCTTGAGTTTATGTAAATGTCAGATTTGGAACGTGTACAAGTGTAGAATTTATCATAAATACAAAAAGCTGTCATTTAAGCTGTTTAATAAGACTTCAAAAAAGAAGATGGAGGTTCTACGTCCACCGCTATATTTGTTTTTTTTTTATTATTTATGCTATCCAGGGGTTGAAATTATCAAGATAAATAGGCTCCTTGATTATCGTGATAATTTTAATGATAATCTGTAATTGGTTCTTTGTTTCACTACTATCGCTATAACTGTATTCTTATCTGTAAGTAGCTGTGTTTTTCCATGTAATAAAAAATATTTTTATAGTACTTGTATAGTGAATAGAATAGAATAGAATATATCCTTTATTGTAGACCAAAAACTAATGTCAAGTCTATGTTATCAATTATAGAATAAGGTACAATGGGCGGTCTTATCGCTAAAAGCGATCTCTTACAGACAACCGATAAAAAAAAACGAAAACTAACTTTTCGTGATTTTTTTGCATTTTTCATGCTAATTTTAAAAAGTTATTTCGTGAAGGAAAAATTCGACTCGCAGGCAGGATTCGAACCTGCGTCTCCTGGCTAGGTACGCCAGACCTCTGACCTCTGACCTCATAGCGTTTTCACGAAATAACTTTATAAAAACGAAAACGTTTATATGGAACCGCATTTCGATACCTAATAATACCTTCACGGGTCGCAAAGGATTTTCTTACACATTTTTTTTTTGGGATAGTGGAGCAAACGAGCAGATGGATTACCTGATGGTAAGTGATAACCGCGGCCCATGGAAACCCGCAACACCAGAAGAGTCACAAGTGCGTTGCCCGCCTTTTAAAAGCGTTTGGGCCTCCGGTCACCTCACTCACACGGCGAAACACAACGCAAGCGTTGTTTCACGCCGGTTTTCTACCGGCCCATTCCTGCCGAAGCATGGCTCTCCCACGTGAATTTTATAAATTACGCATAATTTCGAAAACAAAGCATACTTGACCTTCTTATTTTACTTTGTTATACTGGTACCTGCTTAGTATTGCGAAACTAGCTTCCCTTTCGTTACACTTCCATACAAATTTGTTGCCAACACTGGCATATAAACTTTATTGTTACAAACTTTTTGCTTGTATATATTTTTTGTATGAAGATTTCTGGTAATATTGGAGAATTCATCATAAACACCTTTATAAAGATTTCCTTTGATATTTAGGTTTAATTATAATTATTTCTCGTAACGCAAAAGCGAGAAACAATAGATCTCTTATTGACAAATATATTTATGAAGGTTTAGGCTGAAAACATACCGGCGAACTGTGGGTGTACATTAAACACCCACAGTTCGCCTGTATGTTTGGGCCCTATGATAAATGTTAAATAATATTTATTTCTGTAAATAGATCTTTTAAAGACACTTTACAAGTCAATGTTTCATTTTTAAAAAAATAAATAGCCTTGGCATTTCCTATCCTACTTCTGAAAAGAAACACCGAAACAAACTTTATAATCATGTAATAGAAGGTGAGCCTATTTCCGTTAAACGGGCTCTAATCCAAACTCCGAGCTGCTACTGAGAATTTCATAGAAAAACCCAATAACACTGCTCGACCTGGGAATCGAACCCAGGACCTCTCGCTTAGCAGTCGCGCTTAAGACCACTATACTAACAGTTAGATGCAAAAATTAATCTGTAAGGGTAAAAGTCGATATCCCAAATCTTGGTTTCATACAAGTACGTAATATGCTATTTATACATACATACACACTTCTTTCTCGCACGGATGTAGGCAGAAACTTTAGACCGCCACTCGCTACGATTCTTGTATACTTCTTATGCTTCTGCGACATTCATACATCTTCTCATACATACGCGCCGGTTGAGAGTACTACGCATCTGACCTTTTTGAAGGACCTCGCCAATAAGATGTAGAAGTATGTCCTTCTAGGACGACCTCTTCTGACGCTGCCGCTGACATTCGCTCTATAAATTCCTTTCGTTAATCGTCTTTCATTAACAATTGCTGTTATTTATTAAAAAGCTGCCTCATTAGCCAAGTGGTCCTGAGCGCGACTGCTACGCTAGAGGTCCTGGGTTCGATTCCCAGGTCGAGCAAAGTGTTATTGGGTTTTTCTATGAAATTCCCAGTAGCAGCTCGGAGTTAGGAATTTGTGCCCGGTAAATGGCAATAGGCTCGCCCCCTATTACATGGGACCTAAACATACCGGCGAACTGTGGGTGTACATTAGTACGCCTCTGCCTAACCCTTCGGGGAATACAGGCGTGATGGTATGTTATGTTTATTAAAAATATATTTTATGGATTTTAAGCGTATCAGCTGAGTATATTAAATATTCTATTTTTAAACTTCTCTACTAATATAAAATTATAAAAAAGCTGTGTCTGTACATTGAAGATATTAAAAAAGAAACAAGTGTTAGGATATATTAAGCCTGCGAATCCAATGTGTTTTTTAAAATTCTTGTCTGTTTGTCTATTTGTTACGGGTTGGTTCAAAAACTACTGAATAGATTTTAATTTGGTTATCAGTGCTAAATTATATAAATGCTCCAACTTAAAAACGGGTATACTTCTTATCTCAAATAATTAAACGGATCCTGAGATACAGCTTGACCTCTCCGATGTATAGAGACCCATACAAAGAAGAGATCATCACTGTTGATTTTTAAGCTCCAGGTGAGCGAAGCTGCGGGCAAAATCTAGTATCACATATTACTGAATTTTCTGTTCCAAAATCAGTGATTCTAGAACTTTACTAGCATTTTTGTTGAAGTATGTTACCAGAGGAATCATAAAGTTTATTGTGGAGATATTCCAAGTTTTTGCTGGCGTGCATAGTTTAAAGTGCTGTGAGCGATACAGCAGTAAAAATGTAAAACAGGGATGCTGGTTATAATATATTTTTGTGGAAAATCTTCATGTGAATTAATTTTGTCCCCGCTTTTTTTATTTCCTCGGGGAGAAGTGAAATCACTGGTGTCGTGTTGGATTTAAAGGTCGTACACTGTACATGCGAATTATCAAGTAAAGCTGGGCAGACATGTTAGCAAAGAAATGTGTGAGTATTTTAAAACATCTGGTACATAACTATAATTTATTTTATTTTCTTTTCCTTTCTCAAAATGTTAAATTACTGAATAGATTTTAATATTGTTATCACTGTTAGAAAGTATATGCTCCAATTTAAAAACTGGTGAACTCAATTAATTAATCTCAAATAAGGATACTGAGATACAGCAGAAGAAGTTGAAGAATTCATCATTAAAAAAACTTTATAAAGATTTCCTTTGATATTTAGGTTTATGTAATTATAATTATTTCTCGTAACGCAAAAGCGGGTAATAATTGATTTCTTATTGACAAATATATTTATGAATGGGTTAGGCTGAAAACATACCAGCGAACATGTGTACATTAAACACCCACAATTCGCCTGTATGTTTGGGCCCCATGATAAATAATATTTATTTCTGTAAATAGATCTTTTAAGGACACTTTTACAAGTCAATGTTTAATTTTTTTTTAAATAGACGGCATATTCTATCCGACGACCTCTAAGAAGAAACGCCGAAACAAACTCTATAGTAATAGAAGGCGAGCCTAGTGCCATTAACCGGGCTCAAATCCAAACTCCGAGCTGATACTGAGAATTTCATAGAAAAACCCAATAACACTTTGCTCGACCAGGGAATCGAACCCAGGACCTCTCGCTTAGCAGTCGCGCTTAGGACCACTATACTAACAGTTAGATGCACAAATGAATTTAAAAGGATAAAAGTCAATATTCCAAATCTTGGTTTCATACAAGTACTTACGTAATATGCTATTCATACATACATACACACTTCTTTCTCGCACGGATGTAGGCAGAAACTTTAGACCGCCACTCGCTACGATTCTTGTATACTTCTTATGCTTCTGCGACATTCATACATCTTCTCATACATACGCGCCGGTTGAGAGTACTACGCATCTGACCTTTTTGAAGGACCTCGCCAATAAGATGTAGAAGTATGTCCTTCTAGGATGACCTCTTCTGACGCTGCCGCTGACTTTCGCTTATAAATTCCTTTCGTTAATCATCTTTTAACAATTGCTGTTATTTATTAAAAAGCTGCCTCATTAGCCAAGTGGTCCTGAGCGCGACTGCTACGCTAGAGGTCCTGGGTTCGATTCCCAGGTCGAGCAAAGTGTTATTGGGTTTTTCTATGAAATTCCCAGTAGCAGCTCGGAGTTAGGAATTTGTGCCCGGTAAATGGCAATAGGCTCGCAATTACATGGGACCTAAACATACCGGCGAACTATGGGTGTACATTAGTACGCCTCTGCCTAACCCTTCGGGGAATACAGGCGTGATGGTATGTTATGTTTATTAAAAATATATTTTATGGATTTTAAGCGTATCAGCTGAGTATATAAAATATTCTATTTTTAAACTTCTCTACTAATATAAAATTATAAAAAAGCTGTGTCTGTACATTGAAGATATTAAAAAAGAAACAAGTGTATTAGGATATAATAAGCCTGCGAACCCAATGTGTTTTTTAAAATTCTTGTCTGTTTGTCTATTTGTTACGGGTTGGCTCAAAAACTACTGAATAGATTTTAATTTTGTTATCAGTGCTAAATAATATATGCTCCATTGAAATGAAACTACTTTTTACGGATTTTATCGCGGTATATTGATATTATTTAGTTCCCGACGTTTCGGATCCTTTACAGCATCCATGGTCACGGGCAGACTGAGGTGTTGGACGTCTTGATGTTAAAATTACTAACAGCTACCTTACATTTTTGTTAATTATTAGTGATCCGATTCACGCAGAACGAGCTCACCGTATCCTTTGGTCTTGCAGTTTTGGGCTTGGATTTAGATTTTATAGATTCTATAATGGGATTCCAAGCAACTGGTAAGACCCAACCATCTTCTCTATTGAAATTTGGGTGTTTTTTGATTTCAATAGCCTCACGAATCATCCTGGGTAGGAATCGGTTTTCTTTTGCGAGAACTTGTGGTTTATCAAATCTGATGTAGTGCTGGGTCTTGTCTAGGGTATGTTCACAAACTGCTGACTTTCTGGAACGGCGGTGTTTGACATCGGCAATGTGTTCTTTTACGCGGGTCCCTATGCTTCTTTTAGTTTGGCCTATGTATGAGAGTCCGCAATCACAATCAAGCTTGTATACTCCTGCATCTTGAAGAGGTATGTGGCACTTGACAGGTGGTAAGAACTGACTAATTTCTTCAGCGGCTTGAAGTATGTTTTGATTGAAGCTCGCTTCAAGATATAGCCAATCTTGTCTGTGACTCCTCTAACATATGGCATACAGCAGGTAGACGCTCAACTGTGGCACGTTTCACGCGGTTTCTGTGACGAGGGCGCGGTATTCGGAGCTTGTTGTCATGTAGCACTTGCTTGACATGTTGAAGCTCTGCAGCCAGGTGTTGCTCATCACAGATCCCACGCGCTCTCTGAAACAAAGATTTACCGACGGTAGATAACTGTGTTGGGTGGTGGTGTGATTCACCATTTAAGTATTTGTCCGTATGGGTTTTCTTTAAAAAGTAGTTTCATTTCAATGTTTAATATTCGCGTAAGTGTCAGAAATCAGAATATATGCTCCAACTTAAAAACTGGTATACTTTTTATCTCAAATAATTAAACGGATCCTGAGATACAGCTTGACCTCTCCGATGTATAGAGACCCATACAATGAAGAGATCATCACTGAGCTTTTTAGATTTTTGAGCTCCAGGTGAGCGAAGCTGCGGGCAAAATCTAGTATCACATATTACTGAATTTTCTGTTCTAAAATCAGTGATTCTAGAACTTTACTAGCATTTTTGTTGAAGTATGTTACCAGAGGAATCATAAAGTTTATTGTGGAGATATTCCAAGATTTTGCTGGCGTGCATAGTTTAAAGTGCTGTGAGCGATACAGCAGTAAAAATGTAAAACAGGGATGCTGGTTATAATATATTTTTGTGGAAAATCTTCATGTGAATTAATTTTGTCCCCGCTTTTTTTATTTCCTCGGGGAGAAGTGAAATCACTGGTGTCGTGTTGGATTTAAAGGTCGTACACTGTACATGCGAATTATCAAGTAAAGCTGTGCAGACATGTTAGCAAAGATAGAAGAGTATTTATAAACATCTTGAACAAAAGCTAGGTATCATTTTATTGTCATAAATATATAAAATGTTTGCACGTAAGCATTTTAGTATCATCATCATCATCAGCCTATAACAGTCCACTGCTGGACGTAGACCTCTTTCAATGTGCGCCATTTCACCCTGTCCTCGGCTTGTCGCATCCAGCTTCCGCCAGCAACCTTTTGCAAATCATCACTCCATCTTGCCGGAGGGCGTCCTACGCTACGTTTGTCGAGTCGCGGTCTCCACTCAAGAACACGTCTACCCCAGCTGTTGTTGCTTTTCTACAGATATGGCCGGCTCACTGCTACTTCAGCTTGCTAATTCGGTGCGCTATGTCGACGACTTTGGTTCTCTGTCGGATAACCTCGTTGCGGATTTTATCCTTCAGAGAAACTCCGAGCAGACGCTCCATAGCATGCTGAGCGACTTTAAATTTATGGACTCCCCGTACTGTGAGTGTCCACGTCTCAGCACCGTAGGTTATCATGGGTAGGATGCACTGGATGAAAACTTTAGTTTTCAAAATTAGCGGTATGGGTAATGAGAAGACTTGCCGTAGTTTTTCAAATGATGTCCAGCCGAGTTAGATCCCTCCCTCTTGGGGAGGCTAAGAGAATGACAGTAGAAGAAGAGTATGGCATTATTACACCTGTGTTCCTTAAAGGCTTAGGTAGAGGTGTATATATATAATAATGAACACCTATTTGCCGGAATGTTTTTAGGTCGTATGAGCTTACAAATATACAAAGTACACCCAGACTCGAAACTAATTTCTGTGGATTAATATAACACACATAATCAACCCATTATTCTGTCCCACTGCAGGGTACAGGTCTCCTGTCTCTGTTTATGAGAGGAACTAGGCTTGGTTGGCAGACTTCACACGCCGTCAAGGAAATCTCTCAGGCATTCCGGTTTTTCTTCACCGTTTTAGTGCGTAATAATTAACTTATAATACGCACATGACTTCGACAAGTCAGAGGTAGGTACGTGCCTTGGATTTGAACTCGAAACCTTTGACTTGGCAGTTCACAATAGTCAATAGTCACATCACTAGGCTATCACTATTCAACTAGGCTATGCCTGCTCTCAGTGATAGCCTCGGTGAACAGTGATCTGCGGATATTTTTTTCTCATGTGGCAACGTCTTGGACGACTCGTATAACGTAGGTACTAGATTACATTGAACTTCATTAAATCATTATAATGATTAATATCTAGTAATAAAACATTATATTCGTGCCGAAAAAGTTTTCTATTTTTAAGCCAACCTATGACGAAAGAAAAATCGTATTATTAGGTAATAGGTAACGTTTTTCAAAGTTGAAGTATTTGTTCCAGCCGAGCGCGTAGCATTTTAATGTTCTAATATAATGCCATTTGGTAGGCCCCACTACGTGTGGAATATTAAGGACCAGCTTACATAATTTACCGAGTAAAGGAAAGGTCGCGTTGTTCTCTACAGAAAAAATGGTCCAATAGGTGGCTGATTATTTTTAATGCCCTGGTAACAATCTTTACTATAGGGACCTTTTGGGCTTGTCTGGCTGTGACCACCCTTACGTCGGAGTCTGTCGTAAAGCACCTTAGTGTATTTCGATTTTTGCCCATAAAAGCTAGTTCCTCCTCGGTCCGTTCGTAGGGGCTTTTAAGGGGCGGAAATGCATCAGAAACTCCTCTAGTTTTGCAGGTGTCTATGGGCGGCGATGACTACTTACCGCCAAGTGTCTCATCAGATGTTTCCCCACACTACGTTTTCTCCTGTATCGTGGGTGCGTTTACAAACACAAATTCTCACATACACAAACACCCAGACCCGGTACAACTATCTGTAGATCATACAAATATTTGCTCCGCGTGGGGCTCGAACCCACAACACGTGGCGCAGAAGCCGATCGCTCAGCCGTGTCGCTACAAAAAACAATATAAGGAAGATAAAAGTATTTTAATTTTATACTAGACAGAGAGCGAACTATAGTGAGTTGTGACGTCACATTTCATTGAACCATATAAATTTTATACTCGATTTGTGGGAAAGGGATAGAGTATCCTCTCTCAATCCCCACGAAAAAGCCTTTAAAACACTTATATTTTAAAAGTTTTATAGCGGATTTAAATATATTTTTTCTGTGTGTGGATTATTATATGAATTATAATTATAATTATTAATTATATAAATTTAATCACTAGCTTCTACCTGCGTATTGGATCCAACCTGGATAAAAAGTAGCTTATTTGTTATTCCAGGCTATAATCTATCTCTGTGCCAAATTAAGCCATTCTGGCGTAAAAGAGAAACGAACATCCATACATTCTGAAAATCTTTCACGTTTATAATATTATTAGAAGGGTTATTTTTCACTTAGCGAAGCACCCGTCAACTACCATATTCTGCGTACATAATTGGCTATATAATTGTATTTGGTTGTCTTGTGATAAAAGCAATATCTAGTAACCCCTTTTAGCAAAGGATTTGTTAATTAAATTACCTATTTAATCTAAAACAACGTTATCATAATTTTGAGTCTAGATTTAGCTATGCTTGATGTGTAGTCGTGTGAACACAGAGGCAGCCCTATCTGTTTGCGCACACATCTGCACGTGTACAAACGTTGTTTTGTTTATGTAGTGGTGCACATCAGTATTAAGTATCAAGGATGTCACAATGTGACAATTATTCGATACCTACTAGATATTGCGACGATAAACTTACATCAGACATGTTCCCGTGGCCTCCGACGAAATTGAAACATAATTCAAGTCAGAAATTGAAGTAGAAGAAAGATGGCGGTTGTGAGCTAAATATTAAAGTCGCCATTTTGGTTTCGACGCCGCATGAATTTGAATGTTAGCTTCAAATCCGTTACAAAGCTTTTGATATTCAGTTAAGTGACCGAGAAATAATCGCGAGACTAGATATGTATTGCGATGTCGTTTTTCTTTTACGCACTGGGTGTTTTTAACGCCACGGTTATTAACTTTTAGTACTAGGTACATAGTTTTTTTATTAAGAATTATATACATTTTAAAAATTAAGCTCAAGGGGCTCGAGGCTAAGTAATAACTATGCTGATCAACTGATCTGGAGGTTAAGCTGCGCTCGCTGCGGTCAGTGTGTGGATGAGGGACCATTCTTAACAGATGGTGACTGAGATAATGCTGTTTGGGTACATAACTATAACACAGCAAATAACTATTATCTGTTTGTGATAAAGTATAGTACCTATAACATTTTACCACGAGGAAAATTCATATCAAAAATTCCTCAAGGGTAACTACCGTCTGAAGGAAACAAAGTGTTACATGGAGTATATACCTATACACATTGGTGAAACGAATCATGAAATAATGTTGAAACATGTAGAAACAAATGAGCCATCCGAATTTATGTAATGCAAAATGTAACACAGTGAAACAAATTGGGCGCGCGAATTGATATGTTTCATATTACGTATCACCGGCCTGCATGCGGCCTAATACTGATAAAAAAAGTTTATATAATAAAAAATCTTTATTCATTCAGAATTTAGTACTATACTATTATACATTTCGGAGAAGTGAAGTAAAAAGGCTTGTTCACGTACTAGTAGCACCATCTACTAGTGTTTAATATACCTTAGTCGATTAACCAAATCAAATTGATAGCAGCTGTCATTGAGTCAGTAGTTTGAGTCAGGTTGTCAATGAACTGTCGCGTGTTGCGCTTGACATCTGTCAGATGTCAAGGCGAGGCTTAAGTGATAACGACACATTCAATTGACATCCAGAACTCGACCGCGCTGGGTGTGGGCATTGATTCTGTCCTACCACGCGCAAATGGCGGACACCGGTGATACATCGAATTTAAAATCCCTCTGCATGTTACAATTTACTTAAGAATATTGAAAACAATAATATCTCTGCTCCCCACAATACGATTTCCTATTCCGTGGGGTCCTTTCTCATGACACAGGAAATCCTAGTGTATAATAAACTGGGAATGGTCCCCACCATTCCAAGTTTATATTTATGGAATAGGGTCAAACGAGCACACGAATATCGCCTAATAATCGCCTAATGGTAAGCGATTACCGCCGCGCATGGAAACCCGCAACACTGGAGAAGTAGCAAGTGTGTTGCCGGCCTTTTAAATGGGTTTGGGCCTCCGGTATCCTCACTCACTCGGCGAAACAAAACGTAAGCGTTGTTTCACGCCAGTTTTCTGTGAGGCCGTGGTTCATCATACTGGTAAATCCGGCCAATTTGTGCCGAAGCATGGCTCTCCCACAGTTAGAATACGTTAAGTTCTGTAGATTTTTAGGTATTGCCACTGCAAAAAATAAAACTAGAAATTTCTGTTTTAAGTCCGTTGCAATGTTCAGTTTATGGCTTCAAAATAGCGTGACATAGTTTTACGGTAGTTACTACTGTAATTTTAGTTTTATTACTTTCAAACAACGTGACCTGACATGGACATTAAAAATACTAGAGAAAGACCTTACTGAATTTTTTATGGCTCATATTTTTGATACATTGCCGAATTTACATTTAATAAATAAATAATAAATAAATAAATCTTTATTTCAGACCTAGTTACAAGTCCATACCTACTTATTAAAAGATTAACACAACTATTATAAAATTTGTGCCCGAATAAATGTTTTCAGGATATTTGAGTCCTGTTTACTTGCAATGACCTTTAGGATGCTGTTAGTGCTAGCCCGGACTCTGCTTAGTAAGGATGCGAGCCGCTTGCGCATGATGGCATGGAAGCCGTCTACCCTGGCCTCGGCAAACATACCGGAGGCACTACAAAAGCGGGGTAGCCCCAACAACATCCTAAATCCATTGTTATATTGGACACGTAGGGCATTGAGCGGCCTCTGCGTATACCTGTACCACAGGCTGCACGTGTAGAAAGTCTGACAGTAGGCTCTAAATAGCGTGACTTTAACTTGATCACTACAACGCGCAAACCTGCGGGCCAGCATATTACTTCTGACCGCCAATGCCCTACGTTCCCTTTCTATGTCAACTTGGTCGTCAAGGCCCTCGGTAACGTAATGTCCGAGGTATTTGAACTGTTGTACCCGCTTCAGTTCAGTACCATTCAGCTTTATCGCAGGCACATTTGACGGACACTTACCGGAGGCCTTGAAGACCATGTACTCACTCTTCTTACAATTATATATTAAACCGTGCTTATGGCTATATGTTTCACATATGGCTAGCAACTGTCTCATTGCACTTACAGTTGGGGTCAGCAGCACCATGTCATCAGCGTAGCTAAAGTTATTCATACATACGTTGTCGACCCAGCAACCTACTCGTGTGCTGCTGAGCCCAACTATAAGCTCATTTAAGTACAGGTTGAAGAGCTTGGGAGAACTTAAACCACCTTGTCTCACCCCGCAATCCAACCAAAAAACTGTACACCTAACTATGAGAATAGTTTTTTTTAAGCAATGGACTGCGACGAACTACCCACATATATTTGTTCGACTCGCAGGCAGGATTCGAACCTGCGTCTTCTGGCTAGGTACGCTATGACCTGTAAGCCACAGCGAGTACTACCTGCCATGTCGAAATTTGCCTTCACATTCTGAACTTACGTCTTAAAGGTGACGTCAGTAACATCTATTGAAAGGCAAGTTACTTTGCCTCTCAACCGACATGACTTACCTTACGGTTAGTTCTATGTCGTACGATGCTACCATACCTATTAACTATAATCTTTTATAATCTTAGCATGAAAAATGCAAAAAAAACACCAAAAAGATACTATGTTATATATTATGGGAATGCATCAAAATATTTGAACGCACCATAGCGACATTGTCTTGTGAGCTTGTGAGCTGTCAATGTCATGTCAAGATTGACAAAGGACAATAAAGCAAAAAGCGCGGCAGTCCGCTTTTACCAAGAAGATAGACGAGTTGTTTTATTTGCTGATTACTGCCCTGGTCACAACAACACAACATAACATTACCATCACGCCTGTTTTCAAGGCAGAGAAGTACTAATGTACACCCACAGTTCGCCGGTATGTTTAGGTCACATGTAATAGGGGGTGAACCTATTGCCATTAATCGGGGACAAATCCCAAACTCCGAGCTGCTACTGAGAATTTCATAGAAAAACTAAATAACACTTTGTTAGACCTGGGAATCGAACCCAGGACTAATCTATAGGCTAACGTTTCATTAAAAAAAACTATCAGTAAACGCTGCGTTTTTCAGGCCTAGTGCGTCTACATCCACTCAGAGGCTCTCTTTAATCCCGTCGTGGCAAAATAAAAGCGCTCACCTTGTGTCTTTTTTATTCCCTGTAATTTGTACATTTCACGCGACAGTGGTCCCAACCACTTGAAATTCAACTTAGATTGTTTTTTTTTCAGACTTGTTATTTAGACACCAAGGGCAACGATGTGTTCACTTTTAATCCGCCTGTTTTTGTAGGTCATGATATCTATCTAGGAAGTGGATGTGATTTTTGGGGCAGGGTTATCCAAGACCAGAGGACTACAGACTCATACCCCTAGGACTCATTATGAAGCTCATGGAATAGTTGTTTGAAGAACTGGGCCGGCTCGACCGGAGTGATACTACAGCCTCACAGAAAATCAGTGTGAATCAACACTTATGTTGTGTTTCGCCGAGTGAGCGAGTATAACGGAGGCCCAAAGCCTTTTAAAAGGCGGGCAACGCACTTGGGCAGTGGTAATCGCTTACCATCAGGGCATCAGATGATCCGTCTGCTCGTTTGCCCTTCTATCTCATAAAAAAAGGATGAGGAATACATTATCAGGGGAAACACAAAAGATTCGAAGTGCACTGAGGTCTTGCTGTCTTGGCCCCATATAGGATCAGAGAAGATAATATGTCTTAGTATTTTTGATTGCTGTCTCATCAATCGATATACTAAACCATTCCTGGCACGGGTTAGGCTATAGTTCGCTACGCTAGCTTACTGCTGGCTTCACACGCCTTTGAGGTAATCTATCAAGTGAAAGTTTCATTCTCTTTTTCTTCGCGATTTTAAGCGAGTCATAATGATATTAATATGTACATGCTTACAAAAAACCAGATGTGCGCAGAACTCTAACGTAGTAGTCACTCTTAGGACTTATTGAGGTACTTTTCAACCGACTTCAAAAACGAGGACGTTTTCAATTCGTCTGTATTTTTTTTGTTTTATATAAATCGATTTGGAAAATTCTTTTTTGTTAGAATGGATATACTCTCCAGATGGTCACTTTCAAATTTTGTGAATATCTCATTATAAGTTGAGAAAAAAAAGGTGAATGTTCAGAAAACAACAACGTCATCGAGGTATTCAACTCGCCAATCAAACTGTTGAATTAAAATCACTTTTTATTGTTAAGTAAAACCGTTATGTGCGAAGTGGCCGGAAACAAAAGATCTGACTATATCGATGGCACCGACTTCTGAAATTGTTTAACCTTAACGAATCAATTTGCTGGTCCGTAGTATCAATTCTATCACAGTTTCAGTTTGAATTCAGTCAACGACAGAGGTAGGTATGTGTATATCTTCTTCTTCTCTACTATTGACGACCTCTGTGGTTTAGTGGTTCGAGTACTAGACTGCCGACCATGAGGTCGTGGGTTCGATTCCCACAGAACACAAAAAATTATGTGATGAATATAAGTGTTTGTGTTCGTCTGGGTGTTTCTTATGTATTATAAGTATGTATTTACAACAAAAAAAGTATGTAAGTATTATATCCATTGTCTAGTACCCATAGTACAAGCTTTGCATAGTTTGGGACTAGATGGTGTTGTGTAAAAAAATGTCCCAGAATATTTATCTATCTATATAAATAAAAGAAAGTCGTGTTAGTCACACCATTTATAACTCAAGAACGGCTGAACCGATTTGGCTGAAAATTGGAGAAAAAAAGTGGAGAGGTAGCTTAGAACCAGGAGACGGACATAGGATACTTTTTGTCCCGTTCCCGGGGGATGTGATGACAGACCGAATTCCACGGGGGCGAAGGCGCGGGCTGAAGCTATTCATTATAAAATTTTAAAAAAGCTGTCTGTACATTGAAGATATTTAAAAAAAACACGTGGGTTATGGTATATAAAAGTCTCCGAATCCGAAAATGTGATTTTTAAAATTCTTGTCTGTTTGTCTGTCTGTTACGGGTTGGAGCAAAAACTACTGAATAGATTTTAATTTTAGTATCACTGTTAGAAAGTATATGCTCCAACTTAAAACTGGTGAACTTCTTATCTCAATTAAATGAATACTGAGATACAGCTTGACCTCCCTGATATATATAGGCCCATACACAAAAGAGGTCATCAATGTTGGTTTTCCAGTTTTACTCCTGATATAGCTTCACGTGAGCGAAGCCGCGGGCAGAAGCTAGTATAATATATTGTGTTTACTAAAGAACGTCGGTGTATCAATGAGAAGTACACATTGAAAGCCTATTCAATATTTGTGTAGAGGCGAACGGGAAGATAACATAGTCAGTTCAGAGAGAAACTTCCTACGGAGATTACATCGTATCTTGTAGAGGGCTGGTAGAATTCAGGAGTATAAAAAACATAACGTGGTGCTAGTTTTCCCGAAGGGTTAGGCAGAAGTAAAACCTAATGATTTAGATAGCGGCGGTAGCCTAATGGCTAGGGCGTCGGACATGCGATCATGTGGTTGCCGGTTCGAAACCCACCCATAGCACTACTGACATTCCACTCGTAACACAAGCGTTTAGCTTAGCACGAGGAGTTAACAAGAATACTAGTAATGTGAGACCCACACTGCTAGTAAGTAAGCTTTTTAAAAAAAAAAAAAGTTTATACCTACTTTTAGTAGGACAATGCAGGGCAATGTCTGAAATGGACCTTTGAGGAAAGAACCATAGCAGCTGTGAGAAGACCAGTCCCAACTGACAGCAAACATGCATCTGACATCGTGTAATTAAGGGTGCTCAACGACCCGTCGCACCAAAATACCAGATCCCAGGACATTCGTGTAGGTCATATGAAATTCCCAATGCCAAAGAATGTAAAAACTTCTATACTTATCACGTATGCCTAAAAATTACTCACATTTACAAATTAGGTAATGATATGTAATGTAGCGAGTGAAATTACTGGTAACCATGCTTGTTTATTATTTAGGTACATAAAATAAAAAAACATCCGGGCTAATAAAAAAGCTGAATAAACACAAAATCGCGAAGCATCGTAGTTTACAAGAGCCAGCAAGTTGCTATACAAATATTTTTATTTCAATCCAGGAACTTATCAAAGGAAGCATTCATTATGTAAACACGCCTTACTGAGTCCACTTCAAGGAGTTCTTCAAGAAATCTTGTATCAAGAATACCTACAAAGGCATTTTTTTTTCTATATAGGTACATAAATTGAAACTCGCTTGCGATATTTCGTACGTATCGAAAGGAAATGTGCATTGTGTCTTTGAGAAGGGAAATACGGAATTTATTGGAGAAAGAACAAAATGGAAGTATATAACATTTTAGAAAATAAAAACTGATTTCTTGTCGTCGTGTATCGTCCATATCTTTGGATGGAGTGTCCATATCAGTTTGCTCCGACTTTAGGTATCTTGGGTCACTTGGGCAAAGCGATGGCGGAATTGACCGGGACGTTACACGTCGAATCAACTCAGGTTGGATGAAATGGCGACAGGTCACGGGAACAACCTGTGATAGACGGATGCCTCTCAAGCTGAAGGACAAAATCTATAAATCCGTTATAAGACCTGTCGTGTTGTATGGATCAGAGTGCTGGGCCGTTAAGAAGATGGATGAAAGAAGACTGCATGCAGCGGAGATGAGATTGTTAAGGTGGATGTGTGGAGTGACTAGAATGGACAAAATATTATATTAGAGAGTATATTAGAGGAAGTCTGAAAGTGGCGCCAGTGGCAGAAAAGCTGAAAGGGAATCGTTTGTCTTGGTATGGGCATGTGATGAGAAGGGATGAAACGCATGTGACTAAAAGAGTGATGAGTATGAATGTGCAGGGACAGAGAGGTAGAGGGAGACCAAAGAAAAGATGGATGGATTGTGTTAAGGCCGATATGATGGGAAAGGGAGTGAGTGGTGAGATGACGGCTGACAGTGATGAATGGAAGAAAAGAACATGCTGCGCCGACCCCAAATAGATTGGGACATGGGCAGGAAGAAGAAGAAAAACTGATTTCTTTACGAGTTTTGTGTGTTGTTGGAAATTTTGAGTAGCAACGCGAACTGTGGACGGACCTTAGTACGCCGCTGCCTAACTCATCGGCATAGGGGGGAAAATGAGCAGACGGATCGCCTGATGGTAAGCGATTACCGCTCCCATGGACACCCACAAGACTTTTAAAAGTGTTTGGGTCTCCAATATCCTCACTCACTCGGCGAAACACAACGTAAGCGTTGTTTCACGCCGGTTTTCTGTGAGGCGGTGATATCACCCCCGTCGAGCCGGCCCCTTGGTTCCGAAGCATAGCTCCCCACCGAATACAGGCGTGGTGTTATGTTATGTTATTTGTGTTTAACGACATCAACTTTTTTTAAATACCTGTTTCTACTTGCTTGTAATTAACGAAAACATTTGGAAATCGGTCCAAGCAACGACCCTGCGGAACCCTGAAATTTTTTATTTAATATTTACTCAAAAAGCCACCGCGACATCGTAACACAACTCGAATTACGAAAAAATACGGACGCGATTTGTAAAGGTATCATTTTATTTGCGCTGGCAACATTACCCGCTGGTTTTAAAATGTCACTTTATGGAATTAAAAATATATGTTTTTTTTGTGGCGGCAAAGGAGACGGTGTTTTTTCCGTTTATTATGTAGCCAGAATTCAGCGGTGTTACTCACGTCAATCTCAATTTTCCCAATGATGTGGGAAATTCCCAAAACTATACTTTAGCCGAAGTCAGGGCCCAGCAGGTCGCGTTTCAGATTATGCATAAGTTATGTTAAGGATCAAACTATTGAAACTTACTTCTTCTATTATGTCCAGATCCAAATAATCTCCATGCAGTCTAAACAAATATGTGTTTCGTGTGAGAATCAAACCCGGGACCCTCGGTGGACAATGCTATTTTTTATGATGATACTTTCGGCGTAGCGGCTGAGCGATCGGCTTTATGGTAGGTTCGATGTTCCTACGGAGCAAATATTTGTATGATCTACAGGTAAAGATAAAGATTAAGGGACAGAGCATCCCTTTTCAAGCCTCACTATAAAAATAAAATCATAAAAAATTATTTAAATGATATGATTCGATTTCAATATTTTTTCACTAAGCTTGTTATTTTTAATTAATCCAATACCAATCATCGATCCTATTCAGTAAATCTCTAAATGTCCCATAAAAAAACTGCCTAACATTACTCAAGCCATTTCAGCATATTCTAAACCCGACCCGGCCAATATCAAAACAAAGCTCCGAAAAACAAAAATTTGTACACATTTATTCGGTTGTGTAAACACACACCGTAATCATTTGGTGGTGACCCTCGTGAATTCATAATATGGGGTCTAAAGACAATGGATGCGGGGTCAAGATTGTAAATTATGTCACGAAATTTTCTCAGAGTATCTGCTCCGTCGTTTCCTGTAACATGGGTTAAATATCAAGCATCGTTTGGAACGGTAGATGAACGAATGCCCAAAATTGTATGCTGTAAACCCCATTGGATCCTTCGTTGGATTGTCCAGTATCTATTTTGTTTAGTTCTTTCCTTCCTTCACAAATAATTATAGATAAAAATACAAATCATTGTAGATAATAAAATAAAAATAAAATGACATTTAGGAAAATATTAATATCTGTGATACTAAGATTAAAAAAAGGATTTTTTTCTGTCTCTTTGCTCTGTCTTTCGATACATAATATGCCTTACCATGATGATGAAAAGGAACGTTTTATCTATACTTTAATATCTACAGCTGAAGAGTTTGTTTGTTTAATTGTTTTCTTGAACGCGCTAATCTCAGGAACTAAGGGTCAGATTTGAAAAATTGTTATAGTTGAAATAAAACTACTTTTTACGGATTTTATCGCGGTATATTGATATTATTTAGTTCCCGCAATATACCGCGATAAAATCCGTAAAGAGTAGTTTCATTTCAATGTCTAATATTCTCGTAAGTGTCAGAAATCAGTAAATTCTTATAGTGTTAGATAGCCCATTTATTGAGGAAGGCTATAGGTTATATATCATCACGCAAAGATTAAGTAACTATTCTACGCGGACGAATTCGCGGGTGGAAGCTAGTTCCATCATAAAAAAACTGAGATACTGTTCTTCTTTAATGGAACAACCAATACTTCCATGGGGAATCAACTAAATGACTGCTAAACCCTTTTCCTATCTCCTCATTTTTGCTGTGGCTGAGGTCTATAGTTATCAAATTTAATTGCAGTCCACCTTCATTAAACCTACTAAATACTTTTATTATTATGGAATTCAAAAATCGAGATATTAAACCCGTATCTTGGGCACCGTATCTTGGTATAAATATCTGATTTACATCCGTCACACTATCAAAGCCTTATAAATTTGGCTTATATAACAAAAAGGTTCAGTTGAAAATCAGCATCATCACAATAATCTTAGTAACTAGGTATCAATATATATTTATAATTATATATCACCTATTTGTCCATTTTAGATCATCATCATCATCATCATCATATCAGCCTATTGCCGTCCACTGCTGAACGTAGGCCTCCCCTAAAGAGCGCCAACCATCCCGGTCTTGGGCAGCCCGCATCCATCCGCTGCGTTTTTTAGATACCTATGTCGTAATTTGTGACCAAACTGAGTCAATAAAATTATTTATTTAAATTAGGCTAAATTTCAAGTCGCAAGTTTTTGTGAGATTCATAAGTATTTTAAAATATTCTAAGTCAGTTTATTAGTACCCGTATTAATACATAAATAATACGTTACAACATATCCTCAAATGAACATAATTTTCTAGTATACGCTTACAGGTACACACAGAATAAATCAAATTTTTGAACTTATCCCCTGGAGTTATCTCCGTTACATACGTACGCTTATGGAGAACATCATTCACAGTCAAGTATACCTGTATATCACACAGGTATACAAGTATACCTGTATATCACAGAGGTATACAAGTATACAGGTATCTCTACGATACCGTGGTCCGCAGTGAAACGTAACGAGTGATTTAAATTTCATGAGTCGCTTTGAGCTCACCATTGTACGTTAATGCAATTTGTATCGCTCTCAGATATGAATGTGCGGTGGTTGTAATGTGTTGCCAGAATACTTAGTAACCCATATCTTTGCCTATTAAAAAGTATAAATAAAATTAAAAAAATATTTGCATGTAATTTCCTATCAAAGAACAACAAAATAAATTAGCCAATAATTAGCCGGGTAAAGTGTAAAGATAAAGAGTTATCTTTTGTGATTTTTTTGCAATATTCATGCTAAGATTATAAAGTTATTTTATTAAAGGAAAAATTTACTCGAATTTGACATAGTAGTAACCGTAAGGTAAGTCATGTCGGTTGAAAGGCAAAGTAACTTGCTTATCAATAGATGTTACTGACGTCACCTTTCAGAATGTGAAAGCAAATTTCGACATGGCAGGTGGGACTCGCAGTGGCTTAGTGGTCATAGCGTCTGGTGTATCTAACCAAAAGGACGCAGGTTCGAATCCTGCCTGCGAGTCAAATTTTTCCTTCACTAAAATAAATTTATAAAGAGTTATTTCAATTTCAATGTAAGAAAACAAGAGTGATAGCTTATCCCAATCAATCGTTGTAGAGTTAAGCTCAGTCGGAAAGCCGCAATGGACTCGACTCCCCTCGATCAGCTACACGCCACAAAAACATACATAATTGCCTTTTTCCGTAAGTCGTTTGAAAGCTCTAATCCCCCCCTATAACCACAAAACAAATGACTACAGAAGGTTTAATGGAATGGTACAACAGCCTACTTTTATAGCGAAGAAAAATTGTGGTTGTCCTCAATGTGAGACGTGAAAGTTTGTGAGGATGAACAGATTTAGATAAAATTTGACACAGATATAGATTATAGTATGGAATAACAATATTTTTATGAGCTTTTTGTTATTTTGTAATTATGAGTTCGTAGTATGCACATAGTGTTATGTTACAGTCTAGGTCAAAATTTTTTGTTCTAAGGCAGAAGTTCATTATATTGTGATTATAATGTGTTTTGTGCATCAAATGAAGGAATAAATAAATAACTTTTTTCTACGTGAGAGAGCCATGCTTCGGCACGAATGGGCCGGCTCGACCGGAATGATACCACGGCCTCACAGAATACCGGCGTGAAACAACGCTTGCGTCGTGTTTCGCCGAGTGAGTGAGGTTACCGGAGGCCCTTTTAAAAGTTGGGCTACGCTCTTGTGACTCCTCTGGTATTGCCAGAGGAGTCACACTTGAGACTGGGTGTCCATGGGCGGCGGTTATCACTTACCATCAGGTGATTACATGCAAAAATATTTGCATGTAATTTCCTATCAAAGAACAACAAAATAAATTAGCCAATAATTAGCCGGGTAAAGTGTAAAGATAAAGAGTTATCTTTTGTGATTTTTTTGCAATATTCATGCTAAGATTATAAAGTTATTTTATTGAAGGAAAAATTTACTCGAATTTGACATAGTAGTAACCGTAAGGTAAGTCATGTCGGTTGAGAGGCAAAGTAACTTGCTACTCAATAGATGTTACTGAATCACCTTTCAGAATATGAAGGCAAATTTCGACATGGCAGGTGTGACTCGCGGTGGCTTAGTGGTCATAGCGTCTGGTGTATCTAACCAAAAGGACGCAGGTTCGAAACCTGCCTGCGAGTCAAATTTTTCCTTCACTAAAATAAATGTATAAAGAGTTATTTCAATTTCAATGTAAAAAAGCAAGAGTGATAGCTTATCCCAATCAATCATTGTAGAGTTAAGCTCAGTCGGAAAGCCGCAATGGACTCGACTCCCCTCGATCAGCTACACGCCACAAAAACATACATAATTGCCTTTTTCCGTAAGTCGTTTAAAAGCTCTAATCCCCCCCTATAACCACAAAATAAATGACTACAGAAGGTTTAATGGAATGGTACAACAGCCTACTTTTATAGCGAAGAAAAATTGTGGTTGTCCTCAATATAAACGTGAAAGTATGTGAGGATGAACGGATTTAGATAAAATTTGACACAGAGATAGATTATAGTTTGGAATAACAATAATTTTAAGAGCTTTATGTTAATTTGTAATTATGAGTTCGTAGTATGCACATAGTGTTATGTTACAGTCTAGGTCAAAATTTTTTGTTCTAAGGCAGAAGTTCATTATATTGTGATTATAATGTGTTTTGTGCATCAAATGAAGGAATAAATAAATAACTTTTTTCTACGTGGGAGAGCCATGCTTTGGCACGAATGGGCCGGCTCGACCGGAGTGATACCACGGCTTTACAGAAAACCGGCGTGAAACAACGCTAACGTTGTGTTTCGTCGAGTGAGTGAGGTTACCGGAGGCCCTTTTAAAAGTTGGGCTACGCTCTCGTGACTCCTCTGGTATTGCCAGAGGAGTCACAATTGTTACTGGGTGTCCATCGGTGGCGGTTATCACTTACCATCAGTTGATCCGTCTGCTCGTTTGCTCACCTATCCCATAAAAAAAAACTTTTTATGCCTATTATTACGATATTAAGTCGGAACCAATTCTGAAGTCCAGGCAGACAAAGTAGCAAGCAGAAGCTTGTCCTTTATATCCTGTCTCATTGGTAGTAGTGGCTATAAATGAAGTCCTAAGTTCCATTTCCAGACCGATGTACTGGGATTTGTGTCCGTATTATAGACATCTGTATAAAGTATTGTATCCATAAATATAGAATAACATAAGATCGCGTGTGTAAAGAGTTAGATTGAGCTGTACACCCATAGTTCAAGTCTCATGTTCAAGAAGGCAAGCCTTTTGCCATAAACTGGGCACAAGGAATATCCTGGCATGGTTTGGACACGTGTTGAAAGAATGAATAAAAGACGATATAGGGCGAATGTCAGCGGCAGCGTCGGAAGAGGTCATCCTAGAAGGACATACGCCGATCTTATTAGTGTTATCCTTCAAAAAGGTCAGACAACCGGCGCGTATGAACTAGCTTCTGCCCGCGACTTCGTCCACGTGGAATAGTTACTTAGTCTTAGCGTGATGATATATAGCCTATAGCTTTCCTCAATACATGGGCTATCTAACACTGAAAGCATTTTTCAAATCAGACCAGTAGTTCCTGAGATTAGCGCGTTCAAGCAAACAAACTCTTCAGGTTTATAATTATACTAGCTTCTGCCCGCGACTTCGTCCGCGTAGCGTGATGATATATAGCCTATAGCCTTCCTCAGTAAATGGGTTATCTAACACTGAAAGAATTTTTCAAATCAGACCAGTAGTTCCTGAGATTAGCGCGTTCAAGCAAACAAACAAACAAACTCTTCAGCTTAATATATTAGTATAGATTAAATATAGATGTGACAGAAGTAAAAGAAGTATGCAAGAATGTAGGCGGTTTAGAGTTTTTGCTTGAGTGAGTGTATGTATGTATGATTGTTTGTTTCTTAAATACATACATAACTCTTTTGTCGACTGTACATAACATACCATCACGCCTGTATTCCCCGAAGGGTTAGGCAGAGGCGTACTAATGTACACCCACAGTTCGCCGGTATGTTTAGGTCCCATGTAATAGGGGGCGAGCCTATTGCCATTAACCGGGCACAATTTCCTAACTCCGAGCTGCTACTGGGAATTTCATAGAAACACCCAATAACACTTTGCTCGACCTGGGGATCGAACCCAGGACCTCTAGCGTAGCAGTCGCGGTCAGGACCACTTGGCCAATGAGGCAGTTGACGTCATCCTAGAAGGACATACATAATAAACCCATTATATGTCCCACTGCTCGGCACGGGTCTCCTCTCACAATGAGAGGGATAAGGCTATAGTCCACCACGCTGGCCTAATGCGGGTTGACAGACTCACACGCCGTCGAGAAAATCTCTCAGGTGTGCAGGTTTCCTCACAATGTTTTCCTTCGCCGTATAAGCGCGTGACAATTAAGTTCTATTAATACGCACATAACTTCGAAAAGTCAGAGGTGCGTGCCTTGGATTTGAACTCGAGACCTTTGACTTGGCAGTCCAATGGTCATATTACTAGTCTATCACTGCTTGCACAAGAAGGACATAGCCGATCTTATTAGAGACATCCTTCAAAAGGTCAGGCAACCGGCGCGTATGTATGAGAAGATGTATGAATATGGCAGAAGTAAAAGAAGTATGCAAGAACGTAGGCGGTTTAGAGTTTGAGTGAGTGTATATATGTATGATTGTTTGTTGCTTAAATACATACATAACTCTTTTTTCGACTGTACATATTGCCTTTCTGCCTCTTTTCATTTGCCACAACGTTGACCCTTAGATTAAAAGGTTTAATCGTCCAACCCTCCAATTGACGCTCCAGTAATCCTAATGGATAGTATTGACACGTCCCAATTGCTGAACGACAGCCACTGTGGCAGACGGGTTAAAAAAAAATAGCATTGTGGTTGTAATTTCGTAGGCGTATGTATGTAATGAAAATAAAAAGCTGTGATTTTGTTATATGATACTTGGATTGCCAAGTCGTAAGTCTCGAGTTTGAATTCCGATCACGGACAATATTGATGTCAGATGTGTCCAAGAATCTTATAATATCTAGATATAACATTCTTGGTTGGTTCTATCTCTACTATTTGAAAATCGTAAAAAAGCTGTGTATGCTGTGATTACATTGAAGAAATTAAGAAAAAATCAAGTGGGTTAGGGTATATAAACGTCTCCGAACCCAAAAATGAGATTTTTAAAATCCTTGTCTGTTTGTCTGTTTGTTACGGGTTGGCGCAAAAACTACAGGCTTGATTTTAATTTTGTTGTCACTGTTAGAAAGTATGCTTCACTTAAAAACTGGTGAACTTCTTATCTCAATTAATTGGATAGGTCCTGTCATACCTACTTACAGCTTGACCTTCACTGATTTATACAGACCCAAACAAAGAAGAGATCATCACTGTTGGTTTTTATAACATTATTTTTGGGATCTTTTGGGATCTCTATTTATAATCTTAATATAGCTTCACGTGAGCGAAACCGCAAACAAATAAATCAATATGCTGATATATTTTACACAGCACCATCTAGTCCCAAACTAAGCAGAGCTTGTACTATGGGTACTAGACAATGGATATAATACTTATATACTTTTTTTTTGTTAATACATACCTTTATTATATAAGAAACACCCAGACGAGCACACACACTCTTATATTAACCACATAAATATTTGTGTCCTGTGGGAATCGAACCCACGACCTCATGGTCAGCAGTCCGGTACTCGAACCACTAAACCACAAAGGCTACTGTATAATGAATGCTCCAATTTGATAATCTCAACTTCGGTTCAACTCGGTCATTAACCTTCAATGTCCACACATCCTATTATCCCAATATTATACAAGTGAAAAATGTAACACCATTTATTTTTAATGGGAGCTCCTATTCAATAGAGTGCACAGTTTGGCGGTATGTTGCGGAAAATATACCGACGAACTGTGGGTGTACAACATAAATACACCTCCGCTTAACTCTTTGGAGAAAACAGGCGTGATGGGCATAAAAGTCAATTTATTATTTCAATTAAAATTGGTACTTTTGAATAGTCAAAACTAGGGGCACGGTTCCAAGAGTGGGAATGTTATGAAATACGTATAAAGGTGGAGTCCCACGGTCACTGCCCGTGTCGATCCAACCACGCAGACCATATCAGTCCGGTGTTTCTTCGTTTTTAAATACGCTTAGTGCGCTCGCAGGCCACCTGCTTTTGAACTTACCGACTCACAATGGATCGGTCACGCGACGACAGGCCACCGCAGGCCTAATCAGACGCGACGATTTCCACGACCTTTCCGTCTAGCTAGACAGGGCCTGGCATTTTTTAAAACAGGCCGCGGGACCCAGCATAATGGAGAAAAAAACACATCAAATCAAACAATTACACTGTGATAAAACAAATACCCCGCTTTTATCTATTTCTGCTCTTCTAAGATCATAATATCTCTTATAAAGAAAATTACGAAACAATATATAAATATTGTTTCGTAATTTATAATATATAAATATTGTTTCCTAATAATATCAAAGCAAAATAAGAACGATACAATATCTTCAGCATTGAGTACCCGTAAAGGGAAATTAAGTTTCGCAAACAATACCTGAGGAATGGAATGTTTGGAGACCCCAAAATACTTACACTTTTTCATGTGAATGTTACGAAAGCGAAATAAATGCTAAGCGAAGAGAAGTATAGTCAATTTATATCGGACTCTTTATTAAGAAAACGGACTTTGTATAAATCGCTAGTATTTTTTTTCTCTCTCTTTTAATAAAGGCGAATTCGGTTGTGGAACAAGTTATAAGCTGGGAGTGAAGATAGTAGTACTTTGTTACCCGACTGCGCCAGATGGGGAATTTATAAACATACGAATAACGGACAGAAATTTTAACCAGACTCAAAAATCCTTTGGTGCACACAAATATTTGCCTCGGGTGGAAATCGAACCTACGATACGCGGTGCAAGTATAATGGTCTGTTAATCATCTTAGCCACTACGCCACTTGCCATTGGCCGGGCAAAAATCAAAACTACGAGCTGACTACTAATGGGCAGTATTATAATAATTTGTGACGATATTCATTTGTAGTGTAATTAAATGATAATTATTTATTCCTGTAAATAGATCTTTTAAAAGTCAAAGTTTTATATCTTTTTGTGATTTTTTCGCATTTTTCATGCTAAGATTATAAAGTTATTTTTCCTTCACTAAAATAACTTTATAATCTTAGCATGAAAAATGCGAAAAAATCACAAAAAGATAGTTAGTAGGTATGGTAGCATCGTACGACATAGAACTAACCGTAAGGTAAGTCGTGTCGGTTGAGAGGCAAAGTAACTTGCTTGTCAATAGATGTTAATGACGTCACCTTTAAGACGTAAGTTCAGAATGTCAAGGCAAAATTTCGACATGGCAGGTAGGACTCGCGGTGGCTTAGTGGTCATAGCGTCTGGTGTATCAAACCAGAAGACGCAGGTTCGAATCCTGCCTGCGAGTCGAATTTTTCCTTCACTAAAATAACAAAGTTTTATATTTATTTAACTAGATGGCACCGGCATTTCCTAACTGACATCTTCTGGTGGTCTTTTTAAAGTCCAGACATAGTAGTAGCAATGTCTGAAATAGCCTTTTGAATAAAAAGCCATAGCGGCTTTAATTTCAATATTTTTTATTGAGTTTTTTTTGTATTTTTCATGCTAATATTTTAAAGTTATTTTAGTGGAGGAAAAATTACACTCGCAAGCAAGATTCGAACCTGCGTCTTCTGGTTAGATACACCAGACGCTATCACCACTAAGCCACCACGAATCCCACCTACCATGTCGAAATTTGCCTTCACATTCTGTACTTACGTCTTAAAGGTGACGTCAGTAACATCTATTGAAAAGCAAGTTACTTTGCCTCTCAACCGACATGACTTACCTTACGGTAAGTTCTATATCTTACGATGCTACCATACCTAATAACTATCTTTTTGTGATTTTTTTTGCATTTTTATGCTAAGATTTTAAAGTTATTTTAGCGAAAAAAAATCGAATCGTCGATTTCAATATGGTCTCAGAACCGCTTTATTTCACGTTTTGTACCACAGCACAAAGTGTCCATTCGTACAAACATCGTAATGACAAATTTGCCGTACTCCAAACTCGCTTAAGCACACCTCTATTCCTCTCGCCTCCTATTTGCGAAGGCTTTGATGTCCAAATTGTTGGCAATTTTTTGACAACCCTGCCTTTGTGAATCCAATCGCTCAATCGCGTTTATTATGTAAATAAGGACTTTGCGTAATTTTTGGGAGTTTTCGTCAAAGGAGTGATAGCCTGATTTAGGTTTGAAGAGGTTTGTAGGATATGGCTGATAAAGAATTTGGTATTTTTTGAGCAGTCAAAGTAGTCTGATGTCTGGTAAAATGCTAGTGAATAGTTTTTATTTCAAGCCCATTTCATCCCATTGCTGGGCTAAGGCCTGCCTTCCCTCTTCCAAATCGCTCTGTCTGTGGGTTTAGCCACCCAATAGTTTTATGAAAAATAAAATATTCTAAGAAGATAAAATTAGAGGACATGGTGGTTAGGCATAAATCAGGAAGATTACTTGAGTATATTTATCTCCACGAAGGATTATTAGGGTTAAGTTGAATGAGGTCCCAATGAATTCCTATATCGACCTTTTTTCTCAAAGCATCCAAGTATAATTATGAATCATAGAATAGCACCTGTACTAAGGGTTAGGCAGAGGTGTATTCAAACACACCCATAGTCTGGTATGTTGAGATCCCATAATAGGGGGTGATCGTATTATTATTAACTGAGCGCAAAACCGTACTCCAAGCTTCTACTGACTACATGAAAAAAATAAACAAATAATACTGTTGGACTTGGGAATCAAACCGTAGCAGTCTTGCTGGGGACAATTAGACTAATTAATGACTATTAATTTACGCCCCATAAATACTTATACCTTATCGTAAATGAATGGTGCTGGCCTTTCGAACTTACAATTAATTATTAAAGGTATCGGTAATAAAGTGATAATATCAAATAGTCCAAGTCATATATAATTTCAGTAATTACCACCATGTGGGATTTCCCACGGCGCTAGTGAGGCCGAAATTGATATACCACTGATCGTTCCAAATACGATGGTAAAGGCATTTTTATACATCAAAAAGATAGGTGTATAAATATTTTATACAAATTATGGGTTCCACTTCAAACATTTTAGGTGATTTATGGGTTGCTTTGTTCTCCTCATGGGAGTTATTTATCACTAGCTTCCGTCCGCGACTTTGTCCGCGTGGAATAGTTACTTGGTCTTAGCGTGATGATATATAGCCTTTCTCAATAAATGGGCTATCTAACACTGAAAGATATTTTCAAATCGGAGCAGTAGTTCCTGAGATTAGCGCGTTCAAGCAAACAAACAAACTCTTCAGCTTTATATATTAGTATAGATTAATTGAAATAAGATGGAAAAATATCTAAATAAAATCAACTTTATATTTCCCTTTTTAGGTCGCATCACTGTCATTAAATAAACTTTTCTGCTTGTTGGCATTTTCGATAAAAAAAAAAAAAAATTATGATTCTTTCAGAGCAGAGAGCAGTCTGATTAGAATCATATGTAGTTGCAGAGTAGGAAGGCATAATGGCTACATTTTCATGGCCTATTATGTAGCCAAAGATTTGCCGTAACTGGCAATTCGGCATTATGCTGAGATTTGACCGATTCCTTAGGTTAACTTGGGTACTAAAACTATCTTTTTGTGTTTTTTTTCATGCTAAGATTATAAAGTTATTTTAGTGAAGGAAAAAATCGACTTGCGAGCAAGATTCAAACATGCGTCTTCTGGCTATATACATGGCAGGTGCGACTCGCTTTGGCTTAGTGGTCATAGCGTCTGGTGTATCTAGCCAGAAGTCGCAGGTACGAATCCTGGCTGCGAGTCGAATTTTTCCGTCGCTAAAATAACTTGGGTACTAGAATTTCCTCAATAAGTAGTTATTATTATTTTCCTCTCTCTATTCAGGTGTCTTTTACGAATAAATATTATATAATAATAATATATATATTATATATAATATATATATTTTCTTTCCTAGCAACATCTGTAGCATAAGCACGAAGAACTATCGAATTCGTATCGTAAACGTGTCGAGTATTTTTCTGCCACAAATCTCATGACTATAGATTTCCACTTGTTACGATCCTCGCACACCACTTTTGCTTCATTAACTTCCTTCTCATAGATATTATTCTCGATTTCGATTCGAATACGTTTTCGCAAGTTGTTTGTGCTTAGGCTACTGGGACACTATAAGCCTTATTCCACGTAATTTTAATGGTCACAGTTCCAAACTGGAATGCAAAAGTATTGGCATTTATTACTGCTTTGACCTATACACAGATACACAATATGGCAACTCAGAAGAACAAAGCCTCCAACCCCTCTAAAATTCAACTCAATATTACTTTGATCTAAACATGACATTCCACTTTTCAATAATCCTTTCAGTTCGAAATAAAAACGATTAAAATACTTAATACGAAGTTCTTTCACTGTTAATAATTCATGGAGCAGCAAATTTATGGATACTCCAAGCGAGTTTAAATATTTTGGCTCACTGCCAAAGGTTCGACCTCTTTAACTAAGTCTTAGAATTTTGAAATTATTCATCATTGATTCTGGTTTGAATTGCTAAGGGATTTCCTTCACGAGATACTTAATGTCTTAAGGGAAATCCTTGACGGGCAATTTGTTGAGGGTATTCTGTGTAATTTCTTGAGGTTTGTTGTGTGTTGTGTGGGATATCTAGAGATTTGTTCGCACAGTGGCCGACTTTGGAGATTATATAGAGTTATTTTTATTGCAGTAAGGTCAATCTGTGCAAGGGTGATTCTTCTGAACACACAGAGCCCGTTTACGTAAAATAGTGGTAGATAAAGAGCAGTTGCAGCGGCTTGAAGCGGCGGTAGCCTAATGGCTAGGGCGCCGGACTTGCAATCATGTGGTTGCCGGTTCGAAACCCACCCATTGCACTACGGACGTAAACCCACTCGTAACACAAGCATTTTAGCTTAGCACGAGGGGTTAACAAGAATACTATTAATGTGCGATCCACATTGCTAGTAAGCTTTTGTTTTTTTAAAAAAAAAATTGTATTGCCACTATTCCGCCGCTAAGCCATAATGTGGTAACATTATTTTTCCTGTTTGGAAACTGTAGCCAGTGAAATTACCAGGTATATGAGACTTACTAACGTGTATGTATGAATTTGGGAGAAGCCGAAGAAGTATGCAAGAATCGTAGCAAGTAGTTTCTGCCTATCCTTGTGGGAGAAAGGCTTATACATGTATACAATATGTTTGTATGGACAATTCAGGGTCCTCCCTGGTTCAGGGTGGCTCTAAGGGCCACTTGCACCAACTTCATATCTGTACTTAAACACGATTTTTCATAGAAAAGTGTTTAAATACAATTTAAACAAGTGGTTCAAGTGGAGCTAAAGTACCTCTTCCCGGATAAAAAATCTAATATTTATAGTAGGTAATCTATAGTGTAACAGTGTGCCAGGCTGCCGGCAGTAGCTGGATGCGACAGGCCGAGGACAGGGTGAAATTGCGCACATTGGGGAAGGCCTACGTCCATCAGTGGACTATTATAGGCTGATGATGATGATGATGATGATAGTGTAACAGCCATAACTTCATGTATGTTTGACTTGATTTTCATACTTGGCGTAGCGGTCAAAGTGGATAAATTGCTACTACCGTTGCGTCGCATGTCGCAGGTTCTATATTAATAGTCGAAATATTCGTTTTTTTCTGTATATTTGTGTACTAGCTTCTGCCCGCGACTTCGTCCGCGTAGCGTGATGATATATAGCCTATAGCCTTCCTCAATAAATGGGCTATCTAACCCTGAAAGAATTTTTCAAATCGGAATTTAGTATTAGTATTAGTATTAGTATATTAGTATTAGTATTAGTTTAGTATTAGTATTAGTATAGATTCCACGGATATTGCTTTTAAATCTGGATAAACTTTTTGTCCGTTAGTTGTGTTTGTGAATTCCCCGATACAAGGCTTATTCCGTAACGCATTGTCGGGGGTATTTTTAAAAAATAAAACAAAATAAATTTTAACATCACAGAGGCCTTTGAATACCAATTGGTGACTAAACGTATTTTGGAGCGAATTTTCTTTTACGCGTTTTTCCTCATTATTTTTCAATTCGATTTGTGGGGCGACAAACGTTGGATGTCGAATTGTCGATGTGTGGTCGTAAAATTTGATATAGCCTCCTACATCGTTTGAGGCCGGTCAATACCACTTAAGCCGACGATCGTGGAGGGAATAATGTTTTTGCCATCACTTTGGGTTTGAAATTTTCGAAGATAGAAAGGTAGACTATAGCATGATCTCTCTAATTCTGAGACCCATGCGTAGCAGTGGGACAGAATAATAGGTTGACTATGATTACGTGATCGCACCTTTAAAACAAAAGTGGCATAATACAAAATTTTGACAAAATGACTTTATTCAATAGAAAAGCTTGGAACATCATATTCTTTCAATTCATCTATAAAAAACTGCCACTTTTAGGCTAGGACAACCCATAATGATATTGTCTTGTTTCGAAACATAAGTGATAAATTTTATTTCACACATAAATATTTAATGCTATAAATGAATATATTGAAAAATAATCTTTTGTATAAGTTAAAACAATCCTTGAACTACAATAAAAAAAAAACAGCATAACCTATTTAAACTAATATTATAATCCAAATACTACTTTGTGATAAAAAATCTGATTCTTATATTTTATGAGAATGCCAAAAATCAAGAATGTTGGATTATGCCACTTTTGTTTTAAAGGTGCGAGATGTCTATCCGCCTGACAATCTCCGGAAGGAAGTCGTGGTTATTCCATTAACTGCGGATCCTACATTGGGGAGTCTACCAATAATCAAAGTACGACCCCATTAGAAATGTCATACTTTTACACGGATGTATGTTATATAGATATTTTTACTATTGAAAATACCTTGTACCCTATTGATCCCACTAGATCTATTGACCCATCCCGATTTTAGGGGTAAGTATACCATGATTTCCTGGATACTGTCTTAACCACCCTGACCAACAGGGACAAGGGGTAGGCATGGAAATTATAGGGGAATAAATATAATGATCCAACTTTAGTAAATTGATCACCAAAATGCTTACCAAAATAGATACCTAATTGGTTTAGGTTAGGTTAGAACTGTGACCACAACGCACGAGCGAGCGAAGCGAGCGAGTGCTAGAGCTGAATTCTACCTATTATACTCGTACCTACATCGTTGGTCAATTTATTTCTGTTTTTTTAATTTTACGCTAAAATGGGGATTTATTTTGGTGACCAAAAAATTTATTTATCCATTTTGGTAACAAAATAGGTACTTTTCTGGGCGGTGTTCAAACACAAGCCAAATAATAGCTACTATTAATGAAATTATGGTTATTTTTCACAGCGATTTCACATGCAAAATTTCGCAGCCGCTACTTTTTGCCGCAATGAGTTTTCGAAATCATTTATCACCCCATTTGCTATTTTGCTACTTACAATGAAATCGTGAACAATATGCGATTTCATTGAAATCCGTTTTTGAGCAGGCTGTGTGACAACAAATCGCAGGTGTAAAGTATGAAAAATATTTCATGTGATTTTTCACATGATATCATACTGTGAAATTTTCCATGCCTAAAAAGGAATAATTCCGTAAGAAATCACGAGTACAATAGGAGTCCACCCCGCCCCACCTTTAATAAAAACGTAATAATATCGAGAAAGTTAAAGTAAAACTAATATTAGTTATTAATATAAGTTCTACAAGTAATATTGCTTGTCTAGAAGTCAGTTCTAGAATTTCGATGCCAGGGTATTTTCTGAAACTTTTTGGCCTAATTAAATATGTAAGTAAATAATAAATTTGGTAATACCTACTATGGTAAAGAGTGTTTGCTTTTTAAATACAAACTCATGGATAACGGCGCTGAATGGTTAAGCTTCCCTAGCCGCGGTCAGTCTATGAATGGGTGGACAGTGTATGGTAGTAGATGATGGACTATAGGGCAAGCGAAGGCAAGTATGGTTTTTGTCGGTACGACTCAGACATTAAGATTTTCCGTACTATTCAAAAGAAGGGTTTTGTGTTTTTTTTTGTGCTAAGGTTATTTAACATACCACGATACCTGTATTCCCCAAAAGGTTAGGCAGAGGTGTACTAATGTACACCCACAGGTTGCCGTTATGTTTCGGTCCCATGTATTAAGCGGTGAGCCTATTGACATTAACCAGACTAAAACCCAGACTCCAAGCTGCTATTGAGAATTTCATAGACAAACCCAATAACACTGCTCGACCTGGCGATCGAACCCAGGACCTCTAGTGTAGCAGTCGCACTGGGGATCACTAAACTAATAAGGCAGTCATTAAATAAAAAAAGGTTATTTTAGTGAAGGGAAAAATCGACTACTATTACTAAGATGATTAAAACGGGCACCTTCAAATTTGCTACCTGACTTTCCGCATTTTTATTTAGCATTACAACTCATGAACCCTTCAAACGTCACAATCTTCACTAACTCCTCACACTGTCTTCCTAACAAGAATTAACGTCAAAATTGACGTAAAGCTCTTACAATTAATTTTAACAGGTTGAATGCTCATACATGCCACAATAAATGTATTTACACAGCAGGTACCAAGGCTTACGTTACGGTACACCGCAAGTTCCAACTATTTCGAAAACAACCCACGCTTACGTCGCAGTTAGATTATGTTTTTAAGTGATTTCTCAAAGTTTCTAGTTCGGAAGTTTGTGGAGAGGTGATTAATTAATCAACAGTGTGTTAAATGGAAAGGTTGTTAGTCTCTCATTGAGGTTAAAATTTTGGGAGAGGCTTCACTCTGAATTGAGGTTGGAGAAAGTTTTGAGTATTACCTGATGTTGTGGTCCTACCGTAGCGTAGTTTAAACAATATTAAAGGAAGTTGTCGAACAATGTCAAATGTAAATAATTGACTTAATGGAGGTAGGTAAGATAAGATAAGATAAATCTTTATTTGCCACAAACTAGACACATAAGAGTGAAGAATACAGTAAAAATGAGAAAGCAGTACATTTAGAATTTAGATACATAAATAGCTCACAAAAATATTTTTAAAGTTATACGTGATTATTATGTCTCGCTGTAGCAAATGGGTGTCCAGCTCAGCATTTGCCAGGCTTAAAACCAGGCGCTGGTATTCTGCTGGATCCCGGTAGTGACATACGGATGTCGAGCAATGCAGATTATATAGGCATTTTATAAATATGTGTGCATGTGTGCGTGTTGCATGTGTGTATATTAGCTCGACGAATTAATAATATCATAACTATTTAAGAAAACAAAATAGAATAAAATTATATTGATTAGATTAAAATACAAATTTAATTAAAATACATATTTTTAATTAATTAATTTATATTCATATTATTATTATTTTATTTATTACAGTTTATATTTTAAATAAGTATATTAGGCATTTCTTTAGTACCTACTTAAAATTAGTATAAACAAGTTAATACGTAAGTAATCATGTTTTATGTAACTTTTAAGGCCTAAGTAACTTAACAGACAGAACTATATTGCTGGGTAGTTAGTTGCACTGCTTTTTCATCCCAGCGAAAATACTAGGAGGCGGTGAAGGGCGGTCGTTTTGGGGGCTCTCTATAATGTAAAAACAATATTTATAAACACTACCCAGTAGTCTATTTGATGATTTTGGCTTTGACTTTGAAACAAAATAGAAAATTGCCTCATTAGTCTAGTAGTCTCAAGCTCGACTCTTTAGCTAGAGGTCCTGAGTTTGATATCCAGGTCGGGTAAAGTGACTATTAGTGAGACTGGTACTGAGAATTTCATAGTAAAACCTAATAATCACGCTTAGTCCCAACTGACTAATAAGGCAGTCATACCACACATTTTCCCCTATAAAAATAATCATAATAAAACTATGATGTACCTATACGCTATGCGTCTACATATAAATTTTTTTTTTTTTTTTTAAAAAGCTTACTAGCAATGTGGGTCACACATTACTAGTATTCTTGTTAACCCCTCGTGCTAAGCTAAAATGCTTGTGTTACGAGTGGGTTCACGTCGGTAGTGCAATGGGTGGGGTTCGAACCGGCAACCACATGATCGCAAGTCCGACGCCCTAGCCATTAGGCTACCGCCGCTTACTTACTACGCTTGCTTACTTAATATATCTTTCACATATTAATGAACACTACGTGCGACGGAACAAAATACACGCCTCAGTCTATCTAAATTACTAGGAACAAGACGCGCCATGCACTCCCTGTCATTACCGCATTTCATTAGAAAGCTCGTACAATGCGACAGAATGAAAATACCAGGTAGAATTGAGGAATACTGAATGTACATATACCATCTTCGCCAAGTAAGTACAACTTGGCGAAGATGGTAAGTATGTATGACGACATACAACATGTTACATAGAATTGAGGAATACTGAATGTATTACAACAAGTAAGTACATATACCATCTTCGCCAAGTAAGTACAACTTGGCGAAGATGGTAAGTATGTATGACGACATACAACATGTTACAGAATAAGCTCAAGACCTGAAATTACTTTTTTCAGAATCTTGAGAAGCTTGACGTGGGAGAGCCATGCTTCGGCATGAATGGGCCGGCTCGACCGGAGTGATACCACGGCCTCACAGAAAACCGGCGTAAAACAACGCTTGCGTTGTGTTTCGCTGAGTGAAAGAGGTTACCGGAGGCTCGAACCCTTTTAAAAGGCGGGCAACGCACTTGTGACTCCTCTGGTGTTGCGGGTGTCCATGGGCGGCGGTTATCGCTTACCATCAGGTGATCCGTCTACTCGCTCCCCTATCCTATGAAAAAAATAGACTATTGAATCGATTACAGTGGTTGAAATGAAAATACTTTTTACGGATTTTATAGCAGTATATTGATAATTAATTCCCGACGTGTCGAATAGAGTATTCAGAATTTTTCGTAGACGTTTTAATAAAAACCCTGATTTTAATGTGCAACTGTAGCATGCGTATGAAATAATTTATGCTGTAGGTATAAAGGAAACCCTTTCAAGGATAAATACGCCCCGAATAGCATCCTTAAGGTGAAATAATATTCGGCTATATACATACACTAGCTTCTACCCGCGACTTCGTGCGCGTAGCGTGATGATGTATAACCTATAGCCTTCTTCAATGAATCATGGGCAATCGAACAACAAATCATGGAATCATTCATGGGCTATCGAACACCGACAGAATTTTTCAAATCGAACCAATCGGTCGTGAGATTAGCGCGTTCAAGCAAACAAACAAACTCTTCAGCTTTATATAATTAGTATAGGTATGAATACCTTACTAGATGACCAAAGGCCTTAGGAACATAATATGAGAAATATTTACAGTTTTTTTTTAGTATGGGTGTCGCAATCAAGTTTGAAAAAACGCGACCGTTCCAGTTATTACTAAGGGTGACATTAATAGACGCGACAAATAAAAAAATGTGATTCTATGTGTAACACAGAAAAATACTAATTAGAACATATGATTAAGGGATTACCACAGACGTGCTTCGGGATACTACGGCCTCACAGAAAACCGGCGTGAAACAACGATTACGGTATACCTATGTTTCGCCGAGTGAGTGAGGTTACCGGAGGCCCAAACCTTTTTAAAAGGCGGGCGACGCACTCGTGACTCCTCTGGTGTTGCAGATGTTCATGGGCGGTGGTATCACTTACCATCAGGCGATGCCTGTGCTTGTTTGCCCCTCTATTACATAAAAAAAATTAATAGACTTTAAAAAATAAGATTTATAAGGATTTATTCATCCATCGGTGTCGGTAACGTTTCTAATGACAGCTTACCCTTTAAACGAATAAAAGAGTTTCGTATCATTAAAAACTTTTTACAAAAATACAGACAGAACATAATTGCGAACGCACATATTCAAATTATTTTTTATTAAATTCCCGGACGAGCACGGCAAATTACACGTCGGGCCAAAATAAACTGCGCATTGTTAACATTATAATTTTGAATAAAGTGTTGTAATGCTGAAAATCTAGGCCTAAATTTGCCTATTGTGCGTGATTTAAGCGGGCCGAGTGTGTAATATTTTGACGAGCTATTTTTTGCGTAGCTTTCAACTTTGCTTTTATTTTAGATACAAAATATAATTATCTTAATGTGATTTTTTTGCATTTTTCATGCTAAGATTATAAATATATTTTAGTGAAGGTAAAAAGTTTTTTTTAGGCTTTTTACACATCCCTTCTCGCGCCGACACAAAATCCTCAATAATGTAGGGTGTCCAGCCTTTCTACCCAAATGTCCGGCCAAACTGGCTGGTCTATCCGGCTATTAGGTTTGGCGACGTGGCAACCCTACCTGCGGGCGAAAGGCGTGAGTGTATTGTATGTTATGGAGTTATCTACAGGATCTGGCTCTGGCAATACATTTTTAAATATTTTTCCCTATATCAACCCTCCATTATCTAGCTATTACCGTGGATAATTTTCGTTCGCTTCGTAAATAATAAACGCAATCAAAACATGTTTATAGTTAGTGATCCGGGGGGAGACTGAGAACAAGCTAAATTGTGTTTATAAGGGAAACACTCTATCTTCACTGAAGACTGACTTCCGCGTACCATCATATTTTATTAATCCCTCGTCTAATGTAAAGGCTCCCCTTCACATTGTAAGGCTTGGTTAACATTGCAGCGAAAAGCGGGATACGCTTGTGAATAAATTAAGACTAAATGAAGGTCTTAAACTATATGAAGATGGAGCGTGATAGAAGACTAAGATTTCTACATACCTATACTATATTACTATGTCACTATGTATGTGACTATGAACTATATTTTTGTATTTTTTGAGGATTTTCCATGCTAAAATTATAAAGTTATTTGAGTGGAGAAATATATCGACTTGTGGGCAGGATTTGACCTTAACTGCGCCTTTAATTGTGATCATAATTATTAGTCCTGTGATTCTAAGGGTGAATGCTGGGTTAGAGACTCCGGTTGCGATTTCCAGGTTGCAGGAGCAAAGTGTTATTGGGTTTTTAAGACATTCTCAGTATTAGCTCTGAGTTTGAGCCCGTTAATGGCAATAAGCTCGCCTTCTATTACATGGGACCTAAACATGCCGATGAACTATGGGTGTAAATTAGTACACCTCTGCCTAACCCTTCAGGGAAAACAGGCGTGACGTAAAAATATAGTTCACGTCTGAATTCTCTAAAAGGTTAGGCAGAGATATACTAATGTACTTACAGTTTGTATCTTTAGGTCCTATATAATACGAGCTACCCCGAGCAGTTACTAGAACTTCATAGAAAAAAACTCAATAATTGCTGCAAGATTAAGAATTTCGTAGGTCAAATCTTGTAAAGGTCTTAGACCAGGATTATGGATAATTACAGGATTTTACAATTTACAATTTATTTTATTTCCTTATAAATATAACATGAAAAAAAAACTTGACGAAAAGTATAAAAATATGTCAAAATTAAATTGAAATCCATTGGCATCTGTGTTTCATTCATATTTCCGCAAAAATATCCTTTTACACATAATTGTGTAATTAGTAGTAATGTGTAATTTTTCTTTAATTTTCTTATTTTTGTTATTAACGCTCACACTGCGACCTAGCTTTATAGTCCATATTTTAAAATTTAGGTCCACCGTTTTAAGCATGTCACTTATCTTTCTCGCATGTGCATATTTTTTTAAACAAAATAATAATAAAATCCGACGTGTCGCAATTATGTAGGTACGTTTTAAACGGAATTTCTTTTTTCTACTGTTCATATCACTTTCCTCAACCATCATCCTCCTACCCGAAGCTCCGAGCTTCAGTCTCACCAGATATGGGTAAAAATCCGTAATTTACCCGAAGTAGTTAATGCTCCTGGAACCGAATTTCAGGTCAAAATATGGCATGTTTTTCAGGGGTCTAAGTCTACTCTTTCAATTGCTTCAGAATGGTCGTCCATGGGTCCTAAATGACAGAAGAACTGACACATTTAAAAGCCCAAACCCTTTTAAAGGGCGGACAACGCACTTACGACTCCTCTGGTATTCTCGAGTGTCCATGGGCGGCGGTAATCGTTTACCATCAGGTGATCCCTCTGCTCTTTTGCCCCCTTATCTCGTAAAGAAAAATCTCTTATAGTTCCTCTCGATGCTTTCCTTTATAAGTACTTGATAATTAACAATATTATTAGTGACTCGCTTTGAATTTAAACTCAAGGCCTTTGGCGGTCTTATCACCAGGCTATCACAGATCGTATTTGAACTCATGCCGATATAAAAGATAGAGAGAGAGAGAGAGTGATTCCCGTATCCTACGTAATACGAGTAGATATAATATTGGAACAGATTATATTGTAAAATCTTTATATTAAACAGTTGATCTTGAATAGTAAGATATGAATATAACACGATTTTATTAACTTTTATCTTATTGTTACAGATAGACGGTACGCTGGATATTTGAAATTGTAAGTACCTATATTTTGTATGTGTATGTGTGTACTGCGCACTTAACTATATTAGGTATATACAAACTATTTTGTTCAATATTTTATTGTGTTTTTTTTGCATTTTTCATGCTAAGATTATAAAGTTATTTTAGTGAAGAGAAGAAAAATTCGACTCGCAGGCAGGATTCGAACCTGCGTCTTCTGGCTAGGTACGCCAGACGCTATGACCTCTAAGCCACCGCGAGTCCCACCTGTCCTTGACTAAAATAACTATTTTGTTAAAGTTTAATAAAAGTATGTAATGAAAATAGTATATTTGAACGACAGTTTTTTTTAAAAACTGCTTAAACTTTTATTAGACATTTTACGTGTTTTTTTTTACATTACTATTAAGTAGATTTTGATAAGTTTTATAATGTTTTATATAAACAATATTTTATATTTTTAACATAGTTTTAATTTTTTAGATGGCTACCCTATTTCTTAAATGACGACCTGTAAGACGAAACACCGAAATAAACCGACAATGGTAGCTTTGATAGGTATCAAACATTTCATATTTGATTTAATTGTGAGAACACAATTCATAAAAAAAGTCCCGACCATTAGGATTTACAAAATAAAATAAAAAACACCTTGATTCTTCTACAAGTCTTAAACAGAATTAAAAAAAAACAGCACGAAATGGAAATCAGCTCGCTAACAATAGGTACATTAAAGTACAAAAGTTTAATATTGCGAGTTTAAATTAAAATTTTACGTAAACGATGTTTTTAAATGTTTATCTCACTAAAAGCAAATAATTTTGAGAATAATAGATCTAGCTTTAAAATAAAAATATATCTACATTTTATTTCTTAAAGACGGGATTACCACACAAACTTGATTCTTGTAATACTTTGTGAAATTTTAATTTGAAATGTATCTAATTAATCTTTTGTTTAATAAGACATTGTATTTCTGCGAACTGTCTTTAAAATGATCTCTCAAAATCTTTTTTGATACGATATAATTGGAGTTACTTTTTTTTAAACGCAGGGTTATGCTGAGTCTGATCTTTATTCCTCGATCAGGGTTGCTGCAACTTATATACATACATATACATACCATGACGCCTGTATTCTCCGAAGGGTAAGGCAGAGGCGTACTAATGTACACCCACAGTTCGCCGGTATGTTTAGGTCCCATGTAATAGGGGGCGAGACTATTGCCATTAACCGGGCATAAATTCCAAACTCCGAGCTGCTACTGGGAATTTCATAGAAAAACCCAATAACACTTTGCTCGACCTGGGAATCGAACCCAGGACCTCTAGTGTAGCAGTAGCGCTCCGGACCACTTCAACTTATATAAAACTCACTCATAGGACTTTTCCAGGAAAAAATTACCTGCTCTAAGGTTCAATGTATCAGTATATCAAAATTCATCGAAATTGGTTCGGCGGTTCTAGCGTGAAAAGGTAACAGATAGACAGCTACTTTGGCATTTGTAATACCAGTAACTATAGATAAAAATGTCCATTTAAATATGATAAAACTGCTCTGTGATTACCTCATTAGTTTAGTGGTCCTGGGCGCGACTGCTATGCTAGGGGTCCCGGGTTAGATTCCTAGGTTGAGCAAAGTGTTATTGGGTTTTTCTATGAAACTTTCAGTAGCAGCTCAGAGTTTGTGCCTGGTTAATTGGCAATAAGCTCGCCTGGGAGATAAACATGCCAACATGTTGGTGTACATAAGTACACCTCCGGCTACCCCTTCGGAGATACAGGCGTGATGGTAAGTTATGGCATGTTTTTCTCAAAACATGTGTAGATATGATAAGATAAGATAAGATAATTTTTATTATGTTAAAACATGAGTGGTACAGTACAAAACAAAATAAATTGTTTGCATGCATGATCTTTTTACAAAACTCAGTTAAAGTAGCTACATGTTTTGCCATTAATGGCAACAGAATTTGCCATTAATGGAACAGCGTTTATATCACAATAATGTTATCCATAGTGTTATGTTATTAAATTTGGCTTTGTTGAGCGACTTTTGTCGCTGACTGTACTCTAACCTTTTTTCTATCGTGTGAGTATTCAAAATCAACCGACATTAACTAATTAAGTAATTCTATTCACACAACTTTTTACCCGTCATTTTCACCCTAACCTCACCTAACCCGGCAAATAGTAATTAGCGCTGAAAAAAAACATGTAAATTAAAATTGACGTTCAACAAAGGAGCGGCACTGATGGTTTGTTTCCAATTATTTTGGTAACATTGTCGACTATTACCACTCTGTTGAGCCTGCGGTTTTGTTTGTTGCGTTACAAAGTAACAATGCGGAATGAGGTAACAAAGTGGTATTTGGTACGAATGTGTTTTATTGTAATTATTAATCGAATAGTTATACGACCATTGGACAGTCACGTCAAAGATTTCTAGTTGAAATCCCAGGTCTCTGACTTTTCGAAGTTAAGTGCATAATAATTAATTATCACGCGCTTAATCGGCGAAAGAAAATATCGTGAGGAAACCTGCTCGCCTGAGAGATTTTCTCGACGGCGTGTGAAGTCTGCCAACCCGCATTAGGCTAACGTGGTGGACTATAGCCTAATTCCTCTCATTGTGAGAGGAGACCTGCGCCCATCAGTAAGACATAAATATGGGTTGTATCACACGCTTATAGGGTGAAGGAACTTGTTGTTACTCCTCAGGTGTTGCGGGTGTCCACGGACGGCGGTATCGCTTACCATAAGGCGAATTGTCTGCTTTTTAGGGGGGCAAAAAAGAACAAAGGAATTCTAGATAGATTTCCACAAGGATGTCACACATACAGAGAAATTCACTTGCCACTCAACCATTTTTCATCCAACTTTTGCAGTTCAATATATCAGAACATTGTAGTGTTTGAAAATACATTTCAGCTCTATATAGTATTTACAAGGCTTCAGTAGTCACCGTTGAAACATGGACACGAACAGCGGCGTAGTATTTCAGCCACCCGGGGCAAATCCTGAATTTGACGCCTTCGCCCCCCTCCTTCCCATTTTCGCAACTCAACTTCAAATTCGCAACATCACATCTATATTTCCCGAAGGGTTAGGCAGAGGTGTGCTATTGTACACAGTTTACATGTTTACGTACGTAGTAGGGGACGAAACACAAATCCAAACTCTGAGCTGTTACTGATAAATTCCCAATAACATTGCTCGATCTGGCAATTGAACTCAGAACTTCTATCGTAGTAGCCGCACTTAGGACCGCTAGATCAATGTGAATAAGTAAAATTTCGGTCAAAAATCCTATGTTCTGTTGATTGCTACGTAGATATCCAATTTTTTTTGACTCATATGCCTAATTAATCCCTATGAAAATATTGTTAAATATCTTATCTGATGTCTGAACTGACTTAATAACTGCAGGCCTCGTCCGCCCCCTACATATGCATCACCCAGGGCCGTGGCCCACTTTGCCCCCGTCCTTGTTACGTCCCTGGCAACAAAGGCGCATGATTTAAGAGATGCATTTCAAAGAGACTTGTATGAAATCCTGTAAAGTATCTTTATATGTAGGTATGGCAGAAAACATATTGAGGTTGCCGCATAACCATTTTTGTAATTTATTCGTTGTTCAGTATCTGTAAGGTAAAACTTACCACGGTCAGCCTGTGGATGGGTTTCGATTCTAATTTGGAATATAAGCAGTTAACAACACCTGCGTTTTGGCACATAATACCTTTTGTATTTTTTTGCATTTTCCATGCTAAGACGTCACTTTTAAGACCTAAATGCAGTATGTGAAGGCAAATTTCGATCTGTCCAGGGTGGGACTCGCGGTTACTTAGTTGGTCATAGCGTCTGGCGTATTAAACGAAACGTAAGTTCGAATCCTGCCCACAGTCGATTTTTTCCTTTACTATAAACATCATACCTATTGCTTGATACATTTTATACAATGTTTATCAAGACACGTATGTCGGTAGCCGGTATACTTTACTGTTTTGTCGACTGTACATACAAGTAAACACGTTAGGTCGCTCTAGTAAATAGCTGGCTGCTAGCTAGGTATTATTAAAATGATAATTATTACGCTAAGGTTAACATAATCAGACCCGGTGCGGCCGTCAATCCCGCGTCCAATTTCCTTGACTGCATACCAAGCGAAATAATTTCATCCCGTTTTTATACACAATTCACTTCCCTTGAAGCCAGTATTAACATTTTTAATAGCAATATAATTATTTTGCTTCTGCGTCATTAGTATAGTTGTCCTTAGCTCGACTGCTATTGGTCTACGGTTCAATTCCCAGGTCGAGCAGCGTTATTAGGGTTTCATGAAATTCTCAGTAGCAGCTCGTTGAGCTCGTATATGCCCGGTTACTGGCTGAGCGAACGGCTTGTACGCTACGTGTTGTGGGTTCGATCCCCTCACGAAACAAATATTTGTATGTCCTACAGGTAGTTGTTCCGGATCTAAGTGTTTGTGTAGGAGATAATTTGTGTTTTTAAACGCATCCACGATACACGAAAACTCCTAGAGTGGGCCAAGGTTTAAAAAAAGAAGTGACATAGGCTTGCCCCTAATTATATATATAGGACCTAAATACACTGGCAAACTGTGAGTGTACCTACATTAGTACACCCTTTGGGGAATACAGGCTTGTATGATAAATTCATTCAAACCCCGAGCTGGTACTGAGAGTTTAATAGAAAAACCCAATAACACTGATCGACATCGTAATCGAATCCAGGACCTCCAGCGTAGTAGCCGCAATTACTACCACTAACCAATGAAGTTCTGCTGCACGATACTATTAGTTATTCTAATACTAAAACATTTCTAAATCCAATCTAAATTTATGTTGCCAGAACTCTCTAGTATAAATAGCATGTTAGGGTTGGTATGTGCAATATTTACGCAGTCACAGAGCCGGATTGGGTACTAAAAAATCCAGGTTGTTTATTTGTTGTTCTTTTTTTGTTGTTTCACTAAAATAGTCGGTTGAATTCCTGTAGGCTGAGTGCTTTGTTCGTTCCGTTTCGGTAGACAGAATTGAATTTAAGCGATTGTTGATCGAAGAATGTAAGGATTGTTTTAAAATGGTGCGCTATTATTTGTATTATGCATATCTAAGACGAACTCCCTCATTAGTCTAGTGGTTCTGAGCACGACTGCTACGCTTGAGGTCATCGGTTCGATTCCCAGGTCGAACAAAGTGTTATTGGCTTTTTCAATGAAATTCCCAGTAACAGTTCGGAGTTTGGAATTTGTGCCCGGTTAATGGCAATAGGCTCGCCCCCTATTACATGGGACATAAACATACCGGCAAACTGTGGGTGTACATTAGTACGCCTCTGCCTAACCCTTCGGGGAAAACAGGCGTGATGGTATGTTATGTTATGTTACGAGGAATATTACATGACTGAACCGTGATAGCCTAGTGGTATGACCATTGGACTGCCAAGTCAAAGGTCATCAAACAGTCAAACACTGTTCATCAAACAGTTAAACATGTTCTGTATAATTAGATAAGTGTATACATAAAACAAATAAGAAATATGTATAAGAGCGCCATTATCACCAACAAACTGTTGTACAGTTTGGCGATTTTGATAATTTAAGTAATTTGATTGTATTTTCCTCAAAAAAAAAAAAAAACATTGGCACGTCTCTGTTTTACCCTAAGCGATGTACAGGCGCGATAGTATGTTCATACGAATCCTGAAGCGTTTATCAAGAGTCTTTTCTTCCTTTGAATTTTTTACCTATCAAAGAAAAGCAGTTCAAAGTAAATTTTGCCGTGTCAAAGACGAGGCAATTCCTAAGTAATTTATAACCTTAACCCTACTTCGATGGTAAAGCCTAAGTTTCTTGAAGGCATTAAACAAAAATTGATGGCCGTCTACATAATAGTTTTAACAAGAACTTTCTATCTGCACTCTTGGCTGTATAAGTATAGGTCAATGGGAGATGGGCTATCATAGCTTTTATAAGGCAGTACCTACTGAAATTAAAAGGCTCCTATTATATTTCTGATCTATCGCCATAGATAATAAGTTGAATACAGGTCGAATTTTAGTTTAAGGGTGAGTTTCACAGAAGAAAATACCATAGAAAGTAAAGTTTTTTCACGTGGGAGAGCCATGCTTCGGCACGAATGGGCCGGCTCGACCGGAGTGATACCACGGCCTCACAGAAAACCGGCGTGAAACAACGCTTGCGTTGTGTTTCGCCGAGTGAGTTGAGGTTACCCGAGGCCAAACCCTTTTAAAGGCGGGCAGCGCACTTGCGACTCCTCTGGTGTTGCGGGTGTCCATGGGCGGCGGTTATCACTTACCATCAGGTGATCCGTTTGCTCGATTGCCCCCCTATCCCATAAAAAAAAAAAAAAGAAGTATCTAATTAGTCTAGTGGCCGTAAGTATGACTGCTACGCTAGAGATGCTGGGTTTTATTCCCAGGCCGCTAAGTGTTGATTATTTTTTAATTGCATAGCAAACGCGATACTTTTTGCGTCGGCGTGGCTACTTTCAATCGCAGTTCCTACCGATATGATAAATAACCCGTAGATGCCAAAACCTCACCACGTCCGTTTTGACCTTTAATTCAGTCACATATTTTGTAAATTGGAAACGCAGCGGTTGAGGGTTGAAAGGTGAGAAATTATATCAGATATAATCTTGCCTGTCGTCCCTCATTCGTTGGACGACGTTGAGTTTTGGGACAATCTGTATAATTTAACATGCATATTTTACCAAGCACCGAAAGGTTGTCGACCTCACGACCTTCTTCAAACTTTAGTTTTCAAACAAGGTTTACAATAAGCAGTTTCCTTCATTGTCTGTATTTACTTTTCCAATACTAAATCAGTATTCGGAATTTTATATCTACCTAAAATTCTTCGAGCACACCCAAGAGTTGGGAAAAAGAAAAAAAAACAACATATTTTTCGTTTATCGAAAAATATTTTTGATATAAAAGCGGTACAGAGACGCATTCGATAAAGTTTTTATGCACGAGTAAAAAATAATATTTACCTTTTTGATATATTATAGTGCCCTTTTTCTATAAAAATGTCTGACGGGTTCAAATAGAGTAGGGCAACCATTTCAACCCTAAAAAGCTATCGCCATTATTCGGTTATTGACATGGAGTTTAATATAAAATTTTGTGAATTTATGGTGTTTTGAGCGATTATTGGTCTTTATTTTGGATATCTTTATTTTTTTAAATTGATTGCTACTGTTTTTCAGTCACATTTCAGTTATAGTGTTACAAACAGCGCATGCTAATATCTTTTAACTTCAATTATGCAGGCTTCGATATTTCTTAAATAATCAAATTGCGTTAGGGTCTGGAGGACCAGAAAAATACATGGGTGTATATAAAAAACTGATTTTTATTTTTATTGATTATACAATCAATCTAATCAAGAATTTATATACAAACACCAAGAATTTATATACAAACACTTGGATTACTATCATCTTTTTACGACTACTTAAACATTAAATAAAAAAACGTCGAACTGCCTCGTTAGTCTAGTGGTTTCAAGTGCGACCGCTAGAGGTCTTGGGTTCGATTCCCAGGTCGAGAAAAGTGTTATTGGGTTTTTCTATGAAATTCCCAGTAGCAGCTCGGAGTTAGGAATTTGTGCCCGGTTAATGGCAATAGGCTCGCCCCCTATTACATGGGACCTAAACATACCGGCGAACTGTGGGTGTAACTTAGTACACCTCTGGTCCTGGGAATCGAACCCAGGACCTCTAGCGTAGCAGTCAGGACCACTTGGTCCTGAGCGCGAGGCGCGCATTAGCCAAGTGGCTAATGAGGCAGTGCATGTATGTAACAAATTAATTAATTTTATTAATTAGACTGCCTCATTAGCCAAGTGGTCCTGAGCGTGACTGCTACGCTAGAGGTCCTAGGTTCGATTCCCAGGTCGAGCAAAGTGTTATTGGGTTTTTCTATGAAATTCCCAGTAGCAGCTCGGAGTTAGGAATTTGTGCCCGGTTAATGGCAATAGGCTCGCCCCCTATTACATGGGACCTAAACATACCGGCGAACTGTGGGTGTAACTTAGTACACCTCTGCCTAACCCTTCTGGGAATACAGGCGTGATGGTATGTTATTTTAAAAGTTTACTCCTAATAAATGGTGAATCCATTTATAAATTCATGTAAGTACGTGAGAGTTTGTGTTTGTAAACGCACACACGATACAGGAGAAAATCCTAGTGGGGGGCAACGTTATGTTATTAAAAAGAAAAAAAAAAGACATTTCTCTTTCCGGTAGAGGTAGAATAAAAACGAAACGTCACTCACTAAGATTCTTACATGATACGACTTTGCTTCGTCCGCGTTCATACACACGGCGTGTTTGACTTTTTGCTGAAATAATTATTTTACTCTTATTAATAATAATCGAATCATCAAATCTTACTATGGCAGCGGTAATCCAACAATGTAAAATGTAGGTCTTCGAAAAAAGGTTAGAAAAAAAAAAGGTTATTTACCCTATTTTCGCGTGTTATTTCGCCGACACAAACGACCCCATTCGTCCCTGCACACGTGGTGTGACCTGCGTAATAAATCGGTGTTCGCCGTCACGCGAACTCTATTTTTCACCTCGTAAAATGTTACGCTAGGCGAAATGGTATTTGGACATGGAGAAGGGGTAATAGTTGGGTAATCCAATTTATATAAAATTTTGATCAGGTTTTTGGCATATTTCTTAAAGTGGGTTTCCACAGTCTGTTACCTGTCAGACCACACTGCGCAATGCTGCAGGAGCCAGTCAGTTTTATTTCCAGTAACTGAAACACTAAAAATAATTGTCAAAGATGTTCGTATGACAACCGGGACCGACGGCTTCCCAAGGTGTTAAGAATGGTCACCCATCCACATACTAACCTCGGCAAGGGCAGCTTAAGCTTGCAGATCAGTTGATACCATCACACTTGTATTTCCCGAAGGGGCTTAGGCAGAGGCGTACTAATGTATCTACACCCATAGTTCGCCGGTATGTTTACCTGTAAAGGGCGAGCCTGTTGCCATTAACCGGCCACAAATTCCAATCTCCGAGCTGCTACTGGGAATTTCATAGTAAAACCCAATAACATTATGCTTTACCCGGGAATCGATCCCAGGACCTTTAGCCTGTAGCAGTCGCACTCAGGACCACTGAGGTAGTTTATCAGCTTAGTTATGGCTTAGCCCCGAGCCCCCTAAATGATTTCGAGTCACCGAGATCTTTTTTTTGGCGTGAGGAAATTCTTATGGACTTCCGCCGCCCAGGGAAGGCGACGGGGCGTGTCGGACTCCAACCAAAATGGGTGACCTACCAACTAAAATTGTGGTGATATGATGAGGTAAAACGGGTGATTCGCCGCACTACTTTTTGCTGGGGTAACGGGAGCGAGGTTTCATTCCTCCACGACCCCAGCAAAGTCACAGAGTCCTAGTCCAACGAGACCCAATTGATTAATTATGCAAAATAATCAAAAGAGTACCTACACAATATAACCGTGTAAGTTGGTCACAAGCCACACTACATTTTCCTAAATAAAGCCAACGCAGGCATATTAGATTATGTAATAGGGTTGTATTACTTCCGTCAAGGTGAGCTTCGAAAAAAACTTGATTTAGACCACATCTGCTCTTGAGATTTCCGTGATTTCAGGGACAAAAACGGACACCCGTGTTTTTTTTATGGGATAGGGGAGCAAACGAGCAGACGGATCACCTGATGGTTAGCGATAACCGCCACCCATGGACACCCACAATACAAGAGGAGTCACAAGTGCGTTGCCCGCCTTTTAAAAGGGTTTGGGCGTCACTCACTCGGCGAAACACAACGCAAGCGTTGTTTCACGCTAGTTTTCTGTGGGGCCGTGGTATCACTCCGGTCGAGCCGGCCCATTCGTGCCGAAGCATGGCTCTCCCATGATATTTTTTTTAATATTTTGGCCGTGTGTAGAATATAGCCCAATGATTAATTAACTTTTTGATGATAAAATTATTGCAGGGGTTACGATTGGCTTGTACGCCACTGGTTGGATGCCTGTGCCTGCCTGTATTAAACCCACAACCCGTGACACAGAATCTAAAGGCACACTTACTACGCCAAACGAACTTTCATTAAATGTTATTTAAATCAGTTTTTTTTTTCTTATTATAAATCAGTTCATAATAACACACATACTAACTTTTGCCTGGTTCTGGAGTGTAGAAAAGAAGTATTTTTAAGTTTATTTTCTCACTGCGGAACCCAAAATGCGTGACGGACACCATCTTGACAAGTTTTTTGTCTTTTAATACAGTCGCAACGCAATTTGTTGGTGTATTCGTTCAGGATTTAGTTATTTATGTAAAGGATAATCTAGAAAACAGATATAGGAGCAGATTTAACCGGAATTATCCGGATCGAGCCGATGGCAATCGGATTAAGTCCTCAGTTTGCCTTATAAACCGGGCCAAAAGTTTCGTAATTTCATTTGCTTTTATATTATGCTGCGAGTCAAAATCTAAGATAATTACACCTAATTGCCAGTTACCTAAAAATCTACTTTAGCTTTATGTACATTAAGTAGATTTTTTATTGGCAGTACAAAAAAGTTTGGTGACATTGGAACGTGAATTGCGTTTCTAGATAAATTGTTATTGGAAAAAATAAAATACCTACTTTAACTTTATTTTCAAGGATGCTGCTCTGGTGTCTGTACTATAAGATTTAATTTTACTAACAAACAAACAAACATTATGCGGATCAGATTATTTCTTCCATTAAAAGAAATGTGAGTAAGTGTGTATTCGATTTCAGTAGGAACACGTCTGCTTAGCCATTCGAGGAATACAGGCGTGATAGAGTTATATAAGATGGTACCTATGTTGTTTAAAGTAGGTAGGTAGGTATGACTGCATCAACAATGTGGGCCTTTGTCCTGTTCAACAGTAATTTACTTTGAGGAATACCTTAGAAGATCCGAATCTTCTGATGTTGTTAGCGTTTATAGGTTATGATTTACGTGTTCACCAATGCACGTTGTGTGATAAGAATGGTCAGCCATCCATAGAGTGGCCGGGGAAAGGCTCGAACTTCTCTATCATACCATCACGCCTATATTTCCCGAAAGGTTTGGCCGAATCGTACCTTCTAACGTAGGTTGTACAGTTCGCGCGGAAGTTAAAGTCCCAGGCACAAATCCCAAGCACCGAGCTACTCAGAATTTCATAGTACCTAAAACCCAAAAACCCTTTGGGGAAAGCAGGCGTGATGGTATGATGTCCTAAAGTTACAGTTTTGAAATTATGTACATAAGAATATTAGACACGACTCTCAGGTTTTGCACATACTAAAACTAAGGTTGTATATTATTATACATATACTTTTTATGCAGGTTGGACCCAATTCTAAAGTCCACGCAGGCGAAGTCACGGGCAGAAGCTAGTTATTAAAACATAGCTGCCCGGCCCGGCGTCGCCCGTTTTCCCGTAGGAATGCAGCAATTTCCCGAGGTAAAAAGTAGCCTATGTTCATCAGGGACAATGTCTTCTAATGGTAAAAGATTTTTTCAAATCGGTCCAATAGTTTCGGAGCCTATTCAATACAAACAAATAATCAAATCATTCCTCTTCTTTATAATATTAGTGTAGATGTAGAATCGTCAAAACTGATGTTGTTAGCTGCATACCTAACTTTACCGTCGACTGTACTTAAATAAATTTACTTTGCAACTTTGTTGAAATAAATCTACCTGAAATGCCGGATATTGTATCCCGGATAAGATTAGGCCCACTTAAAAACTGTAAAAGTTGTTCGGGCTACCGCAAATCGTTCGATACAACCCGGAAAATTTCCTATTCTGTCCCTAAACTTTCGAGGTTGGGGGTTTATCACAGCCAAACGTAATTATAGTGAGGAAGAGAATTTATTGCACCGTGTTTTGGATTGATCACGTTTTTGTTGGGGAAAGGTGAAAGCGTCCACTTGGCCGCCAATTTCAAACTTTAATTGCTTTTATTCAATAATAGGTATCTCTTCTTCTCTACTATTATACAATCGTAAAAAAGCCGTGTCGGTAGGTATATTGAAGATATTTAAAAAAATGCATAAACGTATCTATAAGAAAGTTCTTGGTGAATATACCCGTCTCATAATCAGAAGTATGGTGAATGAAATCTTAGTGAGTGATGAGTATGAATGTGCAGGGACAGAGAGGTAGAGGGAGACCAAAGAAAAGATGGATTGATTGTGTTAAGGCCGATATGATGGGAAAGGGAGTGAGTGGTGAGATGACGGCTGACAGGGATGAATGGAAGAAAAGAACATGCTGCGCCGACCCCAAATAGATTGGGACATGGGCAGGAAGAAGAAGAAGAGGTGAATGAAATCTTAGTGTCCGCCAGAGTGGGTTATGCTGGTTCAAACATTAAAACACACATTTTAGAAGTTATGAAGGAACTCATGAAAGTATTACGATTATTAAAGTAACTTGTAAACTATAAAGATAGCAACAACTATGTAGGTAGATTTATAAAGGAACTCGTGAATACTATGATGACGCACGCACAAGGTGGAGACAGGCGAATGAATATGAGCCGCCGCAGCTTGGCATCCCTCACTGCAGTGCTTGCTCCTTCCAATTGTATCTTAATTGATACCATTCAGTACCACCAGATGGCGCTGTCGTCATTAGTCAACAGACTATCCGTAATTATGTCTCGCTCCAACATCTAACGCTAAATTATCCGAACACAAAAATTTGATTTTTTAAATTCTTGTCTGTTTGTTACGGGTTGGCTCAAAAACTACTGAATAGATTTTAATTTTGTTATCACTGTTAGAAAGAATATGCTCCAACTTAAAAACTGGTGAACTTCTTATCTCAATTCATTAAACGGATCCCGAGATACAGCTTGACCTGTCTGATAAATACCCATACAAAGAAGAGATCATCGCTGTTGGTTTCTGATTAAATTATTTTTGGGGTCTATTTCTAATCCTAATATAGTTTCAGGTGAGCGAAGTCACAGGCAAAAGCTAATTTATATACCAATAATGCAAATAACAATTTAAACGAGGTGTAAGTATTTTTTACCGTTAGCCAAGCTTCGGCACGAACTGGCCGGCTCGACCGGATTGATACCAAGGCCTCACAGAGAACCAGCGTAAAACAACGCTTACGTTGTGTGTCGCCGAGTGAGTGAACATACCGGAGGTCCAAACCCTTTAAGAATGCCGTCAAAGCACTTGCAACTCCTCTGGTGCTGCGGGTGTCCATGGGCGGCGGTAATCGCTTACCATTAGACGATCTATCTGCTCGTTTGCCCCCCTATCCTATAATAAAGAAACAAAATAACCTTTGAGGAAAATCTCTCATGCGTACAGTATAATTAATTATTAATACGTACCTACATGATTTTAAAAAGTCAAATGTTTGAATGAAGACCTGTGACGTGACATTTCAATGGTTATATCCTTGCAACTGCCTCAATAGCCAAGTGGTCCGGACCGCGACTGCTACGCTAGAGGTCCTGGGTTCGATTCCCAGGTCGAGCAAAGTGTTATTGGGTTTTTCTATGAAATTCCCAGTAGCAGCTCGGAGTTAGGAATTTGTGCCCGGTTAATGGCAATAGGCTCGGCCCCTATTACATGGGACCTAAACATACCGGCGAACTGTGGGTGTACATTAGTACGCCTCTGCCTAACCCTTCGGGGAATACACGCGTGATGGTATGTTATGTTATGTTATGTTATATCCTTGCAACAGAATTATACTATCCTACAAAAATGCAGTAGAAAACATACATTACCAATACGATTCCCACTTAGGTACCGCAAGCTGTCTGAACGCTACCTAATAACCAATACACACTACGTTTTATTCACAGACGCCCTCACAAATATATCGCGTAATGATACCATCGAACTGATTCCCAAGGGTAAAGAAGAGGTGTAATGTCGGACAGAGCCGAACGTATATATTGTAGAAATATTATTATGGTGTGACATTGCATGTCATGTGGAGGGCGAGCGGCTGGATTGTAGGAGCGTGCGCCGGACGCGAGGAGGATTATCATAAACAGTTCTTTTTAGAAAATAAACCTAAAATTAAATTTACTTTGAAGTCACTGTGACACCTCATTACTCAGAGCCGAAATGCTATCTCTAGATACCAACAATACTATGACGCCTACATTTTTTGAATGGAAAAAAAAACCTCTGCTTAAGGTTTTTTTTTATAGGATAGGGGAGCAAACGAGCAGACGGACCACCTGATGGTAAGCGATAACCGCCGCCCATGGACACCCGCAACACAAGAGGAGTCACAAGTGCGTTGCCCGCCTTTTAAAAGGGTTTGGGCCTCCGGTAACCTCATTCACTCGGCGAAACACAACGCAAGCGTTGTTTCACGCCGGTTTTCTGTGAGGCCGTGGTATCACTCCAGTCAAACCGGCCCATTCGTGCCGAAGCATGGCTCTCCCACGTCAAAGAGGTATACTAAAAAGGACCAAGTGTTTTTTTTTCTTAAAAAGATTACTAGCAATGTGGGTCGCACATTACTAGTATTCCTGTTAACCCCTCGTGCTTGTGTTACGAGTGGGTTCACTTCGGTAGAGCAATGGGTGAGTTTCGAACCGGCAACCACGTGATCGCAATTGCAACGCCCTAGCTATTAGGCTACCGCCGCTTCTTCGTTCTCGTACCACTGCTTCTTGTTTGTGGCTATATTTCTGTTTTCTATAATAGTAGCGAATGTATTGCCATTAATCGGGCACCAAACTGAAGTCCGATTTGTTACTGAGCTTTTTGTAGAAAATCTCAATAACACTACTCGATCTAAGAATTGAACTCAGGAAAACACGCAATCGTCAACAATAGGAGGTATCTGGTACAGTCAATATTTTTATTGCATTCTACAATTATTGCTTCAATGGTTATTCTCCATATAATTTTACCGTATTTTTTATTTTTTTTAATTTATCACATCTACATTACCACTGTTCATCATGATTTTAAAATCGGATAATACACTTAGGCCCACTTGCACCAACTTTTTAAATATATTTAAAAATTGTATTTAAACACAAATTTACTATGAAAAATTGTGTTTAAATACAATTTAAACATAGTTAAAAAGTTGGTGCAAGTGGGCCTTAATTAAATAACTAAAAAAAAAGGTTAATGTTAAAAATAACCCCACCCGATTCTCCGACATGTATAACTGCCTCATTAGCCAAGTGATCCTGAGCGCGACTGCTACGCTAGAGGTCCTGGGTTCGATTCCCAGGTCGAGCAAAGGGTTATTGGGTTTTTCTATGAAATTCCCAGTAGCAGCTCGGAGTTAGGATATGTGCCGGGTTAATGGCAATAGGCTCGCCCCCTATTACATGAGACCTAAACATACGGCGAACTGTAGGTGCACATTAGTACGCCTCTGCCTAACCCTTCGGGGAATACAGGCGTGATGGTATAAATAATAATCTGAAAAAGTATCCCTCATATTATTAAATTACTCATCTTACACCTTATTTGTATTTGTGTATTTAATTAGACAAGACAATTCGTTCGAAAAAATTCAAGTCAACAATTTAATAAATATCTTTGTGATGTTAAGGTCAAAACTGGCAGTTAATTTAGACAGACGCGCCAGTTACCCTAAAACCAATGCGGTGGAATAGTTAGATAGTAGTTAAATGGGTCGAGAACAAATTAATTTGACTTTCTTCTTGGGCCAGCTTAAGATCTTAGGAATAAAAATGTCTTCATTATTGGAACAATCTCGTTTCTAATGACATGGTTAAAATTTCAAGATAGTTTTTGTAGAAAGACTAGCTGTCGTCCATGTCTTTACTCGTCCTTTAAGATAAAATAAATAAATATTCTGGGACATTTTTACACAGCACCATCTAGTCCCACACTAAGCAGAGCTTGTACTATGGGTACTAGACAATGGATATAATACTTATATACTTTTTTTTTTGTAAATACATACTTATAATACATAAGAAACACCCAGACGAACACAAACACTTATATTTATCACATAAATTTTTGTGTTCTGTGGGAATCGAACCCACGACCACGTGGTCGGCAGTCCGGTACTCGAACCACTAAACCACAGAGGTCGTCAATATCATCAAGATATTTTAGGAAGTAGCATTGATGATAAATTACTTGTATTCATTTTTAAGAATAGAATGTTTAAAATCGATTTTATAAGTTTACTAGCTGCCCGGCCCGGCTTCGCCTGTTTTCCCGTAGGAATGAAGCATTTTCCCGCGGTAAAAAGTAGCCCATGTTCATTAGGGATAATGTCGGCTTCTAATGGTAAAAGAATTTTTCAAATCGGTCCAGTAGTTTCGGTGCCTATTCAATAAAAATAAACAAACAATCAAATCCTTCCTCCTCATAATAGCATAGTTAGCTAGCTACCCTACTCCTCCAAAACGGCTTGACCGATTTTTATGAAATTTTATATGCATATTCAGTAGGTCTGAGAATCGGCTACAATTTATTTTTTTATAGAGTATTTTGAAAATGTTAGGTATTCTCCACCCGTGTGAAACCGGGGCGGGCCGCTAGTATTAGTATAGATCCAAATAGTTTTGAATTTTTTAAAGTACCTACCTATTTAATTGAAAACAAGCATTTTGACTTTTCATAACCCTTGTACTAGTATTCTATTATCTGTGCCCCTGAGAAGAAACGCCACTGCGTACCCCAATGATTGTCAAATCTTCTGCTGCTAAGCTCAATAATAATGTTTATTCATCTCCACAAATTACAACATATTACAAACTAATCGACAGGAAGATTGTCATAAATTCGTAATAAGCTATTTTGATATCATTATTTTATTTCATGCTTTTAACCACTGTAATTTTTTTTAAAGCTTACTAACATTGTGGGTCGCACATGACTAGTATTCTTGTTAACCCCTCGTGCTAAGCTAAATGCTTGTGTTACGATTCGAGTGGGTTCACGTCGGTAGTGCAATGTGTGGGTTTCGAACCGACAACCTCATGATTGCAAGTCTAGCCATTAGGCAACCGCCGCTTTATTTAATTACTATACATATGCGACTTAACAACTGACGCCTCAAGACGACGATGCTTTAATTATACAGTTGGTATGTCTGTTGTCTATAGACTGCCAATTGTCATCAGGCAGCCCGTATGCTTGTTTATCATTTTATTACACTAAAAAAGCATTCAAAATCTTACTTTTTTATCAAACAAAACTTCCGACAATAATTAATCGTGTGTCCGACCCTTAATTTTGCCAATTAAGCTAAATGGGCTTGTTTTAGGGGCGGGCTCACCGCAATAGTTCGATAGGGTCAGATTTGTGACCGCAAACTTTCTATCGGGCCCCGTTCAGTTAATGTCATTGCAAGTTGAAATTTGGGGACACTGGTAACCACATTGAAATGTTCCGTTTAATCATTATGTGTGTTCCATCTAACTATATTTGAAATAGCTGTTTTCCGCGGTTTCTCTCGCGCACTAAAGCGACGTTATGTTTAACATTAATTAATTAATAATAACATTTAACAATATAGCCTTTGTTACTCCGGAATAATTAAGCTTTCCATAGGTGAATGATATATAAGACTCCCATCTCGAGCGAAGTGTTATTGAGTTTTTCTATGAAATTCTCAGCATTAGATCGGAATTTAAATTTGCAACCGGTTTGCAACTGATTTGTTCCTATTAAATGCAATCTAAATAATAACGGTGAATCGCTACTTAATCCTTCAGGGAATAACGTCGTGATGATATTATGTTCTAAATATAAGATATATATCCAAAAATTACAATCTTATATATAATATAAGACTGTAATTTTTGGAGGATCCGTTAAACACCTTACCAAATTCAAGTTCAAATGTTTTTATTTCATATAAGCTTTTACAAGCGTTTATGAAACGTTATGATTCTAGTTGCACGGTTCCCAAAGGTTGATGGAGAAGAATCCGGCAAGAAACAAAATATAACAATAAACAATATTTGAAAGTAAATTAAGTTACAATCTTCACTGCTACAATATTGTGATAACAATATGTGTGGACGTTGAAGGTTAATGTCCACACATCTTGTTAAATTTAATTTTCAATTTTAGTTGTTCTACAAAAAAAATGTACCCATTCTTTTGAATTCAAACTAAATTATTCGAAATTCAAACTGAATTATAAAAAAATATTTCGAAAGTATTTTTGTCTATCTGTACATGAATTCGGAAAAGATAAACGGATTTCATATAAAATTTTATAATGAACCATTTTTGTGAGTTCGTTTCGGATGAAAGTCGTGTTAGTTACTCCATTTATAACTCAAGAACGGCTGAACCGATTTGGCTGAAAATTGGTGGAGAGGTAGCTTAGAACCAGGAAACGGCCATAGGATACTTTTTATTCCGTTCCCGTGGGCCGTGATAACAGACCGAATTCCAACGGGGGCGGAGCCGCGGGCAGAAGCTAGTGTCTTATAAATACTGATTTTCTGACACTTACGCGAATATTAGACATTGAAATACCTAAAACTATTTTTTACAGATTTTATCGCGTTGTCTTAATTAACAAAAATGTAAGGTGTTAGTAATTTTAGCTTAATGACGTCCACACCTCAGTCTACCCGTGACCATGGATGCTGTAAAGGATCCGAAACGTCGGGAATTAAGTGGTATTAATAAAATGCGATAAAATCCGAAAAAAATAGTTTTATTTCAATATCTTAGAAATATTTTTGTTGTGACCTGTTTTACCTGGACGTAGTTATTTTAATAATAATTTAAGTAGAATAGAATATCCTTTATTGTACACCAAAAACGAATGTCAAGTATAAGTTATCAATCATAGAATGTGGTACAATGGGTGGTCTTATCGCTAAAAGCGATCTCTTACAGACAACCTTTAGATGGATTCATGAGACATCCTACTTCCTATCCTACTAATATTATAAATGCGAAAGTTTGTGAGGATGGATGGATGGATCATCATCATCATCATCAGCCTATATTCGTCCACTGCTGGATGTAGGCCTCTCCTAGTGAACGCCACAGAGCCCGATCTTCGGCTTTCCTCATCCAGTCACTGCCAGCTGCCTTCCGCAAGGATGGATGGATGGACGTTTGTTACTCTTTCACGCCAGAACGGCTGAACGGATCTGGATAAAATTTGGCACAGAGATAGATTATAGTCTGGAATAACACACGGGCTACTTTTTATCTGAAGTCCACGCAGACGAAGTCGCGGGCAGAAGCTAGTTACTCATAATTGTGGTGTTTAACATTTACTAACTAAAATAACTAACCTTGTCTAATATGATAATGACGGTTCAAAGAAAATACGAAAACATATTTTTTGTAACTAATATTGAGTATCGATACTAAATATTGATCGATATTATTTTGCTTCATCCCATCCCTACCTTAGAGAAAGTCATAGGCGCCCTTTTGATTCAAAAAATCTTTTAAGATGCGGGTGGAGCCGCGAGCAACAACGAGTATTATTTAAAGCGCTTCATATTTCGTTAATAAGTGGGTCACATTAAGTCTAGACTGAAGTATTAATAGACAATATTGATCTTGTTATAACTAAATGCACCACTCTAACTCAGTAACGTAAGCTTCGAGTTAATTAATCTAATAATAGAGTAAAGTTATTGGAAATTACATTAATAGTTAATGATTTCTTGTTTTAATCTTTGCGACCTTTGATTATCGTTGTGTTGTAGTGGATATTATCTTTCTTTGAATGGGATAGGGGGGCAAACGAGCAGGCGGATCACCTGATGGTAACGATTACCGCCGCCCACGGACACCCACAATACCAGAGGAGTCGCAAGTGCGTTGCCCGCCTCTAAAAGGGTTTGGGCCTCCGGTATCCTCACTCACTGGGCGAAACACAAAGTAAGTATTGTTTCACGCCGGTTTTCTGTGAGGCTGTGGTATCACTCCCGTCGAGCAGGCCTATTCATGCTGAAGCATGACCTTCCAACGTTACTTATTTTATAAATAGTTTATTATCATCATCAGCATATAACAGTCCACTGCTGGACGTAGGCCTCCCCAATTGTGCGCCATTTCACCCTGTCCTCGGCTTGTCGCATCCAGCTACTGCCGGCAGCCTTTCGCAAATCATCACTCCATCTTGCCGGAGGGCGTCCTACGTTACGTTTGCCGAGTCACTGTCTCCACTCAAGAACACGTCTACCCCAGCAGTTGTCAGTTCGTCTACAGGCATCGCCACTTCCGCGAATTGGTCGTTATGTCCATTTGTTATTTCAGTTTCCAGTATAAAGCACATGATTATCAGCTATTCGACGAATATTCGAAGATATTCGAAGTAGCTATTCGACTTCGATGTCCATAAGACTTTTTGAGACAAAAGATAGCTTATGTTTTTCTTCAAGGTCCAATCAATCTTTATGCCAAAATTTATCAGCTTTAGATCAGCGGTTTAGGTGAGCCTTGTCTCCAAAAAAGATGAATAAGTAATATAGAATGATTCATATTGATCAAAATCATAAATAATTTATTTTTCTTTGAATGTAGGTACAAACAGAAGATAGTAAAAAGTAAAAAAATAAGTAGTTTATATCTATCGAAATTAGAAGATATAAATCCAATATAATAACCACATAAACCATTACACAAAGTTCCGAATATTAAAACCCGAAACATGTTTCTCATTGATTTCCATAAAAGAAAAGAATATCCATCAGGGTTGTCAGCAAAAAGAAAATATTACAACTTGTATAACTCAATTCGTGACTGGGCGACATTAAGAGTCAGTACGCGGCGCAGGTGTACCGCGCAGTAATAAATAAAACGAGTGCACCCGAGTGAAAGAAGCTAGCAAAAGAGGTGCGGTCTTATTGCGTCGAATTTGATTTTTTAACAAGTAAGATAAGAAAAAACGTCTAAAAAGGATTTATAGAAAGGAATTAGGTAATTTATAAAATAAAACTAGCCTCTGCCCGCGGCTTCGCTCACTTGAAGCCCAAAAACCAACAATGATGATCTCTTCTTTGTATGGGTGTTTATAGATTGGAGAGGTCAAGCGGTATCTCTGGTTCCGTTAAATTATTTGACATAAGAACTATACCAGTTTTTAAGTTGAATCAAGCACTTTCTAACAGTGATCACAAAATTAAAATCTATTCAGTAGTTTTTGCGCCAACCCGTAACAAACAGACAAGAATTTTAAAATTTATATTTTTGGGTTCGGAGACGTTTATATACCCTAACCAACTTTTTTTTTTAAATATCTTGAATGTACAGACACAGTTTTTTACAATTTTATAATAGTAGAGAAGGTAGAGAAGAGAAGAAGAAGATATTCAAGTCTAGTAATATTGTTTATTATATAGAAAAGGCAATATAACATACAATCGCGCTTGTATTCCTTGAGGGTTAAGGCAGAGGTGTACTAATGTACACCCACAGTTTGCCAGTATGTGTAGGTCTCATGAAAAAGGCGATTTCATAGAAAAAGCCAAGAACAATTTGCTTAATCTAGACATCAATCCTAGAACTTCGAGCGTCGCGCTTACGGCCCCTAGACTACTAAGGCGATTTGACAAACTAATATCCCGAAGATATCTACATTTATTTAATGTTCTCCAATCAATAAGAGGCATTAGAAGACTTAATTAATCCTAATCTTTTTCAGAAGTAGGTTAGACTAAACTTTTTCCATTTGTATGCGAATCTTAGGTAAATTTTATTAGGCTGGACACATTTTATTGGTAGAAAAAAAGTTTGCATTGCATTTTTCTAGCAAAGTAAAAAATGGCGTGGCTCATCAAACTTTTAGTGCGCCCCGGTGTGTTTTATCATGTTTTAATTAATTTTAACGGGCTGAATGTGTATTATTCTACCGGCAACACGTGACGGAATAGTTTATCAAGCGAGAACAATAGCTTTGTGTTGAGTGAGCGGCGCAAAATCAATAAAATTACCGGTCGTAAAAAAATACCATGTGGCGCGGCTACTTGACGGTGCGGTGTGACTTTCAAGGTGGTTTTTATATACAATCCAGTTAAATTTTGACTAATAGTGTGTGATATATCGCTATAACGTTTCATAATCTTGATATTGAAACGAGTGTCAGTGAAGTTTTATGTGTTTTTTTTTTTTTCGTTACAACTTCTTCTGTTCACCATCGATGTTTGACCGTCGTTGAACTTCAGGTGAGTAAAACTTATTTATGAACTAGTCTTGGTGTCAAAATTGTTATATTTCGGTATAGAAAAACTATTTATTAGTTTATTACCGTTCACAGAACGGAGAAAGCTAGTGCCGTTAGCAAAAAAAATAACATCTGGTGATCGTAAACACATGGCGGCCACTTGACTTCGCTTATCGCCCGTGCCGGGTTTCGAGTGGATTTATTATCAACATTGCGGTCAATATTTACTAATAGTGTATGATAAATCGTTAGAACGTTTTATATTCTTGTTATTGAAACAAGTATTACTAATATTTATGTGTTTTTTATTTTGTGTCAACCAGATGTTTTCAACCATTGATTTTTTACCGTTATCCAACTTCCACTGACTTCCAGTGAATAAAACTTATATAAGAACTAGTCTTGGTGGCAAAATTATTATATTTCCGTGTAGAAAAACTATTCGAGAGTTTATTACCGTTTACAGAACGGAGATAGCTGGTGGCGTTCAGTTCTTATAAGAATTTTAGTGAGTCCAGTCCTTATAAGAATCTGATACGAATTTACCGGAAACGGGCCTCTTTGGGGGCCGCTATGTTCCGCGCCCCCGTAGATAGGAATTCCAAACCGGACCGTCAAAGGGTTATATAGAAAAGGCAATATAACATACAATCGCGCTTGTATTCCTTGAGGGTTAAGGCAGAGGTGTACTAATGTACACCCACAGTTTGCCGGTATGTGTAGGTCTCATGAAAAAGGCGATTTCATAGAAAAAGCCAAGAACAATTTGCTTAATCTAGACATCAATCCTAGAACTTCGAGCGTCGCGCTTACGGCCCCTAGACTACTAAGGCGATTTGACAAACTAATATCCCGAAGATATCTACATTTATTTAATGTTCTCCAATCAATAAGAGGCATTAGAAGACTTAATTAATCCTAATCTTTTTCAGAAGTAGGTTAGACTAAACTTTTTCCTGTAACCTAAATTGTATTAGCCCTGAACTGGTTCCGGGGACTGTATTTTCGGAATTATTCTTGTTTTCGGTTTAGCCAGAGGAAAAGCTAAAAACATTATTATTGCATGTATTTAATGTCCTCTAAATCTCCATTTTGACCACGAATTTTTAATCTTTCCGAATTTATGTGACGCTCTACGTAAATTCGGAAAGATTAAAAATTCGTCATTTTAAGTCCGCACCTAGAGTGCAACACTACATTTTATTAAAACTATAAACGTGTTGTGTTGCAACGTAATAAAATTCCGACCTTCTTACTGATTAATTGTTAAAAACTTTGATTTAAATTGAGATATGAACACTGTTTTTGTTAGCTACATTTGATAAATTGTCACAGTTCAAATACCTTTTATTTTCTTGATGGGTTGAAGGATTCAGAATTCGGTTTTTTTACAGGTATACAATTATTTTTACTTCATACAGTTTTTCTTTTTTTACACTTTTCGACTTATGGTTTCTTTCACCTTGTAAAAAACTTGTGTGTCAAATTGTCAGCTACTAAATTCTATTTAATCATTGCATAGTTTGGATAACCGTGTTTTTGGGTTTTGATAATGTTAGGAAATTATGGATTTACCAAAAATATATCAATATGAAAGAAAAAGAAGTGATAGCCTAGTGATATGGCCATTGGATTATTAAGAATCGAGTTCGAATCCAAGGCACGCACTACTGACTTTTCAGTCATGTGCGTACTCTGAGGATGATGACCAGAGTTGGGAATAGGTAGAGTATATTTACCTACAGTTCGAGGAAGTAAGTAACATAGAGTTGATTATACCTCCTCAAAAATCCCGTAGTTAATTATCACGTGCTGAAACGGTAAACGAAAACTTCGTGAGGAAACCTGCATACCTGACAGATTTTGTCGATGGCGTGTGAAGTCTGCCAACCCACATTAGGCCAGCGTGGTGGACTATAGCCTAATCCCACTCATTCTGAGAGGAGACCCGTGCCCAGCCGTGGGACAAGATAATGGGTTTAATATGTAGGTATATGATTAAGGTTATTTTGAAATAAAATAACTTTAGGCGATAGAATCTGTTAAGTTGTTTTATTAGACGTGGGAGAGCCATGCTTCGGCACGAATGGGCCGGCTCGACCGGTGTGATACCACGGCCTCACAGAAAACCGGCGTGAAACAACGCTTGCGTTGTGTTTCGCCGTGTGAATGAGGTTACCGGAAGCCCAAACCCTTATAAAAGGCGGGCAACGCAGTTATGACTTCTCTGGTGTTGCGGGCGGCGATTATCGCTTACCATCAGGTGATCCGTCTGCTCGTTTGCTCCCATATCCCATAAAAAAAAAACAATATCTATGCCTAATATTCGCGTAAGCTTCAGAAATCAGTATATGGGTATATTATTTTCCATTCTTAGATATATTTAATGTTTGAATGCATAAATAACTTTACACAGAGGAATATTTTTGACATTTTGACAGCTTAATACAAAATCAGACGGGACGTCAAAATTTTCTTTTCAAATTTTAAATTTAAAAGTGTTTTAAAGAATCATTCAACCAAAATTAGTAACGAGAGTCCTGAATCTACTAAAAATGGTAAAAAAAAATCAAATAATATGTTTTGATTGACGTATTTATAGATAAAATAAAGTGTTTATGCTATTAATTTGAAATGGACTACATTTGTATAATTGTCCTACTAATATTATAAATGCGAAAGTTTGTGAGGATGGATCGATGGATGGATGTTTGTTACTCTTTCATGACTGGTTTATTTAATATTGTGCATCCACAGTTCGCCGATATTATTTATTATTTATTTATTTATTAGATAATAAGGTACAAAGTAATAAATATAAAGTATAATGGTGTCCAACAAAACTATTCGCTTAGTTTGTCTGTTGGATCACTTTTGCTAATCATTACTAATACTAAAACTTACAATTATTATAAGTATTGGGTATTATATGTTTGGGTCCCATGTGATGGCGAGCTCATTGCCATTAACCAGACTCCTGAACTGAGAATTTTATGCTCGACTCGGGAATCGAACCCAAAATCTCTAGCGTAGTCTGCTCGTTTGACGTAAAAAAAAATGATCAGTGAATTATGACGTTGAAAATATGTGTATAACTTTTGAAATTAAAGTGACGTAGCAGTTTTTTCTTTAAATAAACTTTTTAATGTCTACCAACGAAAAGTAATTGATATCGAATTCATAATTCATATAAAAAGTATTAAAAGTCTAGACTCGAGATCATTTGATATAAACTGGTCACGTAACTGTGATTTCTTCGAGTTTTCATTAATTTTAGATCACTATGTTACCCGACTGTGCGAACAGAGGTCAGCGCATCTATGTATTTTCTTAGAAAACTTTTAGTTAATGAGATGTGTAGTACATGTATAATATGTATATGTATATTATGTACAGTATAGTATACATTTTTCGTGCGTCATGTCGACGCAAATAAAAGTATTTTCTTTCTTTCTCTCTTGCTTTCTTTATAAGGACAACAGGTACTCTATTCCCGTGACAGCTGGTCTATGCCACCTTAAATATAACTATCCTGTTGTAATTTTTTGCATTTTCCATGCTAAGGTTATAATCTTAGCTGAATTTGCTCTACATGGGGTTTATGTTGGCGGCAAGAAAAATTAGGGTCCATAGGATCTAAATGAGGTAAGAATGGGGTCTACCAAAAACCGAAAAAATGGTAAATAAGTGGTCAACCTCAGCAGTTCTGCACAAATCAAATGTTTTTTATTTCAAATAAGCTTTTACAAGCGTTTATGAAACGTTGGTTATGATTCTAGTTGCACGGTTCCAAAAGGTTGATCCTATGGATAAGAATCCGGCAAGAAACTCCATGGACAATCTTTTAAAATAATATAAGTTACAATCTTCATTGGTACAAGCTACATATTGCGATAACAAGATGGGTGAACGTTGGAGGATGTCCAAGTTTTACCGAAGTCGACAATATTTAACCCATTTAGCACCAGACTAATGAGCCGAACCTAATAAAAAAAACATGTTATGTATTAAAATACATGTTAGCTAAAGTCAACCCCACAATTGGAAAGCAAAACTCTGCCATTAACGGTTCGTAAAACTATTCCGCCCATTCACAGCGCAGTTTATAAGTCGCTGCGTATAAGCGATACGAGTACGTGCCGTGAATGGGCCACACTACCGTGAAATAGACCGCTTAGCGTTGCAAGTGTTCGCTAATGTGACCATGATTAGAGATGGGATATTATTTTTTACTATTACCCTCATAAAAACCGGGTTTATATAGTATTTATTTAACATACCATGACGCCTGTATTCCCCGAAGAGTAAGGCAAAGGTGTACTAATGTACACCCATCTTATCTTGTGTAGGGCCGAGGCAGCAAGGCCTCAGTGCACTTCGACCCAATGGGATCTTTTGTGCTTCCCCTAGATAATAAATATAATAATACCCCGCAAATAATGTACACCCATAATTTGCGGTTATGTTTAGGTCCCATGTAATAAGAGTCGTGTCTATTGTTATTAGTCGAGCTGAATTCACAATCCGAGCTGCTATTTAGCAGTAAAAAAAATTACTAATCTTCTTTACCTGGAAATCAAACTTAGGAACTCTTATGTAACAGTCTCGCCTAAAACCACCAGACTAATGAGGTTCAGGTTAAATAGTATATTATTATTATTCCTAGTACGAATAAGTTTTCTATTACATGGCATCTAAACATACGGGCGAACTGCGGGAGTACACCTCTGCCAACCCTTTGAAAAATACAGGCGTGAAAGTATTATTATGTCAAGAACCTAAAGACATTAAATATTTTCAGTAAAATTTTGTATTATCTATAATAAATCACAGTTAAATAAGTTTCAATTCACAAATTGGTTTACATGCAATCTTGAGCCAAAAATAGCATCAATTTGACATTTGCGTGGGAGGTTGTATCAAGACAAAAGGTTTTTAAGGGCGTGGGTAGTGTGTACTGTGTACGTTGACGGCACCAAAAAAGATTGGAAATGTCTGATAGTAAAATAATTACTCTTCATTAGATGACAATTTCAGAAACAAAGAAGTGCATTGTATTAAAAAATAAAAATAGAACATGATACGCCGTTTTTTATTCTAATGATAAATAATGTTTGTTTCTATAAATATATATTTTTATAATGATCCTTTACAAGTCAATGTTTCGTATGTTTTTAACTAGATGGCACTGGCGTCTCCTAACGGACGACCTTTGAGAAAAACGCTGAAATAAACAGAAATACAGAATCTTTTTTGTTAATTTTATGATAATTTAGGAAAAGCGTTCTTATTAAAGTCAAAAGTCAAAATCATTTATTCAATACTAGCTTCCGCCCGCGACTTCGTCCGCGTGGAATAGTTACTTAGTCTTAGCGTGATGATATATAGCCTATATATAGCCTTCCTCGATAAATGAGCTATCTAACACTGAAGGACTTTTTCAAATCGGACCAGTAGTTCCCGAGATTAGCGCATTCAAGCAAACAAACAAACTCTTCAGCTTTATATAATAGTAGATAGACTACTAGGTAATACTTTTTGAACGTCATTTTTACATTATAGACAGCCCCCAAAACGCCCGCCCTTCACCGCTTCCTAGTGTTTTCGCTGGGAAGAAGAAGCGGCGCAACAAACTCCCCAGCAACACATTAATGGGTCATACTATAGTTTCCATAGTACATAGGTACTTGTTTTATACGACTAAGGCAGCAAACAAGCATACGGCCTGCCTGATGTCAAAAGTAATACAGCTCCCATCAGATATATTGATAAATATTCTCAGTCTGTGACAACCTTTTGTTACAGACTCCGTAAAAGTTTGGGAAAGCTTCTCCCAATATTACGTGTCCGCCCGGACACCTGCATAGCGAAATTTCAATTTATTTTATGGCCTGGTTCGGACAGCGGTGTCCGCTGTAACCCAAATGAAGGACTACATAGTGTTGTTACTGTATGTAGGATTTTGTGCATATTTTAGTGTTCTATAGTGTTTTTGGGTGTTTTTTCACTGACAAAATGTTCTACAGACGTGACATGTGATGTGATGTATCGTGTCACGTCATTTCTGTGTCAAACTATCATACCAGTATAAGCTGAGCTCTCATTGATAGAAAAGCATATACAATACAAGGTCAGCTTATGCTGGATAGCTTGATGTTTATCCGTGTCAGTGGTGGGCATTAATCAATTAAAATGTTAACCAATTAATGTTTTAATCAATTGCAATTGAATTAAAACATTCAAAAAAAATAAACATCTTTTTGTAATTTTTTTCATGCAATTTCAGGCTAAAGTAACGAATTTTCAGCATACAAGTTTTATCAAGATATTTTCCTTCACTGTCGAAGCAGACTTTGCCTTATAAATAAAACACTATATCTGTATCAAGTGATGGATGTAACCGAATGAACTTAGTTGTTTTCCTTGTCGACTTTCCTTGTGTGGAAAGATTTTTTAAGAAAATCTTTGATAAGTATTGAATGAAAGGAAATTGTTACTAAATATGTATTGGTCTATTTAAAGGATAGTAAAACAGGAAAAAAAATACATTACAGAACCAAAAAGGAACCCAAAAGACTTCTGAGACAAAAAGTAGCATATGTCAAAAATTATCTATAATTCGTCAACATTTGTTTTTTTATGGTATAGGGAGGCAAACGAGCGATTACCGTCGCTAATGGACACCCGCAACACAAAAGGAGTCACAAGTGTGTTGCCGGCCTTTTAAAAGAGTTTAAGCCTGCGCCGGTTTTCTGTGAAGCAGTGGTCGGTCGAGCCGGTCCTTCCGAAGCATGGCTTAAAATATCTTTTCAACCATACAATTGTATCGTTCGTTTAGCTGTTCTCCTTAGTAAATATAATAATATTATAATATACAATATCCACTTTGTACTTAAAGGAATTATATTAACGTTCTCTATACAAATTATATCGACATTATGACCGTTATTGTTTTTTTTTACTCTAAAATTGATGCTCCTTTATTTAATTACACTAAGAATTATTCACAAACGTTTCAAAATATAGAAATTCCAAGTAACAATTTATATTTAAAATATAACAATTGAGACTCGTTTTGAAACTCTTTGATGTCAGCCTTTAGTTTTACAATTTACTTGTCAAGTCTCATTAAAAAAAGGTTTTAGATTCAAAATAATATAAAAAATCACCAGACATCCCTGAACATGGTCATACTACTTTGAAGCAAGCATTGAATTAAATCAAATAATAAAATAACTAAGTACAGTTTAAGAGAACACGACCTTTTGTATCTGGACAGTACTGAACTATAAGAGCTGACATAGAAAGGGATGCCGCTATATAGTCTGTATAGCTTCGTCCCTGTCTAATATCATAATACAATATGAAGTATAAATGGTATTGTGACATTCATTTTATTGTTTCCAATTTTCTCTACGTCGGAGTGCACTTAAGTGTACTTGTTAGAGTCTCCTCAAGGAAGTATTATTTACTGTTTGAGATGTTCTACGATACGATGTTTTACTAGTTCTGTTAGAAGGTAAGTAGTATAAGATTAAGAACCATTTGGAACTGTGCAATTAGTTTTCGGCTAATCAATAATGGAATTGAAACAAAATACTTTGAAAGAGTACAAGATTTGACTTTGATAAAATACTTAACATAGCAGCTGAGCGATCGGTTTTTATGCCACGCGTAGCGTAATGATATATAGCCTATAGCCTTCCTCATTAAATGGGCTATCTAACACTGAAAGAATTTTTCAAATCGGACCAGTAGTTCCTGAGATTAGCGCGTTCAAGCAAACAAACAAACAAACAAACTCTTCAGCTTTATATAATAGTGTAGATTAATATAACTTCTCGTACTAATTCGCCGGTATGTTTAGTTTCCATACAATAGAGATCGAGCCTATTGCTATTAACTGGGCTGAAATCTAAACTTCGACTGAGAGTTTCATTCAATCCCAATAACCCTGCATGACTTGGGAATCGAACCCATTATCTTTAGCTTAGCTGTTGCATTAAATTCAAAGACCGATTAATTTCCAAGAAAAGGATTTTAACTATAATCTACATCGCATCATCTTCTATTGACATTAAACATACCATCACTCCTGTATTCCCCGAAGGGTTAAGCAGAGGCGTACTAATGTACACTGTGGGTGCCGGTATGTTTAGGTCCCATATAATAGGAGGCGAGCCTATTGCCATTAACCGGGCACAAATTCCAAACTGCAAGCTGTTGCTGGGAATTTCATAGAAAAAACCAATAACACTTTGCTCGACCTGGTAATAGAACCGAGGACCTCTAGCGTAGCAGTCGCGCTCAGGACTAATAGTCTAATTTGTTAGTTATTTTATTAACACACGGAAAAAAATCTTCCAGAAATAAATACAAAAGATTTTTTTTTAAATCTCTCTTAACAAACGTATCGTCATCTTATAAGAAGCGCTTCTATTACTCCGAAGCACACTTGGGTATAATGAAGGGAATCAAAAGGAATAGAGCCGTTGAGCCGCGAAATGAGAAGGCACCCAGAAATGACAGACGTTTTAGATGATTCTGTCCGACGGTTTGTTATGACAACACAAAGATGGAAGGTGGAGCGAGCTTGTCAGATGATTTGTTGGACGAGAAATGTCCAAAGATCTCTAAGTAAAGAGATTAAGGAACACGGAGGATTTTCTATGGATCCTCCACCCGCCATAGGATGTGTTTATGATTCAGTACAAAAACGAAATAGGTTTTAAGTGCGAAGTTGATAGAGTTTTTTCAATTGACTGCCTCATTAGTCAAGTGGTCCTGAGCGGGACTGCTACGCTAGAGGTCCTGGGTTCGATTCCCAGGTCGAGCAAAGTGTTATTGGGTTTTTCTATGAAATTCCCAGTAGCAGCTCGGAGTTAGGAATTTGTGCCCGGTTAATGGCAATAGGTTCGCCCCCTATTACATGGGACCTAAACATACCGGCGAACTGTGGGTGTACATTAGTACGCCTCTGCCTAACCCTTCGGGGAATACAGGCGTGATGGTATGTTTTTTCAATTATTTTCTAAGATATAAAGTTATTTTAGTGAGGGAATAATAATTGCAAACCCACAACAATATGATAATTAATAGGTAAGGTGGCATCGTACGACATCGAACTAACTACAAAGTTAGTCATGTCAGTTGAGAAGCAAATTAACTTGTTTTTCAATAGTTATCACTGACGTCACCTTTAAGACGTAACTTAAGAATATGAAGGCAACTTTCGACATGGCAGGTGGAACTTGCGCTGGTTTAGTGGTCATAGCGTCTGGTGTATCTAAATAGAAGACACATGTTCGAATCCTGCTCGCAAGTCGTTTTATTTTTTTGTTATAAAATAACATAACATTCCACCATGCCTGCATTAAGTTTCAAAGTTTTTGAAATGCTCCATCTCTTTCCTACAAACATACTTATAATCATCCTATTATTGTATCCCACTGCTGGGCACGGGTCTTCTCTCAGAATGAGAAGGATAAGGCTATATATAGTCCACCACGATTGACTTCACACGCCGTCGAGAAAATCTCTAAAACATGCTGGTTTCTTTGAAAAGTCAGATGTGCGTACTTGATTAATTGATCTTGAGACCTTTAAATTGACAGTCCAAGGGTCATATCACTAGTCTATCACTGTTTTCCTACAAAACGAATGTCAAAACATTTCTGTCACTACGTGCTATTGTACGTATGTACTCTACTTATCTATACTTCTATACCTTCTATACTAATATATAAAGCTGAAGAGTTTGTTTGTTTGAACGCGCTAATCTCAGGAACTACTGGTCCGATTTGAAAAATTATTTCAGTGTTAGATAGCCCATTTATTGAGGAAGGCTATAGGCTATATATCATCACGCTACGCGGACGAAGTCACGGGCAGAAGCTAGTATAACATAAAACTCAGAATTAAAAATGAAAAAACCAAGATGCATTTTATGGTAATAGGATTAAAAAACATTTTCAAACCCCCGACTAAATGACTACCTACACATATTCACTTCGAATCAATTTTATTTTTGTTCTTCGGCTCTATTTAAAATCAGTTTTTTCATGAAACCATAAAAATAATAGTAGAGTCGAATATAATATTCTTATTTGCACATCAAAAATAGAACTGCCTCATTAGCCAAGTGGTCCAGAGCGCGACTGCTACGCTAGAGGTCCTGGTTTCGATTCCCAGTTCGATCAAAGTGTTTATTGGGTTTTCTATGAAATTCCCAATAGCAGCTCGGAGTTAGGAATTTGTACCCGGTTAATGGCAATAGGCTCGCCCCCTATAACATGGGACCTAAACATACTGGCGAACTGTGGGTGTACATTAGTACACCTCTGCCTAACCCTTCGGGGAATACAGGCGTGATGGTATGTATGTAAAATAGAATGGTACAGGCGCTCTCCTCACTAACAGCGATCTCTCACCGACAACCTTTGGATAGCCTTATATAACTCGAATAATGGGTCAACTAGCGAATTCCCAACATGCTGGCTGAACTCCACAACAGTAAATTCATCGAGTCAATACAACACGTAATTCCTGATGAGCTTAGGCCGAGGGTCGCTTTACACAGCACGATCTTTTATTCATTACGTATTCCGTCACGACACGACACGAGAAGCCGTCTCTAAGGGTTTGTCAGTTGTCTTGTTAGATCAGTTATCTGTTTTGGAAGATTGAAGGGGCGCAGTTTGGAGACACGATCGATCTATAGTTGGACTTGCAGACTTTGAAAATAATGATTGTAATTGATGGATCAGGAGTTAACTCTTCATTTGATTTTGACTCCTATTAAATGGACTCAAAATGTACAATCGATTAGCGGATGTACTTTAAGTACAGCTCTGTTAAACCTTTTGGGAAGTACTGGCGTGATAGTATGCGTGTCTACATGTTATTGTTGGTATTGACACTTGACAGATGACTACGGACTTCCTATAAAATTACTTTATTTTTTGCCACAGACTATGTATAGTGTATAGTTATTTAAATTTTATTTTAACTAGAAGATTTTATTTTAGACACATTGGCTTTTGGTGCAGGTGACGTGCATCTTTGTTTCTGTGAAAAAATAAATACTGTTTCTTTTTTCTACATGCATATAAAACTCCCTTTCACACAGGGTTAGGCAGAAACTTCCTAGAAGATTTTCGCATACTTCTTTTACTTCGGCCACATTCATACATCTTCTCATACATACGCGCCGGTTGCGAGTGACACGCACCTGATCTTTTTGAAGGGCCTCGCCAATAAGATCGGCATAATTATGTCTTTCTAGGGCGAACGTTCTTTCAACATTTCCAACATGTTATTTTTTTATTTAAATGGGAAATAAGCCTGAGAGCTGCCTGATGTTGAACCCGCAGCCTAGACGATAATACCAGTACCCTTCTGGCATAGAGCTAGTTGACAGACTTCACACGCCGTTGAAGAATCTCTCAGACAGTTTTCCTCACGCTGTTTACCTTCATGGTTTAAGGCGGTGGATAATTAATTATTAATATGCACATAATTACAAAACAAAATAACACGTCAATCTCAATCGTCAATTTTTTTAAAAATAATATTAATAATTAATTTATTTATACAATTATTTTCCTACTAGCTTCTGCCCGCGACGTCGTCCGCGTAGCGTGATGATATATAGCCTATAGCCTTCCTCAATAAATGGGCTATCTAAGACTGAAAGAATTTTTCAAATCGGACCTGTAGTTCCTGAGATTAGCGCGTTCAAGTAAACAAACAAACAAACTCTTCAGCTTTATATATTAGTATATAGATTAATCGTCAATAGGTTTCAGTTTTCCATACATAGAACCACTGATAGATCATGCGACAATAGTTATAGGCATTGTTATTATCTTTTCAGGAAAATTAACACATAACAAATCACTGTAACCGATTCATTAGTCGATTCTGAGCAAATTACTTTCAGATCTTGCGCTTATCCTATTACAGGTTCTATAGAAAGACCGACATGATTACAAATCATCAGCGTCCTTGGATTCTCCACGATTTGGCAGGCCAATGGTCCTATCACTAAGCTATCCATGTTGGTATATTTGCTAAGGAATTATCAATTACCATTTAATTATGCACCGCCGTTATAATTTTGGGATTGATTTGAAATTCAGAATCTAGTTAAATAAGCATTTGATGATAGTGTTTATTTAGGGTATTTGCACTGTGACCTGCAATTTAGTTCATAATCGTTTTGGTCTGTCTATTCTTAGGTATATTATTCTCCAATGGCTTGGCTTAGTAACAAGCTAAATTCTGTTTGCTAAGTGTATAGTGTATTAGAACGGATCAATGCAATAAACTAGTGCTGTGGCATTATGCTTTTTTAATATCGCAGCATTATGCTGAGTTGGGGTATTTTTTGACATCATGCAGATTTTTTTTGTTGTGTAGAATATGTATTTTGTGCAAAACATATTTTATTTCTTCTTCTTTACTTCTACTTAATTATTTCCTTTGTGAGATACGCACGGACAAAACACAAAAGATAAAGTGAAAAGCAAATTGTAGATGACCTGATTTTGTTAAGCATTTTTTGGTACAGGACCTAGATACATACCGGTGAACACTGTGTATATACCTGTAAACTTCTGCCCAACCTTTTGACGATTAGGCTTGTTTATATAATGATATGTTTTGGAGAAATATCTGCTGATAGCTTCTTCCTACGACTACGTTTGCTTGGATTTCAGAATTGGGTCTGCCCTGGATAAAAGTAACCTATACGCTATTTTGGAATATAATCTATCTCTGTGCCAAATATTACTCTACTACTATTCATCCCAGCTTTCTCGTTTATAAGTACCTAATATTGTATCTGGACCAAAATATTTAAGCCGAAATTCCGTCTTATATCCCTGATAATTTCCGCCATTTTCTAACTGTTTACCGTTTCTATCCGGTGCAAAGCGGTTCAAACTGGTTTAGTGAGGTCGTCAACGACGTGGATATCTGGATAAATCCGGTTCTGTGGCGTATTCAACGGCCGAGGGGCAATAAACGTTAACCCTTTGTTGAATAGTAAATAGGAGTACGGCGTTTTACCTAGTTTATGTGAGAGGCGGTTTTTGCAGGGTTATTTTCTGTGTGAACTTTGCGTGCGTCAGATTAACTATTTATACTGAAGAAAGGGAAAGGTTAAAATAACCGAAGCAGAGAGTGGTTTTGATCAAGATACCACTCTGTACCTTTGATACTACCAACGTCAAATATACTTATTGAGAGAAAGGTTTACATCTATATCTATATATTTAAAAATCTATTGCTGTTCGTTAGTCTCACTAAAACTCAAGAACGAATAGACCGATTTAGCTGATTTTAGTTTTGAAATATTTGTGGAAGTCCTTAAAAGGTGAGTAAATATGAAAAAAGTGTTTTTCTGATGCGATACGTATTTCGTCGGGTCAGCTAGTTGAAAATTAATATTATGAGTTAGTTACTCATAATATTCTAAAATTACCCTACTATTGAGGCAATTCATGTAAATTGCCTCAATAGTAGGGTTCCATGCGTCCAAGTTTTCCCGGATGTGTCATAGTTTAGAGGGCGTCCTGTTAAAGTCCGGAAGGGGTTTCAAAACTTTTTGTGTCATGGGAATCCCAATTAATTGGAAGATAACCAGTAACCTGTATAAAAAATATTTCTTTAGGAGTATTCGGGGATTTTTTTTATACCACTATGGTGCGAAACAAGTATACGGCCCGCCTGATGGTAACCGGTTACCGTAACCTATGGACGCTTGCAACACCAGACCAGACGACCCTGTAAAAATCTCTACACACCCTTTTTGCTAGTGTGGGGTAAATACTAAGGAAGAATAGTTGTGCTGGCCGCATAGGAGACAATAAGTGTGATGCTTAAACAGCACCGGTCCCCCCCGCTGCTGGCCATTATCGCGTTGTATTGAAATTTAATTAATATTTAATCAAAGCATAAAAATAAATATTAAATTATTCAATTAAAAAAAAGTGTAATAATTTAGCAAACAATTTTTTTTTTTCTTAGTTTATTTGCATGCAAACGAGAAATTACTAATTACAACTATTTATTGTACATTTATTCTTTCTTAATTGAAAAAAGAATGTTACTGTAAAGCATGGAATAAAAGGTTTTTTTTTATTTTTTTATTTATTGATATTATTAGTACTCGTAAGACGTATTTTTATTCCAATCTTATCTATATATATAAAAGAAAGTCGTGTTAGTTACACTATTTATAACTTAAGAACCGATTTCGCTGAAAATTGGTGGAGAGGTAGCTTAGAACCAGGGGACATAGGATACTTTTTATCCCGTTCCCGTGGGATGTGATGACAGACCGAATTCCACGGGGGCGAAGCCGCGGGCAGAAGCTAGTATTTAATATTTGCTGTCAGATAAGTGTCAGATACCAAAACTTTCATTTGTTATACTCCATTATTATATGGGATCCATGGAAGCGACAGTAAATTAGAAGATCGAATAAATAGAAAATGCTTGTGTAGGCTAGGTGTTTAAATGGGTGTGTTTATATGTGTATGTGTGCAAATGAGTTGTTGACACACGCGGTTCGTCTACGCAAGTTGAGCAAATTACTGTTTTAGTTTGCAGTGAGTCGTAGGTATTTGCTTATCTTCGTGCTCCATTGCTGTTGGGTTGTATGGTGTTAATACAACAGTAAGTAATTAAAACTCACTTGGATCTTCGTTGACATTTATCCTTCCATCTGCTCCAATTTTACTTGGTTTCCAAAAGGACTTTATTTGTATAATTTTTGGGATAAATTCGCCTTTGTCCTTCTTGAGGATGCACTCTATCATCCTGAAAATTTCTATTGAACTCTATTCAGCTGTTTAGACATGAAAACAAATCGATGGATAACATGAGAAACTTTCACATTTTTATATTGCTAACTGTTGCCTGCCAGGCAAGTAATTTTTTTTTTTATTCTCAAAGTTCATTATATATCTAGGTACACAAAACAAAACAGATCGGTTTACAGGGCACACCAACGTATATGTTGGTGTGCGTAAACTCAATGCGTTCATTACTTCGCCTATTTACTAGTGTTAGCTTTACAATAACCCGTTGTCCACGCACACGTTTGCAATTTCTTGTCATTTTAAAGTTGCAGGGAATATGATGCATAAATTTAGCTAATGAATCAGACTCCACTGTGGCGCATTAGTTAAGCGTGCGAACAATACTTCTTGTCGCCGGCACCGTAAGATCGAATCTTATTACAAACGGCTCAACTTTTTGTATGTTTTAAAAAATATTTTACATTTGTTTGTTCAATTCATTGTATAGAACAGGTATTAGCAAGTCTTCTTTATATTTGGTTTGGACTATATTAATGGTCTACCCTCTAAAAATGACAAATCATAATATGTTAGTAGTTTAATTTCATCGTCATAATGCTATTGACTATCGAGCTTTTGTTACGTTTTTAGACATTATACCCTGCGTATTTTGAGAAGTGCTATTATTTGTGAATCAATATGAATCACTTAACTACACTTTTAAGAGCTGAGATAATTATTTTGCATGAGCAAAACGTTTCAATTAGTGAAATTGCGAGGCGTTTAAAGATATCGGTGAGTAACAAAATATTATTATTACGTTTAGAAGTTTATTATGTTTCAATAATACACATCTTGTTTATTGATGTTTTATGTAACAATATTTAATTATTGTTCACAGAGAAGAACTGTGCAATTGTGGGTCCATCGTTATGCAGATTCGGGAAGCATTGATCCTTGCCGACCGGGACCAAAGGCTGGATTTGCATATACAGATACCAATGCACGGCACCGTGATATAGTTGCTACGCATTTGGCTGAGCCCTTCCTCACTACTCGTTCCACGGCGACTAAACATGACGTGACGTTACAAACTGTGCGGAACCACTTGCGTGCAGCTGGTATGAAATGTCGTAGGCCAGCCAAGAAAATATTACTGTCTGATATTCACATGCTAATGCAACTATATTATTGCACCAATCATTTGGATTTTGATTGGTGCAATAATATAGTTATATTTAGCGATGAAAAATGTTTTAAGTCGGACAAGGACGGTCGTAAAATATTATGGCGAAAAGATGGTGAACGCTATAACAAAAAAAATATTATTCCATGCAGGTCTAGTGGCCGCATTACGTTGGGTTATTGGGGATGGATGTCATCAATGGGTCCCGGTGAATTAGTGCAGGTAGGGGGTCGCAATACCAGTCAAGGTTACTTGGATGTTTTACAAAACGTGATGCTACCAACTGTGCGTGTTGCATACCCGCAAGAACACATTTACTTCGTGCATGATAACTGCGCTGTGCATCGCGCGCGACTCGTGCAAAGTTGGTTAAACGTCCAAGAAAACTTTACTGTTATTGAATGGCCATCAAAAAGTCCTGACCTGAACCCCATTGAAAACCTATGGGGTCACATGGTGCTAAACTGGGACTCATCTGAAGTCAGGTCCAAATTTAATTTAGACGATGTCGTTACCTCGTCATGGGAATCGTTTCGTGGCTCTGATTTGTGCTGGAATATGGTTGCTAGCATGAGGACACGTTTGCAACAAGTAATAGATAGTGATGGCGCACCAATCGGCTATTAAAAATATCAGGGGGTAATTTGTATTACATGATTGATGTTATTGTTAGTGAGATTACAATTTAGGATCGCCAGTATCTTATTATCTAACTTACTAACATGTTTATTCATATCATTAATTAATAAATTACCCTCTTGAATATGAAAAACAAAGTGAATTTTTGTCCCACTTAGAATATTTGTCATGACCCATACTTTATAATTTGTATTTATAATTAAAAAAAACCATGTCAATAAATATTGTTGTTATCATATTACACATTGTTTAATATTTTCTTCCATATATCATTTTTTCTGGAATAATGTTCTTATTATCAGGTAAATAACAAAAATAAAAATTCAACAAAACGAAAAAAAATAATTATAATAATGCAAAAAGTTAGCGCCGGGCCGGCGTGATTTGATCATAAGACTAATGTCACACCAGCTGCTTGCTTATACACCTATGCCACGGTATCGGTTGATAATACCTTTGAATTTATGCTTCATATTCTTTGTTTCATATATAATGTGAAGCAACAAGAAATTGCAAGTGTGTGGACAACGGGTTATTGTAAAGCTAACACTAGTAATAGGCGAAGTAATAACGCGTTGAGTTTACGCAAACCAACATCTACGTTGGTGTGCCCTGTAAACCGATCTATTTTGTTTTGTGTACATCGAAATAGATTCAGCGAATTAGGTGTGAAGATAAAGAAACAGATACACAGAGTTACTTTCACTTTATAAAATAAAGGAAAGTAAAATTCTACTCGCAGCTTAAAATGTTGAAATAAAATAACTTTTGACAAAAAGGAAATAATAATATATCTACGTGTATATCTTATATATATAAAAGAAAGTCTAGTTAGTTACACCATTTATAATTCAAGAACGGCTGAACCGATTTGGCTGAAAATTGGTGGGGAGGTAGCTTAGAACCAGGAGACGGACATAGGATACACATTTTTGTCCCGTTCCCGGGGGATGTGATGACAGACCGAATTCCACGGGGGCGAAGCCGCGGGCAGAAACTAGTATATAATAATAATAATAAACAAAAAGTGTAGACTATAGCGTAGTTTAGATATTCTACAGGTCCCCAAACACACACTACACTTACTCCAAAAAGAAAGTGCCGAATCACTCGCAAGTTCTAATTCATCCGTCTCATCTGCCTGCACCATCACTTAACCCTATTCACGCTTGGCTAAGGCCCGCGGGATTAGGTAATCATACCCCCTGAGTGGGGAAAAAAAATTAAATAATAATAATAATAGAAGCCACCGACTCCCGAAACTGTTGTGAACATAACATTTTTTTTTATGTTTTTGAAAGAGAAAACAATAAAAAATTCACAAAAAGTTTTTTTACTTTTTGTAAAATTGTTTTTATTGATTTCTATTTATTTAAATATAACATACCATCACGCCTGTTTTCCCCGAAGGGTTAGGCGACGCGTACTAATGTACATCTACAGTTCGCCGGTATGTTTAGGTCCCATGTAATAGGGGGCGAGCCTATTGCCATTAACCGGGCACGAATTCCAAACTCCGAGCTGCCACTGGGAATTTCATAGAAAAACCCAATAAAACTTTGCTCGACCTGGGAATCGAACCCAAGACCTCAAGCGTATCAGTCGATTATTTAAATATAAAAAATAGAAAGGAAAAGTTAGTAGTCACTTTGTGCAATTCATTAACCACGAAATATATTTGCATACACTCACCGCGGCTCAAAAAGCGTTTAAAAATGAGATATAATGGGTTTTTGTTGAAAATTTGCATGCTTTGGTGTGTGGTCCAAAATATAAGCGAAAGCAAATGGTTAGGCAGCCGCACAAGCACGAATACTTTCAAAAACGTATTCGTAACGAAATCGAGAATAATTTGTATGAGAAAGAGGTTAAAGAACGTAGATGAAGCGAAAGTGGTGTGCCAGGATCGTAGCAAGTGTAGTCTCTGCCTACCCCAATGGGAGACAGATGTGAAAATATGTATGTATGTATGAGATTTGTAGCAGAAAAAAACTCATTCGTTTACGATAGTTGTTCGTGCTTGGCATACAGGATAGTAGATACTAATGCATAGTCACGGTTTGCCGGTAAGTTTAGTCTCATATAATAAGGGGTGAGCCTATTACTTTAAACTTAGAGAAACTTAGAGCTGCTACTGAGAACTCCATCGTCTATTAACAAATTCTCCTATTATATGTTTGTATGATGGCCGTTTCCCGAGGCACACCCATTCATAGATTGACCTCGGCATGCACGGCGGCGGGGTGTGTCGGACTCCACCCAGAGTGGGTGACCTACCGACTAAAACCACACGGGTGTTTCGCCTCACCACTTTTTACTGGGGTTACGGGAGCGAAGTTTCATTCCTCCGCGACCCCAGCAGTGGCAGACCGCCATTGCGGTCTCCGGCTCTGTTGAGGGGGACTGTTTAGATCCCCCATCTGCCAATCCACTTGAGTGGGGCACGGCAACACCTACCGCGCCGCCATCTCGGGCCTTGCGTGATGGGCGGACGGACTTCCCCAAGTCCGCCACCCGTGGCCTTTTTAAGGTGCATGAAACAGGGCATTGTCTGCCCTGTTCCTGCGCCCTGTTCGTCGGGCACGGATTGGCAGTATGGAGGCAGCCTCCCTCTCCCTCTCCGCGGCCTCTTTTGTGGCGATGACCTCCTCGCAGAAGGAGGCCACCGCTTGCCACGCGCCTCGCTCCCGACCATACTTGAGACGACGACCGGAAGCGAGAGGTCCTCTCCTACCTCAGCGTTAAGGACGCGGCGCTGCTCTTTTTTTTTTTTTTATTTGACACATAAACAGAACAAACGTTACATTCATAGGTTTATAGGACAAATTCAATTTTCTTAGTTTTATATTGAAGGCATCTGTGTCTGAACTAGATAAAAATATCTGTATCTCAGACATCAGCGCTCTTCCTTATAGTGACCATTACATTACTAGCTTCTAAAGACATGAATATTGGGCGGTATTTCATTTGTTCATTACACAGAGAAAGACAAAATTAAATAAAAAAGAGAACGATAAAATAAACCAAAAAAGCAATAGGGTATGTGGAGTGTTTACCTCTCGGTGAGTAGTGTGTTGTGTGTGCTCTGCCCAAGTAGTGCACTCGGCCAGCGTGTGCTGCGCCGTGTCCTCGAGGCTCCCACAGTGGTGGCAGCGGGCGTCCGGCTCTCTCCCGGCGATTTGGCACAGGTACTTGCCAAAGCAGCCATGCCCCGACAGCACCTGTGTCAGCCGGAAGGTCAGCACGCCGTGACGCCTGTCTACCCACTCTTCCAGAACGGGGCGAAGTGCCTCGACCGTCCGGATACCGGCCCCCGGCCGTTCGAGTCGCGCCGCCCATTCTGCGATCGCCGCCCGCCACAGATGTGCCCTGCATTGGTCCGCCTCCCTTGGGTCCACCATCTCCCCATGATCCCGCGTTTCCTTGCGCCATGTAAAGAGTGACGCAAGGACTCGGGCGTCCAGGTCCCAAGGGAGGGACCCCGCCAATGCGCATGCCGCCTCCGCCGAAATCGTGCGATACCCGCGGATGACGCGTACGGATATCGCACGCTGCGGCCGCCGCAACATAGCGCCTCCTCGGCTCGTCAGCTCGGTGGCCCACACAGGGGCACCATAGAGGGCCATAGAGCGAATGACCCCCAGGTACAGCCGCCTGCAACTGCTGTTTGGGCCACCGAGGTTCAGCAATAGCCGGCCTAGGGCGCCGGCCGCTCCCATCAACCGCGGGACCAGGTGCTGGAAGTGGCTCTCGAACCGCCAGCGGCCATCCAATCTGCCTGCACCATCACTTAACCCTATTCACGCTTAGCTAAGGCCCGCGGGATTAGGTAATCATACCCCCTGAGTGGGGGAAAAAATATACATAATAATAATAGAAGCCACCGACTCCCGAAACTGTTGTGAACATAACAATTTTTATTATGTTTTTGAAAGAGAAAACAATAAAAAACAATTTCACAAAAAGTTTTTTTACTTTTTATAAAATTGTTTTTATTGATTTCTATTTATTTAAATATAAAAAAATAGAAAGGAAAAGTTTCTGCACGATAGCGGTAACGGTAGTCACTTTGTGCAATTCATTAACCACGAAATATATTAGCATACACTCACCGCGGCTCAAAAAGCGTTTAAAAATGAGATATAATGGGTTTTTGTTGAAAATTTGCATGCTTTGGTGTATGGTCCAAAATATAAGCGAAAGCAAATGGTTAGGCAGCAGCACAAGCACGAATACTTTCGAAAACGTATTCGTAACGAAATCGAGAATAATTTGTATGAGAAAGAGTTTAAAGAACGTAGATGAAGCGAAAGTGGTGTGTCAGGATCGTAGAAAGTGTAGTCTCTGCCTACCCCAATGGGAGACAGATGTGAAAATATGTATGTATGTATGAGATTTGTAGCAGAAAAAACTCATTCGTTTACGATAGTTTTTCGTGCTTGGCATACAGGATAGTAGATACTAATGCATAGTCACGGTTTGCCGGTAAGTTTAGTCTCATATAGTAAGGGGTGAGCCTATTGCCTTAAACTTAGAGAAACTTAGAGCTGCTACTGAGAATTCCATAGTCAAAAATTTACTAATTGTCGAATATGTTCGTATGATGGCCGTTTCCCGAGCCACACCCATTCATAGACTGACCTCGGCAAAAACAATATAGTTGTATAATTTAATTAATTTAAACGAATATTATAAAGAGGAAAGATTTTATTGTTTGCATTGAATAGGCTTTGAAACTACTGGACCGATTTGAAAAATTCTTTTACCATTAAAATTCTACATTATCTCTGATGAATATAGGCGATAGAATGTGTTTTTTGAATTTTTTGTTAAAGACTCGTGTTTAGCCGGGGCGGGCTAGTTCGTTATATAATATCATTATTATATTTTTAAATAAATGTATTACACGAATTACTCGTAGGTTTAATAAATCATTTTATTAAATATGAGTCCAGTAAAACCAGCCAAGTTAAAAGCTTGAAGCGGAATATAATTATATTTGTCTTTAGTCCAAGGTAATGAAGCCACGAAGGCTGCGGCAAAGAATATTTGGTTTCACACGACACTCGACACGAACAATCTATTAACAGCCTTGCGGTAACCTTGTGGGGTATCACTTATAATACCATTCCTGTTTTCATTTCTACATAGAATTTGGTGTAAGTAAATGTACGTATCTGCAGTCAGCCGTTACAAAGGTCAGCGTAGGTAAAAAGGTTACAAAGGTCAAGTTCAAGGTCACTTGAATATATTATGTTGTTTTTAATATGTCGAAATCAACAAGAACTGCCTCAATAGCCAAGTGGTCCTGACCGCGACTGCTACGCTAGAGGTCCTGGCTTCGATTCCCAGGTCGAGCAAAGTGTTATTGGGTTTTTCTATGAAATTCCCAGTAGCAGCTCGGAGTTAGGAATTTGTGCCCGGTTAATGACAATAGGCTCATCCCCTATTACATGGGACATAAACATACCGGCGAATTGTGGGTGTACATTAGTACGCCTCTGCCTAACCCTTCGTTGTTGTTGTTGAAATCAACAAGGAATAACGAATTCAAGTTTCAAGTTCAAATTCAAATGTTTTTTATTTCCAATAAGCTTTTTTAGTTCCAAAAGGTTGATCCTATGTAGAAGAACCCGGCAAGGAACTCCATGGACACTTTTTTAAAATAAATTATGTTACAATCTTCACTGGTACAATCGTTGAAGGATGTCCAAGTTTCACGGAGGTCGACTATATTAAACGAGGATTCACTTATATTATTTGAGAACTCGATGTCATTTCTAATCTAATACATAAACTATGTGGTAAAAACGCACATCATCAAAGCGACAAATGAAACTAGGTATCTACTTAGACATGCCACAACTTACTTATAATGCGAAACATTGACGTTTGTGTGTGTGGAAATACCGTAAACGCATCTACGATTACCTTAAAGAAAAAAGGTAACAATTTTATTCCGCTTCGAGCTTTTAACTTGGCCTGTTTTCCCGTATACAGCATGAGTGTAAATTATTACTCGTAATTCACTGTTACAATTCTGCATATGACCTGGTACTGAGCGGTAGAATAATGTCGAAAATATACAATGTAAGTATATTAAATTTCATAACTTTTGAAAACTGCTCGGTATATTGAAGTTACACACACCTATTTAGGGACGTGAAAACTGCCTCGTTAGGCTAGCACGACTAGAGGTACTAGGTTTGATTCCCAGGTCGAGCAAAGTGTGATTGAGTTTTTTATGAAATTCTCCGTAGCAGCTCGGAGTTTTGAATTCGTCCCGGTTTGATCTGGGAATAGAACCCTCAAGCGTAGCAGTCGCGCTAAGGACCACTAGGCTAATTAGGCAGTTATACATTTGAGACAAAAAAATATACTTTTTTAGAATTTTGGGAAGAGTTTGGCAACGTCTCATACTCCTCGACTGCTACTTTTCTCATGAATAGAAAAACATGGTACATGATAGTAAGTTCATAGCGTAAGTTATATAATATAGTAAGTAAGGGCCTGTTTCACCGCCTTCTGCTTATCAGAAATTTCTATTCTATTATTATATAATTATTTAATTTTTATTCTATTTAAAAAGTCATACAAATCCTGTTCCAATTTTGAATTTATCTGGTAGATAATGCTTATCTGGAGGTGGTAAAATAGACAATTTATGTAATTGATATTAATTTTTAAAGGGGTAGGCAGAAACTATAGACCGCCACTCTACGATTCTTGCATACTTCTTTTGCTTCTACCACATTCATATATCTTCCCCTGTAAGAATATTTTCACACCCAATCTTTTATTTCTCTCACGTGGGAGAGCCATGCTTCGACACGAATGGGCCGGCTCGACCGGAGTGATACCACGGCCTCACAGAAAACCGGCGTGAAACAACGCTTGCGTTGTGTTTCGCCGAGTGAGTTGAGGTTACCGGAGGCCCAAACCCTTTTAAAGGCGGGCAACGCACTTGCAACTCCTCTGGTGTTGCGTGTGTCAATGGGCGGCGGTTATCACTTACCATCAGGTGATCCGTTTGCTCGTTTGCCCCCCTATGCCATAAAAAAAAACCTTTTTGTGGGAGTGGGATAAATAGTTGGGCTGGCAGCATAGGAGACAATAAGTGTGATGCTTAAACACCACCGGTCACCCCACTGCCAATACAAAGCTTCTTCGCGGAGCTCTGGCGACCTTGCTCACCGTTAGGAACACAACATAGGACGGAGATATGTTATTTGGCAACAATTTTTAAAATCGCCCTGTAGTTATAGATAGTGGGTTGATAATGTTTTGTGCCCGTAATTTTATTTTAATTTCGTTCTATTTTTTTACCAAAGGTTGTTTTAATTTTTTTATTCAGTATTGCCTGAAGCTGTTTGTGGGGCCTTCAGTTCCAGTTGATTTAATGCTTTGGTCTTTTCCTTTTGTGATTCTAACCTGGTTATCAGCATTACTGAAAAACGTTGAAGATTTAACAAATAATCTTTTTTGTTTTTTTTTATATTTTACAGGGAGAAGAGGCTGAATGTTAGGTATTATATAAAGAAAAGTTACATAACATAGCATACCATCACGCCGCACGTAAAAAATGGAACCCTTATAGGACTTTGTTGTCTGTATGTCTGTCAAGACCCTTTTTCTCAGGAACGTGTGGAGGTATCAAGCTGAAATTCATATCAAATACTCAAGTTACTGTCCCTTAGAGCTGTGAAAAAATCAAACTTCTAAGCCAACGCAATCAAAAGATACAGCGTTTATACTGCAAATTTTCGACACTTGCAAGGGAATCAAAATCTAAAGAATCTTGAAATTTGGTACGAAGCAAGTGAGAGCAAGCTGATGGAAAAGTTGTGAAAAGCAAATTTTTTTAGTTACATCATATAATTACAATGTTTTTAAGTACGGAATCTTCGGTGCGCGAGTCCGACTCGCACTTGGCCGATTTTTTTAATATCTTTAATGTATTTTACATAACTTCAATGTACAGATACAGCTTTTTTTATTTTATAATAGTAGAGATAGGTCGTAAATTTCTCCTAAAAGGCTACAATATTCCATGCGTGATTTTTATTAACAACTTTACGTAGGAAGCCACGAAAATGACTACAAAGGTATTTAAATTGCTGAGAAAACATATATCCAAATTGTATTAAGCGCCCTTTTATTATGTTACATTTATTACGTTGGATAAATTGAAAGGGAATCCTTTGAACTTTATAATTTTTTTTTGAAAGTGAAACATCGATGACATGTTTAACAGATTACTTGTTTTAGAAAACCGTATTTAGTGTTTTTGTCCTGAATTGTGTGATATTTTTTACAGTTTTTTTTTACCATTAAGAAATCTCTTCACTACACCGTCTCTTATGACGACCATACTAGGAACATGTCAGAAAAAAACTATTTTTTGTATTGAGAAGTATAAGACTATGCCCACTAGGTAATAGTCCACTAGTAGCCTAATGGTTCCAAGCGCGACTGCTACGCCTGAGGTCCTCGGTTTGATTCTATATTTGATTCAGGTCAAGAAATATTTTTTGTTTTTCTATGAAATTCTCAGTAGCAGCTCGGAGATTGGAATGCCCGGGTGATAGAAACAGGCTCGCCCCTTATTACATAGGACCTAAATATACCGTTAAACTGTGGGTGTACATTAGTAGGGGAATATAGGCGTGATGGCATATTAAGCTAATGTCGACAGTTGTTTGATATTGTGTCAAAAGTGACGAACTCCAAAGGGCCGCAATACTGCGTTCAATTCTTCTGCATCTGCGCCTCGGGTCCGTGATATCGTAATGCGCAATTAATGAGTACCTACTATGTGAATGGATTATCTGCTAAAAAAAATATATGTGTACAAAATTACACCATGTAGGATTAACTCTATACACCTAAATTAGTTGTTGTCACTGTCGCGAGAGAGAAACAGAGAATGAATGACATAGATAGCACGGAGTTGCAAATGGATGGAGTGGTAAGGTAAAATGCATGGAAGAAAGAAAGAAATAATTTTATTGACACAGTTTGGGCACAAATATGTACCCAAGTAGCATGAAACAATTTAAGAAAAATGGTAGACTATGTAAAATTATACCGAATAAAAACTCCATTTACTTATTACTCCGTGGCAGCTATTGTAATTTAGGAAATAATGGAAACCGCAGTATGTTGTCTCATAAAAGAGTAATTAACGCTAAAATTCGGCGTACCTAAATAAATTGATAGTGTTTTGCTATCCTGTGTAATTAGGAGGAATCAATTTACACGAAATTAGGTCAATGCGCGTTTGTGTTTATAGTCAAAATGGGTTAGCCCATCTTACGTGATGGGAAAATCCATTATTAGGTGGTCGTGTGATTACAATTGAGTGGAATCAGTTTTTCTCGGGAGGATGACTGACAATGTAGATATTTCTTTGCATGCTGGGAAAAGTCACGTGTTCATGAAATAACTTTTAACAAAAAAGAAAAACCACCTTTGAAACAAACAAAAATATGTGCGAAACTGTTTCGGATGTCGATTTGTATTTAACTTTTATATAAATATACTAGCTTCTGTCCGCGACTTCGTCTGCGTGGACTTCAGAATTGGGTGCGGCCTAGATAAAAAGTAGCTTATGTGTTATTCCAGGCTATAAAATATCCCTGTGCCAAATTTTATGTAGATCCGTTCAGCCGTTTTATCGTGAAAGAGTAACAAACATCCATCCATACTCACAAACTTTTGCATTTATAATATTAGTAGGACTAGTCGACCGCACAGGACACAGCACAGCAGATACCCTGTGCTGAAAATAGAAAAGTTTCCGAAAACAATGCAGCACCATTTACTGGGTCCAATTGTATTTTCAAACCATCCAGGGATTTTGGATTTTCAAACAATCCAACCGATTCGGACAAAATTTTGTATTTGTATTTGCACATACAAAATTTCGTCCGAATCGGTTTTGTATCGGCCTCTATACATCAGAGAGGTCAAGCTGTATCTCAGGATCCGATTAATTAATTGTGATAAGAAGTTCACCAGTTTTGAAGTTGGAGCATATACTTTCTAACAGTGATAACAAAATTATATTTTATTCAGTAGTTTTTACTCCAACCCGTAACAAATATAGCTTTTTTACAATTTTATAATAGTAGAAGAAGAAGAAGAAGAAATCACTTTTTTCCACTAATCCCTTAGAACCTTGAAAAAAAGGATCAAAATAGCGTTTAACCCCACAATACCTCAGTTTGCATAAGACTTTTATTTCTCCTCTTCCGACTGATTAATTAAGCTGACGTCTACACAGACTTTCAATTAAGTGATCAACGCCTTCAAATGGTCCATCCGTCTTTATTATTCGCTTTGTTAAAAATTGGGACAGATTAGAGCACTGAATAGGATTGTGTGACGTTACTGTTATTTTAATTGTAGTCAGAAAAGCAGCTTAAAAAGCTTGACAACCAGTCTTTCTTTAAGATATCGCTATTGCCCAGACATTGCATTGATGTTTTGTATTTTAATACATGGTCACAAACTCGTGCAATTGATGTATTCTTCTCATTCCGGCTGGATTGCAATTACGAACAGAAATCTGCGGTATTGAATCTGATGTTATTGAACGAGCTCGGTTAAAGATATGAGCTTACTCATATTTCAATGAGTTAGCTTGTTAACTTTATAGAATCCAGTTTAGAATGTATTGAGAGCACTTGAAAAATATCTTTTTGTAATCCAGATTTTATAACAAAACCGATTGGGTGAAGAGCAGTGATAGCCAAGTGATAAGATCGATGGACTCCAAGTCGTAGATTTTGAGATCAAATCTCAAAGGATTTGATCTCAAAATCTACGACTTGGAGTCTTGAATCTACTACTTAGAATCATGTGTGTATTAATAATTAATTATACCTAACTCGCTTAGAAGATTTAGACGTACAATTATGGGTAAGGCAGAGGCGTACTAATGTTCCTCCACAATTTGCTAGTATATTTTGAGGTCCCATATAATAGGGGGCGAGCAGACCCGATCCGACCGGACTCGAGGCGCCAGTAGAATTTAACCCAGTATTGCGGCCCTTTGGAGTTCGTCACCTTTGACACAATATCAAACAACTGTCGACATTAGCTTAATATACCCTCACGCCTATATTCCCCGAAGGGTGAGGCAGAGGTATAGTTATGTATACCCACAGTTCGCCGGTATGTTTAGGTACCATGTAACAGGGGCTGGTCTATTGCCATTAACCGGGTACAAATCACAAACTCCGAGTTGCTACTGAGAATTTCATAGAACACTTAATAACACTTTGCTCGACCTGGGAATCGAACCCAGGACCTCTAGCGTAGCAATCCCGCTCGAGACCACTAGGCTAACGAGGCAGTTTTTTTCTATTAAATTGAACAAATTGTGAAATATACTACTTTTCAATAGGCCCAGTTGGGGTGCCAATAATGTCTTATTAGCGCCCAACGTGGGACTGACGCTGAGACATTTTAATTTAATGTAAGATTATTTACTCAGTCCATGTAGCTGTCTCATGCTTACTTAGTGTTATAATGTGAGATTTATTTATATTTAATAGGGCAGTGATAAAGTGATTAAATCCGTTATAAGACCTGTCGTGTTGTATGGATCAGAGTGCTGGGCCGTTAAGAAGATGGATGAAAGAAGACTGCATGCAGCGGAGATGAGAATGTTAAGGTGGATGTGTGGAGTGACTAGAATGGACAAAATTAGAAACGAGTATATTAGAGGAAGTCTGAAAGTGGCGCCAGTGGCAGAAAAGCTGAAAGGGAATCGTTTGTCTTGGTATGGGCATGTGATGAGGAGGGATGAAACGCATGTGACTAAAAGAGTGATGAGAATGAATGTGCAGGGACAGAGAGGTAGAGGGAGACCAAAGAAAAGATAGATGGATTGTGTTAAGGCCGATATGATTGGAAAGGGAGTGAGTGGTGAGATGACGGCTACCAGGGATGAATGGAAGAAAAGAACATGCTGCGCTGACCAAATAGATTGGGACATGGGCAGAAAGAAGAAGAGGGCAGTGATAAAGTGTTTGCTTTTTGTGCTACAGTTCAGTACTGTTTTGTCGACAATCAAAACATGAGGAGTAGGTGATTAATTAGATTGGTCCAAATATACAATGTGAAAGGAAAACAAACAAATTAATTATTCTAAAGTAAACAAAAGGTAGTTCGTTATATTAATTCTTTGTTTAAATTAATTACAGGTACTGGAACGATCATCATTTTCAGTTCAGCTCACAACAAAAATAATTATCAAACCTAAAATATTAATTATTGTCTTTGTTAAAACACTGATAAATTGTAACAGATTAAAAGCAGTTAAACTGCCTCATTAGCCAAGTGGTCCTGAGCGCGACTGCTACGCTAGAGGTCCTGGGTTCCATTCCCAGGTCGAGCAAAGTGTTATTGGGGTTTTCTATGAAATTCCCAGTAGCAGCTCGGAGTTAGGAATTTGTGCCCGTTAATGGCAATAGGCTCGCCCCTTATTACATGGGACCTAAACATACCGGCGAACTGTGGGTGTACATTAATACGCCTCTGCCTAACCCTTCAGGAAATACAGGCGTGATGGTAGGTTTATGTTAAAAGCAGTTAATCCCCGGTACTGTTGATCGTTCCATTCGGAGGGTAGTCGCATTTTTAAACGGGTCGATGGCCCAGAAAATTAATATCACGTTGGTGGTATAAATGACCGATTGTCAATAATCCTTCTTAGAATTTCCTAGAATATTTTGATTAATATTTCCGGGTACGGAGAATGTAAAATCAATTTTGTTAGAAGAGGGTAGTTTCTGTTTGTGATCAAAACACAGGGCGTAAGTTTCTGTAAACTTATTTTTGCGCTATTGTGCCTATACACACATCTCGTTTGTCAGCCATATTTGAGTAGGTACAATGGTATCATACATAAACACCACTTTTTCTAAATAACATACCATCACGCCTGTATTCCCCGAAGGGTTAGGCAGTGGCGTACTAATGTACACTCTTAGTACGCCGATATGTGTAGGTCTCATGTGAAAGGGGATGAGCCTATTGCCATTAACCGGAAACAAATCCTAAACTCCGAGCTGCTACTGAGAATTCCAGGACCTCTAGCGTAGCAGTCTCGCTCAGACCACTAGGCTAATAAGGCAGTTTCCACCATTTTATAACTTTTTCTGATTTATTATTTTTTTATTCCTCGAATTCGTCAACAGAACACTCCTTGTATGCTTTGCATTTAGCCTTTTGTACTGGTTGAAAAAGCAAAAAATTTTTTTTTTCACGTTGAAAAGATAACGCCTTCACGAAAGATTGATAGCTTTGTGTTACGAGGTATTTAATAGATATTAAAATAACAGCCTCAAAGTTCACTCACGTATAATGTATTTACATATGCTTACATTTAAATTGATGATTACCAATTTTGCGTAGTAACATTTATGTAATATTTTATTCTGTTTACCGTTATCCCGAGTCCACAAATTTATCGCATTTATTTAAATGGCTTGGCATTCATTGATTGGCATGGCTTTTTAAATAAAATATCTCTATCTCTCTTATCTTTGGATAATTATACACATGGTTTTTTTCCAGAACTGTCAAAATGTACTTTACGCAAGCGGAATACTGCAGTGCACTTTTTAGGGTTCCGTACCCAAAGGGTAAAAACGGGACCCTATTACTAAGACGTCGCGGTGTGTCACCAAGCTGTATCTCAAGAACCGCGATAGCTAGATAGTTGAAATTTTCACAAATTCTGTATTTCTGTTGCCGCTATAACAACAAATACTAAAAACAAAATGAAAATATTTATTTCATTTTGTTTTTAGTATTTAAGGGGGCTGCCATACAACAAACGCGATTTATGGTAGGGAACCCTTCGTGCGCGAGTCCGACTCGCGCTTGGCTGGTTTTTCTTAAATGCACTTACGGGCAACAGAGCGAACAATTGCGGTTGTTTACAAACAACCAGATTAATTTCCCGGTCCACTCGTCCGGCATAAATTGTGGCCGCTCCAGCTTTTGTTAGAAGGAGCTCAGTTTTAATTAGAGCAAATTTGGTGGTATTAATCTCTGGATAGCACCCGTTCTGTCTGCTAGTTTGAGTAATGGCCGAGGTTATCTCGCTGTCTAGATGTACGTGTACGGTATTAGGTATTGTAAGTCATAATTTAAGTGGCCGATATTAAGATTGATGTTGACATAGACGCTGTTTAGTTATCGTTCAATCTAAATGAGACTAATGACTTCGAAGATAATATTGTAATAATGTTTAGCAAACAGCAATAGCGTTTTTTATAATAAGGAGCTTTGTGATAGAACCATTGGACTGTCAAGTCAAAGGTATCGAGTTCGAATCCAAGGTACTGTAAGAGTTTGAAGTATAGAGTTTTTATTGTGCGCGCCCAGGCACGTAGTAGATTATAACAAAAAAGTAAGTAGTTGTCAAATGTCTAGAAATGAATTTGATTATTATGATTATATAAGAATTTTCGCTTGAGTAATAAACGAGCCGTATTCACTCTTATTGTGCATTATTTAATTAAACGCAAAAACCCCCCATTATATCTTACCCGGCCTCTACAAGTTGGTGGAGGCCGTAAAGCAGATATTAATGAGTGCTTAATTATATGTTGCAGTGGTCAAAGTGAAGACCATATTGTTGTGCTGGAAGTTTCTCCCCCGCACACATCGAGATACGGAGCAGAGAGGAAGTGCCTGCTCTATTGTGAAGGAAATATTGTCCCTAAAGCTTGCGATTTGCGGATGTCGCTTCGCGAGGAGAAAATGGAATTAAACAGCTAAGTTTTGTTTTTATGTTACAAGATGGCGGAAGAAATGTGTTTCTTTTCTGGTTTGAATGACGTGTCCCTAGAGGAATTTTTGATACAATTTAGATTGGTCGCCGCTATTAATAAATGGCCGGAAAATGACCTGGGATTAATATTAGGCGCATATTTGCAAGGACCAGCGCTTATCTTTTTTAAATCTTCATATCACGATGGTATTGACTATAAAACTATTTGTGATAAGTTGAGGGCAGAATTCCCCTCCGGAATTAATTACGTTGAAAAGTTTTACACTACTACACAAGAGGTCGGAGAAGACTCCATGACATATTTTTATCGTCTAGCGGATTTGGCTACGAAAGCCGAAATTTTAGATGATAATATTTTTATAAAAACATTTTTAAAAGGCTTATTATTGGAGGATAAACAAAGATTGGGCACACAAGTATATTCATCTAAAGCAGAATTGCGTGCCACAATGATGCAAATAAAATATTTATTTGAAGATAATGAATCCCCAGCTATTCGATACGAGCAAAGGTCTACAATGTCACCAATGAGAAGCAGACATTATGAAGAGTTCCATAGACCTCAATATAATTTTCAATCAGAACGGAATAAATTTGTGAACTTAGATAATAAAACACATTATAATTCTAGCTCAAGATGGGAGCCGCGAGCTCCAAAAGTCCAAAGATGCAGCCCACGCAGTGTGCTTGCTGTATCAGAGGCTGACCAACTACATAAAGAAAATATGAATACTGGTCAGTCTAATCCATTTATTCAGTTATTTATTGGTAATAAACCCTATGTTGCACTATTAGATACAGGTGCATCAATCTCATGTATTGATATTGATTGAGCGTCTAGTAATGAAGCTCAATCTGCGTTACACGTGTGAACCTGCAGATAAACGTATGGTTAGATCTATTTCGGGTTCTTACTTGAATGTTGTGGGTGAGACCATTATTAATTTCACAATTGACTCTTGTTTATTTAATAATAAATTTATTATCATAAAAGACATTAACCAAGAGTTGGTACTAGGTCAAGACTTCTTTTATAAAAATAATGTTTTAGTTGATTTTTATAATAACTGTTTAGTATTAAAGGGTCGTTTTAATGTGAAATTTTTAGATAAGGCTTGTCTACAGAAAGACGCGTTTGTATCTCACTCTATCGTGTATGATGATCATTGTAACCAAATAGATAATGATAGCAATGTTATAAATGATCATGATAATGTTGATTATGTATATGGTTTAGGTGTACATCAAATGAATAATAATAATTTGTTGGATTCCCATGAGATTGAGGAACCAGTTAATGTAGGCCATGTTGATATGAACATAGCTGTAACTGAAGGTAGGGAAGAGTCCATTGGTTATGACGATGAAGGACAATCTGTTAATCCAGAGGTGTTGATGATTGACGATGATTTGCTAAAAGCAACTATTTCAGAGAAGGAGGATGAACCTCTGCCGAATAAGAAAAAACCTTCGATTCAGTTAACTGAGGTAAAGCCAGTAATAAAAGAATATTTTATAGATAATATTAAAAATGATAATATGTTATTACAGAAGGTTGGCGTGACCAAGCCCTTATTTTTATTTGGTCAAATGGTTACCAAGAGTAACAGTCATAAGACTGACAGTGTCAGAAGACACAAATATTTTCCGTTCCGAAAAGTTTTATATAATTTGAGAAATAGGTTTATACAAAGAGATTTTATTAGGAAACAAATATTTAGAAAGTTGATTTGTAACGGAACAATTGGAATATATAGAACTGTCCCTATAAATAATTGTAGAATGGAAAAGTTTCCCAATATTTTTAAAGAACCGTATAAAATACTAAGCTGGGTTAATAATTTAAAATGCTTAAAGGAAAGTTTAAATAAAATTAGACTTAAAACCTAGTATATGTTTAATAATTATTGTTTAATTATGAAAAGTATGATACTAATATTTGTGTTTGTTTTCATGTCTGATGTGCTGTCTGAACGAGCCAAGAGAGGGGAAAGATGCCACTGCGTTTTCGGTTGAAGGCATTCCGAATATATAAAAATTTTAGAGGGATTTATTTTATCTAGCAGGAGGGGGACCCTGCACATGCTGTATCGACTTCGTGAAATGGACATAGTCCTTACGAAGGGTGTCTGAGTTGGATACATATGATTCAGCAAATATTTTTTATTTTTATTAGATAATATTATAATAAAGAGGGGTATTAAGATTAGTCATGAAAATTAATTAATTATAGTTCGGAATGAATTCATGACAGGATTAATATGATTTCTTAAACTTTCCCTCTCTCTGACTCAATTGCGTTAGAAGAAGTTAAAGTTTTTGCATGTGATATTGATTCTTTTTATATTCAGTCTCATTAACCCTTCAGGCATGATGCTTAGCTTTCAATGTAATTAATTTTGAAGCATCATTGGATAGGAGGCCGTGGCGCATCTTTTTCAGGCGTTTTGGTGCGTCAAAGTTTATGGCGTGTAGTATTTATTAACTATGCTAAAGCTTAGTTAATTTTTAATGATAACTTAACCATACACATGCCATAGACTATCCTGCTTTGAGGCGCGAGCCTCATGCATGGTTGTAAGTGAATTCTTTTCGCCTGTTAATGTTTCGAGTTAGGACATAGGCAGGTAGTTAGTTACTTTTTTGTTTTTATTTGGGTAAAACTTTTTTTTATGATTTATTGCCTTGTTTTACCCAAATGCAGGGGCGTAGCTGATGTAAGAGTTTGAAGTATAGAGTTTTTATTGTGCGCGCCCAGGCACGTAGTAGATTATAACAAAAAAGTAAGTAGTTGTCAAATGTCTAGAAATGAATTTGATTATTAAGATTATATAAGAATTTTCGCTTGAGTAATAAACGAGCCGTATTCGCTCTTATTGTGCATTATTTAATTAAACGCAAAAACCCCCCATTATATCTTACCCGGCCTCTACAGTACATACCTCTGACTTTTCAAAGTCATGTGTGTATTAATAGTATTTTTTTAACGTTCCCCCACACTAAGATTTTCTCCTGTATCGTGGGTGCGTTTACAAACACAAATTCTCACATACACAAACACCCAGACCCGGAAGAACTACCTGTAGATTATACAAATATTTGCTCCGTGTGGGGATCGAACCCACAACACGTGTCGCAGAAGCCGATCGCTCAGCCGCTGCGCCAAACGTGTCGTTTTAACGGTAAAATTATCACGCGTTTTAACGGTGAAGGAAAACATCGTGAGGAAACCTGCATGCCCGAGAGATTTTCTCGATGGCGTGTGAAGTCTACCAACCCGCATTAGACTAGCGTGGTGGACTATAGCCTAATCCCTGTCGTTCTGAGAGGAGACCCGTGCCCGGACAGTATTATGAGTTGATTACGATAACCATTAAAAAAAAAAAAAGACTACCAAGTCTGAATGCAAAGGTTTTCTGAAAAAATTGCTATAAAAATAAATATTGGTAAATTGGGATGAAGTGGTCAGCAATACCATAGTAATAACATAACATACCATCACGCCTGTATTCCCCGAAGAATTAGGCAGAGGCGTACTAATGTACACCCACAGTTCGCCTTCGTTTTTGTATGAAATTCCCAGTAGCAGCTGGGGGGTTAGGAATTTGTGCCCGGTTAATGGCAATAGGCTCGCCCCCTATTACATGGGACCTAAACATACCGGCGCACTGTGGGTGTACATTAGTACGCCTCTGCCTAACCCTTCGGGGAACACAGGCGTGATGGTATGTTATGTGTTGTATGTATGTTTTACAATTTGTTTTATATTTCCATTTCTAAGCTAATAAAGACACATCTACTATCTAGCTAAACATATAAGCATAAACGCAGTTACACAAATGAAATATATATTTACCGGCTTTGCCCACTATAATCGTCACTTCCGCTCGGGTCTAATAACCGTTGTAGAACCAATTTCCGGGAGCCATATTGAGAAATCCGGTCCATTATTACCTAACGCAATTTTATCTGTAGTGTTTATAAATGAGATGGTTTGAAATTATTGTTTATAATAATAGTAGACGTTACGGTTTACAGTTTAAGATTCTATTTCTCAAAGATTATACAAAAAATCTGTTACGAGAAATACATCGATTATCATAACTAAAATTTTACATGTTCGGATTAAATTAAATTAAATATAAAGTAAACAATCTAGTATGAATGTGGCAATTACGATTTTGTTGTGGGTAATCTAATAAAACTGCCGTTTGCCGTTTGTTTGTTTCACCTTCAAGTGCAACAGCAAGGGGTTTCATAAAGGTTGTGAAAGGATTTTAACAGGGTCGGCAACGCGCGAGTGATACCCCTGATGTTGCAAGCGTCCATAAGCTACGGTACCCACTTACAATCAGGAGGGCCATATGCTCGTTAACCACCTTAATAGGATACAAAAATTCCCACAAGGGTTAGGCAGCGGCGTATTAATGTACATCCACAGTTTGCCGGTATGTTTAGGTCCCATGCAATAGGGGCGTATTGACATTAACTGGGCACAAATCACAAACGCCAAGCTGCTATTGAGAATTTCATAGAAAACCCCAATAACACCAATGCTTGGCCCGGGAATCGAACCCAGGACCGATACTGTTACTGGAAATAAATGTAAGCGAATGCAATTCTTGATAATTTTAACAAGCACGATTTTGTAGTCGTTTATTTTCAGTGAAGAGAAAAAAAATTCAAGAATCCTATATTAACGGTATTTCCATTCAAATAATAAAACAAGTGAATAAAGTATTGTTTATATTACGATATATTTTGGTATTATGCTTTTGTGAGTAGTCCAAGCTCCGTAGGGCCCTTAACACTGATATTTCTTTGACTAATTTACAAAACAATTTTCAAAGCAATGAAATCTTTTTAGAAGACAAACGCAACCTACTTTTACGAAAACTTCCCGAATAATACTGGAATTCGAATTTTAAATGTCTTCTTTAACATTTTAAAGACGTTCTCAATGGACAGCTGACTATTACGCTGTGTCAGCAAAATCTGGAGCACGTTCCATAGAAACGGTTATGAATTTTGAAATAAAAAAAAAATTAACACAGGAAGTAATACTAGATTTATCTGATCAATAAATAATATTAATTATTTTTGTTTACTAGAAATAAGACAGTTGACCTCATTGGCCAACTGTAAGTTACATTTTAGTTTGGCTAAGGCCAAGTGCTTCGTTTATTAGAAAAAAGAGAGCCATTGCAAAAAACAAATTAAGCTTCATTTGAATAAAGCTTCACTAGCCTCATTAGCCAAGTGGTCCTGAGCGCGACTGCTACGCTAGAGGTCCTGGGTTCGATTCCCAGGTCGAGCAAAGTGTTATTGGGTTTTTTCTATGAAATTCCCAGTAGCAGCTCGGAGTTAGGAATTTTGCCGGGTTAATGGCAATAGGCTCGCCCCCTATTACATGGGACCTAAACATACCGGCGAACTGTGGCCTAATAGCCTCACGAATCATCCTAGGTAGCAAGTTAAGTAGTAATTTTAATATTGAGACGTCCAACACCTCAGTCCACTCGTAAATGCCGTCGTCATCAGATGGCGCTGTCAACAATGCAATGTTGCCAATATAGTAATGTGCGACCCACATTGCAAGTAACTAACATTAAAAAAAACAATGAAATTTGTCAACCCACTGTGTATGTAATAAGCGAGGCGTTGGTACTACCAAGTGTCACTGCATTTTGTGGCTTCCCTCGTAACACATCATTCATCTGAATTCAAATGTGGTTTCATTACGTAACCAGCAATAATTGTTACTCTTGGGAGTTTAGGCGGGAAAATGAAAAGTGCACATTGTCGATTTTATATAATTTTTCAAAACTTGAATTTCTCCGAAGTTTAATGTGTAATTATGGTGGATAATTAACCATTAAGTGTTCGTGAACGTGTGAGAGTGTAGGCAAATGATATAAAATTGAAAATCGTGACATTTTGGGTTCACTCCTAAACTCCATCGAAGCCTCAATAAAGTTTCTACCGTTTTATTGGGGCAACTCAACAACTTATACTTGACACTGGCGAACACAAAAACCAAAAAGTGTGGTGCCATAATACAATCCCATGTTGGGAAATATAATTTGATTACTCTAATACTTGACACTGGCAAATACACAAAAAGTGTGGCGCCATAATAAAAAAAAAAAAAAATTGTTACTCGAGGTACTTTGTTTATGTATAGTCCAGTTTATGACTATGGAATGCCTCATTAGCTAAGTGGTCCTGCATTCGATTCCCAGGTAGAGCAAAGTGTTATTGGGTTTTCGAACCCAGGACCTCTAGCGTAGCGGTCGCACTTGAAACCACTAGACTAACGAGGCAGTTAACATACATACAATTCTCTTTATTTTGTGTTTTCCATTTTTTTATGGATTATGGGTGCAAACGATCAGACGGATCACCTGATGGTAAGCGAGTACCGCAGCCCATGGACACCCGCAACACCAGAGAAGTCGCTAGTGCGTTGCCCTCCTTTTAAACGGGTTTGGGCCTCCGGTAACCTCACTCACTCGGCGAAACACAACGTAAGTGTTGTTTCCCACTTGTTTTTTGTGAGGCCGTGGTATCACTCCGGTCGAGCCGGCTCGTTCGTACCGAAGCATGGCTCTCCCGCGATAAGCATTTCCTATGCTAAGATTATAAAGTTCAAAGCGGCGGTAGGCTTTTTTTCTTTCTTTTCTTTTTAAAACTAACGTTGCCCCACACTAGGATTTTCTCCTGTATCGTGGGTGCGTTTACAAACACAAATTCTCACATACACAAACACCTAGACCCAGAACAACTACCTGTAGATCATACAAATAGTTGCTCCGTGTGGGGATCGAACCCACAACACGTGTCGCAGAAGCCAATTGCTCAGCCGCTACGCCAAACGTGTCGTCAGGCTAGGACGTCGATTGCCAGTTCGAAACCCACCCATTGCAATATCAACGCACGTGCACACACTGAACTTATGCTTATAACTGAGCTTATAATGTGCGACACACATTGCTAGTAATATTAAAAGAAAAACTGGGGTCTCCTTAAAAGGCGTAAATGCAGAATGTGAAGGCAAATTTCGACCTGGTGTAGGACTCGCGGTGGTTTAGTTGGTAATAGAGTTTTTCCGACAATAAAATAACAAAACTGCCTAAATAGCCAAGTGGTCCGGACCGCGACTGCTACGCTAGAGGTCCTGGGTTCGATTCCCAGGTCAAGCAAAGTGTTATTGGGTTTTTCTATGAAATTCCCAGTAGCAGCTCGGAGTTAGGAATTTGTGCCCGGTTAATGGCAATAGGCTCGCCCCCTATTACATGGGACCTAAACATACCGGCGAACTGTGGGTGTACATTAGTACGCCTCTGCCTAACCCTTCGGGGAATACAGGCGTGATGGTATGTATGTAAAAATAACATACCTACTAATATTACTAATGCAAAAGTAACTCTGTTTGTTTCGTTGTCACGACGAAACTACTGAACCAATTCTAATAAATTTGGGTATCGAGACATATTGAATGGTGGGGAAGGACCTATGCTAACTATTGTCTCCAAAAGATCTTCTGGGATACGACTGAAACCGAAAAACTAAATAAAAATTATGTTAAGTTTATGTTTGGAAATAAGTACTTATTATACTATTGGTTCAGGTAAATGCTGAGTCAGGAATACACCGAAGTGAGTATCAATCCAATTATGAGTATTTATCATGAGTATATTTTATCAATATCACGTTGGGCGCCAATAACATTGTATTCCAATTATACTTATTGGCGCCCAAAGTGGGACCCACTAAAATATCATTCTGTAACTGTACAATATTGATAAATGAATGGTTGTGCGAAATTAAGACTGAGTAGCTACTCTTTTTAATAGGCGAGTAGTATTTTGTGTTATTTCTTAATTTCAGTTAAAACACTATATAAAAAGAACGCTGGCGGTCAAGCTGCGCACTAGGCGATTTATCGGTCTATTTGGTGGGGTGGGGTATCCCATCGATAAACAATATACGAAGCTGCGAGATAAAGGCTAGTAGTTAGTACAAAAATAAAACAATAGGCCTAGCACTTTCGTGCGCGAGAGTACCCATGCACAAACACACTCCCTCCACTTTCTTCCAGCGTTCTTTTTACGTGGCGCGGACTATACGTCATATTAATCTTCTATCATCTTAAATCATCTTAATCTAAATTCTACATTAAAATATTTACTTTACGACGAAACACAGTTTTGAGCCACGAACAATAACCTTCTAATCTTGAGTACTCACGTACAATTATAATCAAACTACGAGTATATGCCGAAGTATTTGTCTATTTTAAGGGTGTTATTTACCTAAATGGATTGTTACTAAAATTCGGGTTACACGTGCGTGCCTTTAAAGTCGTTTAAAGTCGATAACCAAGATTTACGTAGTATCTGAAATTCTCAGTAGCAGGCAGTTAAATGGGCACAAACTCCCGCAATTACATTTGTGCCCATTTAATAGTAAAAGGCTCACTTTCGTTGAACTTTGTTCAATTCTAGGGAGAATGTAAGCGTGATGTCAATATATTTTATTCTTGCATTGCATTCATAGTAGTACAATCTTGAATTTAAAAGTTTATCCGAATCAATCCCAAAAATTCTTCTGAAAATACCCTCGTTCATTCAATACCTACGTTTTCGTGCTCCTGAAATACGACGTGACTTTACACATATCACGGTCAAAAAGCGACTCCATCAATCCAGCGCTAACAGGCGAATTTCCAGAAAAATCCTAGGCTAAACGAAAAAAAGCTAGAAAAAATGTCACACGAAATATCAGGGAAAAAATCAGCCTGTCGTATGAATAGTTCTTGAGCTTGCCGAAGTGTCATTGAAAGCGGCTGTCGGTGCTAACATTTCAAAAACGAACTTTACTGTGTAAGGGATAAGGCTAGTTTTGGCTTGGTGATGGCAACTAATTATCGCGAGCGTCTGGCTTGAAAGAAAGAAGTGGAAGAAGCCAGTGAAATCATGCGCGACGATAACCTATAATTATAAGGAGACGATTAACGGAGGGCTTCTTTAGTGATGTGACTGAGATTGTATCGATATTATTGTGATATATTTCGACGATGGGAAATTTGACGAGTAAAATAATTCAAGAGATGCCCTTTGTCTCGGAGAGCGAGTGTTCCAAAAAAATATTATTTCGGAGCTTTTGTGTAATTTTTTCTTGTACTTCATTTCGGTCTTGATACATTGAAATTGAGAGCAGCTTGCTATTTCCTTGTATTCAAAACGGAATGGAGGACGATTTTTTTTATTTAAAGATTTGTCGCTTTGCGATAATTACACAAACGAATGAATATTATAGGTTAAAATGCATTTTTTTTAATATAGTGCCGCGAACTTACTCATCCCTGTGGCCTGTTCTAACATTGGTCGAGCCAGAATGCTGTTACATAAGCTAATATCATACAGTTTTCTTAAACAAAAGGTAGCTATTCTAAATTCTGCGTTCCGGACACACTACACTCTAGAGGACTATTTAATATTTTTTTTGTGAAACTTAGACTTTGTTAACTAGCACGCGGTTCCATCGAATTGCCAAAGACTTTTTGAGACAAAGAAGACCTATGTATATCCTTTTTCAATATGCAATCTATCTCTGCGCAAAATTTTATAGATATTTGTTTAGCATTACTCATACATTAGCATGCTTTATTATCCTAGTGGTTCTCAGTGATAATGTTTTAAAAAGTTAATTATTTATTATAGTATTTTTCATAACATTTATCGACATAATTCAATGCTATCGATATAATATCTTGGACGAGGTAAGCACTAATGTTGTACTACAAATCTCGACCGGCAGCCATTGAGGAAGGCTTGTTACGTCTATGAATATAATATAACTTGTACCGATGTGGCTGTATTGATTTTGGACTTTGCTTGGAACCATCTATTCGGAGTAGTCTCCTAGTAAACTTTAAAATGAGGTTTTTATTTTTTTCGAAATTTTTTTTGGTTCGTTAATATTGATCATATTTGTTTGCTCTGGAACCTGTACTAAGACCGTTTGTATTATGCATGAGTATTTATATACACATATATTATATATCTCCACGCCAGTACTCCCCGAAGGGTTAGGCAGAGATGTACTAATATACCGTCACAGTTTGTCGATCTCATTGGAGGCAAGCATAAATCTAAAGTCCAAGCTGATACTTAGAATTTCATAGAAAATCTCAATAATAGAAAGAAGAAAAGAAAGAAATTTTTGATTGACTTGATCTGGGAATCGAACCCACGTCCAGTGTAGCAGTCGCAATTATGACTTCTACACTAATAAGGCAGATAGTATATTAAATAGCAGGAGTTTTGCCTCATTAGCCTAGCCTATTAAAAATCAAATATTAGATTAGGTCGAGCAAAGTAATATTAGATTTTTCTATTTAATCCTAGTTCTCTATTACATGGGACCTAAACATACCGCCAAACTGTGGGTTACATTAGTACGTCTCTGCCTAACCCTTCGGGTAATACAGGCGTGATGATATGTTAATAACAGGAGTTAAGTATAAAGATATAATAGGTATTTCATTTCATTCTATAATTAATATCCCGGAAAATAAAAACCTTATTTATATTGCTATGTTGTAAGTAAGAAACAGTGTACAGATTTTAGGTATTAAGCACTCTCCAAGCATTTGATTTCGATGCACCCAAATCTAATATCATATTTCAAACAACAAACGGCGGAACTACGCTGGGTATCCGTAGAGAAACAAATTAATTTCAACTGGCAAGTCGGTAGATATTCGCAAGTTGTAGAAGAGAATAAGGCCTTTACACACAAATCCTGCGACATTTGTCGAGTTAGGCTTGTTTATTTAAATTTATTATACAGTAACCCATGCATGAATAACTTGCGAAAACGTATTCGTATAGAAATCGAGAATAATTTGTATGAGAAGGGGGTTAATGAACGTAGATGAAGCCAGGATCGTAGCAAGTAGAATGTCTCTGTCGTCTCCCCCCCAATGGGAGACTGGCGTGTTTTTTTTTATGGGATAGGGATACCAAACGAACGAACGGATCACCTGATGGAAAGCGATAACCGCCGCCCATTGACACATGGGACAACATGACACAACACCAGAGGAGTCACAGGTGCGTTGCCCAGCTTTTAAAAGGGTTTGGGCCTACGGTAACCTCACTCACTCGGCGAAAAACAATACAAGCGTTGTTTCACGCCGGTTTTCTGTGAGGCTGTGGTATCACTCCGGTCGAGCCGGCCCATTCGTTTCGAAACATGGCTCCCCCAAGTGAAAAAAGGTTACTTTTTAGGTCAGTATACCGGTTCTTTTTCTCAAGAAACCTCTATATTTCCTATGTATGCATAGAAAAGTTTCAAGATTTAAATAGAAAATCAATCAATCAAGCCGATTTAGGTAAAATCGCTGCTAGCACAGATCTGCTCGTGTGTAAACCCTTTAATCCTCAATGCAAGACAAACTGCCGGTACCGTGTAGTCAAAGTTCCGATGTCGATTGGCAGTATTGTTGGTGATTTCTTAGAAGTAGGGTAGTCTGTTACTTATTAGATGCAATAAGCAACGGATTGTCGGCCATTATCTGTTTGATTTTGTTTGTTAGTTGACCCATTTCTTAACTATTTATATTCCTATTTTTTATTTTGGTTTATTACCATGTCGTTACTAGATTCTGCATTAGTGTAGTGGTAATTTGTGTGACTGCTATGCCAGAGGTCCTGGGTTTGATTCTCAGGACGAGCAAAGTGCAGTGTGTGTTGTGTAGTTAGGTATTTGTGTTTTTCTATGAATTTATCAGTAGCAGCTCGGAGTTAGGATTTGGGCCGAGTTGATCTCAATGTGCTCTCCCTATTATATGGGCACCTACACATACCGGTGAATATGGGTGTAAATAAGTACATGTCTGCCTAACCCTTCTGGGAATACAGACCATATAATATTATCAAAATAAGTTTTTTTTTTCCATTTTTCATGCTAAGATTATAAAGTTATATTAGTGAGGGAAAAATCCGACTCGCAGGCAGGATTCTTCAGGCGTCTTCTGGCTAGGTACGCCAGACGCTATGAATAACCTCTAAGCCACCGCGAGCCCCACCTAAAATGAAAGGATATTTGAAAATAAGTGTTTCAAATATCCTTTATTAAAAGAGACTGTGACCTCTGAGCTTGCTATGAAAGCCCGTCCCAGAATTAATAGGAAAGGAAACGCCGGCGCCGGTGTTAACAAGAACTAAATGATAGAACAAAATATTAGTATAATAACATTGGTACAAGATAAAAACAAGATGTACCTATGAATGTGGATGAAGCAAATGAAGTATGGTAAGTGACGTTCTGTAGTTTCTGCCTACCCCTATAGGAAAAGGGCGTGAGTATATGCATGTATGTAACATACCATCATCACACCTGTATTCCCCGAAGGGTTAGGCAGAACCGTACTAATGTACACCCACAGTTCGCCGGTATGTTTAGGTCCCATGTAATAGGGGGCGAGCCTATTGCCATTAACCGGGCACAAATTCCTAACTCCGAGCTGGTACTGGGAATTTTATAGAAAAACCCAATAACACTTTGCTCGACCTGGGAATCGAACCCGAGGTCCTGGGTTCGATTCCCAGGTCGAGCGTAGCAGTCGCGTTCAGGACCACTTGGCTAATGAGGCAGTGCATGTATGTAACAAATTATTTAATTTTATTAATTAGAGTTAATAAGTTGGTACCTACCAACTTATTGTAAAATTTTCCCGAATTAGCACATCCATTTACCCGTCGATATCTTTACTACAGTTCTTTTAGCAAAGTAGTTAACTAAAAGGTAGTCTTACATTTACATTTAAGATTCCTTTTAGTAGAAGGTTTACTATGGCATAAATTGTTAACAGTCCCAGTATGGGCGCCAATAAAACTATTTGGCGCACAAACTGGGACTATAATTACAACTGAAACATTCTTACATTAATCATATGTAACATTGCTAGATTAGAATTATTTGAGCCAACAAACTTTGACTTGGTTATAGTTCAGATGCCGCAAGTCAAATGCTTAATTTCAATTAGGCATATCACAGGTTTTTCATATTATAGGTCTTCTTCTTCTTCTTCTTCTTCCTGCCCATGTCCCAATCTATTTGGGGTCGGCGCAACATGTTCTTTTCTTCCATTCATCCCTATGAGCCGTCATCTCACCACTCACTCCCTTTCCCATCATATCGGCCTTAACACAATCCATCCATCTTTTCTTTGGTCTCCCTCTACCTCTCTGTCCCTGCACATTCATACTCATCACTCTTTTAGTCACATGCGTTTCATCCCTTCTCATAACATGCCCATACCAAGACAAACGATTCCCTTTCAGCTTTTCTGCCACTGGCGCCACAGTTTTCATATTATAGGTATGTACCTATTTATTTCTGTAGTTGTTTTTTAGATTTTTTAACTTAAGATGAGAATTTTCTAAATGTCAACCTCTGAGAAGAAACATCAAAACAAAATCATGACAGGCACAGAGAATAATGGGCTCTTAAAATCCAGACGTTGAAGGTAATAATGTAGGGTATTATGAAAATTCCAAAAAATAGTTGCTCGTTTCCTATGTCTTAAGGAAAATAATTACCGTGAAACTCGATAGTTAGGGACTTCCCCAGTCAAGTTTAATTAATTCTATTTCACCAGAATAGGAAGAACAAAAGACTAATGTCTTTATACCTATAAAGACATTAGTCTTTTATTTACGCGGAATTAGGGTACCTACCCTAATTCCGGGTAAATAATAATTTATCTTCCAGACTAACCTTTCCACCATTCCTGACATCTTTTTTTATTCCTGATAGGATTAGGCTTGACCGCAATTTCGCCCGATGTTAAGCGACACTGCGATCTATGATGGAGCGCGCTTGCCTAGAAGAAACCGATTCACTCGTGATTTAAAGGCATCCAGAATATATCATCTTTTTTAATCGACTTCAAACAAGAAGGAGGTTCTCAATACGACTGTATTTTTGTTATGTGTTATACCTCGCCAATTGTGTAGGTACCAATTTCGAAGATAACTCACAAAATACTTGAAGTCGGCTATCTTATAACAACAGACCTTATAAGATTTGTTGTTGTTTGGGAGGGAATCGGACCCGCAAGGCATTAGAATAATTAACAAGATCATTTCGCGTAGGCGATAACATATTGTAGGTTGCTAAGTAAGTATTTAGGTACAAACACTCTACATCAAGAAGCACTACATTAATCTCACATTAATGTAATCTGGTAAATTGATAACATTACACTATATTAATTAAGGCTGAATACCGAGATTCAAGATCTACGATAATGTATATGCCACATATTGTGATGACATATAAATCTATCGTATCTAGCTGAATAGACATTTCAATGAGGGTAATGACCTGCGGTCCTAGTTTCGGTTCCAAGTCTGAGAAGTATCATCTTGTTCACGGAACAAAGTATTCATGAAATGCTCTCACAATTAAGGAAAAATCGTGGCGTGGTGTGGCGTATTTTATAAAGCATTTTCTTTCTAAATGTTTAGGATTATCTTTTTGTGATTTTTCATGCTAAGAGTATAAAGTTATTTTAGTGAAGGAAAAAAATTCACCTCTAAGACGTATATTCAAAATGTGAAGGCAAATTTCGACATGGCAGGTGGGACTCGCGGTGGCTTAGAGGTCATAGCGTCTGGCGTATCTAGCTAGAAGACGCAGGTTCGAATCCTGCCTGCGAGTCGAATTTTTCCTTCACTAAAATAACTTTAAAATCTTAGCATGAAAAATGCAAAAAAATCACAAAAAGATAGTTAAGAGGTATGGTAGCATCGTACGACATAGAGCTAACCGTAAGGTAAGTCATGTAGGTTGAGAGTTAAAGTAACTTGCCTTTCAATAGATGTTACTGACGTCACCTTTAAGACGTAAGTTCAGAATGTGAAGGCAAATTTCGACATGGCAGGTGGGACTCGCGGTGGCTTAGAGGTCATAGCATCTGGCGTACCTAGCCAGAAGACGCAGGTTCGAATCCTGCCTGCGAGTCGAATTTTTCCTTCACTAAAATTATATTCATTGTCTAGTACCCATAGTACAAGCTCTGCTTAGTTTGGGACTAGATGGTGCTGTGTAAAAATGTCCCAGAATATTTATTTTATTTATTTATTTCAGTATAAATATGAATTCAGATTCTCATCCTCTCTAAGTTGGTCACAGGTAGGCATAAATTTTATGTATTTCCAGAAATACTAGCAGACAGCACTATTTGCGGACAAACTGATGTTACTGCATTGTAACCGAGTGTCGCAGTTCGAACGACGTCGCCCGAGTTTCACTAACTAAACTAATTGCCAACGATAACTGTTAGTTCCGTTTGTTGCGCGCTTTTCTAGATCTGAGAATAGGGTAGACATAACATACCATCACGTCTGTATTCCCCGAAGGGTTAGGCAGAGGCTTACTAATGTAACCTACACCCACAGTTCGCCGGTATGTTTAGGTCCCATGTAATAGGAGGCGAGCTTATTGCCATTAACCGGGCACAAATTCCTAACTCCGAGCTGCTGCTGGGAATTTCATAGAATACCCAATAACACTTTGCTCGACCTGGGAATCGAACCCAGGACCTCTAGCGTAGCAGTCGCGCTCAGAAACACTTGGCTAATGAAGCAGTTAAACGTTAAAGTTAAGAATAGGGTACGTAAACTTGATTTCTCCTCATAGGGATAAATACATATTATTATAATAAATAATGATAATAAATATTCTGCGACATTTTTACACAGCACCATCTAGTCCCAAACTAAGCAGAGCTTGTACTATGGGTACCAGACAATGGATATAATACTCATATACTTTTATTTTGTAAATACGTACTTATAATACATAAGAAACACCCAGACGAACACAAACACTTAATTCATCACATAAATATTTGTGTCCTGTGGGAATCGAACCCACGACCTCATGGTCAGCAGTCCGGTACTCGAACCACTAAACCACAGAATTCGTCTAAAATTTCATACACATATTATGAATACATATATTATCAATGCAAAAGTGAATTTGTTTGTTTCTTTAACTGTCATCACTAAGCCACTTTTAAAAATTATTTCTACAAAAACTTCTTTTAACAGAAAACTACATTATAAGCGAACATAGGCTGTGTTTTTTTTTTATCGAGATGCTTACGAAAATTTCTATAATGTAACATGTATGTACATACACTCAATAAATAAAATAAAAATAAAAATAATTATGATCTTCGTTGATAGTTGCATAAAAATTGACGTAACATAAACTAACATCAAGCCTGTATTACCCAAAAGGCAGAGGTGTAATTATGGAAACTCATAGTTTGCCTATGTTTAGGCTCCATATAATGAGCCTGTTTCCATTAAAGCGATTCAAATTCCGATTTCTCATTCTCATTCATTTTTTCAAATTTCGAACTTCTGCATCTGTATGTCAAATTTGACATCTAATACATCAGATTATGCTTAGAACCGTTATTTTTTAAATTTAGAGACTAGAACTGATCCAATCGAACCGAATTTAGAAAATTTTAAATTACCAGTATTTGCATCAGATCCAATAATAACTGGTTCCAAATTCAAAGTGTGGTCTATTGGATTCTGTCTAAGTTAGGTATTAGTTCAGGAAGTTTGACGTCACTGGTTGCAACCGGAGGTTCACTTAAGACATATTGCTTTGACTGTATAACAAGGAGTTTAGCTTTGTTAAATACTGTTGAGAGGAGAGCATTTTCAATTAACTAACCACAGTTATCCATGCTGTTTAAGTGGATAGAATTTAGCAGCAGATAAGTTTCACACGATTGGCGCAAACTCGGTTCCTGCGCGGGACAATTTATATTTGTATGGTCCATAGTCCAGCCGTTTAGGAGGAGTTAGGTGACAAACATACGTACAGACGCATTATACATCTAAACTAATATATAATGCTGAAGAGTTTGTTTGTTTGCTTGACCGCGCTAAGCTCAGGAACTACTGGTCCGATTTGAAAAATTCTTTCAGTGTTAGATAGCCTATTTATTGAGGAAGGCTATAGGCTATATATCATCACACTAAGACTTAGTAACTATTCCACGCGGACGAAGTCGCGGGCGGAAGGTAGTATATACTATAAAGATATATCTCTTCGTCCATCTAAGTAGGTACCTGAAATAGAGATCTAAATGCATAAGATAGACTACATAACATACCATCACGCCTGTATTCCCCGAAGGGCTAGGCAGAGGCGTACTAATGTACACCCACAGTTCGCCGGTATGTTTAGGTCCCATGTAATAGGGGGCGAGCCTATTGCCATTAACCGGGCACAAATTCCTAACTCCGAGCTGCTACTGGGAATTTCATAGAAAATCCCAATAACACTTTGCTCGACCTGGGAATCGAACCCAGGACCTCTAGCTTAGCAGTCGCGCTCAGGACCACTTGGCTAATGAGGCAGTTCTATTATTATTATTATAATAAGATAGACTATTCATACTTAAAACACAAATAAAGTGGAAATGAACACTGCCGAACATTGGCAAGCCTCACAGAGTAACCAACCGAGCGAGCAGACGTGGCGGGCGTGATGACGTGTTTGCAAAATAAACGGCTCGTCTCCCTGTTGTTCTAAACCTCCCCTTTGTTGACTGAGCGTAAATATTAACGGAGATGCGTATCTGGGTACAAAGTCTTTGTCATTGAGTAGTTATGTTGTGCGCATGAGTGGTAGATAGATGATCATCGTAGCCTTTTCCATACTATGTTGACGTCGGCTTCCATTTTATTTTTGGTATTTTTTTCTCGGACCTCGATATCTAACAATACCTCCACGGGTCGGACAGGGTTCTCTTAACACATTTTATAATATTATTGTAGTGAAGGAAAAATTCTGTGGGCAGGATTCGAACCTGTGTCTTCTGGTCAGATACACCAGACGCTATGACTAATAAGCCACCGCAAGTCCCACCAGAGGCAAATTTCGATCTGGCGGGTGGGATGCTGTGGCTTAGTGGTCATAGAGTCTAATGTATCAACCCAGAAGACGCATATTCGAATCCTGCCCACAATAGAATATTTCTTTCATTAAAATAATTTTAAAATCTTAACATGGAAAAAGATATACAAAAATATACATTATAAACTATCAAAATACACTGTAAGTATAGTTGTAAAAAACAACAAACTACTTTTAAAACAGTGGAGGTTTTAATCAAAAACAGGACGCGAGGCGGTGACTCCATTTTTCATAGAACACCGAGACTAAACTGGTGTTTGGGGTGTATCCATTAAAAGTGCGGTCAGTTAAAACCAGCCGGGCAACTGCGGGCCAAAAATAAAAAAAATACCTCGATAAAGTACTGAAAAGCTGCAGTGGAAGTTGGGTGAGATAAAAAAGAATTAGAACATTTGTTTAACCTCCAGCAGTAGGGTAGTTCTCTTCTAATTGGTGTCGCTTTAAAGCGTGTCTCAATCGCGTAGTTTTTTAAATTGCTAATAAAGCAATGTAGGTCGCACATTACTAGTATTCTGGTTAAGCCCTCGTGCTAAGCTGAATGCTTGTGTTGCGAGTGGGTTTACGTCGGTAGTGCAATGGGTGGGTTTCGAACCGGTAACCATTATATGATCGTAATTCTGACGCTCTATTATCCTAAGCAGTAAATAGTTACCTACCTTAAATTATTTAATCCTATTGATCTCTACTATTATAATATTGAAAAAAAAGTGATGTCTGTACATTGGAGATATTAAAAAAAAAACAAGTTGGTTACACTCAAATAAAAACAAGTAGGATATATCCGAACTCCGAACCCAACAATGTGATTTTTAAAATTCTTGTCTATTTGTTACGGGTTGGCGCAAAAACGACTGAATAGATTTTAATTTTGTTATCACTGTTAGAAAGTTTGTGTTCTAACATAAAAACTGAAAAAATTAAAACATTAATCACGACCCACTACATTTATTAACTTAACAAGACTAAAATAAATTAACTATTTAACTCCAAACTAACCGCAAAGAAATAAAACTAACAAAATAAACGCTCCACAAAACCACTATGCGTCCGCAAAACCAGGAAATAATTCGTGACCTCATCCACTCCATGTGTTTCGCTGTTCTTAAACCAAGCACATAAATTTCGCTGCAAATCCTGGCTACGCAGTTGAAATATAAGCAACTTATGTTTATCGTACCGACTGGGTTTTTCTATGAAGTTCTCAATAGCAGCTCGGAGTTTGGTATTTATGCCCAGTTAATGGCTGCCCAAAACTGCAGTAGGCGTACACCTCTGCCTAACTCTTTTGGAAATACAGGCGTGAAGGTATGTTATATTATAATGTAATCTATTCAGCTATGTGATTATATCGTGAAACTTAATTGGTCTTAACTAAGCTGCCTTTATCTAATTGTAAAAATTGAGTAATTTCCTAAACCGATTATCAACTTTAATAACCAAAGAATAAAGTCAATATTGTATTGATAATGGTTGAATATTTAAAATATATGCGACCCGTTATTGAATCTGCCAACTAAACGAGTGTCCTTAGTCCAAGTATTGCCTGTAGAATTTTAATTAAATATTTCACGTTACGTGTAATAATTTTGTTGTTAAATTAAACTATTAGTTTAATTTAACATCAAAATTAAGTTGCCTGCGTGCCTGAATAAACATTTTATATTGTGTCAATAGAGATTTTAGGCTTGTTATCCACCAAAGTGTAATGGGGCAGAGAAGAGGAGACTAGCGAAAGTGACCACCCCGAATAAGAGAGTTGTAATGAAGATATAAATTTAGCGAAAATTTGATCCCAGGCAAGGTTTGTACCTGTCTGCGTCCCTCATGTTACTCTGGACGCTTTAGCCATGCTTCGGCACGAATGGGCCGGCTCGACCGGAGTGATACCACGGCCTCACAGAAAACCGACGTGAAACAACGCTTGCGTTGTGTTTCGCCGAGTGAGTGAGGTTACCGGAGGCCGAAACCCTTTTAAAAGGCGGGCAACGCTCTTGTGACTCCTCTGGTGTTGCGGGTATCCATGGGCGGCGGTATCGCTTACCATCAAGTGATCCGTCTGCTCTTTTGCACCCCTATCCCATAAAAAAAGCCACCACCGAGCTACTACCGAGACAACTGCTAAACTTTAACCTGATATTAAGAACTTCAAGCTGCTATTATTAAGACGACACGATTGGTGTAGCCGGCGTTCGATCCCCACACGGAGTAAATATTTGTATGATCTACAGATAGATCTTCCGGGTCTGGACGTTTGTGTATGTGATAATTTGTGTTTGTAAACGCACCCACGATGCAGGAGAAAATCCCAGTGTGGGGGCAATATTTTTTGTATAACAAAAAATGCACTTTTATTCAACCTTGAAATCGAACCCAGAATCTCATTTGCAACAGCTGCGCAGCTGACTACTAGACTCATAAGCCTATCATCTCCGCTTACGTGGAAATCGGGCCTACCGCTCTGGTGGATACCATGCCTTAAGGCGAAAACGAATATTAATTTCCCAACAAGTCATTTCTTATTCTCAATTAATATATCGTGAGAGAACGCATTTCAACAAATTAATACCACGTTAAATTAAATGATATTCGTAATGCATTTCATTTATCATGGATATGTATGTATTCAAAATGACATCTGATAATTGGAATTAAAGAACCAGTTCCAATATCTTTTGGTCGAAAGCGATTTTAACTGAAATAAATTATTTGATTAATTTACAGAACGGGAAAATGAAATGAAGTGTATATTTATCTCATTGGTTTTCTTCTTCCATCGTGATAATATCAGCTATTCAGTAATCATTCTTAAAATATGATATAGCTTTGAAAAAAAGATTAGCTTAGGTTTAGAACAAATATTTTAAGCTTATTTAAGCTTAGGCACTTTCTACCAAACAACCTTTGTGGTGGGCCAGGGACTGTCACGGTAGAAGCCCCAAAATATTTATAGACCTAAACGTATCAGCGAAAAAGGTTGTACTAACCAACGAATACAAAGAAAAAAAAACATTTCCTAAACAATAAAATATATGCCTCCTTATAAGAGTGACGATAATTGCGGTAATATTACCACCAGAAATAATGCCCAGTCATGTCAGTTACTTTCACCTCGATGCCCAGCGTAGGGTATGACAAGCAGTTCGGTCGTGGTATCAAAATTATCTTATTTATAATGCACAGACCGAGGGATACCTGACAGCTAGGCAAACGATGACAGACATGAATGCTTGTCATGGTGTCGTATTTTCACACAAAGCACCCCTCATACGGTAGACGTAATATCTCAATAGCAAAATAAATCTTCGATGTATTTTTAAATAAAGATATTAATGTTTTGTCATAGAAGTATTAATGTTCTAGTACGAGAGTGTCTGAATAATTTAAAGTACACTTGGTACTTAATCGATAACTGATGTTTTTTTTTGATAATACTCGTTTAAGGACAATTTATATAAGTCCACACTTAAGTTCAGCCTAACGGCTGGTTGGTAACTGGCTGCCCGATAAAAATCAGTCAGTAGATTTGCTTACTACGTACCGTAAAGATTTTGGACATTAGTTTTATGGACCTTATGTCAAAATTTAATTACTAGGAGATAGCTCTAGAGCTATCTCCTAGTAATCAGACGCTTTAGCCATGCTTCGGCCCGAATGGGCTGCCTCGACCGGAGTAATACCACGGCCTCTCAGAAAACCGACGTGAAACAACGCTTGCGTTGTGTTTCGCCGAGTGAGTGAGGTTACCGGAGGCCCAAACCCTTTTAAGAGGCACTTGTGACTCCTATGGTGTTGCGGGTATCCATGGGCGGCGGTTATCGCTTACCATCATGTGATCCGTCTGCTCTTTTGCACCCCTATCCCATAAAAAAAGCCACCACCGAGCTACTACCGAGACAACTGCTAAACTTTAACCTGATATTAAGAACTTCAAGCTGCTATTATTAAGACGACACGATTGGTGTAGCCGGCGTTCGATCCCCACACGGAGTAAATATTTGTATGATCTACAGATAGTTCTTCCAGGTCTGGACGTTTGTATATGTGATAATTTGTGTTTGTAAACGCACCCACGATGCAGGAGAAAATCCCAGTGTTGGGGCCCAAAAATCCCAATGTTTTTTGTATAACAAAAAATGCACTTTTATTCAACCTTGCAATCGAACCCAGAATATCATTTGCAACAGCTGCGCAGCTGACTACTAGACTCATAAGCCTATCATCTGCGCTTACGTGGAAATCGGGCCTACCGCTCTGGTGGATACCATGCCTTAAGGCGAAAACGAATATTAATTTCCCAACAAGTCATTTCTTATTCTCAATTAATATATCGTGAGAGAACGCATTTCAACAAATTAATACCACGTTAAATTAAATGATATTCGTAATGCATTTCATTTATCATGGATATGTATGTATTCAAAATGACATCTGATAATTGGAATTAAAGAACCAGTTCCAATATCTTTTGGACGAAAGCGATTTTAACGGAAATAAATTATTTGATTAATTTACAGAACGGGAAAATGAAATGAAGTGTATATTTATCTCATTGGTTTTCTTCTTCCATCGTGATGATATCAGCTATTCAGTAATCATTCATATAATATGATATAGCTTTGAAAAAAAAATTTGAATAGCAGTTAGCTATTTTTTTAAACAAATATTTTAAGCTCATTTAAGCTTAGGGACTTTCTACCAAACAACCTTTGGGTGGGCCAGGGACTGTTTTATAGACCTAAACATACCAGCGAAAAAGGTTGTACCTACTAACCAACGATAATATAAAGAAAAATAACATTTCCAAAACAATAAAATATATGCCTCCTTATAAGAGTGACGATAATTGCGGTAATATTACCTCCTGAAAGGATGCCCAGTCATGTCAGTTACTATCACCTTGATGCCCAGCGTAGGGTATGACAAGCAGTTCGGTTGTGGTATCAAAATTATCTTATTTATAATGCATAGACCGTGGGATACCTGACAGCTAGGCAAACGATGACAGGCATGAATGCTTGTCATGGTGTCGTATTTTCACACAAAACACCCCTCATACGGTATGTGTAATATCTCAATAGCAAAATAAACCTTCGATATATTTTTAAATAAAGATATTAATGTTTTGTCATTGAGGTATTAATGTTCTAGTACGGGAGTGTTTGAATAATTTGAAAGTACACTTGGTACTTAATCGATAACTGATGTTTTTTTGATAATACTCGTTTAGGGACAATTTATATTTAAGTCCACACTTAAGTTCAGCCTAACGGGTGGTTGATAACTAGCTGCCCGATAAAAATCAGTCAGTAGATTTGCTTACTACCGTAAAGATTTTGGACATTAGTTTTATGGACCTTATGTCAAAATTTAATTACTAGGAGATAGCTCTAGTAAGCAAATTTGCTGACAGATAAGATATACAAAGAAACTTGTGGAAGTCAATACATCTCTGCTTTATAGAGATTAAGGTATGACTTAATATTCTAAGATCTAAAAATCAAAATAAAACACAGGACTTGCAAATGAATTCACTGCTTGCAATTTTAGTTTTAAAATTTTAAAATTCCTCAACATAAAATCCACTGCCACGAAAACGCAACAAAACACAGATTATCGCCCCATTTCGAGTTCTGTTATACAGATCTTTATCTTAACGAAACTACAACAGAGTACCAATGGAGTACTGTTGGAAGTGGTTTTAATCTAGATGTTATCTGCAATCCACACGCCAAATACTCCGAAGCTGTTTTGTGAATATTGTTAGTACAAATTTTAGTTTTGTACTGTTTTGAATGTTATTACTCTTTTGACAATGTTTGAAATTTTTTGTTCTGAATTTGAATTTCAACATGTTTCTATATCCTTCAGCCTTCTGGCTCTAAGCTATGTGGAGCTCCCCGCCAAGGTAATTACTATTTTTTTATGGTATAGGGGGGGAGAAAACGAGCAGACGGATCACCTGATGGTAAACGATACCCGCAACACCAGAAGAGTTGCAAGTGCGTTGCTCGCCTTTTAAAAGAGTTTGGGCCTCCGGTATCCTCACTCATTCGGCGAAACACAACGTAAGTGTTGTTTCACGCCCGTTTTCTCTGAGGCCGTGGTATCACTCCAGTCGAGCCGGCTCATTCGTGCCCAAGCATGGCTCTCCCACGATTAAATTTAACACGAAAGAAAATACACCATATCTCTGAAACCCAAATTCTGGGACCTTATGAACTGGTTGTCATGTTTTTAGACTCTTAACTACGTCTAATGATATATATATGTGTTCGCCCGAAAACTGCCTCAATAGCCAAGTGGTCCTGACCGCGACTGCTACGCTAGAGGTCCTGGGTTCGATTCCCAGGTCGAGCAAAGTGTTATTGGGTTTTTCTATGAAATTCCCAGTAGCAGCTCGGAGTTAGGAATTTGTGCCCGGTTAATGGCAATAGGCTCGCCCCCTATTACATGGGACCTAAACATACCGGCGAACTGTGGGTGTACATTAGTACGCCTCTGCCTAACCCTTCGGGGAATACAGGCGTGATGGTATGTTATGTTATGTGTTCGCCCGAAAACTGAGTTCACGGATTTGCATACTCTTTGAAAGACGGAGTCTTAATAACGGTAGGAGGTTTATATTATATTTTTAATGAACACTTTATCATTGTCAACCGATAATATATTGTACCATTCCTAGACTCGAGTATCTTCTCTGAATGGTAGACTTCATACGCCGCCGTCGAGAAAATATCTCAGGCATGAAGGTTTCCTCACGATTTTTTCTGTCAACTTAACATACCATCATCCCTGTATTCCCCGAAGGGATAGGCAGAGGCATACTAATGTACACCCACAGTTCGCCGGTATGTTTAGGTCCCATGTAATACGGGGCGAGCCTATTGCCATTAACCGGGCACACATTCCTAACTCCGACCTGCTACTGGGAATTTCATAGAAAAACCCGATAACACTTTAATCGACCTGGGAAACGAGCCCAAGACCTCTAGCGTAGCAGTCGCGCTCAGGACCACTAGGCTAATGAGGCAGTTTCTGTCAACTTTAAAGCGCGTAATAATTTACTATTAATACGCACTTGAATTAAAAAAAAGTCACGAGGTGGGTGCCTTCGAGTCGAACTCGAGACCTTTGATGTAGAAGTCCAATGGTCATATCAATAGGCTCTGACTGCTCTCGTTTATCCTCTGAATATATTTTTATACTTTTAGCATTTGTACATTTTTTTTAAAATTACTTTTGTGAAGGAAAAAAAATACTGTGGGCAGGATTCGATCCTGCGTCCCCCAGTTAAATACACAAGACGCTATGACCACTTAGCCTGACACAAAATTTGCCTCCACATTCTGAATCTTAACGTGTCTTTGAGGTGACGTCTAATTTTTAATCTGAATAAATCTTTAAATATTGTTTTTTTGTTACTTTTTCATATTTATGCCTCATTAGCTAAGTAGTCCTGAGCGCGACTGCTACGCTAGAGGTTCTGGGTTCGATTCCCAGGTCGAGCAAAGTGTTATTGGGTTTTTCTATAAAATTCCCAGTAGCAGCTCGGAGTTAGGAATTTGTGCCCGGTTAATGGCAATAGGCTCGCCCCCTATTACATGGGACCTTAACATACCGGCGAACTGTGGGTGTACCTTAGTACACCTCTGCCTAACCCTTCTGGGAATACAGGCGTGATGGTATGTTATGTTATGTTTTTTCTTTTTCGGATTTTTTGGAGCGTCACTTGTAGAGAAGGTGAGTGGAATCTTCCCCTTTTTCTAAACCAAACATCTTCATAATGGCGCGACTCTGTTCAAGTCTGGGTAATTAATTTTCGTATTTGTTAGTAAATTGCCGAGGGCAATGCTTGCTTCGTTTAGAACTTTCACTGGAGCGCAAGTCAAAATGGCTCTATTTACCTACATGAATTTCCTGAGGGTAAGTCGTCGCTTAAAAATAATTGAGTATCTTGGTTACTGACTCATTAGCCAACTGGTCCTAAGCGTGACTGCTACGCTAGAGATCCTAGGTTCGTTTCCCAGATCGATCAAAGCAGCTCGAAGTTTGAGATCTTGGTTATATCTTGTAAGCTGATTATGTAAAAATTTCCGTACTGCGTGGGGGTTTTCTACCTAAGCTTATAATTGTAAATGTGTATATAAGGTTTATACCCTCCGGCAACATGGAGTGATGATTTGCGAAAGGCTGCCGGCAGTAGCTGGATGCGACAAGCCGAGGACAGGGTGAAATGGCGCACATTGGGGGAGGCCTACGTGCAGCGGTGGACTGTTATAGGCTGATGATGATGATGATACAAGGTTTAGTTTTTCCAATGGCAGTTTGTGACCGTGAAGTCATATGTTCAACTCCATGCGAGCGAAGTACTCATATTATTGGGTTTTTACAAATTAATTCTCTTTTCCCTTATGTGTTTAATCCATGTAATAGGGGGCAAACCATCAACGGGGCACAGCCCCAAACTCCGAACTGATTTTTATAGAAAACCCCAATGATATATTTCTTGACCTGGGAATCGAACTCAGGACCTCACAGACAGCAGCTGTGCTTGCAGCAACTAGCCCTTTATAATATTACTAGCTTCTGCCCGCGACTTCGTCCGCGCAGCGTAATGATATATAGCCTATAGCCTTCCTCAATAAATGGGCTATCTAACACTGAAAGAATTTCAAATCGGACCAGTAGTTCCTGAGATTAGCGCGTTCAAGCAAACAAACAAACAAACTCTTCAGCTTTATATATTAGTATAGATTTATTAGATATCCGACATCGAGCTTACCTTAGCGCAATGCGGTATCTATGCGGTTAGCTGTAGTAATGTCGTTCACTTCTTAGAATTTCACTTAAAATATAGTTCATTTAACTTATAGTTCTGCAAAGGAAACATGAAGTTGAAATTCCAACTGTACAATTTACTTCGTTCATTATAAACTAGCTTCTCTCCCCGACTTCGTTAGCCTGAAAGCAGTATGCAAAGGAGATTTCTAAAGATCGTAGGTAGGTCTCTGCTGCGGGAGTTTTTGGTAGAACCATCGCATTGAAAAGAAAGAATTAAAATGTTTTTATTGTTATTTTCAGTGAAGAAAAAGTTCAACTGTGGTCAGGAATCGAACTTACGTCTTCTGGTTCAATACACCGGGACGCTATGACCAACTATACCACCGCGAGTCGAAATTTGCCTTCATATTCTGAATTAATCTATTAGAAGTGACGAATCCTATCATATCCTACTTCCTACTATCCTACTTCCTACTATCCTACAAATATTATAAATGCGAAAGTTTGGATGGATGGATGGATAGATGGATTTGTTACTCTTTCACGCCAGAACGGCTGAACGGATCTGCATAAAATTTGGAAATAAAATAGATTATAGTCTGGAATAACACATGGGCTACTTTTTATCTGAAGTCCACGCAGACGAAGTCGCGGGCAGAAGCTAGTAACTTTATAATCTTAGCATGGAAAATGCAAAAAATCACAAAATGGTATATTTATGTTAGTAGCGGTTCCGAGCACGACTGCTCCTGGTCCTGGGTTGGTTTCCCAGGTCGACAATTATTCGATAATTATCTTTATGTACTTTTTAGCATTTTCCATGATAAGATTATAAAGTTATTTTAGTGAAGGATAAATTCGACTTGCGGAAAGAATTCGAATCTGCGTATTCTGGTTAAATACACCAGACGCTATTACCACTAAGCCAGAGCTAGTCCCACTCGCCATGGGAATTTACGTCTTAAAGGTGACGTCAGTGACAACTATTGAATAGCAAGTTACTTTGCTTCTCAACCGACATGATTTACTTTGTAGTTAGTTCGATGTCGTACGATGCCACCTTACCTATTATCTATATTTTTGTATTTTTTTAACATTTCCATTGCTAAGATTATGTTAAACGACAACTGTCGAAAATTATCCGAAAATCAATCCATACAAAAGGGCGTAACTATACACCCATATCTATATCTATACTAATATATAAAGCTGAAGAGTTTGTTTGTTTGTTTGCTTGAACGCGCTAATCTCCGAAACTACTGGTCCGATTTGAAAAATTCTTTCAGTGTTAGATAGCCCATTTATTGAGGAAGGCTATAGGCTATATATCATCGCAGTCGCGGGCAGAAGCTAGTATTCTATAAAATACACAGAAATTATCACTCAAAATATATCACAGATTCTGAGCCATGCCTTAAACTAACTCCCTAATTAGCACAATAGCACTTTACTCAGTTTGTTAAGTGATCCCCTAAAGCCAGCCCTACTAATGTGAAGTGATCGTCTCTGATGAAGCTGACAAGGGACTGATCCAATCTTCTTTGATCAAGAGCGCGGTGGAAATACTCATTTCAACGGCGTGTGGGTAGTTGGGATTTCACGTATGGGAATCATAACATACCATCACGCCTATATTCCCCGAAGGGCAGGCAGAAGTGTACTAAGGTACGCCCACAGTTCGCCGGTATGTTTAGGTCCCATGTAATAGGGGGCGAGCCTATTGCCATAAACCGGGCACAAATTCCAAACTCCGAGCTGCTACTGGGAATTTCATAGAAAAACCCAATAACACTTTCTCGACCTGGGAATTGAACCCAGGACCTCTAGCGTAGCAGTCGCACTTGGGACCACTAGACTAACGAGGCAGTTCTGGGAATCATTGGAAGACACACCTGTAAAGGGTTAGGCAGAGATGTTCTAATGCTAATGTACACCCACAGTTTGGCGATATTTTTTTACGTGGGAGAGCCATGCTTCGAGGAGCCATGTGATACGACGGCCTCAAGGAGCCTTCTTTCTGCCTGGAGCCTATCAGTTCTATCTAGGGTTCCATACCCAAAGGGTAAAAACGGGACCCTATTGCTAAGACTTCGCTATCTATCCGTCTGTCCGTCCGTCTGTCTGTCACCAGGCTGTATCTCAAGAACCGCGATAGCTAGACAGTTGAAATTTTCCCAAATTATGTATTTCTGTTGCCGCTATAACAACAAATACTAAAAACAAAATAAAATAAATATTTAAGGCGGGCTCCCATACAACAAACGCGATTTATGGTACGGAATCCTTCGTGCGCGAGTCCGACTCGCACTTTTTTAATTAGTTCTTTAATTCTCGATAGGCTTACGCTTGAAGGCCAGTTTGCCTGATGTTAAGCGACACTGCGACCTAAGATGGAGCGCGCTTGCCTAGAAGAAACCGATTCACTCGTGATTTAAAGACAGCCAGATTATATCTATCGGGGAAGATCCACTCAGGAAGCACATTCCACATTTCAGTCTATGTATAGTCTCCCACCATCTTACCTTATTCTGCAGTTACATATAATTTGTATTCTTTATTTGTGTGTTAGCTTAGTGGCCCTGAGAGCGACTACTTCGCTAGAGGTCCTGGGTTCGATTCCTAGGTCGATCAAACTGATATTGAGGTATTTATGGAATTTTCAGAAACAGCTCGGAGTTTGGAATTTGTCACAGGTTAATGGCAATAGGCTCGCCGCCTATTACAAGGGACCTAAATATACCGGTGCACTGTGAGTGTACATTAGTACGCCTCTGCCTAACCTAATATAGGCGTGATGTTATGTGGAAGACTCACATCTTTCTGATAAAAATAAGCAACTAGGAAAGTACTGCTGGAAAATCTTTTCGGAATACAAGGCTATTATTTTCTGATAGAAATCTCGCAAAATGTCCGAAAGTGTTTGAACAATCGAACTAGTTATGTGTTTGACAAATATTGATGCGTTGGACGTGACGCCAGATTTTAGGGTACCGTGAAGAATATAGATGTGCTGGAACCCTCATTTGTCTTTAGAGACAAATGTAAAAGTGCCTTGTGATTACATGCCATAAAAAAACCATGCTTGCTTAAACTGCATATCATTACGTCTGATTCCCCGAAGCGTAAGACAGAGGTGTACTAATGTACACCAACAGTCCGCTAATATGTTTTGGTCTCATTTAATAGGGGGCGAATCTATTGCCATTAAACAGGCTCAACCAAGGCATAGAGAACCCAATAACTACTCCACCTGGAAATCTAACGTAGGACCTCTAGCGTGGCAGTCGCGCTTAGAACTACATTCTTGAATATAGAGGCAGTAATAAAATTCAAGTCGAGGAAAAATTCAAGTCTAACAAACCTTTTCCAGAATCAGGTCAATATTACCATATTCTAGTAATATCATTGCAGTAATTAGATACCAAATTTCGAATCGATCAGTAGCCCAAACACAAACAACTATCGAATTCGTATCGTAATCGAATGAGTTTTTTTCTGCTACAAATCTCATACATACATACATACATACATATTTTCACATCCGTCTCCCATTGGGGTAGGCAGAGACTACACTTGCTACGATCCTGGCACACCACTTTCGCTTCATCTACGTTCATTAAGCTCCTTCTCATACAAATTATTCTCGATATCTATACGAATATTCAGGTGACAACTGCGACATATTTGATATGTTTTAATTTTCAATATTATGCACATCTTTATTGTTCTTTTTTTTTATTATATACTTAGTTATCATAAATGTAAATGTGAGTACTGTGTAGGCTAGTTTGAAAAAGTCACATAAAACCAATAAGATTTTTCTGACGGTCTTGAGTATTCATTTGGCCTCCGCAAATGCCCTGCTGATCTGGTATTGCCGTGCAGCGGGTCGTTGAGCTCCCTAAATAATGGTTGAGCTACACGATGACTGGTGCATGCGTGCCGTCAGTTAGGACAGCTCAACTCAAGACTGCTATGGCTCTTTCTTCAAAAGGCCTGTTCAGATTTAGCCCTACATCGTAAAACACATATCCTATAATACTACTACTACTGTCTGGACTTTAAAAGAGACCATGATTCTCTGAGTTTGTTTCGGCGTTTCTTCTCAGAGGTCGTCAGATAGAATATGCCGGCGCCATCTAGTAAAAAAAATTAAAACAACTTGTAAAAGTGTCTTTAACAAGTGTCTAAACTGTACTTTACATACATTTTTTGGTGTGCAATAAAGTATATTCTATTCTTTTCTGTTCTGTTCTGTTCTGTTCTGTTCTGTTCTATTCTAATCTATTATTCTATTCTATTCTATTCTATTCTATTCTATTCTATTCTATTCTATTCTATTCTATTCTATTCTATTCTATTCTATTCTATTCTATTCTATTCTATTCTATTCTATTCTATTCTATTCTATTCTATTCTATTCTATTCTATTCTATTCTATTCTATTCTATTCTATTCTATTCTATTCTATTATATTCTATTCTATTCTATTCTATTCTATTCTATTCTATTCTATTCTATTCTATTCTATTCTATTCTATTCTATTCTATTCTATTCTATTCTATTCTATTCTATTCTATTCTATTCTATTCTATTCTATTCTATTCTATTCTATTCTATTCTATTCTATTCTATTCTATTCTATTCTATTCTATTCTATTCTATTCTATTCTATTCTATTATATTCTATTCTATTCTATTCTATTCTATTCTATTCTATTCTATTCTATTCTATTCTTTTTAAGATCTATTTACAGAAATAAATATCATTTATAATTTATAATATGTTTTCGAAAGTGTTTGTGCTTGGGCCACAGACCAGTGGAAGCAGCTCAAGCTTTATGTCGGTACTCAAAGGCTTAAAATTATTATTGCTGCATAATAGATTCCGCACACACCAATTCACTCCGAACCTTTTAGAAAAATAATACGATTTCCTGTTATTCTAAACGAACTAACATTTGGACATAAACATGCATTCAGCTTCGACCGAGTAAAATATAACCAAGCCTACCGCAACGCTCGCACTTGACTATCCTACTAATCCTACTAATATTATAAATGTGAAAGTTTGTGAGGATGGATGGATGTATGTTTGTTACTCTTTCGCGCCAGAACGGCTGAACGGATCTGGATAAAATTTGGCACAGAGATAGATTGTAGTCTGGAATAACACATGGGCTACTTTTTATCTGAAGTCCACGCAGACGAAGTCGCGGGCAGAAGCTAGTTCTATATATAACTAAGCTTGTCGTGTTAATGTTATCAGACCGCATTATTTTTTTTATTATGGCATAGGGGAGCAAACTCGCAGACGGATCACCTGATGGTAAGCGATACCAGCCGCCCATGGACACTCGCTACACCAGAGGAGTCACAAGTGCGTTACCAGCCTTTTAAAAGGGTTTGGGCCTCCGGTAATCTCACTCACTGACTGGGCGAAACACAACGCAAGCGTTGCTTCACGTCGGTTTTCTGTGAGGCCGTGGTATCTCTCCGGTCGAGCCGGCCCATTCGTGCGGAAGCATAGCTCTCCCACGTGAAGCATACATTATTGAAAGACTAATTTTCACTGTTCCGCAATAGCAGATTTTGGAACAATATAAAATAATTACTGTTCAATAGCGATTTTTATAATAAACTTAAATATTATTATCATACTATGTTTATGAGAGGCTTGTGATTACATAAAAAAAACAATAGCAATAGTCTTCATTCTTCTCTATTTCCAAACTTAAAAAAAGGAAGTAGAATCCATTATTTATTTATTGAAATTTGCATAAGAACGATAAAAGTGGCGTAAGGCAACATTTAACAAAAATAGAACTAACAGTTCCACGCTCCATGGGAGCTCCAAACAATCACCGTTCCAAAATAGCAGTAACGTTTTAAATAAATAAAGTTTCTCTCGGCAGGCTCAAAGGCTAACTTTTGTATAAAATTTTAGTGTTGTTATAAGCTGTCAGTCATCGTAAAACCGATAGCAAAAGTAAAAAAAATATGTTAGTAAAAAAATTATTAGAATTGTGTTTAAAGTGGGATCGAGTTCGGGATTGAATCTCTCTCGACAAGTATCCCTCGAAAGTTTTTTATGGGATAGTGAGGCAAACGAGCAGACCGGTCGCCTGATGGTAAGCGATTACCGCCGCCCATGGAGACCCGCAACACCAGAGGAGTCTAAAGTTCGCTGCCAGCCTTAGGGTCTGGTTGGGCCTCCGGTATCCTCACTCGCTCGGCGAAATATAACGTAAGCGTTGTTTCAGAAGTTTCATATACAGAAGAGTAAACCATCACCTTAAACTATACAAACTCAATAACACGAAGTAAAGTGTAATTTTACCCGATGGCTGCTTGAAAAAGACTATCTCAGTACGGAAGATTGATTAACCCATCAATGTTAAACCTACAAAAACAAGAGCTCATATATACTCTCTCTTTCTCTCTCTCACACATGCATAAACATGCACACACACATACACACACCCCCAGACTCACTAACACAAATAGGTAACTTCTAATCAGGACAGATTATTATTGTGCACTAGTAACAGGCGAACACTGACTCCTAAATCACAGGTTTCCCTAATTTAGGAGGCAGGGTTTTTATCATATTTGTGTCAGCTACTACTATATTGTATTTCCTACCAATAGGTAGGAAATACAATATAGTATCTAAAGGCTGTGATTTTGACAAAAAATATACTTGTAGGAAATATCATACAAGTATATTTTTTGTCTGACTGCCTCAATAGCCTAGTGGTCCTGACTGCGACTGCTACGCTAGAGGTCCTGGGTTCGATTCCCAGGTCGAGCAAAGTGTTATTGAGTTTTTCTATGAAATTCCCAGTAGCAGCTCGGAGTTAGGAATTAGTGCCCGGTTAATGGCAATAGGCTCGCCCCCTATTACATGGGACCTAAACATACCGGCGAACTGTGGGTGTACATTAGTACGCCTCTGCCTAACCCTTACCGGGGAATACAGGCGTGATGGTATGTTATGTTATGTTATATTTTTTGTCAAAATCACATTATTAATAAGATGATATATATATGTCAAGGAAAATGTAAAGGTTTTTATGTATCAATATTATTTTTTTCACGCCGGTTTTCTGCGAGGGCGAAGTGAGTGGTATTCGTGCCGAAGCATGGCTCTCCCACGGTACCTAACTGTATAATATTTTGACAGGATTAGCATCCAAGTTGTGATATCACTAGTTCTAGGACCTAGAATTAGACCGAGGATAGGATTTAAACTCGCGTCTTCTGGTTAGATACACCAGATCCATTCGCTAAGCCATGATGGAAATTTTCCTTCACATTCTGAATTTACGTCTTAAAGGTGACGTCCCTAAAATCACTTTATAATGAGCATGGAAAATGCAAGAAAATTACAAAAAGATATTCAATAGAGCCCAAGCCATACTGGGCCAGCAAGAGAGAACTTACCACTAGCATTTTGAGAGAAGACCTGTGCTAAATGGACAGCAGTTGAGTTGGAGATAAAGGCTTAAAAACCTGATAGTATCATGAGATCGGGTCCAGTCTCTGCGTTGGTAAAATACTGATTTCATCAACAGTTCCAAGATCCATCAAATCATAAATGAGCCACAAAACTCCAAAGTGACTCTTAATCATTTTAATTGACGTCTAAGGTTTCCAAAGTTTTAGGAATTCATAAATTCTCGAAATTTCCATTAGTCAAGTTTGTAATCTAATTACAGTTTCTGGCGGTGATATTAATACGCGTAAACGGATTAGCGGGTTTCATGAGTGAAGTTACTCATTGTTGAGTCTATGTTTATGTATTTCAAGGTTTTTTTTTATGGGATAGGGGGCTAAAGAACATACGGATCGATTGACGCAGCCCATGAACAAAATACTCCAATTTTCATCCGGAATATTTCATTATAAATTAATCGATCGTTCAACTACAACTTCGATAGTATGACACACTTCTATAAAATATTTTATACATTTTAACTGATTTTAAAACAGAGACGTAACATACTGTACGTGACGTGCTATTACGGTATTTTTCGATAGAGAGAGAGGGGGGGATACCGCTCTACACATAGTATTTCAACTTTTGCGCGCAAGAGCCTGTTCCCCTTCGGTTGACGCGGCTCTGGCAGTCTGCAGTCCGTAGGAGTTCTCTGGTGTTGCAGATGTCCATGGGCAACGATGACTAATTACACCAGGCTCTTCAGCTAATTTGCCGACTTAATCTATCCAAAACTAATAGAAAAACAACGATATAATTACAATAAAATATCGCTTGGGTCCTACAGCTGCTGATTCCAATCCAAGCATTGCAACAGACAATTGCATTCAATGCAGACACTCCAAATATTTTCAAAACTAAATATGGATAATGGTCAACAAATATGCAAATTCACACAGCTAATATTTGCCTCATTAGCGCAGATTTGTGCATAATTAATTCATTCTAGAATTAGCATAATATCATATTTTAGTCAATTAGAGCTATTGAAAATATCTAGTGGATTTTAGTAACCATTTGACACATGCGTCATAATTGCGAACATAATGATTATTCTGCCTTATAAGTAGTACTACCTGCGACCAGCAGGTGTGACTGCAACTCCCGTCCCAGGTTCGATTCCCAGGTCAAGCAAGGTGATATTGGTGTTTTATAAATTCTCAGTAGTAGCTCAGAGTTTGGATTGGTGTACAGTTAATGGTATGATAGTTGGTCGAACCTATGTAAACATACCGGTGAACTATGAGTGGACATGAGTACTGTGCCTAACGATGCCGGGAATACAGGCATTATGAAATCATGAATCTCCTTAATAAACCTCCGTTCGGATACCAGAGGCTTTGTCCAACTAAGCTACCGAAATAATCTTCATGTCGAATTTAATCAATTAAATAACTGGAAACCTCATTATTATAAATGGGATGCCCCAAGGCACTATCTTCGGGCCTTCGCCAATTATTTTTGGATCATCCTTATCCAATTTACATTTCATTGTATAATTCTCTCATAAAATCAGAGATCATTAGACTTCCAAAGAAAGATGCATTACAAGAAAGATAGCAGCATAATTTATCATGAAAACACCGAGAGCTGGGATTAAGGTTAAGGAAACAAATCTTGTTGTTTCATAAATTTTCAATTTCATACGCAGTACTTTCCTTCACGAAGTCAGTGAGTGGTGCAAGCTTATAAGTTTTGCGATTTGAATGAACATAACTTCTAACACACCAATCAACACTATTTAGTGTAATCATCATTATGCTTTTGTTTCTCCACTATTTTAACATTGGATTTAGATTTCCTAGATTAATCAATATCAGTTACATAACGCAATTATCAGATCTTTATAAATTTCTGGGCAATACAGATCGATGTTCTTAGCATAGACTGGTTGTCAGGCTTTTCGGGATTCTGATTATCACTGTCTAGGCATAGTTTTTAGAAAGCCTTTGAGTTGATTAGTCTCGACATCATATAAGCATGGAGGTTTTTTTAACATATTTAATTTTAATAATGTATAAAGCACTCCCTTAGAAAGTGCCTTGTTTTTCGTACGAAATAAATGTTTTCGTTCTTTTTTAAATATTGCCAATAAGTGTAATATAGGTCTCCTGATGACAAACTGCAACCGAAGTCTAAGACGCGAGCAACACCAGTAGTATCATAGCGTTAACTACATACTTATTAAGTCTCATATATGCCCAATAATATCACTGGCTACATTACCCTTGAATCCGGAACGCAATAATGTTAACACATTAGTGCTTAGCGCTAGAATATTTTGGTGAAGCGGTGATGCCACCTCAGACAAAAATCATGTCATCATCATATCATCAAAACCAGCCTTCCATAGGATAAAAACATCTTTTCTCTCGTGTCTTATACTCTACATCCATCAGGTAGCCACAACGAGCATAGTACAACAATATAAGACGTTTCGCCGACATTCGCCCCACCTGACATTAAGGTTATAAATCCTAACAGCAAGAATAACGTATTCCTTTATAAATTCCACCAAACTTGGCTGTTTGATTCCTTGAAATTTCATATTAATGGTTCGCCGGTTGAAGTTTGAATTTGTTTTTGTTGTATTGTATTGATGATATTGCATTGGTGTTAAAGTGTGTATGTACATTTTTGCATTATGAGAGGTATATTTATTACTAGCTTCTGCCCACAACTGTCTGCGTGGACTTTAGGATTGGGTTCGACTTGGATAAAAGATAGCCTAGTTGTTCCAGACTATTTACAATATTATTTTTAGTATATGCGAAACCTGAATACGGTTTCAGAATAAGTAACTCAATTCAAATAATTTTTACATCATGTTATATTTTGTTCCAAAAAAAAATTAAAAAAGTTTGTAACTTTTTTGAATTTTTTTAAAATCTTTTTTAAACAAAATGATGCGGCTCCGATTGTACTATTCGGCCTCTTATTATTTTTTATCTATAAACTATAGCGATTAACTGTGTTCGTACATTAATACTCCTTAATGATACTGTTTGATGTATATATTTGACGACCTCTGTGGTTTAGTGGTTTGAGTACCGGACTGCTGACCATGAGGTCGTGGGTTCGATTCCCAGTGGACACAAAAATTTACGTGATGAATATAAGTGTTTGTGTTCGTCTGGGTGTTTCTTATGTATTATAAGTATGTATTTACAACAAAAAAAAAGTATATAAGTATATCCATTATCTAGTACCCATAGTACAAGTTCTGCTTAGTTTGGGACTAGATGGTGCTGTGTAAAAATGTCCCAGAATATTTATTTATTTATTTATATATACATTGATTTACAGTGGACATCGTCCAATTGTTACATCTGCAAGTGTATCGCATCACATATGTGTATCACATAAATAATGATCAGTGCTTTATTCCTCTAGCGGCGAGAGATTTCCACACTAAATTGAATAAGTTGTATTAAATTAGGATAAAGTATCCGGGTAGCCAACATAGAAAATAGCATTTCCTATTGTCATTGCGCAGGTTATAAACAGAAGTATAAGATAATATTGATAAAATCTACGTATTTTTTCGCCATAATTATAGAATACTGTTCCTCATTACCTTTCAGATTTGCATCTCGTAAGAGGCGAGAAAATATCTGACTTGCTGAGTGGTAGGAGCTGTTGTAGTTTGACTAGCTGGCGACCACTGGCTGGCGGTGTGTGTTTTGACTTTTGCACGTAAAAGCCAGTTCCCCCTCAATTGCTGCAGCTCTGGCATTTTGCAGTCCGTACTCTTAAGGGTCGGCAATGCATCAGCATCTTCTCTGTTGTTGCAGGTGTCCATAGGCGACGACGACTACATCTCATTTGCTGACTAAAATCCTAAAAAATGTCTAGTGTAGCGCGGGGTTTTAGCTTAGTTCAGCAAATCATTGCGGCCGCGCTAATGTTACTTAACACCGGGACTTACCTACCCACTGTGAGCCACTCCTACAGGAGGGGCACCGGTGCGTTCATTAGAGATCTCGGAGCCCCCTCCACAATGTGCTATAGATGGCCGTGTGTTTTTAGTCGGTAGAAGTCCGACATAACCCCCCGCCTTTCCTTCTGATAGACGGTGGGCATCCATGAGGATTTTCACACGCAAAAAAAAAAAAAAGGTTCCACAAGGAGATCGGTAGAGATGCGCCGACGAGAGCGGATGCGACGTAATATCCTCCTTGTTCCCGCGTTCGTGACGTGTTTCAATTGTTTAATTCAAATGTGTGGTAATTAGTAAAGTGCCTTAATAAACGCTCTGTGGTTTAAGCCACTTTCGAAGGCTACTTTCGAAAACGTATTCGTATCGAAATCGAGAATAATTTGTATGAGAAGGAGGTTAATGAACGTAGATGAAGCGAAAGTGGTGTGCCAGGATCGTAGCAAGTGTAGTCTCTAGACTGTGTGTAGTGAAGTGTAGTCTGTAGAGTCCCAATCTTAAAATATGGATTCTATGAACGGAATTTACTTACAACGCTAGTTATTAAACCAATTAGTAATCTCAGTTTCGTATCTCTTAATTGATCACTCTTATTTCATGAATATCAACTATTTCAATTATAAATGTTATAAATAATATAGTTTCAGCTTACGAAATGATTTAATGAGTGGATCTCTTACTTTACACAATTAATATTGTTCATGGTATTGATTGGTTTATTAATTTTTAATTTCATTAGTTGTAATGGGCAAGTAATGAAATTCCAAAACAGATTTGTGACCTGTCACTGATAAAATCTTTAAAAGAATCACCACAATATTTTTATGGGATAAGGGGCAAACGAGCAGACGATTCGCCTGATGGTAAGACCGCCGCCCATAGACACCTGCAACCAGAGGAGTCTCGAGTTGCCGGCCTTTTAAAAGGGTTTGGGCCTCCGGTAACCTCAGTCATTCAGCGAAACAATACGTAAGCCTTGTTTCTCGCAGGTTTTCTATGAGACCATTGTATCACTGATATGTCGAGCAGGCCCATTCGTGCCGAAGCATGGATCTCTCACGGCAAAAACTAGTATATTTATATTATAGAATAGTTGTATATATATAGAATAGATACAAGACGTGAAGACGAGTTAAGTTTATCGATAATTGAACAGTGTTTTCGCATAGAATAAAAGACGATAACTGACAAAGATTGACAGCGGATTTCCCAAATTAGCCATTGTTTGATCTAAGTTAACATAAAATTAATGTAGATTTTGAAACAATGAAATATTTGGTTACCTTGCTTGTATTTTGAAAGTATTAAATTACTCAACACATACCATCACCCCTGTATTCTCCGGAGGGTTAGGCAGAGTACTATGTACGCCCTCCGTTCGCCGGTATGATTTAGGAACCATGGAATAGGGGTGAGCCTATCATTTTATAGAATCACCCAATAACACTTAGCTTGAGCTGGAAATCGAACTCAGGGACCTTGCTTTCGTCCCAAGCCAAAGAATGAAGACTAATGAATGAAGCATTATATGTCATATCCTTCTGACATTCGCCTGTCGTGTGTTATAAGGCGACAATTCAATTCAGGGCACGTGCAGGACTGTTGATCTTACTCCATTTAAAGGCCTGTGGGGAAATTGGTCGTAGGTACATAAATAAACAACTCAATTGCGTACGATTCGGTCAATGGGAAATCGACTTTATTTTGTGGTGATGAAGTTACTTTATAGCTCGCTGCTAGTGGCTCATGGTTAGCAGCTAGGAGCTCGCGGTTCGTGATTAGCAGCTCGCGGTTTGTAACTTGCAGTTCGCGACTCGTTCTCGTGGCTCGTGGCTCGTGAACAAGCTGAATTATCGATCAGCATTGTTAAGATTACGCTTCCAGTTAGTCTATAAATTCTTAAAAACATCAAGACAAGAGCATCTTTATTTTCACAATTCAAAATGATTGGATTGGATTTGTGCCCGGTTAATGGCAATAGGCTCGACCCTTACCGATTAGACCTAAACATACTGGTGAACTGTGGATGCATACATCTCTGCCTAAACCTTTGGGAAATTTTGGCGTTATGTTATATAGCTTCTGCCCGCGACTTTGTCCGCGTAGCGTGATGATATATAGCTTAAAGCCCTCAATAAATGGGCTATCTAACACTGAAAGAATTTTTCAAATCGGACGTTCCTGAGATTAGCGCGTTCAAGCAAACTAACAAACAAACTCTTCAGCTTTATATATTAGTATAGAAGTATAGATTACCGGTAAATTAATAATATACAGCACAACTTTTATTTAATCCCAAAGCCTCTCTAAAACACCTTACCCAGATTGGAGATCGAATCGAGGGCCTCAAGCTCAGCAACCGCAATCGTGGCAGATTGTAGAAACATAAAAAAAGAAAGGAATGAGAAAGAAAGAAATATGACGTGTTATCAACGGCTTCCACTTGTAACAACCTGCGTCTGAACACCCCCCACAGGGGAGGTTGGTATAATTTATGACGTAAAGCTTTGCTCGCTTTGTTTTCTTTTCAATCATGGCGGCTGTAAAGTGCGGGGTAAAAAGGGGAAATAATTTGAAAAACAAAAAAGAAAATTGAACTTGTTTTTGCCAGTGGTTTTGCTCGCTCCAAAATTTACTTACTTTTTGACGGCATGTGAAATAGGTAGGTATTGACTTCATATGTATTTCATATTAAAATATAATACCAGATTTTAAGTTAGACCTTAGCATCTATGCAAACCGCATCTAATTTCGTGCAGAAGTTTAAGCATGATGCGTTTATGCATGTACAACAAACATACATAAAATAATTGTTCACAAATACACATAGACAGGCCAAATTATAGACTAGGTTTGACTTCTAGTGGTTCTATAAAGATTCCCTAATCCTCATAATGATTTGTTTGATCGTGGGACTCGCGGTGGCTTAGTGGTCATAGCGTCTGGTGTATCTAATCAGAACACGCAGGTTTGAATCCTGCCCGCGAATTTTCACTTCAATGAAAATAACTTTATAATATAACATAACATAACATACCATCACGCCTGTATTCCCCGAAGGGTTAGGCAGAGGCGTACTAATGTACACCCATAGTTCGCCGGTATGTTTAGGTCCCATGTAATAGGGGGCGAGCCTATTGCCATTAACCGTGCACAAATTCCTAACTCCGAGCTGCTACTGGGAATTTCATAGAAAAACCCAATAACACTTTGCTCGACCTGGGAATCGAACCCAGGGGCTCTAGCGTAGCAGTCGCGCTCAGTACCACTTGGCTAATGAGGCAGTTTATAATATTATCATGGAAAATACAATAATTACAAAAATATGAGTGTATTTGTGACCGTTTTGTTTGCTTAAGGTCTCTCAAAAATAGTCTTAAACTACATGTTACTTAAGCAGACATTTGAGGAAGAAGCAATTAGCTGTAATTATCTAAGATTGGCCGTTTTTCCAACAGACAGTAATATGGGCCGTCTTAGAGTTACGTTCTACGACGCCCTACAAAACACATGTAGTGTCCTATTCTTGGATCGTACACACATATACACAAACACAAGTGTAGAATATTAGTGCGAAAAGAGCACTAGTGAATTCCCGTCGGCTCTGCTCTAATTAAATGGCAAAAATCGACTCGACTCGGCTTGACCCAGTTGTGGGGAAATTGAGGAGAATGGTTGGCCCAACTCGCCATGCTGTGGCGTTCATGTTATAAGAGATAGCGGCTGAAGAACTACACAATAGATTTATTAGTTTCAATTATAAAATAAACAAACGTCACACAACCCTAAATCAAAAAGAGTTCAACCTATGATATAGTCTAGTAAATAACATACCGTCACGCCTATATTACCCAAAGGATTAGGCAGAGGCGTACTAAAGCAAACCATCATTCGCCCGAATAGTAGTTTTTTTTAATTAACTACATACTACATATTACTACTGCTACTAGGCTGTCAACTAGGCAGGCAATTCGGACTGCTGGACTCTTTATATGCATATATGATATTTTACAATATTTAATTTCAATTTGCACAAAAGTCGCTCGTCACTTCAATATTATGGCACACACTAAAGCGAATTATGCAGTCGTAGGCAATCTGTAACATGTAGTAATTAGCTTGATTTTAATACCTTGGACCAGCTGTTGAACTTATGCTTAAGCACCTACCTAAAAATTTCTGTAATTAATGCAGTTTTGCGCTGTGGATATTTGAAGTGAATACTTCTTTTTGGGATGGGTAAGAATGTTAAAACTCGCGTTAGGACACGTGACCTGATCGAAAATTCGTAAGACGGTTGTAATAGTTCTGAAGTGTTAATTTTTTTATGTAATATAAATTGTCATGTTTGTGTACGATAGATAAATAAATAAATATTCTGGGACATTTTTTACACAGCACCATCTAGTCCCAAATTAAGCAGAGCTTGTACTATGGATACTAGACAATGGATATAATACTTATATACATTTTTTTTGTAAATACATACTTGTAATACATAAGAAACACCCAGACGAACACAAACACTTATATGTATTCATCACATAAATGTTTGTGTCCTGGAATCGAACCCACGACCTCATGGTCAGCAGTCCGGTACTCGAATCACTAAACCACAGAGGTCGTCATTAGTAGATAATAAATTAATATTGTATTTTACTACCTATATGATAATACTTTTATACTGATAATTAAAGTAATTCGTGCAAAATTATTCCCTAATCATTCAAAATATCAAAAATTCAATATAATGTTTAAGTTTTCACTTCTGCCGGCACTCCCATGCAACCCGTTGTTTTTTTTGTCGTCTATCCCACAATGTGCGGTTATGGTTATTGGGTAGATCGAGCAAAAATATTGCGGGTCTGTTGAAATTCATGACTAGCAGTAAGGCACTATAATGGATTGAGTATTACATTACAAATAACCATGTTCTAAGTTTAAAGGAGAGATTTCCACTACTTCGTGGGTTGTAAGCGATACTGCTACTGCTGTTAGAGGTTCTAGGTTCCATACCCAGCTCAAGCATTGTTGTTGAGTTTTTCTATGAAACTCTCAATAGCAGATCGGAGAATTTTTCGGAATACAGTTTTGAAATTTTGTAGGTAGGTACTTATATAGTTTCTTTACATGAAATACCTACTAGACACTTGTCTCGGATTTCGCATAGTTATACTTAAAAAAACGGTTGTTTAATAATGTTTCGAAAAACGAAATACAAAAACAAAACATCAGAATAAATATTCGAATTCTAAGAAATACTTTAGCCAGTAGACACTGAAGTGCCACCGCCAAGTTCCATGGTACGCTGCATTCAAACTAGTTTGTAATAACAACGTTGTAGTTCGTACAACTTCGGAATTCTTCGGGTTTACTCGGGCGATGTTTGGAGCTTCGACGAGAGAATGTTCGACGTGTTTTCTATAACTTGTTCATTAGAATTAAGTTAAGACTGTTCTTTTATGTAATTATGATAAAAACAACTTTACATATTTTTAATTTTATTTTTTATGGAATGATAAATCGAATTTGAATCTAAGGCCTGCACTTATGACATGTCAAAGGCACATGCGTATAAATTTATACTTAGTTATAACTTGCTCAAAACTAAAAACATCGTGAAGTCTGCTAACCCACATTAACTTATGTATTATCAGTATGTATTTACAAAATAAACGTATATAAGTATTATATCCATTATCTAGTACCCATAGTACAAGCTCTGCTTAGTTTGGGACTAGATGGTGCTGTGTAAAAAATGACCCAGAATATTTATTTATTTAATTTATTAGGCCCGCGTGGTGCCCTTTTATTCTATGAGGATACAGTACCTATATAAAAATGAACACAAATATAAATCTAAGTATAGCCTATAATCATTGTAACACTCACATTTTGTTACTACTGTGTCTGGACTTTAAAAGAGACCATGATTCACTGAGTTTGTTTCGGTGTTTCTTCTCAGAGGTCGTCAGTTAGGCAATGCCGGCACCATCTAGTTTAAAAAAAATAACTATGACTTGTAAAAGTGTCATTATCATATATCATTTATTCTAATCTAACTGTTAATTAAAACTATGTTATATAAAGGCATTCTTTTCTTGTTTATAAGAATAACTAATCTCGTTTCTTAGTATGATAGTTACTCAACTTCACGCACCTATCACGAAAGAGACAACCCTATTAGAAAAAACCGTCGGTGTATATTTGAACATCTCTGCCTTACCCTTCGAGGATAAACAGGCGTAATGCGATGTAGTATGGAGGATCAAGAATGTGAATGTCAGCAGCGTTGCATAATCATTTGTGGTAACAGTGCATGGCAAACGATTTTTTTGCCGGTTTTCTGTCATAATATGTGCCACTTACCGCTTGGATAAAAAAGCATTGGCAGGATTCAGGTAAAGGTGTCATGTGTCACCATTTCAATTAGTTTGTAATGGAACGCGTTGTCGTCTCCTTATGTAATACCAGAGGTCACATTACATTAAATATTGTGTTGTCTTGGAGGAAATCTGACTTAAATGGTACGGCCTCGCCCTTTGAAAGAGTCCCCCGAAAGCTGTAGTTTTTGGCAAAACTCAAGGAAAGGCAAGAGTAGATTTAGTCAGTATTAGTTTGACATATCTTACTTATAATGTATATTTTTTTAAGCATGGTGACCAAAATATACAGTATGATTTTGAGAAATAACGACAAATCAAAATGGAAGATTACAACATTACAACAATTTAAAAAAAAAACAGTAAAAATATATTTTATCTTATTACGTTTTTATCCGTATCTAACAATAAAAAACATTTCAATTAATTATCAAAATATTCGCACAGCGCACAGATAGTTATTATGTGAAGCTACTTCCTACATTTACTTTTTTTTATTATTCACGTGTTGTAATCTAAATAATATTAAATATCATGTCAATTAAAATTTTAGCACTTTAGTCATTTAAATAAACAAGATAAAAATCTCAATAATGTCCCTACATTAAATGAACCAAACTTGGGGGGATCACTGCCCTATTTTGAAATTATTATAAACAAAAACAAATAAGTATTTTACAAATGAAGATATTTTAGTAACATTATTATTCCATACAATAAAACTCAATACAGAAATATTAGATAGGTAAAAAAAACAACAAAACTATGTAACATAACAACAATATCCTATGACGCGATAACGTTTGTTTGTTTTTTTAATATTTCCACCAATAAAGCAGCCTACGGAATACCACAAAAATTTCGCAAACACTGCAAACCGCAAAATTCAGAAGAATACTGCATTACAACACTGTTTTTGTTCGAAACCGTTCATAATTCGAGCGCAAAAATACAATAAAAAATAACAAAAGGCCAGGGAAACAACAATAATAGTGAGTTAATGTTCTATTGTTTGAATGTAACCTCTCATCCTTCGAGCATTTTCCCAACTATTGGGGTCGGCTTCCAGACTAATCAGATGCGGCTGAATATCAATATTTTACACGAAGCGACTGTCATCAAACCTCCGCAACCTAATTTCTGGGCAATACTGATATTCGGAGAATCGACTGGTTGTCAGGCTTTTTTTGGGCTTCTGACTACCTCTAACAATTGTCAAATGTGTTTGTATGGCAACCGGTACCGACTTGACGCGTCTCAGTGTGTTAAGAATGGGTACCTATCCACACACTGACCGCAGCAAGCGCAGCTTAACCTTGTAGATTAGTTGATCAGCTAAACTGAGCCACAAGCCCCACATTTGAGAGTTGTAAACTGCCTTTACGTCGTTTACTTTAGCCCAATTTGAGGCGATACCAACATAATATAAAAAAACCCTCAATAGCATTACTAGACCATTTCAACAGCTATTTACTCCTCGCTATTGCTAGACAATAATAACGTTTACAGACAATAAAACGAGCTAGGGTTCTAGGCAATCGTTTCAAACTTAACTTTCATTCGGAACGCCGGGACAGTGTCAACGACTGAGTAAAATGGCAAAGCAATATACAGGGGATGGCTCTAAAACCAGCGGGACAGAATTATAAAAACTTAGAGTTGAGAGAAAAATAAATAAAAACATAACAAAGGTTCTTTTAACATGTGCTCATACGTTAAACTAGCTTTAGCCCGCGTCTTTGCTCACGTTAAGCTATACTAGAATTAGAAAAGGCAAAAATAACAAAAACCAACAGTGATGATCTCTTCTTTGTATGGGTCTGTATACATCAGAGAGGTCAAGCTGTATCTCTGGATCTGTTTAATTATATAAGGTAATAAGTGCACCAGTTTTTTAAGTAGGAGCATTTACTTTCTAAGAGGTTATAAAATTAAAATCTATTCAGTAGTTTTTGCGCCTAGTCGTAACAAACAGATAAACATAGAAGAATTAGAAAAAAAACATTTTTGTGTTCGCAGACGTTTACCTATATACCCTAACCCATTCGTTTCTTTTTTAATAATATATCATTGCATTCTTCTTTTTTTCTTGGTGACCGTTAAGATTCCCTACGGTTTGCAGACTGCCAGGGCCGCAACAGCCGCGAAGGGGACTGGCTGAAACGTGCAAGTCGGAATGCAAGCCAAGGAGCTTTAAAGCAATGTAAGGCTGGTCGCCAGCCATTCGAATCCCGAGAGGTTACCATAGCCTGTCAAATTCTTACCACCGACCATTTCAGATAAATTTCTCACCTGTTATGTAGGTAATGCCAATCTGAGTTATTATTATGATTGTTTTGCATTTGAGCTGAAGGGATGCCTCAACACTTCATTCCTGTTTGAAAACCTAAAAATGACCCCTCTAAAACTCGTGTATATACGGCCTCTGAACGTTAGTGAGGAATTGTGTTCTAACCTCACCCCCCGCGCGGGGAAACTAAATCTAATTGCATTAGATGTAGCTTATACTCCTATTTCGTGGCCCCATATCTATTATAAAGGGTAAATACACATGTATTTGTTCACAGCGGTGCGCTAGCATGCCTCCAGTATTGTTAGAATCATGGGGATTGCTACCCCGATACGTTCGCTTCTGTAAGCCTGTAATTCCGCACTGGTCTGTATATTCTAGATCGATTTAAAAGATGGAGAGATAAACTTAATCTTATACTTAATATTTTTGCTGTGGGAGAGCCATGCTTTGGGACGAATGGGCCGGCTCTACCGGAGTAAGAGACCACGGCCTCACAAAAAACCGGCGTGAAACAACGCTTGGGTTGTGTTTCGCCGAGTGAGTGAGGATACAAGAGGCGGGCAACGCACTTGCGACTCCTCTGATGTTGCTGTGTCCATGGGTGGCGGTAATCGCTCACCATCAGGCGATCCGTCTGCTCGTTTGCCCCTGCCCCGACTGCTATCAGACTTCCGCAATCAAATTTCGGTGCAAAACCGATATCCGAATTCCATAATTATACTTAAACTAGTTAGTTATTAGAGTTTTTGGGCTTCTGAATACCACTAACGATTGTCATAGGCGTTTCGTAAAGCTTGAAATAACGGTTTAATGTCATCTAAAATGCACAGAGTAGTTTGATATTATAAGAATGGCCACCCATCCAAAGACTGACCGCGGCAAGCGCAGCTTAACCTTAGTGTAGTTATTATACAGCTTTGAGTCCCTCTTAAGCATTTAACCTACTAATTGAAACATTTAGGATTAGACATCCTGAAAACAATTAAATCCAGTGTCGACATAATGCAACTAATTCGACACGTACTCCGTATTGAAACGTAGGTACGTGAAGCGTACGGCCTCGCACGAGGTTGTACGTGACTCGCACGGCTCCCGCACGAGATCCGCACGTGACCCGGCCGTCCCACTTGCGTTGACGGAAAATATCCATACTCTATCTCAAATTAAATAAAAAATATGTTACTCTCGAGCTCAAAACACGTTTGTGTAGCTTCATTGAATTCTAGATATGGAGGGTAGAAGAAAAGAGAACCGACTCAGATGGTGTAAGTGTACAGCTAAGTAGTAAATTTATTTTATTTTAATCTTTATTGTACACAGAAATATTTATATAATAATTATAACAACAAACAATGTACAAAGGCGAGCTTAACTCAAATTTGAGTTTTCTACCAGCAAACCCTTTGAGTGATAGTTCCTGAATAATATATATATAGGGAGTCAAGTGTTGGTACATACATGTTATCTTTACCATAAGAACTACTTAAAAAGTAAAAACAAAAAAATGAACAAACTAAATAGTTCAGAAACCCTCCAAAATGGCGCTAGCACCTTTAAATAATACCTTTAGTGGTTATTGAACTTTTTAAAATAATTTAACAATAATGGGGAAGTTTGCTTGGTAAAAAGTTATCGAAGTGGGCGTAAAAACTAGAGCTACTTTAGCTACCTTAATTTAATGCATTTTGACGGATACTTTTCATACACAGAGTCGATTCTCCTTTCATCTAACCTCCATAATTCTAGAGGATAATTATTGGAGTGTTTTGTCGAGACTAAAATTTTCTTCTATTATAATTTTAATTATAATTTTACACAAAATTTTCAGAGTTTATAATTTATTATATACTTAATGCCTTATTAGTTCAGTCGTCCTTAGCGCGACGTTCACGCTAGAGGTCCTGGATTCATCCAGGTTGAGCAAACAGTCAAGTAGTAGTAGACGAAATGGTAGGGAACCTAAATTAACGGAATTGGAATCCGAATAACACAATTTGAAAAAATATTGTCATTCCGATTTACCTGGAAGGAATGCTTAATATTAGCATACCATCACGCCTGTATTCCCCGCAGCTTTTAGCCGAGACGTACTAATGTACACCCACAGTTCGCCGGTATGATTAGGTCATAATATATATATATGATATATATCGCCCCCTATTACATATTATGTAATAGGGGGCGAGCCTATTGCTATTATCTACACTGACAAATCCCAAACTCCTAGTTACTACTGAGGATTTCATAGAAAAACCCAATAACACTTTGTTCAACCTGAGAATCGAATCCAGGACCTGTAGCGTAGCAGTTTCTCAGGTTCTTTTAAACCTTATATTATTATTATCGGATATTTGTGAAGTATGGGCATACGCAGAGGGTAAACAGAAATCATCATCAATCAAGACGTCCGCCATTATGCAATGTTTGTTTGCGCATAAGGCAACTAATCATCATGCTTGTTTTGCTTTGAGGAGTAGGCAGATCTATTCGCCTGCCTTATGTGGAACTTGTGATGTGAACCAGTGAATATTGTAACATCATATACTTTTTAAAAGAGTATCCATAGAGTTTCTTGCCAAATTCTTCTCCATAGGATCAACCTTTTGGAACCGTGCAACTAGAACCATAAAGTTTCATAAACACTTGTAAAAGCTTATTTGAAATAAAAACATTTGAACTTAAAACTTGCTGGGAAGGCTTATCAACATAATGTAATACCGTTTCCTGAGGTTCCTGAAGGGTACGTGTAAGGACGGTTTAGAATACTGTTCCTTACTGACATTCAGAATTTCAGATAGGCATCTCGTAAGAGGCGAGAAAATATCGGGCTTATTTGGTGGTAGAACCTCCTGCGGCCTGACTGGCTGGCGACTACCCTAACGTCGGAGTCTGTCATAAAGTATCTTGGTGTTAAGAGTTTTGCGCGTGCAGCCAGTTCTCCCTTGGATGCTGAGGCTCTGCCAATTTGGTCCTCTTCAGGCTCGACATCGCATCAGCAACTCCTCTGGTGTTGCAGGTGTCCATTAGTGATGACGATGACTACTTAGCACCAGGTGGATCATCAGATCGTTTGCCGACTTATAAACAACACAACCATCTCAGTAGGCAGCCTTTTAAGAAATTTCATGATTGTCAGTACCGAGGTTCATATAACGTGTCTCTAGATAGCAAATAAAACGTAAGAATCTGTTTAACTGTACCAAAAAGAAAAGGCAAGGCCGGAACAAACATAATAGAGAGCAGAAATATTTACCCTGTGTGGGGATCGAGATTCAAGAGCAGTGATAGCTTAGTGATACATAGGACTGCCAAATTAAAGGTGTCGAGGTTAAATCCAATGCACGCACCTCTGACGCACCTTAGAAATCGCGTACCTTCATTATCACGCGCTGAAACGGTGAAGGACAATTTTGTAAGAAAACCTGCATCCGTGAGGGATTTTCTCGACAGTGTGTTAAGTCTGCCAACCCGCATTAGGCCAACGTGGTGGACTATAGCCAAATCCCTCTCATTTTGATAGTAGACCCAGCAGTTGGACAGAATAATAGGTTGATTATGTTATGGGCTTTTTGCGGTTACCGGAGGCCCAAACCGTTTTAAAAGTCGGGCAACGCATTTGTGACTCCTCTGTCGGGTGTCCATGGGCGGCGGTTATCGCTTACCATCAGGTGATCCGTCTGCTCGTTTGCTCCCCTATCCTATAAAAAAAAATGTGGGGATTGAATACACGACCTGATTTGCTCCAACAATGCGTCAATCATTACTATCCGGTTTAGTTTGGTATTTCCGAAAAGTCTAGGATTTTCTCTCATATCGTAATCCTACTTATGCGGTTGAAAATAAAATCCACTTTGCCTTGAAAGAGCTTTCGTTTAACCCTATGTGTATGAAGCAGCGTGGATTGACTGGTTTATTGAGATCCGCCGGATCCGCTTGTCAATATCATCTGACATTCCCCATATACATACGGGGGATCTCGCGGTGGCCATACGTTTTCGTTACAACGGGATAGGTATCGGAAAATATTGCTGTTTGTTGTAATAAAGAGCGAAAGCTATATAGGGTAACATACCATCAAACCTGGAGCGAGCCTATTGCCATTACATAATCAACCCATTATATATACCACTGCTGGGCACGGGTCTCTTCTCACAATGACAGAGATCAGGATATAGTCTATCACGCTAGCCTAATGCGGGTTGGCAGACTTCACACGCCGTCGAGAAAATCTCAGACGTGCAGGTTTCCTCACGATGTTTTCCTTCACCGTTTAAGAGCGTGATAATTACGCACATAACTTCGAATAGTCAGAGGTTCGTGAGACACCTCTGACAGACTATTGGATTGCCAAGTCAAGGCACTCCAATGGTCATATCACTACGCTATCACAGCTGTCATTGCCATTAACCGGGCACAAATTCAAAACTCAGGGCTGCTACTGAGAATTACAAAGAAGAACCAAATAACACTGTTAAAGGTAAGCAGATGTACTGATGTATACTCAGAGGTCACCTGGTCTCATGTAATAGGGAGCATACTGGCACTCTCAGAGGACAAGCTAAACTCCAAGCAAACCCAATAACTGGGAATCAGACCCGGACCTCTAGCATTCACAACCAGGCCGAATAGGCTAATGAGGTAGTAATGTGCTACTTACGAGTAAGTAACTCTTCACTTCTAGGTTTACACTTTTTTTTTTACTACGGAAAATCCTCATGGATCGTCCACCGCTTGGGGGGCGAACTCGTACCGACTAAAAACCGTACTTGCCTTCTCTTGCCCTACAGACACGGTCATGGGATCAGCAGTGACATGCACCACGACCGTGTCTAGGTTTACACCTAGAAGGGTTAGTTACTCTTCAAATCAAACCATCACTTCTGCAGGGGATCCATTTCCCCTTTGCCCAGTTAAAACACTCTTACAGTGTTATTAAAATGTGTTGTACCGAAGCCATATTTTCCACTTTTTTACAGTGCAATCGAACAGACGGATCACTCACATGATTGATGGTTAGTGATTACCGCCACCGTGGACAGCCGCATCACCAGAGGAGTCACAAGTGCGTTGCTGGCCTTTAAAGGGTTTTGGGCCTCCGGTAACCTCACTCACTTGGCGAAGCACAACGTAAGCGTTGATTCACGCCGATCTTCTGTGACTCCGGTCGAGCCGGCCCTTTCGTGCCGAAGCATGGCTCCCTCACGTTAAGTGTCATATTACTGCAAAAACTAAAAGTATTTTCTCCTTTATATAAAGTTTAATTAAGGCATATTTTTTCTTGAATATAAAGTTTTAAATCTCAATCAAAAATCTAATTATTTTGATCAGATCTCCAGAATTCTTGTTGATGAGTAATAAAATAAAACAAGACACTGGGGCGCTTTAAAGACGAATGAATTTAAGATGATCTAAAAACTAAGTCAATTATCTTCTGTAGATTACATTACGTTTCATAGTTAATTTTTAGTAAGTTATAATTTTTGACTTGATAAGAGTTCATATTTTTTTTAATTTAGCAATAATGCGTCTGCGTTAGCTGTATAAAATCACCTTCAAGAAAATAGTAATTGCAACACATCTGTTTATTAGATGCTCTAGCTTAAAGCTAAGAGGCCGTCCTAAAAATTCACTCGATCGAGTTTAGGTAAATTATATGTTTGTGTGCGCTTTTCACGCACACATGGCTGCAGATCGAGCGTACGAGCCTATAAACAATGTTGATCCTTCATTATTAATAGCTTATAGCTTGTAATATTACAAACTATAATTATAGCCCAATCACGAACACTTTCGAAAACGTATGCGTATCGAAATCAAGAATAATTTGTATTTGAAGGAGCTTAATGAACGTAGATGAAGCGAAAGTGGTGTGCCAGGATCGTAGCAAGTGTAGTCTCTGCCTACCCCAATGGGAGACGGATGTGAAAATATGTATGTATGAGATTTGTAGCAGAAAAAAACTCATTCGTTTACGATACGAATTCGATAGTTGTTTGTGTTTGGGCTACTAATATTGCATTTATAGCTTGTAATATTAATCTATATTCTATATCTATACTAATATATAAAGCTGAAGAGTTGGTTTGTTTGTTTGCTTGAACGCGCTAATCTCAGGAACTAATGGTCCGATTTGAAAAATTCTTTCAGTGTTAGATATCCCATTTATTGAGGAAGGCTATAGGCTATATATCATCACGCTACGTGGACGAAGTCGCGGGCAGAAGCTAGTGTATTATAAAAATAACTAAATATTAAAACATTAAAACATTCCCCGTTGTTCAGCGGATAACAAAAAAGAAAATTCGTCACGTCTTGGATAAAGAAACGAGTCGAGCGCTTCCTAATGCAAATTGGAACAAATTCTTTTAAGCAAATCAAAAGAAATATTTAGATAAAGGAAACTATAAAGGTGCTTATTCTATACAAAAATACACCATAATTTGAATTTTTCGGCATATTCGGCAATTCTCAGCACATTGAAGTCAAATTGGTTTTGTTACAATAGCAATATTCTTGTGAATATCAAAAATAAGTTTGAGTTTGTAAGTGTATCAAACTATTGTGTCTGAAATAACTTGGCAATAGGCTTACCCCCTTTACCAATTTGACTGAATTATTTGTAGTTTTCATTGTATGGATATGTTCTAGAAGTTTCCAAGTGGCAGAGTGAAACAACCGTTTGGCGTAAGAATTCATTCCGAACTGACACTTGGCATGACATATAAATAATATATGGCACTGATCATTAGGGTTACACACATATAATTAAGAAAGTGGACATATATTACAGATTGCATTTTTTTTTTTTTCTAAATCTACCCGAAAAGCCGAAAAAGTTGGAAACATTTGAATAAGAAAATGTAGGCAGCCGAAGTTGCGCTGTGCCACTACATTTAAACTTTAAAATTTACCATAATTGACGACACGTTTGGCATATTTGGCGTGAATTGCTGGACCAATTTCGCTAACTCCTTTTTTGTTGTGTTTGTTATTGAAAGGAGAAAGTTTTTATGAAAAAAAAAAACTGAGAATGTGTGGGGAAAACTAAACAGAATGAAGTCTGTCGGGGCAGCTAGTATTAGTATGATATACAGGTAGTTGTTCCGGGTCTAAGCGTTTGTGTATGTGAGATTATGTTGATAGAAACACCCACATTACAGAACAAAGGGCAAGGCTTTTTGAATTCAAGGAAAGTCCCACAAAACATTCCATCATGGATACAGCAATGGAACCAGTGATCGCGTTGATTGAAAATGATCCATTCTGGTGCGTGCTACGCAACAATGAACATCGGTTGAATTCAATCAACCGCCTAAAGTAATATCTGGCGGTGCGTATTATTGTATTCAATATGTTATCTGTTTATAGGTAAATAAGAACATTAACATAACATACCATCACGCCTGTATTCCCCGAAGGGTCAGGCATAGGTGCACTAATGTACACCCACAATTCGCCGGTGTGTTTAGGTCCCGTATAATAGGTGGCGAGTCTATTGCCATTAAACAGGCACAAATTTCAAACTCCGAGCTGCTACTGAGAATTTTATAGAAAAATCTCATAACAATTTACTCACCCTGAATATCGAACCTTTGGACCTCTTGCCTAACAGTCGCGCTTAGGACTACAAAACGAATGGGTCGTTTAAAACACCAGGCTCACTCACCAATTAATAATACTGACCCATATTAGAAGCCCAACTTATTTAGCATTTCCCCTAATTATTTCTATAATTACATAAGAAAACAGCCCAACAAAAGTTTAACAAGGGCTCTTGCTAAAATTTTGACATTAAGAATTTCAGAATTTCTGGTAAATTTCTATAAGTAGATACATTAACCCAAACATTATAAGCATTTGTGTTTGCTTTCTTCAAATATATTTAAGATTATTGTTTTCGAAAGCTTTTTGTAGCCTTATCTAAATAAATAAAAATGAATCGCTGATCGCAGCTGCAGAATGACTGCACCAAATCGGATAATTCTTTTTGTTGTTGTTGTTTGAAAGACATCGTAAAATAATATATATAAACTATAGATGTCGCTAACGTCACCTTAACACGTAGAATATGGAAGGGAAATTCGGCATAACAGGCTGTGGATTCTGGTGTACTTAACTGTAGGAAAGCAGGTACGGGCAATGGCTCGACCGGCCGGATATCACGGGCTCACAGAAAGCCAGCGTGAAACAATACGGCATGAGTGATACCAGAAGTACAAACTCTTTTAAAAGGCGGGCAACGCACTTGCGACTCGTCTGGTGTTGCGGAAGTCCATGGGTGGCGGTAATTGTTTACCAGCAGGTGATCCCATAAAAAAAGGCCTGCCTCAGATCGAATTTTTCTTTCATTCAAAATTAATCCCCATTAAAAAAAATTAAAATGTCATAAATTTCATAAAGATTTACTTAATTCGTTTTGTCATCATTTCGCTATCACAAAATATCACGCGTCAAAACAAGACAAAACACATTATATCAATGGAAGGTTTATACGTTGTCTAATATTTTTATGAATAAGAAGGTTCTTTAATAATATGATAGAAATGCAGTCAGATCTTTCCAGAGCACAACATACTGATTATTCTGTGTTTGAAGTACTTCTGTATCATCCCATCCATTAGCAGGCTGAGTTGACATGCAAATCAAAAACTTTGTAACCTACTTAGTTTAAGTACAAAGGGTTTCTTAACAATCGTAATTTTGAAGTCAACTGTTCCTGTCTCCTACTATTCGAACTATCGATATAATTTGAATTGCTTGAAGCTTGCCAACATTGTTAGTGTTGTGTAGGTATTTTGGTGAAATATACGGGAGGCTAAATGGGACGGACGCGTTCTTTAAAAATACCTATTAATATCCTTTAAGGCTCAAAGTCCTGATTTTGCATCTCACTCACTTGCCCACTGACAGACAATTCACAGCTTAAACTAAAGGTCGTAGAGACTTTAAGAAGGTGTATTTGTCTTGCAGCGTTCGAGAAACTTCGCAACGTTTTTTCGTCAATCATACCGCAATACCTCAAAGTAAACAGTAGTTAAAGACTTTTAGTTTCTAACCAGGGTGTTACTAATTATGACATTTGCTCAGAGACGTGTTCACTCACTACGGATCTGATTCTCATAAGAAAGTTCAAGGTCACTCAGCGACCTATTGAGAGAACTATGCTTGAGACTAAATATTTCTCTACGCAACCAAACAGAAACAAGGAGACCCGTAGAAGAACTAATTTAGTTGATATAGCTGAAAGGGGGGCCAATGGCTTTTCAAGTAGAGATCACGCACCTAATTTTCATGTTAATTGTCACTTTAAATCGGTGTTTTTATACCAGTCTAGATACCATAAGTGCCTTAATAAATTGAAAAGAAGAAGGCCCGGTTGGAACGTATAAGCCCGTATATTTTCTTCTTACTTCCTAAAACCAAGCCAAGTGGAATGGTGCCCGTCTTTCCACTATTACTTGAAGGCAAGGCGACATTTAAACCAATTTTCCCGGCATCTTTCATCGTTAATAAAGTCTTCTGTTTTAAGAGTCATATTTAGTGCTGAGAAGTCTTTTGCAAAATAATTTTGTTTCAACTTGAAAGACGTTTCTGTTTTTGTTTAAAGAAAATTCATAATGTAACAAAGCGGAGGGCGTAAGAAACTTGCATTTGTGTGAATGCGCACTGGTTTTGAGGAACGAAGCGTGGCTTTTGACGCGGCGCGTCCGTGCGCTTTGTTTAAACCGGTTTGTACTGCTTTTTACAGTCGGTTTTAAGCACGGCGCGTCCCATGCGTGACGTAACCTTTTACTTTTTGTGATTATTCGCACAAATCTAACTTTCAGATAAAGCAGATTTTCAGAACAAGAAAATATTAACAATAATATCGTTTTCAACGTGTACTTTCCCATACTAAGCTTTCAAAGTTACTTGTGTTACCTCGGTTGCTACAACTTCGGCAATCTGATTCCATAGGAGTTTATGGGTCGCCATTGTATCAGCAACTCCTCTGGTGTCGCAGGTGTACATGGGCGACAGTAACTATTTACAGTATTTACCATCAGGTGGCTCTTTTCCCTACTTAACACTACCTCGGCACCAAAATAGGTAAATCCATAAATACGAATATAAAATAAATGTGAATGAACAAATTCGAGTACTTCAGTGTGTTCGAGAAATGTAATATTTCCAATAAATCTAAGTAACATTCACCAAATAAACTTGATGAAGATAGCGGAACTGCTATGTACTAAATGACAGCGTTCAATAAGCTTTGAAGTTTGAGCGAAACAGTGAGTCGTGCGCACTATATTGTGTTTGAAGAATGCAATTGAATGCACATTGGTAAAATGAAACGGGTACTAGATCTATTGAGTGAGTTTTACCCGACTGCGCCAGAAGAAGGGTTATTTTTCGTATGTCTATGTATGTATATGTTCTTTTTTCTTTGCAGCCTAAACGGCTTGATGGATTTTACCTTGAGAGGCGTCGTTAGATTCGTCTCAACTGTGAGAGTGACACTGGTTATATAAAAAACTAAAAAGCGAAATAAAAAGTTATATCTGTGTATGTGAGAAATTGAGTTTGTAAAAGCAACCACTACACGTGAGAAAATCCTAGCGTGAGGCGACGCAAAAAAAGCACAACATAGTTTTTTTTGTTTCCCATATTCTCATAATCCAGATATAGTTAATACCAGATTTTCAGAAGACAAAAAATTGTGTTTTAAAAATCTGGCTTTCGTGCATATGAATTACGGTCATCTGGATTTTGTGTGTCTGGAACTCATTCGTCTGGATTCTAAAACGTCGTACAAATGAATAAATGGGCAAATGAAATTCAGAGTTGCGATTATATGGAAAACAAAACTACGGAATTTTAAAAAACGGGATTATGAAAGAATGTCCGAACGTTTTCGGGATTATGATATTCGGAATATTAAAATTCGGGATTAAGATAGGTAACCACGCACAACTTATGTAATCTTAAATATCTGCCAGCGACAGGGACTAATAACTCAATGTATTTTCAAATCGTTATAAAGACGGCCACCGATCAATAGGCTGTCTATGGCAAGATTGATTCAACAAGTCACTTTATCTGTCAAAGTCTCAAGATACTAATATTTTATGGCAGAAAATTTACACAACCAATATCGATATTCTCAACGCACTCGCAATATTTCACACGACATCGATCTTGGAATAAAACCTATAAATAAATCTAGAAATGGCTCGTATAAATAATGTTTTGAGTGCTCGCACGAAATGAGAAGTGTGATAGAAAAAAAAACTCGCATCCATCCACTCGACCTTTTTTGTATATAACGGCGAATTCTCGAGTTCTATCGAGATGGTTGCGGTTCTCAAATATTATAAAAAGCAATTTTTGCAAACGTGTCGAAATTTTTGTTGACCACTTGTAAAAATGTCTTTTCTTTTTTTTAAGATATATTTTAAGGACTCAAAAGATGTTTTTGTAGATGTTAAAGTTATGATGGTATTTAATTATTTTAATGTTCATCTTTGTTACATTGACGGAGACAAAAAATAATGGGAAAAGTAAGATATCTATAACTAATGAATTTATATATATTTGTTTCGAGTCGGTGTGTATATGAGTCTGTAAATGTAGGTATGTTAGTGAAATCGTGACTTATTTTATTTAAGAAGTAAACAAATAAGTCGTATTTAAGGCTAAAATAGAAGTGAATGCTTAGTGATATGGATTGCTAAGTCAAAAGTCTTGAGTTAAAGTCATACAGTGTGAATTGATAGTTAAAATAAGTAGCAAGGTTTTTTCGACTGGCTTTTCCAACATTTGAAAATCATATTTTTATGAATAACTAAAAAAAATAACATCGTGAGGCAACCTGTAATCAACGGTATGAGAAGTTCACAGCCACACTGGGCCCCTTTGAATTTTAGCCTCTCTTATTTTGTGACCCGTACCCAAAAAAACAATCATTAGAAAAGAAGTTTGAGAACCTCTGTACAGTATGCAGTACCTTTTATTGAAACACATAATGTTCTGAAGAAGGCCTCAGCAGTTCCGGTTTAACGGACACTGCCGACATTACGCAACACAAGATGAGAGGGGTAGGTACCTATATTTGAAAAAGTTTATTAATATTTGGGTAACACCGCCTCCTATGAATGGGAAATGGCCCATAGTTACCGTAGGGACTAAATTCCCTTTTGCTTTTACAGAGTAAAGGTACTATTTAAGCTAAGTTCAATGATCTTAGAAGTTCAGGACCGTTGAAACGATATATCGAATAGTTTCTGTATTTCTTTGTGTGTATATTCTCGGTAATTATATCGACAAGTCTCGACAAAGTCAACTTTAAGTCTTCTATTCAAACAACTCGCCCATTTACCAGAATTTGTAAAGGTTAAATAACATACCATCACGCCTGTATTCCTCGAAAGGTTAGAAAGAGGTGCTAATATAACCCGCAGTTCGTTGGTATGTTTAGGTTCCATAGGAGGCGAGCCTATTGCCATTAACCGGGCATCAATACAAACCCCGAGCTGCTGACTGAGAATTTAATAGAAACCCAATAGCATTCTGCTCGACCTGAGAATCGAAGTCCGCACTGTGACTACTGCAAAGACCTCAACAACGTTAAAAGGTGTTTTGTAGTTCCAGCTAACACATTCGAGTATTGTTACGAACAATTCTCTTGTCCCAATAAAAGCAACACTCCAAACAAAAGACGCATATTTACAAACAGCTAAATGAGCTCAATGTGCCAGGAATAGCCACAAAAGCGTGCCGGCTTAACGATAGAGGCTGAAATAGAGTACGATTTGCCAACTCATCGTCTATTAGTGTCAATCAACACGCAAAAACGGGTAATAGAAACTACATAGTAGGCTTTTGTACAATGTATGTTTACTTGACGTACGAAAATATAGTGCTTTTGTTAATCATAAATCTATTAGGAGATTTGTGCAAGGTTTTATTATAAACTAGCTTTTGCCCGCGGCTTCGCCCCCGTGGAATTTCGGTCTGTCATCACATCCCACGGGAACGGGATAAAAAGTATCCTATGTCCGTTCAAGCAAACAAACAAACTCTTCAGCTTTATATAATTAGTATAGATATCACAATCTATCTCAACACCAAAATTTATCAAAATTGCTTCAGCGATTCACGCTTGAAAATGTAACAATCTAATAACCACACAGAGAAACAGACAGAATCAATTTCGCTCTTATAATATTAGTTTGGATTATTCAATGAATTTTGCAGTCGGTCTAGTTGTTATAAACGCGGTCTATAAACGTGAGGTCTTCAGTTCTATTTACAGGTTGGGCAAAGTTTTAGCAGACTTTTCTAAAAATAAAATTCTCAGAAGTCTGTATTTGAGCCTAAATTGTACATCGTCATCGTTAACCCATTCTGGCACGGGTCTCCTCTCAGAGTGAAAGGGATTAGGCTGTAGTTCCGAATAGTATATGGAATCTTAACCTTGCAGACTGTTCCAAAGAATCAGCTTACATTATGGAACAATAAGCTAACCTGTATTGTACGAAGAGCGATTAGAATCCAGCTTATAATAGCACTTGTAACACGAAATGTAGCCGTTTCTTCGCGAATCATATTCTGATTCACGTCCTTCTCCACTATAAATCTTCACTACTTATAAGTCCAATTTTAACACTGTGTACTTTTGGATGCGACCTCGTGTTCTGTCATTTTCGATCTTCGATATCACCCCATATTGTTACCACTACGCTGACCTAGCGCGGGTAAGCAGACTACACACGTCGTCGAAAAATCTCAAAACATGTTCATTTTTTAGAAACACTAGGACTTTCTCCTGTATCGTGGTGCGTTTAAAACACAAATAATGTGGGAATCTGTAGGTCATACAAACATTTGTTCCGAGCCGGAATCGAACTTACCACTATGGCAACAGTGCCTATTTTCAATGTTCTCCTTCACCGTTTAAGCGAGTGATAATTAATGATTTATAAGATTTTGTAACGACGTCCTAAGATCTCCTCCAAAAACAAATCCATCTCTCGTTTTCACTTGTTTTATAGGATTGAATTATGTACTTACAAAGTTGGTTGAAAGTAAGTTGTTTAGGTACTAAGAAACCTTTATTTCAGCCGTATTTTACTTCTAAGACATAACATTTCAGTTGATGCCACATTATCAACTTAACTCAAGGACAAGGGGAAGATTATTCAAGTATTTTAGGGAAATGTAAGCCGAAATTCAAAGCCGCACGCATACAATATTAGTCATTGTTTCTTTTTGGGATGAGGAGCAAACGAGCAGACTGATCACCTGATGGTTAGCGATTACAACCGCCGATGGACACCGGAACTCCAGAGGAGTCGCAAGTGCGTTAACCTGTGAGGCCGTGGTATCAATTCGGTAGAGCCAGCTCATTCGTGCCGAAGCATGGCTCTCCCACGGTAAGATTTATTTTGTAACTCGACCAAATTGTCGGGAGCTCGAAAATTCGTCTCACTGTGATACCAGATTGGCGGAGCATTTGCGAAGACCAAAAAAGTATAATATTTTTGTTGTGTATTTAGTGTATTCAGTACTAACATGGCTACAACGCATGATAACATGAAATGATGAAAAATTGCTACCTACATTACTATTACGTCCTGCAATTTCCTTGTTAATGATATTTTCTAATACATGTCACTTCTAATTAATATAAATGATCTTAAATGACACGTCAGTTTCCATCAACGCTATTATGGCTTACAATGTTTCATTATTACATCAAATAGGAACTCCATTTGCAAAATTACAACGGTGTTTCTTACTTTCATGCAAAATAATAATTTTGCAGGGACATTTTGATTACAAGCCCAAAATATCAATAAATACATTGTATTCATAGAAAATTATTCTACGAATGAAGCGTAAAATTAACTTTTTGGAATTCATGTATTGTAAAAATTTAAGGTTAAATAATGATACTTTAGTACCTGGAAACTTGCTATAATGAAGTTCTTTTGATAAAAAAAATGCCAAACTAAGTAAAGTCAGTGTTTACACACTGGAGATACTTCTTCAACAAAAAAATATTTAATTAATTTATAGTCTGTAATGCCTTTTCTATGATAATAAATTAGATTCCGCTATCATTATTTATAGAAAGATTTAGAATTTCCTTCACATTGACAGCCCTAATCCCAAAAGACACACACACGCACATACCATACGCGAATACAAACACCCGTGCACGTCACAATTTGCATAAGTGTGAACGCAAATCTACAAGGGCTGTCACTTTATCGTGCCGAATATTCAAACAAGGTTGTGCCAAAAGCTGACTACATAATAAACAAAGTTTTTGTGACGATAAAAAACAACCCTGTGTTCAGGGTTGAACGTTCTAGGAACGGTCGATTGCTTTTATCAAGATTGTTGGGAAACTATTGGACTTTTGTCGGTTAGTTGAAACTGGAAAATTGTTATAAAGGAATTTTTGCGGAGTCTTGTTTTTAAACAAAGGGAATGGTGAAGTTTAATTGTGCTCTCGCGGGTTCTTTGATCACGATTAACTGTATCCGAACGAACGTCTCGATAAATGTACCTTTTAAACTTTTTTTATTTTCGTACTGGTGATTTATTTAAAAAGTTCTTGTCAAAAGAGCATTTTGGGTGATCTATTGCCTACGTGACTGCTGGGCAATTTGTTTTTCGACTAGAAACATGCAATAGATATGAATATGCAAATAGTATGGACCCTACAGACAAACCTGCTGCATGGGATTAGTGGCAGTGTTCTGGTGTCGCAGGTGTCCATGGGTGACGTTAACTACCACCAGGTTGCTCGTCAGCTCGTTTACCAATTTAATCCGATTCCCTATGCATATAAATCTTCTGGAAAAAACCTCTAAAAGATAGTGAAAATTGTATCGAAATGCGTTTTGTGCTGCAGAAGTTAGCCGAGAAATAGACAGACCAAAACTTTACAGTAAGGGATTTTTTACTATTAAGGGATTATGTACATATTATTTGGCAGTGTTACATACAACCAGTTGTCCGTGTACACCAAGTTACAAATGAGTTTCCTCATTGGTATCCCTTGGGTGCTGTACGAAGCAACTAAGACAAAACTTTAGAATGATGAACGGCTTCTACCTGCGATGTTAATATATGAAAATCCCGGAAATAAGGTTCCGAAATTAATGGGTTAGGAAAATACTACTTTTGTATTAAAAACATCTGAATTCCCTAAATCAATTGTTATTTAAACAGCTCTTCATTGATTCTGTTCGATTCACAATTCAGGCTAAATGTTATGATTATCTTTCTAGTTATTAAATTCTGATTGTTTTTATACCTGGTGCCGTATTATAGCTTGTTATCGCCATAATTTTTTGGTTGTGAGAAAGGGATGGCACTATTTAATCTGTAAAGCAGTATCCTTCTCTTTCAATCGGAAAATTATGGCAATATAACATCATAATACGGCCTCTGGCTTACGTTTGACCGCAAGTTTGCCTGATGTTAAGTGACTCTGCGATCTACAATAGAGTGCGCTTGCTTAGAATTACCTGATTCACTAATAATTTGAAGACACCCAGATTGGGAAGACCCACTCGGGAACCGCATTCCACATTTCAGCGGTACGCATGATAAAAATGGACCTAAAGGGTTTCGTTGAGGTTTTTCGAATGTCCAACACGAATTGATGTACCTTTTAGCTTACCTTACTTAGAAACAAGGACAAGGGAGATTAAAATCGTGGAGATCCGATGTACACTCTCTAACATCTCTCTCACACTAACCTAAGTTTGAATTTGTGGGATCCCCCCATGGGAACTAAAAATATACCACTATTCTTGTGTATCTTTGGAGTATCTTAAAGATCGATCTAATGAATTTGTTTCTTATAAAACTGGATGGCCTCTCGATATCGACCGTATCCCGTATGAACCCCATTTTCCGAATTCAAGGTCTCAAAGAGCACTCTCAGATGAAGCCTGTGCTTATGAGGCGGTACAGGCCACAACTCTAGGAGACTGTAAGTCTGCTAAAGCTTTTCTTCGTCCGCTACATCTTCTGCATATCCGAAGAGAGGTGGATCTGGATCTGCTGCCAACTCTCCCTGCTGACCATGGATTGGATTGCGAATGGAAGCAAGAGATCGTCACCCACTGCCGGTAGTGGCATCGACAATGCTACTATTCTACCCAGCCTTGCATTACCCCAGCGTGTGCCATGCCATTTCCTCATAGTAATAATGGCTCCCTTGTGCTTCGCCTTTAACAGCTCATCAATCTACAGCCTTAAGTGCACATTCACTGGGTTGAAACAACTTAAGTATCCCACTTTAAACCGTAAACGTTCCTCAAATAATTTTGCCGGATCACATAATTTATTCACGAATGCTCAACTTTATTAATAAGGCCAACAAACTTGATCACTCCCGCTTAAGTAGCCAATAAATTGTTTCATGTGCCTCAGCGTTTTCGTGAAACTTTTTTAAGTATTTTATTTTTATTAAAACTCGTGGCGATCGATCAACATTGTACCTACTTACTCTCCTATAGATACGAGTGTCTGCCTATCCAGCAGAGTAGATATGATAATGGTACTAGTTCTCGTTTTACTTACGGTGATTAGACAAAAAAAGCTTACGTTTTTTTCTAAGGTCTAATCTTTCGTATCATGAAATTCATTAATTACATACCGCGAAGCATCGGTAGCCTAATGGCTAGGGCGTCGGACTTGTGATCATGTGGTTGCCGGTTCGAAACCCACCCATTGCACTACCGACGCGAACCCACTCGTAACACAAGCATTTAGCTTAGATAGATAGATAGATAGAATATCCTTTATTGTACACCAAAAAAGAAATGTCAAGTATTAGATAACACTCATTGAAAATGGTACAATGGGCGGTCTTAGCACGAGGGGTTAACAAGAATACTAGCAATGGGTGACCCACATTGCTAGCAAGCATTTAAAAAAAATGGTTCAGCGGTTTTGGCGTGAATATAAAGACAGAGCTGCTATTGCATCCATAATATGTATTATCTCTTGCCAAGCTATTAAGTATCTTGTAGCTATAATAATGGTAGGTTCAAAATTGGGTTCATTTTAATGTTATCTAGAGTCCATAGGCAAATACGGATCTTAGCCGGTCTAATCTGACATACACCACCATCGACAGTTTTACCGTGATGGGAGAGCCATGCTTCGGTACGAATGAGCCGGCTCGACCGGAGTGATACCACGTCCTCACAGAAAACCGGCGTAAAACAACGTTTACGTTGTGTTTTAAAAGGGCGGCAACGCAGTTGCAACCGCTCTAGTGTTGCGGGTGTCTATGGGTGACGGTAATCGGTTACCATTGCGATCCGTCTGCTCGTTTGTCCCCATATACTATAAAAAAAACTCTAAATTAAAAGGTTCGTTTGCACGAGAGTTAGCGCTTGGCGATGTTTTTAACGCGTTGTTCCCATGCTGCTCAAACAAGCGATAATAAAATATGATCTGTGCCAATAAAATAGAATACAGCGAATAAAAAGACACCCGGCATCAAAAAATGCACGTTTGGGAACACACAAAAGAGAAGTTACGGGGACTAACTAAAGCGTTAAAATTAACGCGCGTTACATTAATAAAAAATCGCTCTTGCGAACGTACGCTTTTAACGGGTCAAATATACATGAACTTTACCGTAAAATTGATAAAAAAAAACAAAAGAATCGAGGAACTGACTTTTCTAATCCACCTGTTAAATTATTTGCTGGATGACTTCGAAAATGCCGACATTTTTACCGAAGAAAAACTTCAAACGAAATCTCTTTTTCTTTCAACAATTAAGAAAAATAATATTTAAGTAACATTCTAACTTACTCCATAACTTGAGCCCACGCAACAAAATTAAGTCATGCTTAACAAAAAGTATGAATGTACTGCTGAATTCCGAAAAAAATCTTACAAAAGGGATCGGAATTAACACGATGAAGTTTACAATACCCTTTTTTGTAGTCGTTCTACCTATTCCCAAGGTAATCGGAATTGTGGCTTTCTGTGTTCCCCGAAGAGGCGAAAAGGGGAACATTGAAACGAATTTAGGAACAAAGTATAGTGTACCTTTTACCGTGGGAGAGCCACGCTTCGGTACGAATGGCTGGCCAATTCGTGGCGAAGCGTGGCTCCTCAATCGGAGTGATACCATGGGCTCACAGAAAACCGGCGTGAAATAATGTTTACATTGTGTTTCGTTGAGTGAGTGCGAACTAATGTACACCCACAGTTCGCCGGTATGTTTAGGTCCCATGTAATAGGGGGCGAGCCTATTGCCATTAACCGGGCACAAATTCCAAGCTCCGAGCTGCAACTGGGAATTTCATAGAAAAACCCAATAACACTTTGCTCGACCTGGGAATCGAACCCAGGACCTCTAGCGTAGCAGTCGCGGTCAGGACCACTTGGCTATTGAGGCAGTTATAGTGCGGCGGTAATAGCTTACCATCAGGCAATCCGTCTGCTCTCTATTTCATAAAAAAATTATATTGTGAGTCTAGCCGCCCTAAGTGCGACTGCTACTTTAGAGGCTGGATTCGCAGGCCGAGTAAATTCTCAGTGGAAGCTCTGAGATTGGATTTGGTTAAATAAAAGTAGTTTTTTTAATGTTGATAACCCGGACCTTTCATTCAAGTTCAATTCGAAACTGTTTATTGAATGAGTCCTTTTAATTTATATTTGTAACTGACACTTTAACTAAGCTAAAGTAGTTATAAGGGGAAAAATATGAATATATCTTAAAATTTAAATTCACGAGTTTAACTTAGAATTAACATATAAGTACATATATAAATATAAACACACACACCCACACTCACACACTCACAACACATACACACTCACAAATACTGCATTTATTAACATAATTTATATAACATTATAGTATCCATGTGAGAGGACACTGATTTCTGTAATACAGGCCTTTGAGCCTAGCTCAGAAATCAGGGACTTGACATATTTTGTACCTTTTTATGTGAATAAATAAATAAATCTAAATCTAAACATAACTGCAGATAAGCGTACTATGTCTAGTAAGAAAGTCTATTATCTCATTTGTTAATGCCGACATTGAAAATACTTTTTATAAATAAGGGGCTTTTTATAAATAAAAATCACTGTACTTCTAGGCTGAAAGGTCGGATGACAAATGACACTTATTAAACAAAACGACTAAACTTCTATACAAGTCCACTTAAAATTTAATTATCATTGTTAAAATCCTTTCTTTGCCAGTTTTGCGCAAAACAGCTCCAAGTTGCAACCTCTCTCATAATTATATTCAAACAATTCTGCAATTACACTGCCAGCCCTGGAGTTAAGGGGAGGTGAGGTTATTGTTTCTCATTCGTCTTACTTGCTGGGGTTTTGTTATGCAAAATAATGAATTCGTCAGCCAACTGCATTATGGTATGAAATATTATGTGTATTATGCTTTGCATTTAGGCTGGCGCTGTACGAGAAGCGATGCGAGAGCGATACCATAAGATAACAATTCTGTAAAATGCTCATGCTAACGCTGTTACGCCTTTTTTCTACCTAGGCTTAGGTAGAGATGTAAAGAAACCCTCACAGTTTGTGAGCATATCCAGGTATGTTAGAATGGAAGCCTATTGGCATTCGCCGAACATATGAAGCGGCGGTAGCCTAATGGCTAGGGCGTCGGACTTGCGATCATGTGGTTGCCGGTTCGAACCCCACCCATTGCACTACCGACGTGAACCCACTCGTAACACAAGCATTTAGCTTAGCACGAGGGGTTAACAAGAATACTAGTAATGTGTGACCCAAATTGCTAGTAAGCTTTTTAAAAAAAAAATATATATCCAAACTCCGAGAAAAAAAGAACAACATGAAGCAACTCTTAAGAATTTCTAGCGTAGCAAAGGGCTCACCGCCTATTACATTGGACCTAAAATACTGGTGAACTATGGATGTATATTAGTACATCTCTGCCAATCCCTTGGGGAATATATTCGTGATAATATAGAGTGAGGTGAGTCCCTCTATAGCATTCTATACAATGCTTCTAAGATATAATTTATGCAAGGAGAAAAAGGAAAAAGGCACTACTTCTTTGTTAAAAAATAGTCTGAATTTAAAGTCGACATTTTAAGAATTAAGTTTCAAAACTACTCCGTTTAAAAAAGTATTTAACTTAGTTTAGAACTGGTTTAAAATGATGACAGTTGGATTTGTGAAAAGGTGTTTCTTCAGTTGGCTGTATTTGGGACATATTTTTTTTGTCTAAAGAAATGCAGTTTTATTTCATACTAGCTGACCCGGCGAACTACGTACCGCATCATAAATACATTTTTTTCATATTTACTCACCTATTAAACCTTCACTGGACTTCCACAAACATTTCAAAACCAAAATCTTCTTGTTCTTGAGTTTTAGCAGCAATTGATTTTTATATTATATAGAAGATTTAGTGACGAAAAAATCTTATAAACTTTTTATTTATGTTGTAACTTTTAAGGTGTCAAAGAACCCTAACAAAAAGTTTAATTTTAAATAATTCGGAGATACAAAATGTCGCTTTTTGATCATCTTCGGAAAAATATATCTATCCTTTTATGGGACACAAACTTTATTAGGCAAAGGAAGTTCATTAAGTCAGCCTATTTTCGTGGAGTCGAGCAAGACCTCTGTAGAGGCCAAATACTATGAATGTTTTCATAAGGAAAATTAAGGACATTTGGAATAACTGTCCTTGGCTTCGTCGGTATCCGTACAATTTAAAAAGGTTAGGCTTATGTTTTAAAGATGAATTCCAAGCCTCGAGCTTTTTGTACTTACGTATTAAAGATGTTTTTTTTCTTCTATTGTCGAGCCTACTTTGTAAGCTTTGTTACATACTTATATATGGAAGCGGAAGCTGCCATTCTCGTTGATTTCCTCAAGTAGAGGATGATAGGGATGGTTTTGCCTACCGCAAGAAGCTTCTATCTTTTGCTTTTCCTGGAAGGAACAATTAGGACAGAAACTCACGTTGGGTTAAATATAAGTTGGATGATATTAGATATCATATTCTGAATTACTAAATTCGCATGTACTAAAAATAATCTATAATCTATACTAATATATAAAGCTGAAGAGTTTGTTCATTTGTTTGCTTGAACGCGCTAATCTCAGGAACTACTGGTCCGATTAGAAAAAATCTTTCAGTGTTAGATAGCCCATTTATTGAGGAAGGCTATAGGCGTAATATCATTACGCTACGCGGGCAAAGTTGCGGGCAGAAGCTAGTGTTATATAAAACCAAAGATCCATTCTTTGGTTTTATAATTACCTAGATAGTTCTAGTAATTGCCTTATTAGCTTGGCGGTCCTGAGTCTGACTGCTACAGCTAGAGGTCCTGGGTTCGAATCCCAGATCGAGCTAAGTGCTATTAAGATTTTCTATGAAATTCTCAGCATCAGCTCAGAGTTTATGATTTGTGCCGCGTCATAGGGGGCGAGCGTATTTCCATTACAATAGGACCTAAACAGATGGGCGAACTGTGGGTGTACTAATGTACACCTCTGTTTAACCCTTCGGGGAATACCGGCGTGATGGTTAGTTTTTTCAAGTTATGTTCTTGGTTAAATGATATTAATAATTGCTTACACAGTATTTCAAGTTATTTATGTACACTTCTACACTAATATATAAAACTGAAGAGTTTGTTTGTTTGTTTGCTTGACCGCGCTAATCTCAGGAACTACTGGTCTAATTTGAAAAATTCTTTCTGTGTTAGATAGCCAATTTTCAAAACTTCAAATAAGCTTTTACAAGCGTTTATGAAACGTTATGATTCTAGTTGCACGGTTCCAAAAGGTTGATCCTATGGAGAAGAATCCGGTAAGAAACTCAATGGACACTCTTTATTGGTATTGCTACTATCACTGTACCAACCCATTCACCTATCCACGGCTCTTACTGTATCACGTTACCAAGCCGTATCTAGGCCATGCTTGTAACTCTATATTCTACTTTTCTAGGCGATCACTTCCTTTAGCAGTTCCAACTGTCTGCATCACATGAAATAGGAACTGAAATATTACGAGCGTCTCGTAGAAGCAAACATTGCAGACTGCAAACTGCGCCGAATCGTCAGATTTACACCTCACACAACGTATACCAAATACGTTGTGTGAGGTGTAATTCGAGGTTGAAATTGTGTCATGGTTGGAGTTGTGTCATGTAAAGGTTGTAAATGGAGGTTGTGTCATGTAAAGCGCATAGTAAGATTTTCTCATAAAAGATTTCCTTGATTGCACTTTTAATTTTTCATTTGTAATAAATAGCACTGATATCAGGATTCTCAGGACATTGTAAATATTTCAAATAACCAGTCTACTGATTGAAGCATTCATCACATTTCGAATTATACTTAATTTTGTTTGATTGAATAAATTTCTACACTTTTGAGCAAGCTTGTCATCCTTTCGAACAGTGTGTTGCATGAAAAACTTGTCAAACACATATCATATCTATAAGTATAAACATCACTATATTTAAACATGTGCATACGGAATTCAGTCACAAAATCATGTTTGCACAAAAGCTTCGTCGTATGTCACGGTCCGTTCATATTTCACATGTAGAACCTTTTAATCTCGCCTGCCAGATTTAAATGATAGTACGTGTTTGGAAGTGTTTGTGTGGTTGTTTTCATTTCACTGACTCGATTTTACGCATCGACCGCGTTCTGCGTGCTGATTGGTGTGATCCGAAACCTTCAGAAATCTTTACCAATCAGAGAACCGAAAGCGGGCGATCCTTAAGTCCAATTGGTGAAAATAAACTCACACTAGGCCCTCTGATGTTGAGAGTGATACATAACAGTCCTAATAAACGTTCTATATCGCCTGTATTCTTCGAAATTATGGGCAAAGGCGTACTGCTTTATTTGATAGCATTTATTTAGCATTATGACTTTTTATTTATTTTTTTGCACGTAAAACCTGCGTGGTTTTTCGGAATGGCTAACTTCAGTACAGTTTTTTTGACCGAAGTCTATGCATGTAATCAAAACAGCAGTGGTATTATAAGTGATACCCCACAAGGTTACCGCAAGGCTGTTAATCGATACTTCGTGGCGAGTGTCATGTGATACCAACTGTTCCTTGTCGCGGCCTTCGTGGCTTCATTACCTTGGACTAAAGACTTGGAGCCTCGTATTTATTTTCGTCAGCCTTTTACCAGAGTCAATGGAAACGTATCTTTGATTATATAATACCTACTAGCTTCCGCCCGCGACTTCGTCCGCGTGGAATAGTTACTTAGTCTTAGCGTGATGATATATAACCTATAGCCTTATAGCCTTCCTCAATAAATGGACTATCTAACACTGTAGTCGTTCCTGAGATTAGCGCGTTCAAACAAACAAACAAACTCTTCAGCTTTATATATTAGTATAGATTAGCGGGCCCGGATACCTAATTTTTCTTACACTAAAATTAATATAAGTAAAAGATCTATTTATCGAAATAAATAGCTATTTTTTTATGGGACGAGCTGATCATCTGATGGTAAGCGATTATCGCCGCCCATGGACACCCGCAACACCAGAGGAGTCGCAAGTGCGTTACCCGCCTTTTAGAAGGGTTTGGGCCTCCGATATCTTCACTCACTCGGCGAAACACAATGTACTTAAGCGTTGTTTCACGCCGGTTTTGAGGCCGTCCTATCACTCTGGTCAAGCCAGCCCATTCGTGCCGAAGCATGGCTTTATTTATTGATGAATTAAATGTAATTGGGTTCTTATATGAAATTGTTAGTAACAGAAATTAGGATTTGTGCCCTGTTGATGGTAATAAGCCCGTCCCATATGGGACCTAAATATACAAGGAAACTGTGGGTGTACATCAGTCTCTGTCTGACCCTTGGGAAATACTAGCGTGATGGTATGTTATACGGATATACATCGACCATGCATGCTTTAAGCCAACATTTAACACAAAAATAACTAAATTAGTACTATCTTATTCACATAGTTAAAACACAAGGTCGGGCACACGACACATCAAAAGGAAGTATATATGGCCCACCTTGTTACACTGTTTAACAGCCCGACATTTTGATTGGGCCTTGTGTAGTCTGTGACATTACAAAGAATATACATCCCTTTGAACTAAATAGCTAATTATGTGTGAACTTGAAGGGTTTATATTGTGTTGTTTGTTGTTAATTTGTATGTATGTACTGCCATGTAGTACCTACATAATTATATCACTAAGCTTTATCTTGACCTCGGTATATCTCTTCTTCTTCTTCTTCTCTACTATTATAAAATTGTAAAAAAGCTGTGTCTGTACATTGAAGATATTTAAAAAAAACTCGTGGGTTATGGTATATAAACGTCACCGAATCCGAAAATGTGATTTTTGACATTCTTCTGTTTATTTGTTTTTAAAAACTACTGAATAGATTTCAATTTTGTTATCACTATTAGAAAGTATATGTTCCAACATAAAAACTGGTGAACTTCTTATCTCAATTAAAGATACAGGTTGAGCTCTCTGATGTATACAGAACCATACAAAGAAGATATCATAAGATACTATTGGTTATTGATTAAATTATTTATGGGATCCATTTCTAGTTTCTATTATTTTTGGAAGCTAGGAATATATAATTATGATATATTTATGTATTTGAACTGCCTCAATAGCCAAGTGGTCCTGTATGCGACTGCTACGCTAGAGGTCCTGGGTTCGATTCCCAGGTCGAGCAAAGTGTTATTGGGTTTTTCTATGAAATTCCCAGTAGCAGCTCGGAGTTAGGAATTTGTGCCCGGTTAATGGCAATAGGCTCGCCCCCTATGACAAGGGACCTAAACATACCGGCGAACTGTGGGTGTACAGGCGTGATGGTATGTTATTTATGTATTTTATCCCAAAACTGATTTTTAGGCTTTCCGTCTTCCGATTGCCACTTACGTTTGTCATAGGTGTTCGAATACCCTCCGACCGACAACTTAATGACGTGATCTTCGAGGCATAGAGGTGTCATGACGTGTTGAGAATAACCCATGCATAATCTGACCGCGGTAAGCATAGCTTAACTTTGCAGATTGATCAACGTAATTATTAGTTAGCCTTTCCATCTTTCATATATTCGTAGATACGTAAGAAAAATTGGAGGTACATTAGAACACCTCTGCTTACCCTTTAAAGAGCCATAACGGACCGTGATGTTCCTGTTACAACTCTGTTTTTATTTTACTTACTCCGAATTGGTTCATAAACAAAATTATTTGAGTAAACTTTACCCAAAATTTGAATATTAATGAATTAGTTTCAAATATCATCACATTAATTAATTCTTTAGTAATTGGATATCTTGTTTGACAAAACAAAGCTCAAGAAAAGTTGAGCATTCAATAAGTAATATAACATAGGTACTGTTAATTTACTAGAATGAAGGCAAAACTGGGGAAGTTGGGTAGCAACAAAGAACTAAAATACTTTAACGCTTACATATCCCTATCAATATCAACACAATATAACAGAGCAACTATTTCATACGAAATACGGAGTAAGAAAGAGGGTGAGCCGTGAGTGTCCAGCCTTTTTATCTTCTCGAACTGACAGTAGCTAGGTAAATCATCACTGTCATCCGGTAGGAGGCGCTGGGGTGGCTGCTACCGGTTGTTGAGTTGCCAACAATACCATCACGCTTTTTATTGATTGAAAGGTTAGGCTGTGTTTTCCTAACTTAGAAAATAACTGATAACTTCATTAAGGTCCAGTTTTTTTATTTGTATTCAAACTGTATACCATATTTTGCTACATTAACCATGGATATCTCGTCAACTAATGGTTAAAAAGCTATTATGGTTTTCAATGTCTATGTTAACTAAAGTCAAACTTGGATTGTTGGTTGGTTAACTATCCGTTATATATTGTTAACTCTTCAACGTTGGGAGGTTAATTTATGGAACTAACAATTTGTTTGTTAGTTTTTTTTTAACGTTTGCTGGCAATGTGGGTCACACATTACTAGTATTCTTGCTAACCCTTCGTGCTAAGCTAAATGCTTGTGTTACGAGTGAGTTCACGTTGGTAGTGCAATGGGTGGGTATCGAACCGGCAACCACATGATTGCAAGTCCAACGCCCTAGCCATTACCGGATATCGGCTACCGACGCTTCAATTAACCGCAGTAACGGTTTTGCGACCATTGATAAAGCTAACAATTGGTTGAAAAACGAATTTTGCCAAAGTTTAACTAACCATTTTTAACTATTGGTTCAGTTAACTACGGATAAAGAAAACGACCCTAAGATTATTTACCGTTGCAGCTATAAATATAGGTTATATACTATGCACATGTTATATACATACAATAAGGTGTTAATTGCGTGTTACCGTGGGAGAGCCATGCTTCGGCACGAATGGGCCGGCTCGACCGGGGTTATACCGCGGCCTCACGGAAAACCAGCGTGAAACAACGCTTACGTTGTGTTTCGCCGAGCGAGTGAGGATACCGGAGGCCCAAACGCATATAAAAAGCATGCAACGCACTTGAAACTCCTATGGTGTTGCAGGTGTCCAGGGGGTGGTAATCGCTAACCATCAGGCGATCAGTTTGCTCGTTAGCCCTCTATCCAATAAAAAACATATTTGTATGTATGTTGTGATAAATGTGCCAAATCTTTCTGTCTTCTTCTTTCTTGACGACCTCTGTGGTTTAGTGGTTCGAGTACCGGACTGCTGAACATGAGGTCGTGGGTTCGATTCCCACAGGACACAAACATTTATGTGATGAATATTAGTGTTTGTGTTCGTCTGGGTATTTCTTATTTATTATAAGTATGTATTTACAAAAAAAAGTATATAAGTATTATATCCATTGTCTAGTACCCATAGTACAAGCTCTGCTTAGTTTGGGACTAGATGGTGCTGTGTGAAAATGTCCCAGAATGTCCCAGAATATTTACCCTGTAGAAACACGGACGTGATTATGACTGTATTTGCCTTTCAACCTAACTGTATAGTGTTTTTGTTTCAAAGAAAACCACGATTGTGGTCTCCAAACTGCTTGCAACGTCTGCAAATGTATAAAGTTAAATTAACTACGAAATGATATAATTTGACGGCACAAAAGACGTGGCGGTTAAACCAAGCAAAACTGTGTTTCTGTAGTTATGTTTCTGATAAAATAAATAGGTTCAAATCAACAACTTATTTCAGCTTTACCGGTGTTTTAACAAGGATGTGTTCAGTAAATCCCAATAGGTTTAATTAGAACTAGCTTTTGCCCGCGGCTTCGCTCGCCTGAAGCTATAGTAGGATTACAAATGAATTCAAAAAAAAAAAACCAACAGTGATGATCTCTTCTTTGTATGAACTTCTATACATCAGAGAGGGCAAGCTGTATCTCAGGATCCGTTTAATTAATTGAGATAAGAAGTTCACCAGTTTTTAAGTTGGAGCATATACTTTCTAACAGTGATAACAAAACTAAAATCTATTTAGTAGTTTTTGCTCTAACCCGTAACAAACAGAAAAACAGACAAGAATTTTAAAAATGTCATTTTTGGGTTCGGAGACGTTTATATACCCTCACTTGTTTTTTTAAAATATCTTCAATGTACAGACACAGAGATTTTACAATTGTATGATAGTAGAGATTTATTTAAGGTCATGTATATTGTTAAGAAGTGAAATCCTAGCGATTATTACATACTACATATCATTAACAGCGATTGTTAACATAACACAATATACCATCGTCCTTAAAGGGTCAACATGGGAATCAAACCTAGGACCTCCAGCAGTCTCCCTTAAGATCACTAGACTAATAAATCCAAACCTATATTGATCAAAATTGAAATAAAAGACATGGTAGGCACCTAATAAAATCTACAAGTTCTGTGGTTCATATACTGGTATTTTGAGTTAAAATAACTAAAAGGTAACAATATTAAGAGTTTAACTAAAAATTACTCGACCAACAAGATCCATTTCAATAATCAAAAACTAAAAAGTGGATTGTATGGAGAAGAACCGTTAACTGAACTGGGTCATACATAACGCCTCTAAAAAAAATGTTTAAGTAAAAAGTCATTCGGACATAAATATCCCAAACTGCTTCGAAAGTCTTTAAATAAATCTACTATGTGACATTTAACCCTCTCTTTGCCGCTACCGGACAAATATTGCACTCTAATAGACTGTTTGAATTGCTTTTTAATCTTCAAAATTACTGCTGTAGGTTGGAGGGTTAGCCATTTCAGAAACGTTATTTCTAATTTGTTTTTGTGAATAAACTGCCTCATTAGCCAAGTGGTCCTGAGCGCGATTGCTACGCTAGAGGTCCTGGGTTCGATTCCCAGGTCGAGCAGTGTTATTGGGTTTTTCTATGAAATTCCCAGTAGCAGCTCGGAGTTAGGAATTTGAGCCCGGTTAATGGCAATAGGCTCGCCCCCTATTACATGGGACCTAAACATACTGGCGAACTGTGGATGTACTACATTGGTACGCCTCTGCCTAACCCTTCGGGGAATACAGGCGTGATGGTATGTTATGTTATGTTTTGTGAATAAATTGATATGTTATGTGTCTAGTATTTTTATGTACAGACTCTATGTACAAAATTTCAAAACTGTATGACAAATAGTCAGAAAGTTTATAAGCTTGTCATGTAACCTGGTCCTTTCCATACAAAAACATGCTCACCACATCATATAATAATAATTATATCAAAATATATATCACATAGATAATATGAACGTAGATGAAGCGAAAGTGGTGTGCCAGGATCGTAGCAAGTGTAGTCTCTGCCTACCCCAATGGAAGACAGATGTGAAAATATGTATGAGATTTGTAGCAGAAAAAAACTCATTCGTTAACGATACGAATTCGATAGTTGTTTGTGCTTGGCTACAGATATGTCTTGCTGATCTGTTGACGGGTCTTTGAACTCCCTTAATATGGTGGAGCTACACGATGACTGATGTATGCGTGCCGTCAGTTAGGACAGGTCAACTCAAAGCTGCTATGGCTTTTTCTTCAAAAGGCCTGTTTATTTATTTATCACTGAAAGCCACGATGACTCCAGATAAAACTAGGCCATATTTCGCTGATCAGGAGACCCGTGACTAGGGCACCGGAGTCAACTGAACACAGAAAGTGCCATGGTGCCTCTCCAGCCTCATCTTCATGACAGGTTTTAACGCTACTATATTGGCGTGCTCGCTAAATAAAATTAATATTTCTTCTATTTTTTTATGGATCAAGTCGGCAAACGAGCTGACGAGTAGTAGTTAAGTAGTAGTCCCCCCGTCGCCCATGAACACCTGCAATACCAGTGGAGTTGCTTATGCCCCTTAAGAACCCCTACGAACTGCGGACTGCCAGCGGCTGCAGCAACACACACCAAGGTCCTTTACGAAAGACTCCAACGTAAGGGTGGTCGCCAGCCAGGCATACCACAAAAGATCCTCAGAAAGGATCCCATGAAATTGAGGGTAATGATCAATACGGGTAATACCGCGGGACATAAAAAGTATTCAATATTAAGTGTTTTACCCAAAACAATCGTTTATATTTATTTCAGGCCGTTAAACCATTTGTAACAAAATAACATGTGTAATAACGTATACGGAACTCATAAAAGTAAAGTGTAAGGGTCCGTAATGACGCTCAAAAAACCTCTCCTTGGATGTGGAGCACGAAATGTAATTCGGCCCTAATAAATTTATTGTGTATACTGCTTTATGATGCAATGAATTTCAATTTTCCTTTGGTTAAACTGTGTGCCGCCGTCAAAAATTGCCTAATAATATCGAGGTGGTAGTTTTAGGGATAATAGGACCAACGAACTTGAAAATTTCATGTGGGAGAGCCATTTTTTTTTATTGTTTGCTTGCGGCTATAATGTCACTGCGACCGAAAACGGTCTATTGTGATCGCCACTCTTTGAGTTAGAGTTCACCGCTGAATCCTGCAGCTACTATGAACTGCAGGATTTTCCTAGGGGTGAGCTCTTTTATTTCATCCGGGCTTAAGGTATGTTTCCCTAGATGAGCGCTACGCTTGTGCATTAGCGATCCACATTCCCCAAGAAGATGAAGTGGCGTTTCATCAGCCTCTTCACAACGTCGACAGGTTCACGTATCGCTCAGCCTTAGGTTGAACATGTGCTTGTTTAAACAACAATGTCCCGTTAAGGCTCTTGTCACAATGCGCAGATTATTCCTGTTCAGCGCAAGTAAAAGGCATGTATGCCTTTTATTATAGGCTTTAATCAAAGCTTTGGAGTGTTCCATGCCTGGCGATTCCATCCAGAGTTTGGTAGCGTTCTGAAAGCTTAAGTCCGTCAGAGTTCTCTGAGCTAAGGCTTTAGGTATTCCACAGAAGGGTTCAGGGCCCAGCTGCGTGCTACCAGACCCAGCTCTTGCGAGTTCATCGGCACGTTCATTGCCAACGATTCCCGCATGACCCGGTACCCATCTTAAAACTACCCTATTCCTCGTCCCTAGAGAGTTTAATCGAGCCATGCAGTCTTCTACCAGTTTCGACGAGATGACGTTCGAGTCCAGCGCTAAGAGAGCTGCTTGGCTGTCCGAATTTATATAAATGGTGTGGTTGTTGTAGTGCTTCTGCAGATTGGCTTCTGCGCATTCCAAGATGGCGTAAACCTCTGCTTGGAAAATGGAGGCGTATCGTCCCAAGTTCACATATTTGTTAAACCTTGGTCGCTCTCCGTGTATTCCGCAGCTTACAGCATTTTCAATTTTCGAGCCGTCGGTATACCAAATTAGGCTCCCGGACTCATAATGTAACTGTTCCTTTGACCAGTCTTCCCTTGAAGGCATTTCTACGGTATATTGTTTTTCGTAAACATGCCGCAGAAGCATGGCATCCGTTGTCATGCTAAGTATTGGATTTTCCAATGTTGAGTTCTGTAGGGTCCTAATTTTTTTGGATAGCCAAGTTTTGCCCTGAATATTGGCTCTGTACATGGTGGCTTTCGCCTCTCTGTGTACGAATACATGAAGAGGCGGTAACCCCAGTAAGGCATTTAGTGCTATAGCGGGGCATGTGGACATGGCTCCTGAGGAAATGAGACAGGCAGTTCTCTGCAGACTGTCAAGTTTTTTTATAGTGGTCACTTGGTAGGCCTTGTCATACCATACCACTGATGCGTACGTAACGATCAGCCGCACAATGGCAGTGTATAACCATAGGGCAGTACTAGGTTTTACACCCCAGTTGCTCCCCATTAGGCGGCCGCTGACCCCAAGTGCCATCTTAGCTTTTTTAAGTACATTAGCTAAGTGCGAATTCCACGTAAGCTTTTGGTCGATGGTAACGCCCAAGTACTTGACCTCCGTGGAATGCTTGATTATTTTTCCTTTCAGCTTTGGCAGTGTGAGTTTGTCCAAATGCCGTCGTTTCGTAAAATGTACTATAACAGTTTTATCAGCGTTGACAGAGAGGTCACTTTTGACACACCATTCACTGACAATGTTAAGTCCTCTTTGCATAAGGCTTGATATAGTAGATTGGCAGAACCCTCTCACTATGATAACCAGGTCATCTGCATAACCTTACGCTTCGATTCGACGTTCTGCCAGCCTGTGTAGTAGATCATCCACAGCAAGAGTCCATAGCAATGGTGATAAGACGCCACCTTGTGGACATCCCTTGACAGTGGATACTTCTATTGTTGTGTCGTGAAGTGCTAATTTTGCTCCTCTACTAGTGAGCATTGCTCTCACCCATCTGGTGGTGGTAGGGTCGACATTTTATCTATCAACCCATTCACCAACAGTGATGTTGGCGAGTTATCAAAAGCACCTTCAATGTCAAGAAACGCACATAGTGCTATTTCTTTATCTTCCATGGCCTTCTCTACTTTGTCTATGAGGCTTGTAAGGGCAGTTACCGTTGATTTGCCCTTGCTGTAGGCATGTTGGCTATGGTGGATAGGAAATGCAGTAAGAGCTACATCCCTAATATTCCTATCTAGCACCTTCTCCATTGTCTTGAGAAGAAATGAAGTGAGGCTGATTGGCTGATTGGTTGGTGGGAGAGCCATGCTTCAGCATGAATGGGCCATGATACCACATCCTTACGGAAAACCGGTGTGAAACAACGCTTACATTGTGTTTCGCTGAGTGAGTGAGGATACTGGAGGCCCAAACCATCAGTTGATCCGTCTGCTCATTTGCCCCAATCCTATAAAGAAACTAGTCTTTTGACGACAGGGCGTTGTTTTAGAAATATTGGCAAGACTTTCGATTTGAAACGAAAAGAAAGTAAGTGACATCGCAGCGAAGAGTCTTACTATGATGTTTGAGTGCCATCGATTGGAATATACAACATAATTCTATCATTTAAAAAAACGTATAAAAATTGTCACTTAACATATCACCGCGCCTGTATTCCCCGCAAGGTTAGGTAGAGGCGTACTTATGTCCACCCACAGTTCGCTGCTGTTTAAGTCCCATATTATAGATGGCGAACCTATTGCCATTAATCGAGCACGAATTCCAAACTCCGAACTGCTACTGAGAATTTCATAGAAAAAGCCACACTGCACCCCCTAGGATCAAACTTAGCAATGAAACCCAGGGACCTCTAGTGCAGCAGTTGCGCTAAGGACCACTAGGCAAATGAAGCAGTTTATATAAGAATGATTATAAGTATTACTAATTGCTATTTGCTTTCTTGTTACTGATTATAACATGAGACAAGTATTTGATGGTTTTTAATTTCCGATGTAGTTATTGTTTGTAGACTTTTAAAAATATTGTCAAACAACAATATCTGTGTTTATAGATCAAAATCATCAATCAATGTTCGTAATGGTCCTTTGATACTTACGCGCACCTTTCACATAATTTATTTTGCGCTTTCATTTAACTTTGTTAAGCTCATCAATACACTTTAAACGCCGGACGTTTAAGCGCACTCACCAAAGTAATTGTCAGCTGAAATATTTATTGCAGGTTCGAATCCCGGGTAGGTTGCGTGATTTATAGTAACCTCGGACGTCTGGGTTGGACGCTTTGTTTTTTATAGCAAAAGAATCGAATCGGTTTCGGCCAGTATTTTATTTTTGGTAAAAAAATAAGAGGATTTTTATTTGTTTTAAAAGGGTGAGTCTCTCTCGTTTGTTTTGCTTTCTGTTTTTTTGGGCCAGACGGTTTAACGGCTTCGCCCCCGTGGAATTCGGTCTGTCATCACGTCCCCCGGGAACGGTACAAAAAGTATCCTATGTTCGTCTCCTGGTTCTGAGCTACCTCTCCGCCAATTTTCAGCCAATTCGGTTCAGCCGTTCTTGAGTTATAAATGGAGTAACTAACACGACTTTCTTTTATATATATAGATTAAATCTACTGTTAAATTTTAAAGAAAAAAAATACAAAACTATCTTGTAGCGTTAATTTTTTGTTGTTGTTGTAGCTTTTTATCATTACCTATTTAGCTCGTAAATACGGGAATTTTTACTCATGAGAGAAATCCTAAAGCATTTATCGTTCCAATTTAACTCAACTTGGATATCCGGTATCCAGTCGGCAACAGCCACCGCAGGTATTACCGAAACCAACTGTTAATAATTAATGAGAAACTACGGATTGCGAGCTCATTACCTGTTACACAGAAATACGAACTCATTAGGTACCGTGATTACTTACTGTAATTTGAACATGTATTTTTTATACTTAAATATACCCTCGACACTTGTACAAACTTACCTAGCTTAACTAACAACATTACATTAAAAATTAATGCAATAAATATCATAAAGGTACATATTTAGATAACAACTATAAGATAATAATAATTATATAATTATAAATATAAACTTATAATATTTAAATACATAATAAAGTGCAATAAATAATGAAGGTTAAATATAGTTAGAAAAATTTGATTAAAATATCATTATTAAATTTTTAATGTATGTATATGTACTGATCTCCCTCTCTCGTACTTAGCGTTGCGTTCTATTATCTGTGGCGTTGCTGTGCCCAGCAGGGTCCATAATTGGTTCTTAGTTTTAAGCTTACCATCTGTTTAATTTTATATATACATTATGGAACGCAATAAAGAATTGAATTGAATTGAACTACATATGAAAAATAACGTCTATACCTCCAGAATGTGTGCGTAAACAGATAGGGTTGACTTCTTGGCCATAAATGTGCTTGTAAACATTGTATTCTCATGTTGTTTTTCGTTCGTTCTCGTTTCAACTCTTATTTTATAGACAGTGCATTATTAACATTTCCAAATTACATAACACGCCACATGTATTATTCACGTGGGAGAGCCATGCTTCGGCACGAATGGGCCGGCTCGACCGGAGTGATACCACGGCCTCACAGAAAACCGGCGTGAAACAACGCTTGCGTTGTGTTTCGCCGAGTGAGTTGAGGTTACCGGAGGCCCAAACCCTTTTAAAGGCGGGCAGCGCACTTGCGACTCCTCTGGTGTTGCGGGTGTCCATGGGCGGCGGTTATCACTTACCATCAGGTGATCCGTTTCCTAGTTTGCCCTTGGGATAGGGATCCCATAAAAAAAAATGTATTTCCCACTTCCGAAGGAATAGGGGACAAAAATTCCAAACACCGATCTGGTATTAGAAATTTCGCAGAAAAACTCAATAACACTTTGCTCGACCTGGAAATCAAACCCAGGATCTCTAACATAGCAGTTGCACTCAGGACAACTAGGAATTCCAGATTTTGGCTATACAAATTCGTTGAATTATTCAAATAAATAATTTTACTAAGCATTTCTATATATTGTTTGAATAGTTCTAAGTACATATACCTGATTTACTTAGAACTATTTAAGATAGTTTGACAGCTATGTAAGTAATAATTCATATAAGCCCTATTTATTCACAGGTGAGCGAACGGCATCCGGGTATCGCCATTATTTATCCGGGATAAGTAAGGATGGGGGTTATAGGTCATTCTGCGTACGACAACTTCATCCGGGATTTGTATGTGCGAAATCGTTTGCCATTTTTCAGACCTTTTTCGGTCTAGATCCAGTTTTGAGAGGTACTAATGTTGGTATCGAGTGGTCATAGCCTAGTAATATTGCCCTGGTCTTTCAAGTCGTAAATCTTAATTTTAAACCTAAGATACGCGCACGTCGTATACAGCTTGCGTACTGATAATGAATAATTGCGAGCTTGACGTAAACGGTGAAGTAAAATCGTTTTTTTATAACATACATAACATACCACCACGCCTGTATTCCCCGAAGGGTTAGGCAGAGGCGTACTAATGTACACCCACAGTTCGCCGGTATGTTTTAGGTCCCATGTAATAGGGGGCGAGCCTATTGCCATTAACCGGACACAAATTCCTAACTCCGAGCTGCTACTGGGAATTTCATAGAAAAACCCAATAACACTGCTCGACCTGGGAATCGAACCCAGGACCTCTAGCGTAGCAGTCGCGCTCAGGACCACTCGACTAATGAGGCAGTTTTTTTTTATTAAGGGATAATAAACAGCTACAACATAGTACATAAACAAAAAATAGAATTTAACATAAAGAACAGGTAATGTTGCAGCCCACTACATTATCCATTTTTTTTTTTGATGATATATTTAGCAAATAATATTAAAACATTAAAAACAGCTGAAATTCATGAATGCAACGACTCTGCAAAGACAATAACTAGTGATGCAAGGCTCGCCTTTGAGTCATCGTTAGTAATTATTAATATGTTTGTAGTGTATTTATTATTAATGTATTCATAAAGTAAATTAATAATTAGAAACAGGTTTGCTATATTGCATTTTTTTTTTAAGTTAGTTTAACTTAAAATCTTGATTCTGACCGTTCTTCTGGAAGGACCGACACGATTTTTATTGCAATTTAAAGTTTCAAACGCTCCCTAAAAATGAAAATACACCAACACATAAGAAAGAAGCTTGTTTTTAAAGTCGATTAAAATTTAATTAAAATACTGATCCATATTTTTCATCTATTTAACATTTCCTTTTAACGTCACGCAGTTAAAAAGCTTGTTTTGAAGCCCGGATTTAAATGGAAAAGTTATATTTAAACCGGGATTGAAGGACCAACAAAATGTTTTGTCCACGATTTAATTATAAATTTAACGGCCCATTCACACCGCGGCAATCAGTTTAATTTCGGGATCAGTTATTTATAATTTGTTCTGGCACAGTACAAATTATAAATAGATAATAAGATTCCGATTGTTATAAATATACTCATATCAATTAGTTAACCAATGTTTTCCCATAAATCGATATCAATAAATCTCGACCACCAAGAATGAGTCAAAGTGTTATTAGTCAAATGATTAGGACCAATGAAATGACATGACGAATTTCGGACGCTACATTATTTAAAAGACGAATATATTCAACTCAGTTGGAGAAGATTAATTATGAGATAGTTATATAGAGTAAATTTAGCAAAATGATCTTAAATTTTATATATTTTAGAATGTTCTAGTTGAAATTTTAAAAACACGAACACGAAAAAAAAATTGACAGAGGTTTTATAAATCAATCTTTAAAAAAAAAACCATTGAAATCATCGATGAAAACAGTAATCTGGCAAGCCATTGTTGTTAATATTTTTCTATAAAAACGTCTTAAAAATAAACGAGTCGGAAAAATAACGGATGGTGTAAACGGGCTTCTGGATAACACATTACTGATAATGTTACCCCAAAACATTAAGCAGGTCATTTGAAAAGATCCATAAAATTAAAAGCGTTTTATATCGAATTAAGACGCCTTTTAGCGGGCGCCCTAACGAAATATGGGTGCTGTAATCTATAGCGACAAAATGTCAATTTATATAGACATTACATGGAACGATTTGGGTGAAATTGGGATGAGAATAGATTTTGCATATTTTCTGAAGGCATTGATAGTAATTTAATACCCACATTATTTTTGTTCAACAGTTATTTATTGTCAGATTAATTTATTTCCATGTCTGATTTGAATTGATGATATTATTTGAGCTAATAGTTGATATTAAAGAGCTTTTATTTGGGTTGGCAACACTTGCTACCGGGTATCAAAAACCGTTCTTCTGAATTTATTTTTCTTAATAATCATTACTTTATGTTATTAAATTCTGTCGATACATTTTTTTTATTTCTCTTTGTTTCCTCTATTTTAGTTTTGGTGATATGAGCAGACATCGCCGGTATGTTTGGGTCCCATGTAATAGGGGCCGAGCCTATTGCCATTAACATTCCTTGCTGAATTAGATGTAAATCTGTTAAGAGGCTTAAGCTTAAAAAGTTAACACACAAGAACAACAGTTTTTACAACAGAACAAAGATGTATTTGCATCTACATTTATTATTAAAATACATTAGTAAGTAGGTAAGACCAGTCCATACTTGGAAGTATCTTGTAATTGTCTCTTGACAAGTACTTGCTAAGATCTTAATTAAGCTTATTGACTACGTAATTTTCTTAAACCGTCTGAGAAAAATACCAAATACTTGTATTTTGTAGATTGACCTGACCATTTCAAATACTTGTATTTTGAAATGGTCAAGTCAATCTACAAAAAGAAAAAACGGACTGCACTTTAAAGTGGTATAATTAAACTCCGTTTAACGTAGGATGATCTAAAAATCCCTCAAAATTCCCTCTACTCAATTTATATCAGTTAACAGTTATTACTGTAAGCTAGGATTACGTTCTCTAACGCCCCATTTAACGGGCGAGCCGAACTAAGCGCGTCTTCAGACTAGCGTGTTCTGGTGTAGGCAGAGATTAAGAAAACTGGAGTTTGTGTTGATGTTGAGTTAGTGTTAACGAATGTCTTACGTAAATTGTTTTATTTATATATTCAAATGCAACTTGAAGTTGTATTTTGGTTTGGTAAACAAATGTTTCACTGTGTTTATACAGATACGGGTATAAGATTTGTTATAAATATAACATTCTCGAGCTATTCGTGCAGCGATCACAACTAGAGCGCTTAGACTGAAGTATCAGACTTTGGGCTAACCATACTAGCTCTCACCTGACCACTGAGTGTTAATTCTCCGAGACTGAAAACTGTCACTAATCTAAATACTAACCGCGGAAGGTTTGCTTTATCTCATAGATAGAGTGACCTGCATAAATTTCATTTCAATATAAAAAATGTATCATAGAGAAAAAAAACAATATCTTAATTTTTCACTTGAGAGAGCCATGCTTTGGCCCAATTGGGCTGGCTCGACCGGAGTGATACCACGGCCTCATAGAAAACCGACATGAAACAACGCTTGCGTTGTGTTTCACGTGTGTGAGTGAGTGAGGATACAGGCAACGCACTTGTGACTCCTCTAGTGTTGCGGCGGTTATCGCTTACCATCAGGTGATCCGTCAGCTCGATTGCTGCCATATCCCATAAAAGCCTCATTAGCCAAGTGGTCCTGAGCTCGACTGCTACGCTAGAGGTCCTGGGTTCGATTCCCAGGTCGAGCAAAGTGTTATTGGGTTTTTCTATGAAATTCCCAGTAGCAGCTCGGAGTTCGGAATTTGTGCCCGGTTAATGGCAATAGGCTCGCCACCTATTACATGGGACCTAAACATACCGGCGAACTGTGGGTGTACATTTGTATGCCTCTGCCTAATCCTTCGGGGAATAAAGGCGTGATGGTATGTTACTAATGTTATTTATGGACTCAGATTGTATTTTTTATGTATTTTTTTTCTATGGTATTATTGATGTATTGTTAATTAGGATTATTATGATCATTCCTGATATTGTAAAATAATTTTGCTATTACCTATATAATGACGAGGATGTGTAATACCGAATTGTTAATCTTATAAGCGTTTTGGATGTATCATCTGTTAGCTTGTAAGATGAAATGAAAAAAAAAAAATTGAAATCCACAAGAAGGTTCTCAAAAAAGGGGCGCCATTATCTAAATACATCCGTTATCCTTATTTAGTTGGTAGTGGTATTCAAAATACATACCTATTATAATTTTATCATCTACCCGTAATAAATATTCCTACCAACGCTCAAAGGACCAGTGCATAAAATGTTCTTAAAATATTTAATATAAGAAGCTATACTCCTGTCGTGTCGTACATCATAATGTATCGGAGATACTTGCAATCTCCTAGTAAAAATATATCAATGAAAATGTTGTGAGCTGTACAATATTTTGCTTCGATGCAGCTTTATATTCTAAAGGAATAGGCATCTTATATTTTACAGGAGAAGGAAAATATATAGTACAGTTATTTGATCAAGGTGGACGCTGGAGGTGAACGTTCTTATATAATTAATTGATACTAAATCGCAAAAGAAATTAAATATATCGACTTCGATGATGAAACTAGACTATTTGTGGTAAATATTAATATGTAGCTGCCTCTGGTTAGACTAGAAGACGCTTCTAATATGGATACATAACATACATAATCAGCCCATTATATGTCCCACTGCTGGGCACGGGTCTCGTCTAACAATGAGAGGGATTAGGCTATAGTCCACCACGCTAGCCTAATGCGGGTTGGCAGACTTCACACGCCATCGAGAAAATCTCTCAGACGTGCAGGTTTCCTCACGATGTTTTCCTTCACCGTTTAAGCGCGTGATAATTAACAATTAATACGCACATAACTGCGAAAAGTCAGAGGTGCATGCCTTGGATTTGAACTCGAGACCTTTGACTTGGCAGTCCAATGGTCATATCACTAGGCTATCACGGCTAACATGGATGATGAAAACTAAACCAGACGGATAATTTCCCAATCTTACTTAACTTGATTTTCACAGATTTTCAGGCAAAGGAATAGGATCCACGTACCGAAGGACCAAAAATGTCTTTTACAAAAATGATTACAATACAAGCTGTAACCTCAGTAATGATAGAGGGAAATAAAACATATAATTTAGCGGGAAGCCATCAAAATGTCTGTCAAAGAGAAAGTTGGCGGAATCCCAGCCGGCATGCCGTGTCGACGCGAAATTACAATGACTACTAAAATGAAACAGCTCACACTTTTACAAGTCTGCAGATGTATTTCTACTGGATGAGACTTGCAACAGCAATTCATATTTCTTTCTTTCCGATTTCCATACTACAACGCCTGTATTTCCCGAAGGGTTTATTTATTTAATTATTAGGCTCACCAATAATTGTTGACACACATTATATTACAGATATAAAAATAACGCAAATATTATAAAGTCTAGTGTCACAACCAGTTACAGGTGGGTGGTACGCCTTGGTTAAACCAAGGCGTACTATTGTACACCCACTTTGCGGGATTCATAATTATTTTAAGTGGCGAGTAGAAGCGTACCTCGACGACGATGTTATTTATTCGGTTTATCAAACAAAAAATTTTTTTTCTAAATCGTCTTATAAATGGCCAAATAAACGCATAACAAACATACAAGAAAAGAAAAATAAGGCGAATTCAGAACCTCCTCCTTTTTGAAGTCGGTAAAAATAGTAGGAGTCTTGCTCATTATTTAAGACTCTGTGCCATCTTTCAGACGTCTAAAGAGATTTTTTAGAGATTCTGTGCACATGAATAAATAGTTTTATAAAAAAACCTTATTGGATTTCACTGAATGTAGGTATACACATATTGGTGGTCGTAATTGTACATTGTTCTCCAATAGTGTCCAATAGTTCTAGTGAGCGTACATCTGTACCCACCACATTCACAATTTTCGCTTTGTCCGACTACGACAAAGCCAACCACTATCTATTGTTAAATTTTTAACAGCCTTCCGCCGCGTTAGCCTCCTCTGTGAGCCTTTTTGTGCGAAAACTGATGATCCCAGATATTGTCTCTAATCTCGATGTAATTCTGTTTTCTATGCTAATTTAATTCGTGGTCCTATTAATAATGTTGTAGTTTCTAAAAAATGTTTTTTCTGCTAAATAAAAACTGGTTGGTAGTAGTTTTTTATTGCGGGAAAAATGTTCAGTGAATGTTTGTCGCCCTGTCAGATTCCTACCCACTAAATAGCACTTACCTGATGCCTTATCCCGACAGAAAATGTATACCGTCACGCTTGTATTCTCAGGAGGGATATGCAGAGGTGTAGTAATGTAACCCAAAACTCGACTGTTACAACCAAGCTAACGATACTCTCTGTATCTAGGTAAAATCGGTTTATCGGTTTGTAAAGCGTCCGGGGGATTTAACCGGAAGAACGCAGCTTCGAACTCTTTCGAAAATCATTAAGTGATATTAAAAACTAAATTTTACGGATTTTATCGCATTGTAATGATATTATTTATTTCGCCGTGTCCTGTGGTCTTGTATTTTCTGAGCTTGGTTTTATTTAAATATCTACTATTTGCGTAAGTGTCAGAAACCAGTATCATTCAGTGAGCCATGTTCTCTTAAGAAATAAAGTCCTTTGATCCGAATAAAGATGTTAGGTACGAGTACCTTGCTCTCAAGAGCCTAAAATATATGAAACAGTGAAGAGCTCTTGGTAAGCATTGATAGTACTTGACTAAGTGCTGTCTAATAAAACGTACTTATTATGTCATTGTCTTCAATACTGGGTGAAGCACTCTTACTGTAGCACTCGAGAACTTAGTTGTATCTGTACAGAAATACTTGTGTTAATCAAATAGATTTGTAATTTGATTAATACAATGACGACCTCTGTGGTTTAGTGGTTCGAGTACCGGACTGCTGACCATGAGGTCGTGGGTTCGATTCCCACAGAACACAAATATTTATGTGATGAATATAAGTGTTTGTGTTCGTCTGGGTGTTTCTTATGTGTTTTATGTATGTATTTACAAAAAAAAAGTATATAAGTATTATATCCATTGTCTAGTACCCATAGTACAAGCTCTGCTTAGTTTGAGACTAGATGGTGCTGTGGTAAATGTCGAAGATTATTTATTATTAAGGAAAAGATTAAAATGTAGGCATTATTTGTGTGTTCTCTTGAATACACATAATCACTTTACTACTATTATAAAATTGTAAAAAAGCTGTGTCTGTACATTCAAGATATAAAAAAGTACAAGTGGGTTAGTGTATATAAACGTCTCCGAACCCAAAAACGTGATTTTTGAAATTCTTGTCTGTTTGCTGTTTGTCTGTTTGTTACGGGTTGGCGCAAAAACTAGTCAATAGATTTAAATTTTGTTATCACTCTTAGAAAGTAGGTGCTTCAACTCAAAAACTGGTGAACTTTTTATCTCAATTAATTGAAGGGATCCTGAGATACAGCTTGACCTCTCTGATGTATACAGCCCCATACAAAGAAGAGATCATCAATATTGGTTATACCATTTTTACTCCTCATATAGCTTCAAGTGAGCGAAGCCGCGGGCAGAGGCTAGTATAACATAATAAACCCATTATTCTGTTCCACTGCTCGGCACGGGTCTCCTCTCAAAATGAGAGGGATTAGGCTATATTCCACCACGCTAGCCTAATGCGGGTTGGCAAACATCACACGCCTTCGAGAAAATCTCTCAAGCATGCAGGTTTCCTCATGATGTTTTTGTTCACCCTTTAAGCGTATAGTATTAACTATGAATACCAGCATGACTTCGAAGAATTAGAGGTTTGGATTAGAACTTGAGATATCCCGTAGCAGATCATTTAGCAGCATATCAAAAATGAATGTGAGTTCCTTTCGCACGCAACTGAGTTCTACAGTTCCTGATAGTTTTTAGAAATAGTTCTAGCGTTTTTCTTAAAAAAAAGTGGGCGTATCATTTTCCTATCTACCACGTATTTCACGTGGGAGAGCCATGCTTCGGCACGAATGGGCTGGCTCGACCGGAGTGATACCACGGCCTCACAGAAAACCGGCGTGAAACAACGCTTGCGTTGTGTTTCGCCGAGTGAGTTGAGGTTACCGGAGGCCCAAACCCTTTTAAAGGCGGGCAACGCACTTGCGACTCCTCTGGTGTTGCGGGTGTCTATGGGCGGCGGTTATCGCTTACCATCAGGTGATCCGTTTGCTCGTTTGCCCCTCTATACCATAAAAAATACCACACCAGCCTACACTGAGTTGGCAGGCTTCACACGCCTTTGTGGATCTGCATCGTGCAGGTTTCATTTCTTCCCCAAGTGATCAATTTAAGAATAATCGTATAATGGCTTTCTTCCTTGTTTCAGATATGCCGGTAATACGTCGAGTTCCAAAGCCGGATTACAGCACGTAGCATTGTTTTGGTAAGTATCCCAATAATAACATAACGTACCATCACGCCTGTATTCCCCGAAGGGTTAGGCAGAGGTGTACTAACGTACACACACAGTTCACCGGTATGTTTAGGTCCCATGTAATAGCCGTGTGGTCCTAAGCGCGACTGCTACGGTAGAGGTCCTCGGTTCGATTCACAGGTCGAGCAAAGTGTTATTGGGTTTTTCTATGAAATTCCCAGTAGCAGCTCGGAGTTTGGAATTTCCGGCTAAGTGTCCGGTTAATGGCAATAGGCTCGCCCCCTATTACATGGGACCTAAACACACCGACGATCTGAGGGTGGACCATAAGACATCTCTGTCTAACTCTTCGCGGAATACAGGTGTAATGGTATGTTTTAAAACACATTAATTCAGTTGCTGAAACAATAATATTATCTAAGTATTACTATTATAATATTATACCATTGCAAGCTTAAGGTATCTCAGAATGTTAAGGCTTACCAGTAAAAGCGATTCTAAAAACTATTATCGCTTCAGAAAATGGACAAACCTATAACATTCTAAAACCTTTTAACAAAACGCTAAAGAATTTCACGACAAAACGAAGCGGCGCGTGTTGTTGCCACTATCAAAATAGTAATACTTATATGACGTTGATCGATGTTGCCAGCACAAATTGTTGGATCTTTCCAATTGTACCTATTATAGTTTTGAATGGTAGCATTTCTCCTTAATTGGGCAATAAAAAATACAGTAAAGTGGTGTTCATTTAGGAAGTAAAATTGATGATAAATTGATTTGAAACCAACGGTAACTGTTATATTGTAGAGTTTTTATGTACCTATGTTAAAAAAAATAAAATTACTTATTATTATTTTAGTGAAATAAAAAATCGACTGCGGCCAGGATTCAAACCTGCGTCGTACAACTCGTACACCAGACGCTATGACCACAAAGTTACGCGAGTCCCACCCGCCAGATCGAAATTTTTTCTTCACATTCTCAATTATTATTTACGAGTACATCATAGAGGTGACGTCAGTAACATCTACTTTATAAACTTAGCATGTAAAATGCAAAAAAAAATATACACCAGAATATAGTCTAATAATATATCTTGTCCGAGTGTGCAATTAGAATTTCAGTTATCGTTTTATAAACGCTTATAAAAGCTTATTTGAAATAAAAACATATGAACCGGAACTGGATTTCTTACCTTGATTTGCAAGATAGGATAGGATCTTGGAAGAGGCGAGAAAATATCTGACTTGCTCGGTGGAAGGTAGGCTTGTGTAGTACATGTACTATGTACTATTAGGAATTGATTCCCGACACAGACTAGTACGAGCTATTCCTTTTCCTTTCTAGTACATCATTCCTTTAGTACTTCGTCGTTCGTCGTAGTCACTGGCTGCTGACCACACATACGTCGGAGATCACACACACATACACCTCTGCCTAACCCTTCAGGGAATACAGGCGTGATTGTATGAGAACCTCCCCCTTTTTGAATTCGGTTAAAATAAATATAATTTATCATCCACCTTAACATGACCTAAAAACGCCAAACATTTGTAACAAATACTCCTCGTTCATAAGAAACTTTCCTAAACGCTTTAGAAATACTAGCTGTCCTTATCATTTCCATAGCAATAAAGTAAGACGACAACAGTCTATATGACCGTTTACACACGAGGGAGGCCATGTTTACTTTGTAACCCAAACAACTTTCAAACACTTATTAAATATTGTTTTAGCTCTGTTTATAATAAATTGCAACTTTTAGCACTCCTGTCGCCTGTGACACAGATTTATAGGCATCAAATATTGTTATAATTTCTGATATATATTGTATTTTTATAAATCTATATAACAGAACATACCATCACGCCTTAATTCCCCGAAGGGTTAGGCAGAGTTGTACTAAGGTACACCCACAGTCCGCCGGTATGTTTAGGGCCCATGTAATAGGGGGCGAGTCTATTGCCATTAACCGGGCACAAATTCCAAACTCCGAGCTGCTAATCGGAATTTCATAGAAAAACCCAATAACACAGCTCGACCTGGGAATCAAAAAAAAATTTTTTTTAATAAATATAAAATTATTACTATATGATTATTATTATTTGGAATCCGATACAGTTAATCTTGGTTCCTGCTCTACCACTTCATCCAAAATATTTCACTGGAAATAAATATGTATCATCACATCATCATATCAGCTTATTGGCGTCCACTGCTGAACGTAGGCCTCCCCCAAAGAGCGCCAATCATCCCGGTCTTGGGCAGCTCGCATCCATCCGCTGCCAGCCACCTTCTTCAAATCGTCAGTCCATTGTGTCACAGGGCGTCCCACACTGAGCTTGCCTAAACGGGGTCTCCACTCTTCTAGCACTTGTCTGCTCCATCGATCGTCTGTCCGTCTGCAGATATGACCGGCCCACTTCCACTTCAGCGTACTTATTCTTCGCGCAATGTCGGCAACTTTAGTTCTTTGGCGAATGACTTCATTGCGAATTCTATCCAATTCTATAAATATATATATAATCGAATTAAATTATTGATAACTTTACCAAGTTTGGAATGATTTTCCGTTCGTTTATTTAGATGAAATGGTACAGTAGGAGCCTAGATTGACGGTATCTCAAGCCAAATAATAACACAATTTGATAAAATATTGTTTGGATTACGATTTATGTTGGTATTATGTATTTGTGAGCAATCCAAGCTCCGTCAAACCCTTAATATAACACTAAGCTGTTATCAAAACAGGAAATTATAAATAAACAATAATAATATTAGGGTCGCGTGTAAAAAGCGATTAGTATTAATTGACACAGTTCACGTGTGTTCGTCACGCAGGGGTTGCTAATCAATAGCTTACCTTATTAACTTTCATAGTGCGGTATTGCGTACAAATTTACGCCCTAAAGTACCTAAAAAACTGAGCAGAAAAATTTAGCTTTTCATCTGAATTGTGTAAGCTTATTTTAATACGTGGGAGAGCCATGCTTCGGACCGGAGTGATACCACGGCTTCAAACAAAATTAGCGTGAAACAAGGCTTGCGTCGTGTTTCGCCAAGTGAGAGAGGTTGCCGGAGACTACTTAGGTGTACAGTAACCTTGTGCTCAATACGGTCTTGAACATTGCGAGTTATCGTAGCTAGCCACCTTGTCGGTGGGTTGCCGATCCCTTTCAAAGTTTTTATCTAACTTCTATAATCACTGTAGTTTCAAAGAAGGGAAACACGTAATCTTAGAAGTTTCCTAGACACTGTTTTATTTTTACTTTATAAGATAGCAAACATGCTTGTGTATCGGACACCTATCATATGGATCTGATGATTAGTGGCAACCATAGCCTATATATAGGCTATGGTTGCCACTATATAGATGCTAGCAACACCGTAGTATTACTTGATACCTAAATTGTTCTTTTATTTGTCCAGAAATTTCATTGGTCGCGTTATCATTCAAACCGGAACGCAATATAATAAAGCAGACATTCGCTTAACGGAAAAATATTTAAAATTGATCTTGATTTGAAATCAAATTACTTACAATTTTGCGGTTATCGAATGTCGATTTTGAGCAAGGTCATAAGTGCCTATTATTATTAATATCGTTGCAGATATTAGACCATAAAAATGTGAAGAAAATCTTGCAACGTTATTATTAATAACATTAGCAGATAAGAGAAATGGCCGCCAGCATATAACATCGGGAATTATCTCATAAATTATTGGATATACGCACTTTAGTTTCTGTCAGATTTTGAGGTCAAATAGCCTTAGATAAGGGGAAACATTTATATTACAAGAGACGATCAAATGGTCTTGAAAGGTCGTTCATTTTGTTGACAGGAAAATCGCTGAGAATCTCATGTGATGGGATAACTAATATGGGAATTTCTAATAAAAGTACCTACACTATTTTGTGGGAAGAATGGGAGAAACAGTTTTACTATAGTGTTTATACTTTTACTGTTTAAGGATATTGCTTAACGTCTGAACAACATTTTACATGACCCAGAGGCTGGTATTATCTTTCAGAGAATCAGCATTGCATTCCACAGGGCAAAGCCTTTTGCGGACCATTTCAGCTGATAACTATGCCGATGAGTATTTCAGATTCCCTTTTCTGATTATTTTGGTATTTTATATCTGCTTTTTTACTGCCTCGTTAGTCTAGTGGTTTCAAGTGCGACCGCTACGCTAGAGGTCCTGGGTTCGATTCCCAGGTCGAGCAAAGTGTTATTAGGTTTTTCTATGAAATTCTCAGTAGCAGCTCGGAGTTCGGAAATTGTGCCCGGTTAATGGCAATAGGCTCGCCCCCTATTACATGGGACCTAAACATACCGGCGAACTGTGGGTGTACCTTAGTACGCCTCTGCCTAACCCTTCGGGGAATACAGGCGTGATGGTATGTTATATCTGCTTTTTTATACCTGATGGCTGATGGCTTTCACTTGATCACTAGTTAGCTTGATGTTAAGGGACACTGCGATCTACGATGGAGCGCGTTTCTGTAGAAGATTATATATTTCTGGGTAGACCTACTTGAGAATTGCATTCTACATTTCAGCAATACGCATGATATAAAGTAGACTTACGAGAGTTTCGTTCGGATTTTTGGAATGTCCACCATGAATCGGTGTCGCTTTTCGAAAACTTTAGACTCTTCAATGGGGTCTTACATCGAAGTCTGTTATAAAGCACCTTGGTGTGTGTGAGAGAGACAGTTCACCCTCGGTTACCATGGCTTTTAAAGCTCGGCAACTCATCAGCAACTCCTCTGGTGTTGCAGGTGTCCATGGGCGACGATGACTACTTTCTATCAGGTGCCTCATCTTCTTTCATCAGTTTGCCGATATAACATATAAAAAAACCTTTAACTTTTCGACATAATTTGTAGGTATGAATAGAGGACTGTGATGTTTTTTTTATGAGATAGTGGGGCACATGACCACATCCATCACCTGATGGTAAGTGATTACCGCTGCCCATGGACATTGGACATTTCTCACCTTTTAAAAAGGTTTGGGCCGCCCGCCGGTATCCTCACTAACATCGAAACACAACGTAAGCGTTGTTTCACGCCGGTTTTCTGTAAGGCCGTGGTATCACTCCGGTCGAGCCAGCCCATTCGTGCCGAAGCATGGCTATCCCACGGTATTGTAACCCATCCTCTGATCACATCGTGGTAGAGAAGTATAAATTAAACATCTTTTCCATGATTTATTAGCTATGGTTATATTACAAGCTTATCACCGCTTCCCCATTAACCATTAAATGCTGATTTTCAAAATGGGATCATATAAAACAAGCCTTAAATTTCTCGCTACAGCCAAGCCTTAAACTAAAATATTGTTGAACCTACCCACGTAATGTAAATTTACTTGTGTAAGCAAATCATGGCATGCCCTCAATTCAGGCAACTAAGGGAATAGATAATAAGTGGTCCCACCCATTTTAGTGCTAGATAGTAGATATGCTTAGACCCAGTTTCACCATACTATGTTTGTTAATTTAACATCCTGTTAATATTTTAACACACTGTTAAGGCTTGTGAGTGTCCCACCACATGCTAATAGCTTGTTAAATTGCTTAATCAGCTGTTAAATCTAATCACTGCTCTGCGGGTCTGTTAAATTTTTAACAGAGTGTTACTATGACTTGTGTACTGTCAAAATCGTTTTGAAAGAACAAAGGATATCCTTTCATGAAGGTCTAATTAAGGCGAATCATTTTATTTTGGATTGTTTTAGAAAATTTGGATGAATAGAGAGCTACTTAGCTTTTTGCCATTATCCGGGCACAAATCCAAACTCTGAGCTGCTTCTGCGAATTTCATAGAAAAAACCAATAAGGCAATAACATTTTATTTGACCTGGGAATCGAAGTCATAGCCTGTAGCATAGCGATCGTGCTTAGGCCCTACTAACTTAGCTCAACGCTTAGCCTAAACAGGAAGTTTTGCCTAAGGCCTATTGGTGTGTAGGATACTTATTATTTTTATAGTTTGGTAAAGATATAATCTATACTAATATATAAAGCTGAAGAGTTTGTTTGTTTGCTTGAACGCGCTAATCTCAGGAACTAATGGTCCGATTTGAAAAAATCTTTCAGTGTTAGATAGCCCATTTATTGACGAAGGATATAGGCTACGCTAGGCATCACGCTACGCGGACGAAGTCGCGGGCAGAAGCTAGTTATTATATAAAATAAATAAAATTGCTTATGTTATTATCAGCCTTTTTCGACTTTATTTCGAATTAATTTGGAGTAGATATTTCATTCTTCATTTTCTGTTATTTCTATTTTTCTTTTAGCTACTGTGTCATCGCTGCCTCAGTCTCACCATGTTTTTTCATGATTTGTCATCAATAAGTAATTCAGTTTGCTCTGCACCAATTCGTCATTTATCGAAGTTGGAAATCTGATCTGAAAAAGGTGCAATAACATTTTACCTCAGTAATAAACACTGAAATAAAATAGTAATAAACATTTAGTTCATATAGATAACTCAAAATTAGTTCCTACCTGTTGAGAATATTATATTGTATATTATCCCCACATGATTGAATTGTTCCATGACACTGAGTACCATGGCATTGAAAAAGCTCGAAGATGTGATTGTGGTTTGCTCCAATCTTCGTTTTTATTTGCAGTTGCATCATATTTTATTCTTCATAACATCTTTGTAGATATACAAAAATTTAGTTCTCGTTCGAAGAAAAATTCAGCGTGAATGTTTTTTAGATATTTCTCATGGCGAGGGCTAAGGGTGAAGGTACTTTTCACAGAGATTATAATTTAAAAATATGAAAAAAATCCGCACAACAGAACACAAAAATGATTATTGACAATTTATTGTTGACGTTTTATCTATCAAAATTATAAATACCCCGGTTGCTTTTGAATTAGAGAAAAAGAACGATGTAATAAATTCGGCCGTATAACATTATTATACGACTAGTTACAATATTTGACATATCAGTATCATTGATATACGTTGCTATGACTTACTGTTTTGGTCGTATTAGAATGTGAGTGAATGCTTTGTGTATCATTCAATAAATGCTTGATTTAGTAACGCACTGTTACATTGTCGTGGTGGGACATATCTTATTTTAACAGCTTTGTTAATTTTAAATGCTGATTAGTTAATGCCTTGTTAAATAGAAATTGGTGAAACTGGGTCTTAGCCTACCGACCTTTAGATATTTATTTATTTGACGACACATTTGAGATAAGTGATCGGCTTCTGCGTCATGTCTTGTGGGTTCGATCCCCATACGGAGCAAATATTTGTATGATCTACAGGTAGTTTTCCGGGTCTCAGTGTCATAATATGTATTTGTTAAGGTACCCTCTATACAGAAAATCCAAGAAAGTTCGAGTGTCGCAGCGGTTTGTTTTTAAATGTATTTATATTGTCGCAAACTAAAACGTTACTAATAGTAACTGACTTAAACGGCGAAGGAAATCTATTTTCATAGATTTTTTATGACCATTTACTATGTTATATTCTGAAATATTTAGTCAAAATATTCTCCATCCGGTCTCTCAAATCGTAGACATTTGTTGAAGAATAGACCATCTGTTATGTTATGTTATTGGATCGCATGACAAATCTGCGAGTTGTTGTTGATATATGACGTCACACACGTCGCCATGCCTCGCGTGGAGTTTATGTCGTGCGACCTTTTGTAGGGACACCATCGTTTACCGTGGTCTAAGGACATTATTATAACAAGAGAATACTACACATATAAATCTAATAAAACATATGCATACTATAAGTATATTTATGGTTTGTGTTTGGTGATTATATATTTAGAAAAACATAAAATAAAAATTGTGAAGGAGAAATTCGACGCGGGCATGATTCGAACCTGCGTCTTCTGGTTAGATACACCAGACGCTATGACGCTGATACTAGCTGACTCTTAAATAACTTTATATTCTTAGCATGAAAAATGCAAAAAAATAAATTATGTGGTACATAAATAATATATTATCGCGCCTGTATTTCTCGCAGATTGAGTCAAAGTCAAAATCAAATTAATTCATCCAAGATAGACCACTTGGCAGTATTTTTTGAACGTCATTTTGAGATTATAGGCAGCCCCCAAAACACCCGCCGTGTTCTAATGTACACCCACGGTTTGCAGTCGCGGGCGCTACATAATGATGCAAAAAGCACTGCATACCCTAGCAGTCACGGATTAGCAGTATGTGTTTTACGATGTAGGGCAAAATCTGAACAGGCCTTTTGAAGAAAGAGCCATAGCAGTCTTGAGTTGACCTGTCCTAACTGACGGCACGCATGCACCAGTCATCGTGTAGCTCAACCATTATTTAGGGAGCTCAACGACCCACTGCACGGCAATACCAGATCAGCAGGGCATTTGCGGAGGCCAAAGCCAAGGCCAAGGCCAAAGTACAGCTAATAATCTCACAAGTCACAACGCGCTTTGTTGATAGGCGCTTCAAATAAAATAACGTAATACTCAATTATTGCGGCTCCGCGCGGCATGATTTGGCGAATAAAAAACGTTCGTATGTAGTAGTAGTTTGAGTACATTTTCGTGTATATGAACTGCACACATACATGAATTGCGCGGCCAGAACGTTACCAACTCCAGCCGCAGTATTTCTTCCGACTACGCTCGGGAGACACTCGTAAATAATCGGAAGTCTTCGTCTATCTATAATGCGGCCAAGTATGGATGGGTGTATGTTTTTTTTTTAAAAAAAAACGTTCCCCCACTAGGATTTTCTCCTGTATCGTGGGTGCGCTTACAAACACAAATTCTCACATACACAAACACCCAGACCCGGAACAACTACCTGTAGATCATACAAATATTTGCTCCGTGTGGGGATCGAACCCACAACACTTGTCGCAGAAGCCGATCGCTCAGCCGCTACGCCAAACGTGTCATCTAAATGTCCTATTTCCTAATAAATCACGTAGAGAAAATGATGCATCTTTGTTTAGAAAGGTTTTATTAGAAAGGTTCCTCTATGATTATATTACTATCATATATAATATCTTATAATATAATCATAGAGGAATGAAAATTTGCAGCAAAAAGTGGCGATGCGAAATACTCATGTGGTTTTAATAGGTAAGTCACCCAATATGTCTGACACACACTGTCACCTTCACCGTCACCTTCATAAAAAAGGTACACTAAGTATGTACTTTCCAAATTTATGAACTCTGGTAGCTGTCTTTAACTTTTTCGATTGAAGATTTATCTTTTAAACCATCTATCGAATAAGTTTTTAGTTTTAAATCAGGTTTTATTATCGAATTTAAAATCATGTTTATATTGAAATGAAACTACTTTTTACGGATTTTATCGCGCTATATTGGTATTATTTAATTAAAAAGTAGTTTCATTTCAATCTAATATTCGCGTAAGTACTGATTTCTGACACTTACGCGAATATTAGACATTGAAATGAAACTACTTTTTACGGATTTTATCGCGGTATATTGATATTATTTAGTTCCCGGCGTTTCGGATCCTTTACAGCATCCATGGTCACGGGCAGACTCGTGCTCGGGCAGTCTGCGAGCACGAGTCTGCGATAACGCGATAAAATCCGTAAAAAGTAGTTTCATTTCAATTCGCGTAAGTGTCAGAAGTTAGTATCTTCTATACATGTATAATTTTGAAAGAAGGACCTGACTGACTAACTGACGTATCACCCCACAGTAGAAACTACAGGAGCTAGATTCCTTTGTATGCTGGTCTTCTTTCTTTGCACTGTACTCAGCACTCAGATAGGACGTTTGGAAATTCAACCCCTAAGGTGGTGAAAGTGGGGGTGAAAGTCGAATGAAACCGCCGCGGGCGGGCCACTAGTCTTACATAAATCCTAAGATTTTTGTAACTTTTGACTATAGCATGGTCACCCGAGCCATTGAACTGTTATAAACGTGCGTGTCATCTGAAAAACCATTCGGCCGTTCCGCGGCTGAAAGAGGGTCGTAATGTCTTCTTTGCTTCGCGTGATATTGGCCTTAAAATATGCTATATATTTTTTATGGTCACACTAGTTACTCGCGGAAGTATGCTGTCAAGTTTTTGAGTGTGATGACATTTGGCGGTCGAAATTTCGATATTGGTTTACGTAATTTAAGGAATGGTGACCCATCCATACATTGTCCGCGGCAAGCACAGTACCATACAAATGAACAGTAAAATTATATTATGTTTACCTCTGCTCTTTTTATCTGCCACATGCCTATTGGTTCTAAGTGCGAATGTTATGCTGAAGGTCCGGGTTCGATTCCCAGGTCGAGCAAAGTGTTATTGGGTGTTTCTATTTTATTTTAATGGCAATAGGCTGGCCCCCTATTACATGGAATCTAAACATGCAAGCGCGCATGAGCAGATACGTCTCAGCCTAACCCTTCTTAGATTACAAGCGTGATGGTATGTTAATACATTTCAGTCATCATTACTATGAATTATAAATGGAAATCACGGTGTAGATATACTAATTACCGAATTGCCTCAATTATTTTAATTTAGGCTACATAATATCTTGTAATTATTCTACGCTCGGTATATTTAAATTATAGATAATTATTTTGTGAATAAGCATGATTAAAAGTAACTTATAGTATTGGTATTGGGCTAGTTAATTTAGCGTAGATCTACCTATATATTACAGCTTTTTTCATAGTAACTGCATAGTTTCGTCAAAATTTTAACCAGGAAATATACTTGCTTAGATCATAGTCGTCGAAATAAACGAACTGACAAACAAAATTTCCAACAATAACGTGACTCACGGTCTAGCCGGCCCATTCGTGCCGAATCAGAGCCATGATTTGGCACGAATGGGCCAGCCAATCTAGACCGGAGTGATACCCACGGCCTCACAGCAAAACCGGCGAGAAACAACGCTTACGTTGTGTTTCAAGTGGGTGAGGATACCGGAGGGCCAAACTGTTTCAAAAGGCCGCAACGCACTTACGATTCCCTTGAAGTTGCGGGTGTTCATGGGCGGTATTGCTTACCATCAGGCGTTCCGTCTGTTCATTTCCCCCTATGGCCTATAAAAAAAACTTGCTATTTCATACCACTTACAAGACCATTAACATAAGTGTGCGTGTGTGAATTATGACGTTCTGAAGAAAGGCGAATACCAATATTACCAGACAATATTCAGGAATAAACTGCCTCATTAGCCAAGTGGTCTTGAGCGCGACTGCTACGCTAGAGGTCCTGGGTTCGATTCCCTGGTCGAGCAGTGATAATGGGTTTTTCTATGAAATTCCCAGTAGCAGCTTGGAGTTAGGAATTTGTGCCCGGTTAATGGCAATAGGCTCGCCCCCTATTACATGGGACCTAAACATACCGGCAAACTGTGGGTGTACATTAGTACACCTCTGCCTCTACCACCCTGCCTGGGCGTGATGGTATGTTAATATTCACGAATACGAAACATTTAGCTATATTTAACCCCAATTGTCTTTCCCCCCGTCCCCAAACGAGCAGACAGAGAGCCTGATGGTAAGCGAACACCGCCCATGGACACCCGCAACACCAGAGGTGTCACGTTGCCGGCTTTTTAAAATAGAGTAGGTACGCTATTTCTTAAGGGTTTGAAGCTGTAAGCGATGGTAGCCTAATGGCTAGGGCGTCGGACTTGCGATCATGTGGTTGCCGGTTCGAAACTGGGTGAGTTTCATTGCACTACCGACGTGAACCCACTCGTAACACAAGCATTTAGCTTAGAACGAGGGGTTAACAGGAATACTAGTAATGTGCGACCCACATTGCTAATGCCCAAATTGCAGTAATAAAAAAAGGTTTGAAGGTCCGGAGATACTGCAGGAGAAAAATAAGAATTTACAATTAAGTTAAAATTTACAAACCACTTCAGACACACTCTTTATACCACCGAAATATGCTGTGTATCCTACATGAAATTTTGTCAAATATCTGGAGGAAGCGGGCGGAAAAGTACAAAATTACTCCATAAATGTCGTTTAACTTCCGAAACGATTATGTAGCTAAACTTTACCGGAGTCATGAAAACGGTGTCTTAAAAAAACTTCCATCTTTTCAGGCAAAAAATTTTGCTTGAGAAACTCGAAAGCGCTTATGGATTGGAGCGAAACGTTGTAATAAGTTTGTATCAACAATCGGAGTTTTATATACGCGTATATTTTTTACACATCGACGAAGCATTTGGATCGGTTAAAGTGTACAATGTGGTGGATTACACATAAGGATGTGGTAGCAGTAATAAGATCACAAAAATGGAGATGAGATATTATAGGTGTCGGGACCAACACTATCGGTGTCAGGACCGATACTGTCGGTAACAGTACCGAAACTATCGGTGTCAGTACCGATACTTTCGGTGTCAGTACCGATACTTTCGGTGTCAGTACCGATACTGTGAGTGTCAGTACCGATACTATCAGTGTCAGAACCGATACTATCGATGTCAGGACCGATACTATCAGTGTCAGAACCGATACTATCGATGTCAGGACCGATACTGTCGGTGTCAGTACCGAAACTATTGGTGTCAGTACCGAAACTATCAGTGTCAGTACCGATACTGTAAGTGTCAGTACCGATACTATCAGTGTCAGAACCGATACTATCGATGTCAGGACCGATACTGTCGGTGTCAGTACCGAAACTATCGGTGTCAGTACCGATACTTTCGGTGTCAGGACCGATACTGTCGGTGTCAGTACCGAAACTATTGGTGTCAGTACCGAAACTATCAGTGTCAGTACCGATACTGTAAGTGTCAGTACCGATACTATCAGTGTCAGAACCGATACTATCGATGTCAGGACCGATACTATCGGTGTCAGTACCGATACTATCGATGTCAGGACCGATACTATCAGTGTCAGAACCGATACTATCGATGTCAGGACCGATACTATCGGTGTCAGTACCGATACTTTCGGTGTCAGTACCGATACTTTCGGTGTCAGTACCGATACTGTGAGTGTCAGTACCGATACTATCAGTGTCAGAACCGATACTATCGATGTCAGGACCGATACTATCAGTGTCAGAACCGATACTATCGATGTCAGGACCGATACTGTCGGTGTCAGTACCGAAACTATTGGTGTCAGTACCGAAACTATCAGTGTCAGTACCGATACTGTAAGTGTCAGTACCGATACTATCAGTGTCAGAACCGATACTATCGATGTCAGGACCGATACTGTCGGTGTCAGTACCGAAACTATCGGTGTCAGTACCGATACTTTCGGTGTCAGGACCGATACTGTCGGTGTCAGTACCGAAACTATTGGTGTCAGTACCGAAACTATCAGTGTCAGTACCGATACTGTAAGTGTCAGTACCGATACTATCAGTGTCAGAACCGATACTATCGATGTCAGGACCGATACTATCGGTGTCAGTACCGATACTATCGATGTCAGGACCGATACTATCAGTGTCAGAACCGATACTATCGATGTCAGGACCGATACTATCGGTGTCAGTACCGAAACTATCGGTGTCAGTACCGATACTCTAAGTGTCAGTACCGATACTATCAGTGTCAGAACCGATACTATCGATGTCAGGACCGATACTGTCGGTGTCCGTACCGAAACTATCGGTGTCAGTACCGATACTTTCGGTGTCAGTACCGATACTGTAAGTGTCAGTACCGATACTATCAGTGTCAGAACCGATACTATCGATGTCAGGACCGATACTATCGGTGTCAGTACCGATACTATCGATGTCAGGACCGATACTATCAGTGTCAGAACCGATACTATCGATGTCAGGACCGATACTATCGGTGTCAGGACCGATACTATCAGTGTCAGAACCGATACTATCGATGTCAGGACCGATACTGTCGGTGTCAGTACCGAAACTATCGGTGTCAGTACCGAAACTATCAGTGTCAGTACCGATACTGTAATTGTCAGTACCGATACTATCAGTGTCAGAACCGATACTATCGATGTCAGGACCGATACTGTCGGTGTCAGTACCGATACTTTCGGTGTCAGTACCGATACTTTCGGTGTCAGTACCGATACTGTAAGTGTCAGTACCGATACTATCAGTGTCAGAACCGATACTATCGGTGTCAGTACCGATACTGTACGTGTCAGTACCGATACTATCAGTGTCAGAACCGATACTATCAGTGTCAGAACCGATACTATCGATGTCAGGACCGATACTATCAGTGTCAGAACCGATACTATCGATGTCAGGACCGATACTATCGGTGTCAGTACCGATACTATCGGTGTCAGTACCGATACTGTAAGTGTCAGTACCGATACTATCAGTGTCAGAACCGATACTATCGGTGTCAGTACCGAAACTATCGGTGTCAGTACCGAAACTATCTGTGTCAGTACCGAAACTATCTGTGTCAGTACCGATACTCTCAGTGTCAGAACCGATACTATCGATGTCAGGACCGATACTATCGATGTCAGGACCGATACTATCAGTGTCAGAACCGATACTATCGATGTCAGGACCGATACTATCGGTGTCAGGACCGATACTGTCGGTGTCAGTACCGAAACTATCGGTGTCAGTACCGAAACTATCAGTGTCAGTACCGATACTGTAATTGTCAGTACCGATACTATCAGTGTCAGAACCGATACTATCGATGTCAGGACCGATACTGTCGGTGTCAGTACCGATACTTTCGGTGTCAGTACCGATACTGTAAGTGTCAGTACCGATACTATCAGTGTCAGAACCGATACTATCGGTGTCAGTACCGATACTGTAAGTGTCAGTACCGATACTGTAATTGTCAGTACCGATACTATCAGTGTCAGAACCGATACTATCGATGTCAGGACCGATACTATCAGTGTCAGAACCGATACTATCGATGTCAGGACCGATACTATCGGTGTCAGTACCGATACTATCGGTGTCAGTAACGATACTGTAAGTGTCAGTACCGATACTATCAGTGTCAGAACCGATACTATCAGTGTCAGAACCGATACTATCGATGTCAGGACCGATACTATCAGTGTCAGAACCGATACTATCGATGTCAGGACCGATACTATCGGTGTCAGTACCGATACTATCGGTGTCAGTACCGATACTGTAAGTGTCAGTACCGATACTATCAGTGTCAGAACCGATACTATCGGTGTCAGTACCGAAACTATCGGTGTCAGTACCGAAACTATCTGTGTCAGTACCGATACTCTCAGTGTCAGAACCGATACTATCGATGTCAGGACCGATACTATCGATGTCAGGACCGATACTATCAGTGTCAGAACCGATACTATCGATGTCAGGACCGATACTATCGGTGTCAGGACCGATACTGTCGGTGTCAGTACCGAAACTATCGGTGTCAGTACCGAAACTATCAGTGTCAGTACCGATACTGTAATTGTCAGTACCGATACTATCAGTGTCAGAACCGATACTATCGATGTCAAGACCGATACTGTCGGTGTCAGTACCGATACTTTCGGTGTCAGTACCGATACTGTAAGTGTCAGTACCGATACTATCAGTGTCAGAACCGATACTATCGGTGTCATTACCGATACTGTAAGTGTCAGTACCGATACTATCAGTGTCAGAACCGATACTATCAGTGTCAGAACCGATACTATCGATGTCAGGACCGATACTATCAGTGTCAGAACCGATACTATCGATGTCAGGACCGATACTATCGGTGTCAGTACCGATACTATCAGTGTCAGAACCGATACTATCGATGTCAGGACCGATACTATCGGTGTCAGTACCGATACTATCGGTGTCAGTACCGATACTGTAAGTGTCAGTACCGATACTATCAGTGTCAGAACCGATACTATCGGTGTCAGTACCGATACTATCGGTGTCAGGACCGATACTATCGGTGTCAGTACCGATACTATCGGTGTCAGTACCGATACTATCGGTGTCAGTACCGATACTGTAAGTGTCAGTACCGATACTATCAGTGTCAGAACCGAAACTATCGGTGTCAGTACCGATACTGTAAGTGTCAGTACCGAAACTATCTGTGTCAGTACCGATACTTTCGATGTCAGGACCGATACTATCGGTGTCAGTACCGATACTATCGATGTCAGGACCGATACTGTCGGTGTCAGTACCGAAACTATCGGTGTCAGTACCGAAACTATCAGTGTCAGTACCGATACTGTAAGTGTCAGTACCGATACTATCAGTGTCAGAACCGATACTATCGATGTCAGGACCGATACTATCGGTGTCAGTACCGATACTTTCGGTGTCAGTACCGATACTGTAAGTGTCAGGACCGATACTATCAGTGTCAGAACCGATACTATCGATGTCAGGACCGATACTGTCGGTGTCAGTACCGAAACTATCGGTGTCAGTACCGAAACTATCAGTGTCAGTACCGATACTATCAGTGTCAGGACCGATACTATCAGTGTCAGAACCGATACTATCGATGTCAGGACCGATACTATCAGTGTCAGAACCGATACTATCGATGTCAGGACCGATACTATCGGTGTCAGTACCGATACTATCGGTGTCAGTACCGATACTGTAAGTGTCAGTACCGATACTATCAGTGTCAGAACCGATACTATCGGTGTCAGTACCGAAACTATCGGTGTCAGTACCGAAACTATCTGTGTCAGTACCGATACTTTCGGTGTCAGTACTGATACTGTAAGTGTCAGTACCGATACTCTCAGTGTCAGAACCGATACTATCGATGTCAGGACCGATACTATCGGTGTCAGTACCGATACTATCGATGTCAGGACCGATACTATCAGTGTCAGAACCGATACTATCGATGTCAGGACCGATACTATCGGTGTCAGTACCGATACTGTCGGTGTCAGTACCGAAACTATCGGTGTCAGTACCGATACTATCGATGTCAGTACCGATACTATCAGTGTCAGAACCGATACTATCAGTGTCAGAACCGATACTATCGATGTCAGGACCGATACTATCGGTGTCAGTACCGATACTATCAGTGTCAGAACCGATACTATCGGTGTCAGTACCGAAACTATCGGTGTCAGTACCGATACTGTAAGTGTCAGTACCGAAACTATCTGTGTCAGTACCGAAACTATCGGTGTCAGTACCGAAACTATCAGTGTCAGTACCGATACTGTAATTGTCAGTACCGATACTATCAGTGTCAGAACCGATACTATCGGTGTCAGTACCGAAACTATCGGTGTCAGTACCGAAACTATCTGTGTCAGTACCGATACTTTCGGTGTCAGTACTGATACTGTAAGTGTCAGTACCGATACTCTCAGTGTCAGAACCGATACTGTAATTGTCAGTACCGATACTATCAGTGTCAGAACCGATACTATCAGTGTCAGAACCGATACTATCGATGTCAGGACCGATACTATCGGTGTCAGGACCGATACTGTCGGTGTCAGTACCGAAACTATCGGTGTCAGAACCGATACTATCGGTGTCAGTACCGAAACTATCAGTGTCAGTACCGATACTGTAAGTGTCAGTACCGAAACTATCGGTGTCAGTACCGATACTTTCGGTGTCAGTACCGATACTGTAAGTGTCAGGACCGATACTATCAGTGTCAGAACCGATACTATCGATGTCAGGACCGATACTGTCGGTGTCAGTACCGAAACTATCGGTGTCAGTACCGAAACTATCAGTGTCAGTACCGATACTGTAAGTGTCAGTACCGATACTATCAGTGTCAGAACCGATACTATCGATGTCAGGACCGATACTATCGGTGTCAGTACCGATACTTTCGGTGTCAGTACCGATACTGTAAGTGTCAGGACCGATACTATCAGTGTCAGAACCGATACTATCGATGTCAGGACCGATACTGTCGGTGTCAGTACCGAAACTATCGGTGTCAGTACCGAAACTATCAGTGTCAGTACCGATACTGTAAGTGTCAGTACCGATACTATCAGTGTCAGAACCGATACTATCGATGTCAGGACCGATACTGTCGGTGTCAGTACCGATACTTTCGGTGTCAGTACCGATACTGTAAGTGTCAGTACCGATACTATCAGTGTCAGAACCGATACTATCGGTGTCAGTACCGATACTGTAAGTGTCAGTACCGATACTATCAGTGTCAGGACCGATACTATCAGTGTCAGAACCGATACTATCGATGTCAGGACCGATACTATCAGTGTCAGAACCGATACTATCGATGTCAGGACCGATACTATCGGTGTCAGTACCGATACTATCGGTGTCAGTACCGATACTGTAAGTGTCAGTACCGATACTATCAGTGTCAGAACCGATACTATCGGTGTCAGTACCGAAACTATCGGTGTCAGTACCGAAACTATCTGTGTCAGTACCGATACTTTCGGTGTCAGTACTGATACTGTAAGTGTCAGTACCGATACTCTCAGTGTCAGAACCGATACTATCGATGTCAGGACCGATACTATCGGTGTCAGTACCGATACTATCGATGTCAGGACCGATACTATCAGTGTCAGAACCGATACTATCGATGTCAGGACCGATACTATCGGTGTCAGTACCGATACTGTCGGTGTCAGTACCGAAACTATCGGTGTCAGTACCGATACTATCGATGTCAGTACCGATACTATCAGTGTCAGAACCGATACTATCAGTGTCAGAACCGATACTATCGATGTCAGGACCGATACTATCGGTGTCAGTACCGATACTATCAGTGTCAGAACCGATACTATCGGTGTCAGTACCGAAACTATCGGTGTCAGTACCGATACTGTAAGTGTCAGTACCGAAACTATCTGTGTCAGTACCGAAACTATCGGTGTCAGTACCGAAACTATCAGTGTCAGTACCGATACTGTAATTGTCAGTACCGATACTATCAGTGTCAGAACCGATACTATCGGTGTCAGTACCGAAACTATCGGTGTCAGTACCGAAACTATCTGTGTCAGTACCGATACTTTCGGTGTCAGTACTGATACTGTAATTGTCAGTACCGATACTCTCAGTGTCAGAACCGATACTGTAATTGTCAGTACCGATACTATCAGTGTCAGAACCGATACTATCAGTGTCAGAACCGATACTATCGATGTCAGGACCGATACTATCGGTGTCAGGACCGATACTGTCGGTGTCAGTACCGAAACTATCGGTGTCAGAACCGATACTATCGATGTCAGGACCGATACTATCGGTGTCAGTACCGATACTGTAAGTGTCAGGACCGATACTTTCGGTGTCAGTACCGATACTGTAAGTGTCAGGACCGATACTATCAGTGTCAGAACCGATACTATCGATGTCAGGACCGATACTGTCGGTGTCAGGACCGATACTATCGGTGTCAGTACCGATACTATCGATGGCAGGACCGATACTGTCGGTGTCAGTACCGAAACTATCGGTGTCAGTACCGAAACTATCAGTGTCAGTACCGATACTGTAAGTGTCAGGACCGATACTGTCGGTGTCAGTACCGATACTTTCGGTGTCAGTACCGATACTGTAAGTGTCAGTACCGATACTATCAGTGTCAGAACCGATACTATCGGTGTCAGTACCGATACTGTAAGTGTCAGTACCGATACTATCAGTGTCGGGACCGATACTATCAGTGTCAGAACCGATACTATCGATGTCAGGACCGATACTATCAGTGTCAGAACCGATACTATCGATGTCAGGACCGATACTATCGGTGTCAGTACCGATACTATCGGTGTCAGTACCGATACTGTAAGTGTCAGTACCGATACTATCAGTGTCAGAACCGATACTATCGGTGTCAGTACCGAAACTATCGGTGTCAGTACCGAAACTATCGGTGTCAGTACCGATACTGTAAGTGTCAGTACCGATACTATCAGTGTCAGAACCGATACTATCAGTGTCAGAACCGATACTATCGATGTCAGGACCGATACTATCAGTGTCAGAACCGATACTATCGATGTCAGGACCGCTACTATCGGTGTCAGAACCGATACTATCGATGTCAGGACCGAAACTATCGGTGTCAGTACCGAAACTATCGGTGTCAGTACCGATACTGTAAGTGTCAGTACCGATACTATCAGTGTCAGAACCGATACTATCAGTGTCAGAACCGATACTATCGATGTCAGGACCGATACTATCAGTGTCAGAACCGATACTATCGATGTCAGGACCGCTACTATCGGTGTCAGAACCGATACTATCGATGTCAGGACCGATACTATCGGTGTAGCCCAGGTCAAAAAGAATACGAGGGATATGGAGGACGGACGAATTAAAGGCTGTTGATGATGATGAGGCCATACTAGGATTTTCTCCTGTATCGAGGTTTTTTTTAATGGGATAGGGGAGCAAACGAGCAGAGGGATCACCTGATGGTAAGCGATAGCCGCCGCCCATGGACACCAGCAACACCAGAGGAGTTACAAGTGCGTTGCCCGCCTTTTAAAAGGGTTTGGGGCTCCGGTAACCTCACTCACTCGGCGAAACACAACGCAAGCGTTGTTTCACGCCGGTTTTCTGTGAGGCCGTGGTATCACTCCGGTTGAGCCAACCCATTCGTGCCGAAGCATGGCTCTCCCACGTGAGAAACGTGCTTTTACAAACACAAATTCTCACACACACAAATGCCCAGACTCGGTAAAACTACCCGGAATATTTACTTCGTGTGGGGATCGAACCCACACTTGGCCCAGAAGCCAGTTACTCAGCCGCTACGCCAAACGTGTCGTCAAAGAGTTTAGAACTGTTTTGTTGAGTTTCGGTTTGTTTGATTTGTTTTTAGACGAATAAGTAGGTACCTACATAAACATATTTATGCCATCGTGCTTATATTCCCCAAAGGGTTAGGAAGAGGCGTACAACTTGAGAACCTAAACATACCGCATTAGGGGTAAGCCTATTGCCATTAACCGGGCACAAATCCCAAACTCTAACTCGGAGTGTTGTTACTAAGTGTTATTGGATTTTCTATGGAGTTTGAGATTTGTGCCCGGATAATGGCAATAGGATCACCCCATATTATATGGGACCTAGGCATACTGGCGAACTGTGGGTGTACATAGTACACCTCTATCTAACCCTTCAGGGAATACAGTCGTGATGGTATGTTAGGTTATAAATGGAGTATATTAAAGCTTATTCAAATTTTCAGTTAGTAATAGTTAGAAATTAAATGGATTCAGTATTCATTTGAACTGAGATTAGAAATGTATGCAGTACCATTGTATTAAAGTGGCGGTAGCCTAATGGCTAGGGCGTCGGACTTGCGATCATGTGGTTGCCGGTTCGAAACCCACCCTTTGCGCTACCGACGTCAACCCACTCGTAACACAAGCATTTAGCTTAGCACGAGGGGTTAACAAGAATACTAGTAATGTGCGACCCACATTGCTAGTAAGTTTTTTTAAAACACACATTAAAACAGTTGATTAGTAATGATACCCTAAATGTGGCACAAGGTAAGGTAAGGTATCATTAGCCATTGTTTTTTTGGGAATGCTTGCAATCAATTATATACCTTAGATTGTATAAATAAACGTGAGTATTGTACGGTAACATTTTTAGGCTCTTACTTCATTAATTATTATGTAGGATTCGCATGACGTAATTTCGGCTTTTGAAAATTAAACACTGGGTGATTACGTAAAGCGAAGTCGGGGTAGATATTTTTTTAAGGTCAGGTGACTTTAAGCCTTATTAGCCATTCCTTAAGTTTTATTTTGAATATGTGAGTGTGATCGCAAGTCATAGAAAAACTGAATAACACTTTGCTCGACGAAATTTATCGTAGTTAAACTTACATAGAAGCTTCGTGAACAAAATAATAAACGTAGTCTTTTAGCTACAAGACGGCAAAAATGCGCTGTTATTTTAATAAAGCGCTTGATTTAATAATTTATGCTTTTACTTAATTATTACGACATATTGTTGGATGCATCAAATAAATTAGTATTGTTGTCTCGCTCTAGCGCAGCTGTTGAATCTCAGTCACGTTTATAGGTCATTATTCCTAACTACCCACCTCGAAGTGCGCATAGTGCATGGAATTTTCTTCCTAGATTCTTTTAGTAATAATTTTAGTATATCATACCATTACGGCTATATCCCTCATACAGATAGACAGAGGTGTACTAACGTAAAGAGGGGCGAGCTTATTGTTAGTAGAGGCTCGGTCCTCAGTAGCTGCTTGAGAATTAAAAAAAAACAACAAAACTTTGGTTGACCTGGACATCGGGCGAAGGATCTCTGGCGTAACATTCGCGCTTAGAACCACAAGACTAATGAATTGGTATATCAATTCTTTGGAAGATAAGAATTGACTTATTTCTGTCTGATTGTTACGTACCTAAGCCTTAACTGCTAAACCAATTTTGATATAGAATTTTGAAAGGGAGCGCTACCTTTCCACTAAAAAATCGTTTGGGATACGAGTCAAACTGCAGGCAACCGCCTAGTTATTCATAAGTTGACAACTTTTGTAATAAAATTATATAAAGTTAAGTCTTTACTGAAAGGAAATTGGCATATCAAGGTGCATAATGTTGATGTCCAGTTGTTCAAATAAAAAAATAATATCGCTATCTCTTATAGTTTGATACCTATACCATAAGTCAACAAAGATTTGTATGAGTTGGTTATTACGTTATGAGTTTCACTTTACAAGTCCCAAAGACCATTGTTCACCAAAATTGAATTGACATATTGAATATTAAAAGCTTTTACTTAAATTCCATTTTCCCTTGTTACAGAAAACCAATGCGTCGGTTGACGAGCACTCTCCAGGTATGCGACGGCACGAAGAAATGACCAACATCACACCAAAATGGACCACAAATATTGGACGACATGGATGAGAATCGCGTGCATACCAATCGCGTTGCTCAGCACAACTGTGGCTGACTTCACAACGGAATGCCAGAGACCTTGCGACTGCAGATGGCAATCGGGGAATAAAGCTGCAATTTGCTCAAATTCAAGCCTGAAATTTATACCAGCAAATCTCAGCAACGATATCCAAATATTAGATCTTTCTAACAATAATCTACAACAGTTGCATCAAGAAGCCTTCAAGAAAGTAGGCCTGAGTAATCTAAAGAAACTTTTTTTAAAAGAGTGCAACATAGAGTTTGTCCACAAAACTGCATTCGTAACTCTCGCAATCATGATAGAACTAGATTTGTCAAAGAATAAAATCCGATCTCTCCACCCCGATACATTCAAGGGAACAGAGAAACTAAGATTGATAAACTTGAGCAACAACTTTATTGATAAGTTGGAGGACGGTATATTCCGCAACTTAAAGTTCCTGCAGAAAGTGGAAGCAAGCAACAATAAGATACATCGTATTGGAACTAAGGCATTTGTCAACTTACCACAGTTGAAAATATTGAGATTCAACGGGAATAACTTAAGCCATATGAAGCCTGAAACTTTGATGGGTTTGAGAAACTTGTCTGGACTAGATTTGCACAACAATCCATGGCGCTGCGATTGCAACCTACAGACGTTTCGGGACTGGGTGATCAGTCACAACCTATACACTCCCCCCACATCTTGCGCGGAACCGACATCTGTGCGAGACAAACTTTGGAATGAATTAGATTCGTCGAACTTTGCATGCCGACCGACAATACTGGAGCCGATGCCAGACGCAACGGTCAAAAGTTACGATGAAAACGTGACTCTGACTTGCAAAGTAGTCGGGAATCCTCCACCTGAAGTCGGCTGGCGATTTAACGGCAAAACTATCGAGATGAAAGCGTTTGGAGAGATTAGATATACTGTAACTGAGAACACTATGGATTTGATCCGGTGGACAAATTTGACAATAATATATGCACGATACAGTGATAGAGGAAATTATACGTGTGTTGCCGAAAACCCTGGTGGACGTGATGAAAAGACTTTAACTCTAGTACTCTCAAGATATAGTGGAGTTGGCACCATTGCTGGTATGGACACAGATTCCTTCGCAATATTAGTTGGCTGCCTTACAGCAATAGTAATAATTTTTGGCGCAGCCCTAGTCATCTGTTATTTTACAACCCAAAACAATGAAATCAAAAGACTGATAAAGAATGATGCACGCTCTTCTAATGGGGAGGTGTTGATAGAGGGGTCAGTAGCTTCGGAAGCGGAGAAGGCGATGAAGATGGAGGTGAATCCAGTTACGAAGCCGCCGAGGAAGTATGAAGCGCCACAGTCCTTTACGAGTGAAGCTACAGAAATGTCTGAACTGAATCGGACTTTACTGGACAACGAATCTGTTTTAGGTAAGCCAGCATATTTATAATAATTATTATTCAACATAATTTACTATGGTTATAGGGATTGAATGTCCACTCCGCCATTTAGGGAATGTATTTTCTCCTGTATTGAGGTTATGTTTGAAAACACACATTTTAGTTATTTTAGTTATTTTAGTGAAGGAAAAATTCGACTCGCAGGCAACACACATTTTGACAGACCTGCGGAGCGTTGATCAAGCTGATCAAGCTTGCTTGACCAGCATTGTAAACAAGAATATATAATTACGTATTTTTCTCAAATGTTACCAAGTATGTCCGCTGCAACCATCGTAGCGGATGCCATAATAATTACTTAAAAGACATACAAATGTGTATTAGTTCCACGCAAGATATCTAACTCACGACCCTTGGCCCAGAAGCCGATCGTTTAGCCATTGTACCAATCGCGTTATTGTTTTATGTCCTCATATTTTTAATAGAGAAAAAAAAAGAAAAAAATACTGCAAAAAAGTTAGCATTTTCCCTCTATTCAAAGCAAACGATACTTTTTCTAACTTTTATTAAAAACAACATCAACAGAACCAGCAAAACACTCCACTTTCAAGATAAACAAACAAAGGCATTCACTCGACATGTCCTTTGCGAATTACTCTCAACGAACGTAGTGGCCACCTGAGCGAACGTGCTGTGGTAACTATCTAGTCATTACTACCTATCTAGTACAGTCGACAAAACTGGTAGGTATACAGGGGCAGCTCACATCTGGAACATATAGGGATATGTATAATGCAATGTGTGTATAAAGGAAGTGTTTTACCTACCTACATACTAAAGCTTTGGCGGGTAATTATGTATATATATATTTTTTTAAACGTTGCCCCACACTAGGATTTTCTCCTGTATCGTGGGTGCGTTTACAAACACAAATTCTCACATACACAAACACCCAGACCCGGAACAACGACCTGTAGATCATACACATATTTGCTCCGTGTGGGGATCGAACCCACAACACGTGTCGCAGAAGCCGATCGCTCAGCCGCTACGCCAAACGTGTCATTTGTCGTTTTACAACACGATCTATGTCAAGAAGCAGATGTTCACAACCTGCATAGTACTTGAATCTTTTGTTGACTGTACTGACAATATGAAAGCTCTGTGCCCCAATTCTGCTATTGCAATTTTATCACAATAGTTGACCAATGGCTAAAATGGCTTAAGGACTAATAGATTTTGAAATAAAAACTAAAAACAGTTAACAATTCCGTTTTTATTGAATGACAATTTTAAACTTGAGTCCTAGCTTACATATCAGCGAAATAAATAAAAAAATAAAAATACTACCAGTATCCCATTTACTGTCCCAGTGCTGGACACTTGGTATATGTACAATACACTGATTAGAGTAGAAAATCACTTCTGAGAATTTTCTAAAAGAAAAAGTCTCTTAGGCATGCAAGTTCTTAGCAATGTTTTTTTCATCTTTTGATAATGAATTATTAATGGTTATAATTATTTGAATAATTTCGTTCGAGCTCATAACCATGACTAGACTGTCCGTAATTTAAGTGATTGAGGTCCGTAGTTCGAGCAGTTCGACAAATTGATATTGGTTTTTCTCACTAGGAGCTTAGATTTTGGGTTCGTGACCATATTGCATTTGATTTAAAGTATATAAGCGAACTGGTGATGTACAGTCAACAAAAATATTCAGTATACATGCAGCTAAGGACATTTGTAGGTATGACTTTCTAAGCTTTTGTTTATTATTTCCTTAATTCCACTTGGCCGTTTTCTTAAACAAGTTAAAGCTTTGGCCGATAAAATTATTCCGAATAAACTTTTGGTCGAGAAATTCAGGCGAATTCGCAGTCTTAATTCACTTTGATCTCGTGTTTTGTAGAATCAAAGTTGCGTTAAGTAAATTGAAATAGAGAATAATAATTATTAATATTATTGTGTTCTGTTAATAAATTGTTGAAATAAAACCCTTTGGACCGAAATACTTCGACATTGTTTGTTATGAAGAATTTTCTTTCATACCATCACCCTTATACACCGAAGAGTTAGACTGAGGTTTTTTTTTTTTATAAAAGCTTACTAGCAATGGGGGTCACACATTACTAGTATTCTTGTTAACCCCTCGTGCTAAGCTAAATATGCTTGTGTTACGAGTGGGTTCACGTCGGTAGTGCAATGGGTGGGGTTCGAACCGGCAACCACATGATCGCAAGTCCGACGCCCTAGCCATTAGGCTACCGCCGCTTCAATGTCAGCATGTTATTTACTAGTTAATTGGGTAAAAATTCAAACCGTGCTGCTACTGAGACTCGGGAAGGGAATGATGATGATACCACATTCATTATTTATACCGCCATTCCTGTTTTACAACAGAACAAAGATCACGCTAACACAGCCTTGATAATAAATTCAACACAAACATGCGTCCACATTTCCAATTCTTTTACCATAAAGATACTCAAACAGATTTCAAAATTTTCAAATGAAACGCTATCCCACTTGTTGTCCTTTCACCAAGCAATAAATACCAAGAAATGTTATGTAACATCGCAGTCATATCAAAATTTCATGCGAGAATTTTGTACAGTTTTTCGAGGCCGAGACTTCATTATTGCCTCGACAATGGAATATGAAATTTAATGACTGCTGAAAATTGTGGCCGAAACAAAATATTCGTCGAAAGAGTCGGGCGCCCTCAAAATGTCAGCTTTGACTTGTTTTTGGGATTATACAGATGGTAATGATGCTGAGGACCTCGAAAATATTTGCATTGTTAGTGTTGTTTTCTGATTGTTGGATTCGTACTGTTTACTTTTAGGGTCATGCGGAACTTGAATTGCCAACAAAAATGTATTACCAAATTAATAATTAACGTAATCCAAATAATAATACACTTTGATTAAATTGTGTTTGAATTGGGATTTATTATGGTATTAAGTTTGTATTGGAAATTCGAGCCGCTGGACTCTTAAGGGATAGTGAAGAAGGATGTAAATAATGTTGGAATGGAAAAAACACTCTCTATCATTACCAAACGTAATTACAGATAGTGTTTTATCATTCATTATCCTTACATATTTATGGTGTATACTAGTCATTATTATCCAGGATTTTTTTTCTCAGCTGGTAAAATATTTCAAATTCTCCATTCCACTCAATAAATCACTCAATGCCAAAATTAATAAAATTATATAATGAAGTGTACAATAGTACACTTCCATATGAGTAAAGGCGTGATAATCTATGTTTTGTGTTACCATTACATATAATAATTAATTTAAATTTTCTCTTTTGTCAACAGCATCAACTGAGGACAACAGCCGGCATCAAGAAGTGGAGCTTCCAAAAATATCCCATGAGGCGTTGCTCATGGATCGTCTCGTTCAGGATCATCAGGCTTACCCACCAGACCTCCTCTCATTCCCTCTCAGAGGGGCCCAGGTTTCTCCTGCTGGGGGAATTTCGCAAGACACCGAGAGTCCTATCAAGTCTCCTAGTTATGGAGTGACAGCTATTAACCCAGCCCTTTACACCAGGTTTCAAGGCCAAAACTTCCAAGGTTCAATCCCTCTAATAAACTCCAAAGGCTACGTTACGTTGCCAAGAAGACCAAGAATGGTTCCTGACAGTAGTCTTCGTCCACAGGTGTTGTCGACTTTGAATGGTGTTATACCTTACTATGATACTTTCAACATGCGATTTTTTAATCATGGTGGAAATTATTATAGTTTAAACAAAAGCGAGATGGATTTGGGGCCCGTGGGAAAGATGCCTGTGTATCCTGATGATGAGGAGCCTGCCCCATCTCCTGCTCCAGGCACTCCTCATGCAACAATCCCCAGGAACAGTTTGAGTTCTCCGAACATCCACAATCAGCTTCTTACTCTGCAAGCCATGTCTGTTAATCAGATGATAAAGTCGGAACAGAGGCCTTTGAAGGTGACCCTGGCTGAGAACGAGGGTTTGCTAAAGAATCGTGACTTTAGATCGGGTTATTCAGTTAATGTTGTTAGTGGAACTTTAGGTAGGTCGAGGACTGCTCCCAAACCGCCTCCTAAGCCTAGAAAGAAAAGTTCTTGTGATGTGAAGGAACAGTTTTTGATGAACGCTGGTGAAAACGCTACGCAAGTGTAAATAACAATAACAACGATGTATTAAATTGTGTATGAAAGTTTTGTGCAGGCAAATCGAATTTGGATTTTGATCATTTGAAAAAATGATTCTGGCCGATTATAGATTATAAAATACTAAGGATAAACATGATAGTAAGGATAAACATACTATGAGTTCTGAGTATATGTTACGGCTACTTTCTATCACCGTACCTTCTTCCACATACCTTAGAACCACTCTGGTCTCATACTGTGCGATTCCAGAGGAATTTACTCCTACGCACACTCAGGTTGTGGAATCAGCTCCCCGCTGAGGTTGTCCAAGGATGCCATGGGGTTTTTCAAAATGATAAGATTTTAACAGGATCGGCAACGCGAGTGTGATACCTCTGGTGTTGCAAGCGTTCATAGGCTACGGTAACCGCTTACCATCAGACGGGCCGTATGCTTATTTGCCACTTTTGTGGTATAAAAAAATCCCAGAGGATTTTCTCAATGCGAACCTTTTAGGTTCCTTGGAAGTGTGTCTCCGAAATCATAAAGACACAGACTGTAAAACAATATTTTTCAAAATTCAACCTTAAATGGGATGTATGATGATGATAAAAGTAGTCATGTGGGGGAATTTCAGCCAAGAGGTAGTTAAAATAAAACGGTTCATTATTGAACAAGCACCTTTAAAATCTTCTGTAATAATCGTAACCATAATAGCCCTAATGACACCTTTATCTTTCTGCTGATAGTTTTCAAATGTAACAGTGCAATTCTCTTAGTAATTTCAATCTCTCAGGACATCAAAATGATATTAAGGTAATAGTAAAATTTTATGCTAGTGATATCATTAAAGATTTTTAGATCGGAATTCTTGCGTTTAAAATTTCACTTTTATAGATAGCTCTATTCAATTCAGTTTTATACATCTGGCTGACAAGGCATTGTAAACCCTTTTTTATTATTGCTGTTAAAATCAATGTTTTTTTACCAATAATTTTTTTCAGTCTGCTTATACACTTGACCAATACAATATATCAACACTTAATAATATTATTTCGACTATTTATTCGTTTATTCACCACAATTATCACGGTCAAGATACTATGAGATTTATTTGACCAGTTTTTCAATAAAACATGTTTGTTATTAGCGATCTCTGTTCCAAGCGGTTATTATTATTATTTGCTACACTCAACACTCTTGTCAGATAGGTACCTAAAGTAAGCGTACATAAAAGTAGAGTATAATTAGAAAGGCGGCAGCTGACAGCCGACTTAAAAAAAGTCTCTAAGTACAAGTTTGGCCCACCCCACAAAACTTTGGTAAATGTATTAAAAATAAGAAAGTTAGCATGACTTGAAACTCTGGTCACCCCATGAAAACAAATGGAACGATGTAATTTCGAAACCAAATTCGATTTGCCTTTTAGTGCTAGTAGCTTTAACCAACTTAGCGGAGTTGGTATTTATTGGTTATTAAATAACGTCACTTTTATAAATAATAGCATGTTATAGTATTAAAATTTTATTTAACTACCAACTTGTATTATTTTAAGGTTGAAAATTATTTATTTGAGTAGTTTAGTTTTTAATAAAGTTTTTTGTAATATAATTTCATACAATATTTACGACCACTAAAGCTACAGTTATTATTATAATAAGGAAGCCTGGAAGAAATCGCTTTAAGTGATAAGGCCGCCCATTGTACATTGTTTGTTTACATAGATAAATAAGTATTTTAATTTGTATTTTTGGTGTGCAATAAAGTGTTAAATAAATAAATAATAAATACAGTCGACAAAAGAGTTAAGTATACATAATAATGCATCTAACGACATGTGGATACTACAAGCTGATTGAAGAACTAAAACTTTGGCTGATAATAATTTAAAACTCAGAAGACGTTAGCTGCCTGTCTACATAAATATTTTGCCAATTGTACATAATTATTTTAAAGTGATAATAGTGTAAAAAGTTTAATATAAGATTTTACGCTGACTTGTTTATTTGGATTTTATTGTTTGTTGCTATTACTATACTACTTTACGGGAAAAAAAAAACCGCGATGAGCAGTAGGTATGTACCTACTGCGTGCGGCAAACTTCGTGGAAAACTTTGCCACGCGCGGCATCCGGTGGTAGACAAGAAGAGTTTTTAGTTGGTAAGAACCTGACATATTTTACATCTCTTCGGCTGGCGGCAAACGTTGAAAACGATTTCCACTACAAACAAATGGGTCTGATCTGCAGCGGTCAGAGTTGTTAAATACAAAAATGCCGCAGGCAATACTCCTTAAGCGAATCAGCTGTCAAGTTCAAACCATATTATAATGACCCTCTAGTAACTAACGTAATAGGTAATAACTCATAATTTGGTGAGACTAGGCCTAGGCCTTAAAAATAATAACAAATCATAGTAAATTTACCCACCTATAAATAAAATAACCTCCTATTAAATATCTCTCCAATACGGTTTGCATATTCGTTTTTATTTTACTTAAGTTTGTTATTATAAAGGTTTGTTTCATAAATCGTTATCTTTTTTTATATATTCGTTGAAGCAGCGTGTCAAAGGGTATCGTGCTACAGTCAAAGGGCTTGTGTCCTCATATCACGACACGCCATGACACCCTGTATAATTTCCAGCTTTTGTATTTATGAGTAGGATAACCTCAAATTCCGAACAATCAGCTTAAAAAAATCATCATGTTCCATTAAACTAAATTATTGATTGATTCACGAATCAACAAACAAAATCACTTTATTTCAATCCGGCTCACTATTTGATTTATTACATGAAACATTTCACCCATTTTAATTGAAAAACACGGAACGTAACAAATTGAGATTCAATATTAATCATGTGTTCGGGCATTGAATAAATATCTGCAGAAGGTTTATTTTTTGGCATTGACACAAGCTAAATATTTTCAAAGAAATACATCTTTTGTAAGCCAATTCAACACATAAGGCAGGATTTTTATCTTAATTGAATCAAACCCAGGCACTCTAGCATAACAATCGTTCTCAGGGCCACTAGGCTAATGAGGCTGTTATTTTATTCATTATTTGTGTAAACTAGCCTAGTGGTCCTGAGCGCGACTGCTACGCTAAAGGTCCTGGGTTCGATACCCAGGTCGAGCAAATTGTTAGGTATTGGGTTTTTTTAATTCTCAGTAGCAGCTCGGAGTTTGGAATTTATGCCCGGTTAGTGGCAATAGGCTCGCCCCCTATTACATGGGACCTATACATACCAGCGAACTGCGGGTGTACGTAAGTACGCCTCTGTCTAACCCTTCGGGGAATATAAGCGTGATGGTATGTGTATGTTTAATTGTGAAAAATAAAATTAAACTTCAAACATGGTATCCCTGGTTTTTGTGTATTCGAGAAGTGTACCTTCTGTACTATTTGCTTTACGGGAGATATGATCCTGGGTCATGCAAGAGCGCACCTCGGAATGTCAATGTTTAAAAACGTAAAATATCTTTACTGAGACGATACAGTATAAATTTTAAAGCTTCCGCGACTTCGTCCACGTAGCGTGATGATATATAGCCTATAGCCTTCCTCAATAAATAGGCTATCTAACACTGAAATAATTTTTCAAATCGGACCAGTAGTTCCTGAGATTAGCGCGTTCAAGCAAACAAACAAACTCTTCAGCTTTATATATTAGTAATATAGTATAGATTTACATCACTACATAGTATAAAACAAAGTTGCTTCCCGCTGCATGTCTGTCACTATGTACGCTTACATCTTTGAAACTATGCAACGTATATTGATGCCGGTTTTTTTAATAGATAGATTCAAGAGAAAGGGTTTTAAGCTATTAAACATTACAACTGTTAAAATGGGGCAGCGTAGGTGAAACCGCGGGCGGATCGCTAGTATCCAATAAAAAAAGAATTTCAATTTATGAAAAAGCAGATATATTTGTTCGGTTAGTGGCAATAAGCTTGCCCACTATTATTCTATTAAGAAATGGGACCTAAACATACCGGAAAACTGTGGGTGTACATAAGCACACCTCGTTGTACACCAGCTCGGAGTTCTACTTCGAGTTGCTTCTGTTTTCATATTTTTTTTATGACACGAGCGGACAGATCGCCGGATGGTAAGCGATTCCACAGCTCATTGACACACGCAACACCAGAGGAGTCACAAGTGCATTGCCCGCCTATTAAAAAGGCTTGGGGCTCCGGTAGGTATCCTCACTCACACGGTGAAACCCAACGTAAGCGTTGTTTCACGCCGGTTTTCTGTGAGGCCGAGGTAACACACTACGTTCTAGCCGGCCCATTCGTGCCGAAGCATGCCACACCTACAGTTAATCATAGTTTCATAGAAAAACCCAATAACATTTTGCTCGACCTAGGAAGCGAACCCAGGATCTCTAGCGCAGCAGACCATAAGACCAAAGAGGCAGTCGCCAACGTGACAGAAGGAATACTAGATGATTTCAATAGACGCCTCAAATCCAACACAACAGTTGTGTTCCGCCTTTGTGGTTGCCCGCTCTTACACCCATCACTTAGGTCCTATTATGCAAGTCTTTGATCCGCTTTGCTTTAGATCCGATAACTGGTACCTACACCCTTTGTATTGTACCCTTTTACTGAAGTAACGTTCATTAGCATTATATACCATCTCGCCTCAATCCCGGAAGGGTTAGCCAGAGGTATAGGTACTTATATAATGTGTGAATGGAGAGCGAGCCGGGCAAAAATATAAACTGTAAGCGTAACTTTGTTTTTTTTTTGTTTGTTCTCTATTTGCGGTAAACTTTATTTTTAACTGTTTTCAAAAAAGAGGAAGTTCTATTATTTAAATTTACATACATAATACATAATTATATGTATTGATACACTCACGTCAACCGAAACATTATACCGCCACCTGCTACGATTCTTACATGGGTAGGTACTTTTATTATAATTTTTCATGGAGATATTATGAGTTACAGATTTTATACTTAAGTTAAGTTTCAATCATTTAAACGAAGTCTGTTGTAACAATATTTACAGTATATAAATAGTATTCATTATTGGTGCTTACGAGATTAATAAAGTGAATTGCGTAAATAAGTACATATATAACCTTCTATGCTTTCTTTTGTAGATAAACAAAATGTGTGGGAATACAGAAAACGAGTGTACAAGAAAATAAGGAATATTTCCTTATAGTTTGTGCACTATCAGGAGCGGAAGCGAAACATGAAATAAATACCATCTCTTTGTAACTCTGCCACAGATTATTTTTATACAGGAGTAAATATCAATTAAATCAAAATATACTTTTCACTATTTATGTATAAGTTTGAGTCGAAAATAAATGGGACATCAAATGAATATAAATAAATCTTAGTTATTTTTCCATTCTGCCCCGTATTTCTACGTAAAAAAAAAAACATTTTTATTTTGTCCAAAATAACGAACTGATTTTGGGGTTGTTGTATATTTGTCACAAAGTAAATTCGTCATGAAAAATTAAGTATGTGTAATTTCGCCACAATTCAACAATAGAATAAAAAACATATTAAAAGCATTTTGATTATCGCTCTCTTAAATCGCTCCGCTCATTACTAAAGACAGCCTTACCTCAAATAAACCTTCGTCATACTAAGATAAATGTTTTTGAAAGGTGCGAATGACAGATAATGGGATTGTTTGTGATGGTTATCACCCGTGAAGTTAAAGATATCTGAGACGAAGGAATGGGATTTTTGAGATGGAATTGTTATAATTAAATGAAAAATGTGATTCAAGCAAATTTATTATTGATATTATGAGGTACTTATCGCTGTCTGACACGTGAATACTTACTTACTTACTTCTCTGTGTCAGTGTCATACTGCTGATAAAAACAAATGCAGTATTTTTCCTTTTTTAATGCTTGATAGAGAAGGACATTGGCTGGAAAAAAGATTTGTATTTCGAACTGCGGTGTCCGTAATAATGTATGGACAGGAAATATAAAAAATAAAAAGAATGACCCTGAAAAACAAAACCGCATTATTAAAAAAAAAATACACTCCTATTTCAAATTATGACATTAATGAGCGCAAGAGAAAATAGCTACACAGGTTGATGCACGAATTATTTTAAAATAGTCCGAATTTATTTTACGTATGGAAATTTCCGAAATAAAATGTCTCATTAGCGTATAATTTATGCTGGCTGAATCGGGTTTCTGTGTTCCCACAATATCTGAACGCATTTTACGATTAAAAATATAGTCTGTTTAATGTATATACATAGTATAAACTGTATAAAAAGGTATATTTAAAGATTTTTCTTATTATAAATGAAATTAAACATAGTGACAATGTTTATGAGCGTTCAAAGGATTTCTTTGTTATAATAGATAGATATGAGAAGAATTACATACATAGAAATGTCAGAATTTGTAGCAAATATATCATTATGTTATATGTAAAACGGAAATGTGTTTCTTATTTATAATAAGTTATAGTTCAAGATCTAATGTAGGTATATTTTATCCACATTTGCTGTATGAATGCTTTGGAATAACAAGCCTTATATCTTTGGCATATAGTTAAATGTCCATTACCACTTAAAGACTTTTTCAATCACACAATTCTAAAATAGACATAGTTTCTATACTGTAAAAGTTAACATTAGCTTGAATGCTTTATCAATAACATGTTTTATCGTTTTCACTTTTTAGTTGGTATAATAATTTTCTCCCCACTTAACACCTGAACCTTCCGTTAGTTTTACTGATAAACTTACATTTTATATCAATGAATTATTAAGTGGGTACTATTATGTATATTTAGTAAAAATTGTATTATGTATATTTTTTGGAAAACAAGAAAAACATACTTATACAAAATGATTGTAATGACATTAGAATTAATGTGTTTAATGTAAGTATTCAAAAAAGAATTCTATGTGTTTAGGCATTTCTATAGAAACACTGCTTATATCTATCTAATATACCATCATCATCAGCCTATAATAGTCCACTGCTGGACGTAGGCCTCCCCCAATGTGCGCCATTTCACCCTGTCCTCGGCCTGTCGCATCCAGCTACTGCCGGCAGCCTTTCGCAAATCATCACTCCATCTTGCCGGAGGGCGTCCTACGCTACGTTTGCCGAGTCGCGGTCTCCACTCAAGAACACGTCTACCCCAGCGGTTGCCGGTTCTTCTACAGATATGGCCAGCCCACTGCCACTTCAGCTTGCTAATTCGGTGCGCTATGTCGACGACTTTGGTTCTCTGTCGGATAACCTCGTTGCGGATTTTATCCTTCAGAGAAACTCCGAGCATAGCGCGCTCCATAGCACGCTGAGCGACTTTAAAATGGTGGACTAGCCGTACTGTGAGTGTCCACGTCTCAGCACCGTAGGTCATCACGGGTAGGACGCACTGGTTGAAAACTTTCGTTTTCAAACTTTGCGGTATGGGTGATGAAAAGACTTGACGTAGTTTTCCAAATGCTGCCCAGCCCAGTTGGATCCTCCTCTTGGCCTCCTTCTCAAAGTTGTTTTTACCCATCTGCAAGGTCTGCCCGAGGTAAGTATATTCTGAAACAACTTCAAGAAGATGTCCATTCACAGCAATAGGTCTCAGATCAATGTGGTCATTTAACATGACTTTGGTTTTATCCAAATTCATGCTGAGACCTACGCTTTGCGAGGCTGATTCTAGGCTGTCCAGCATTTGTTGAAGCTCCTCTAGCGACTCTGCCATTAGGACTATGTCGTCTGCGAATCGTAGGTGCGAGATGTAATCGCCGTTTATGTTTATGCCCTTACCTTTCCAGTCCAGCGTCTTAAACAAGTCTTCCAATGCGCTCGTGAACAGTTTCGGGGATATGACGTCCCCTTGTCTCACGCCTCTGCGCAATTGGATGGGTTTAGACTGTTGGTCCTGTACTTGGACATTCATAAAGGCCGATTCGTAAAGAGATCTCAGCACCTCGATGTAGCGATAGTCCACTTGGCACCGCTGTAAGGATTCCAAAACAGCCCAGGTTTCCACTGAGTCAAAGGCTTTCTCATAGTCCACAAATGCCAGGCACAGGGGCCGATTATACTCCTCGGACTTCTGTATAATCTGCCTCACTGTGTGAATGTGGTCTATGGTGCCATACCCCGTGCGAAACCCGGCTTGTTCCGGTGGCTGAAACTCGTCAAGTCTCCTAGCGAGACGATTCGTGATGACCTTAGAGAACAGCTTATAGACGTGGCTTAGAAGGGAAATGGGTCTGTAATTTTTAAGAAGAGTTTTGTCTCCCTTCTTAAAAAACAGAACCACCACACTCTCATGCCACGCCTTTGGAGTTCTCCCGCAGTGAATGATGGAATTGAATAGTTTTTGCAGCTCCCGGACAACAGGGGCTCCTCCTACCTTCAGGAGCTCTGAAGTAATTCCATCTTCACCGGGGGCTTTTCCATTTTTAAGCTGTCTTAAAGCCAACACGATCTCGTCGTGGCTGATATCCGGCAGTTCGTCGGTGTAGTGGCGTATCAGGGCGGCTCTTGAAACGCAGTTTTCCCGCTGTGGACGAGGAACATGGGTGGCATACAGTCGGCCATAAAAGTCTTCAATCTCGGTAAGAATCTCCGGCCTTGACAAAACGGTCCTGCCATCGTTTGTGGTGAGCTTCGTCAGGTGGCTCCTTCCAAGCTGCTGAGTGAATACTTTGGACCCTCGGTTTCGCTCTATCGCCTGTTCAATTTTTCGCGTATTAGAGCTCCGAAGGTCACGACGTACCATCTTCGCAATTTGCCTGTTCAGGTCTGACCTGTCTGACGAAGTCAACCAGGAGGTTTCCCGCCTTTTTGTCATAAGCCGCAGAGTCTCGTCCGAGAGTTTGGACTTCTTGCCTTTATGTCGCGATTGGCAAAACTTGATGCCCTCGTCTTTCAATGTTCCAACTACGTTTTGTAAGGCCTCATCAACATCCTCAGTGGGTTTCATTGCATCGAATCTGTCAGCGAGAAGCTTTTGAAACTTCTCGCTGCCCGTCATGGCATGGAGTGGATTCGGTCGGAGCGTGGACTTCATCAGACGGTTTCTTTCGAGTTTCAGATCGATATTCAGGGAGCCTCGGACAAGTCGGTGATCAGATCCGGTATTAAACCTGTTGATTACGGAGACATCCCTGAATATGTGCCTCTTATCCGTCATGATGAAGTCGATCTCGTTTTTTGTCACAGTATCGGGGCTTTGCCATGTCCACTTTCTTTGAGGCTTCTTCTTAAAGAAAGAGTTCATTAAAAAGAGCCCCTCTTTCTCTAGGAAGTTGACAAGCATTTGCCCCCTGTGATTCCGACGTCCATAGCCATGAGGTCCTATTCTGGATTCGCTGCAATTCTGAACTCCCACTTTGGCGTTGAGGTCCCCCATAATAACGTTGAAGTGAGCCTTTGTGGTGTTGTGCAAGGCTCTTGATATGTCTTCGTACATATCTTCGACTTCATCATCCGAGTGTGCCGAGGTCGGTGCGTAGACCTGAATAATCTTAATGGAATATCGTTTCGATAGTCGGATTATCAGGTACGCTACCCTGGTCGACACACTGGAGATTTCTTCAACGTTATTAGCGAGGGTCCTATTGATAAGGAACCCTATGCCGCCCTGGGATGTTTTATCACCCTCGCGGAAGTACAGTAGGTGGCCCGAGTTCAAGGTTATGGTGTCCTCCCCCTCTCTTCGGACTTCACACAACCCCAAAACGTGCCACCTAATGTTCTCCAGCTCCACTTCCAATTGTGCTAGATGTGCGTCAAGCCTCAGACTGCGTCCGTTGTACGTAGCCAGGGTCAGGTGGGATGGGCGGCCTTCCGTAGCCCGGGGATTCTTCGCACCCCCCGCCCTGCCGTTACCGTGACCGCCGCCTTGGTCGGGAATAACAGGGCTACCGGGAACTGGGGGCCGTTTTTTGTGAGCTTCACTCATGGAGGGTATATGCCCATAATCGCCACGCGGGGCAAGCGGATTGGCGATCGCAGGGACACAGCTTTTCGTACCGTTGACACTGCTGCCTGTCAACGGCCAAATATTTTAAGCTGTGCCCAAAAGCAGCTGCGTTATACCGCTATCAGCCGGTCGCCAGAGCCCGTCCGTTATTCAGCAGGATGACCGCGGGCAGGTAGGGTTGGCTTGGAGCCTAAAGGTGGAGTAATATACCAGTGCCTAGGTAAATGAAGTTTTTAAATTGTTTAAGAAATGTAAAAATGTATATATTAGGTAATTCAAAATTAATTATAAAAAATGAAGAAATATATGGTGTGTTGTGGAATTATGGACGGACCAATAGTGCGGAGTGTGATGTGAATGGTTTAATATACTAATGATGAAAATAAATACAATTTGAAATATTAATCTTGTTTTTTTATTTTGAACAGCCTGTATATTTTTTTGTTAAAAGAAAAACTAGACAAAATGCAATGTACCGAATGAATCTAACCAAAATTTACAAAATACATTTTGGTTCGATTTTTCAAAAGTTTGTAATTTTTATACATTTTGACATTGTTGGTTGGTAGATATATATGTCGCAGTTGAATTGTATAACTCGTTGTTTTTCATAACTGCTAGCTATTTTACAAAATAGCTTTGTTATGTATAACAGCTGAACAACGTTCAACGTTTTGCATAATTGATGTTGAAAATGCGGAATTGCAGGAACATTTTCGTGTTCTTCAATACAGCGCGTTTACGCACGAAACACCGGATTGTAAAGTTTAGTTCCTAAATTCGGCGCTCGTGGCCCTGTATGTCATAACAATGCATTCTATTTTCTATTTATAATTTGGGGACGCCGGCAGGCACCAGGCGGGCGATCAGTCCGCATATTGGGATTTAAACTACTATAACAATGCATTAACAACCAGTCAAAATAACCCCAATTTCTTCCACGTACACACAATGGCTACAATTCGGTTCTGGCACACGCCGGCCGCTGCCGCAGCCCTGCTCGCTTCGCCACTGTGTTTCGCCGAGTGAGTGAGGGTACCGGAGGCCCAAACACTTTTAAACAACGTGCAACGCCTTAGTAACTTAACAGACAGAAATGTGTTGCTGCCAAGGCCGGCAACGCCTTTGCGACTCTTCTAGTGTTGCTGGCGTCCATGGGTGGCAGTAACGCTTACCATGCAGCGATCTCTCTGCTCGTTTGCCTCCCTATACCATAAAAATAACACTGCTCTATCCGAGAATCGAACCCAGGACCATTAGCATGTCATCTAATAAAAAATAATTAGAAATTATTGCCGTTACCATGCGGGCTAGAAAATGACAGTGGTTATATAAAACCTTTCCTTATAAGCATGGCTCATAAAGGTCTCAAAAACAAAGAAGATTTGGCTGTGGTTTATTCTGGGTCCGGGACAGATTCAAGATTAAAACGAAATGCGGTTTCCTATTGTTTAACGTGAATCTTTACAACCTGGGCTATAATACGATAGACAAAACTACATTTAATCTAAGAATAATGTCTGTTGAACACGCACCAGACCAATTCTCATTAAGTACAATGAATGGTCGTTACATAAGCCTGCCTTTGCTTTTTTGGATGCAAATATTTATAGACCTATCCTTTTTCGGAGTCGAGTGAACTTTTTAGTGTCTTATATGCTGAAAAACGACGCATCGGCTAGGTATAGACAAAATCCAGCCGTGTCTTACTTACGCAAAGAAAATGCGTACCGGTGAAATGTGGAATGCACCTCCTGAGTGGTTCTTCTCCGATAGATGTGTGTGTGTGTGTGGGTGTGGGTGTGTGTGTGGGTGGGTGGGTGTGGGTGGGTGTCTTTAAATCACATGTGAATTGGTTTCTTCTAAGCAAGCGGCAAGGTGAACTTGCGATCAGGCCTATGAAGAATAAAAAAACATATCTTGTCCAGCGTTATTGCTCGATCTAGGGCAGTTGGGGTTTCGCAGACTAATTGCTTGATCCGGGGAAGGAATCGAGACCCCACGATCAACATTCAGTCGAGTTTATGACTACCACACTAGTGAGGCAGTGGTAACGAGCAAAAAACTAGTTAATAAGTGTTTTCCTAAGTTATATACGAATGCTTTATTAATCTTTCAAGCGTCGGTAGCCTAATGGCTAGGGCGTCGGACTTGCGATCATGTGGTTGAAGGTTCGAACCCCACCCATTGCACTACCGACGTGAACCCACTCGTAACACAAGCTTATAGCTTAGCACGAGGGGTTAACAAGAATACTAGTAATGTGCGACCCGCATTGCTAGTAAGCTATTTTAAAAAAAAAAAATCTCTAGTAATATGTAATCTATATCTATATAAACTAATAATAAAGCTGAAAAGTTTGTTTGTTTGTTTGATTGCTTGAACGCGCTAATCTCAGGAACTACTGGTCCGATTTGAAAAATTCTTTCAGTGTTAGATAGGCCATTTATTGAGGAAGGCTATAGGCTATATATCATCACGCTACGCGGACGAAGTCGCGGGCAGAAGCTATTCCTCATAAAAACCCCGGGAAACCTCGCCCCAAGTCTATTTTATTTAGTCAAAATCGGCATTCAATGACGTCAGAATTGTTGATCTTTGACAGTCTTGCAATCAAAATCTGTCAGTTCTTATGTCATTTAGAACCATTGGCGAATCTTTCTGACACAATTAAAATAGTAGACTTGTGCCTCAGATCGACAAAACATCACAAACATTATATGATACGTCTAAAAAATTCATAGTCATCACCATTATTTGGTGGTATAATTACAGGGGTATCAATGGTGGAGAGGGGGGAGCAACGGGGTAATAGGGTAGCAACGTTACACCCATGGGGACAACCCGTGTTGCCAGTATGAATTGAAAAATACCGCAGAAAATGAAACGTACATAATGTTGTGTTTGTTTCCTCTTGGGCTTACGGTTTTGGATTAATACTTTAGTAGAAGTACTGTAGAATAGAATAGATTAATCTTTACATAACATAACATACCATCACGCCTGTATGCCCCGAAGGGTTAGGCAGAGGCGTACTAATGTACACCGACAGTTCGTCGGTATGTTATAGGGGGCGAGCCTATTGCCATTAACCGGGCACACATTCCTATAACTCCAAGCTGCTACTAGGAATTTCATAGAAAAACCCAATAACACTTTGCTCGACCTGGGAATCGAACCCAGGACCTCTAGCGTAGCAGTCGCGCTCAGGACCACTTGGCTAATGAGGCAGCTAACTACATAATTACAATGAGATATATACTGTATATTTAGACATAAGTAACATATACAAATAATATTTATTTTTATATGACTACCTGTTTTAAATAATAACCGAAATTTTCAAGGTTACAATGAAACATGCAATTATTGTTACATTTAGTTCAATGTTTTCCACACAGTGATTTCACCTGTGAAATTTCACAGTATGCGACTTTTTACTGTTAGTGTTGCACTTGCTTCTTCTATATAAAAATTATCCTACAAGTAAATTATCTTCGTCACAATATAAAATAATCCTTACTTACCATAGATTAAGACCGTAACTGAGAAAAAATTGTCAGTCTGAACAAATTAGCCTACACTCACCAAACTGTCAAGCATTAATTCTAATTTGCAACAAAAACCGTGTTCTTTCAATCTGCTTTTTCTCGAGCCAATTAGCGGACGGCCCAAATTGCCTATTCTTCTGTCGCCCCCAAAACATTGTCCACTATGAGGATAATCATATTGCACGGCGACCTTTGATTTATCTTCTGTCACCTTTTTCGTCATTTAGAGGGCTTTTAAACAAAAAAGAGTACCTAAATAATACCTAATACCTTTTGAAAACGAGTAGGTATTTCCAAATAAAAATAATCTTGAGTTGAAAATTACTAAGTGTTGCCACAAACATAAAAGTCAACTGCAGCGAGCGATTAAAAATATAACCCTCTGAAGCCACTAGGAGTTTACGATCTAATAATTAAAAATGTTGCCATAAACGTGAAATTCTTGAGAAACTAATTTATATTCCAAGTCATAAAAGATTATGAGGTGCGAATAACCGAATAAAAAACGTCAAGCGTAACAATAAAGTCGCTTTTCAATTAAAAAAATCAGTTAAAATTTAACTGATTAACGTTTTATAATAATACTAGCTTCTGCCCGCGGCTTCGCCCCCGTGGAATAAAAAGTATCGGGAACGGGATAAAAAGTCCAAAGTATCCTATGTCCGTCTCCTGGTTCTAAGCTACCTCTCCACCAATTTTCAGCCAAATCGGTTCAGCCGTTCTTGAGTTATAAATGGAGTAACTAACACAACTTTCTTTTATATATATAGATAGATGAGAAAGTAAAAAATATTCACGAATATATTGAAGCTTACGCTAATATTAGATACTAGCTTCCGCCCGCGACTTCGTCCGCGTGGAATAGTTACTTAGTCTTAGCGTGATGATATATATAGCCTATAAGCCTTCCTCAATAAATGGGCTATCTAACACTGAAAGAATTTTTCAAATCGGACCAGTAGTTCCTGAGATTAGCGCGTTCAAGCAAACAAACAAACAAACTCTTCAGCTTTATATATTAAGTATAGATTCTTGTAGTGAGACAGTTTAATAGAGTTTTTTTTATTACAATACTAGCTGTCACCCGCGACTTCGATCCGAGTGGTATTAAAAACAGTAGCCTAAGTTACTCCTTGTTACCTACATCAGCTATCTGCCAGTGCGAGTCCTGTCAAAATCGGTCCAGCCATTTCAGAGATTAGCCGAAACAAACAAACAGATAGACAGACAATAATTGAAAAAAAAATGTTTGGTATATGTACCGTGTATACATCCAAATGAACTTAGTAAAAAGTGGTTATTTTTTTAATAGAGTTGGGATGCCTATTCTTTATACGATTTTCTTGATTGAACTTTGTTCTACATTTGATTTCGTGCCCGAATAATGACAATAGAGTTGCCTCACTAGAGAAATCCTTTAGCTGGCTTAAGGCCTACTGTTCGATTCATTAAAATATATCTAACTAGTAGGCTAAAAAAAATATTTAAATCAGGTCATAATGGTTAATCCATCACCCTTACGAACTTGCTCGCCAACTTACCCTGGACCAGTATGTGAGACGACTAAAACGTCTTCATATCCTAGAGCTAGAAGACCGCAGCTCTGGGCAGCGGATGAGTAGATGCTTCTAATGCCAAGCTAGGATTAGGATTGGAAATGGATCCCAAAAAAAAAACTAACAGTGATGTTCTCTTCTTCGTATGGGTCTCTACACATCAGAGAGGTCAAGCTGTATCTCAGGATCCGTTAACATTTTTAAATAAGTAGGTATTTTTAATAAATAACGGGTCTCCTCTCACAATGAGTGGAGACCAGCAGTGGGAAATATAATGGGTTGATTATGTTATGTTATTTTTAATTAAAAATATTATCAAATAAATATTTAAAAAATAAAAATAAAATAAATCAAATATTTTTGTAAGCATATTGAGCGTTCCTGGGTTCCATTTCCAGGACGAGCCATGATTTTTCTTTAGTCTACAGACTAAACCAAAACTATATTTTTAATATTTTATTTAGCCTTGAGATATTATAATAACTTTACAGATAGTGCAAGGTATCCTCTGTTTATGAAGTGGTTTAAGTTAAACCTCACTCAAGGTAACTATTAAATTGTTGTGAATTTAGTTATTGTGTAAGTTTTGGAACGGTGCAAGCTTCAGTTCACGCTGCAAGTTTATAGACTGTGATTTTCTGACTGAACATAATTATTTCCATTAGCAAAAATTATGATAATGAGAAAGTTTCATCAACCCAGTATTTCTCAACGTCTAAGTAGAAACGTATGCCTTTTTTAAACACGCAGACGGATCACGTGACGGTACTCACTCACTCGGCGAAACACAACGTAAGCGTTGTTTCACGCCGGTTTTCTGAGAGGCCGTGGTATCACTCCGGTCCAGCTGGCCCATTCGTAATTCGCTCCAAGTTCACCTGTAGATATATTTTTATTTGAGTTTGACTTTTGACACACGATAGAAATCCAACAACTAGACTAATGAGGAAGTTCCTAAATTATTATCATGAGATTTCTCACTTTTGGAGCGCATAATTTGAGCCTTAACTTGCTGGTAATAGTATTAGAAAAGCAACCCTTTGAGTCAAAGGTAGAAATACCTTTGGGAGACATATTAAAGGCGGTGGATGGTGACTTCAACGTAAACCATAATTATCTTCGTTAATACAGTTACAAATACATGCCACAATCAGGAAACAGTCTGACTACCCTGAAATAACAAAAAAACGCATATTGAGAATACCGGTTCCATACTCTAGGTCTGAATTGGCAAGACGTAGTACTGCATTCTCTCACCCCAATACGTACAACCAAGTCACTAGAATTTGTAACATTAGGGAATGCTCAGTCATTACAACCAAAAAAAAACTTACTTTATTTCTTATTGAACTATCATATGATGCTACCGAAGCCTTGTTATAGGACCCACAAGCACACATGAACACAAAACACACACACGAACTCAAAACACACACACGAACGCAAAACACACACTACTCATACACACAAAACATACCACTCATAGCCCCTTTACTTAAATGTACCCCAATCATATTAATAGTAACAACTTGAGTCTGTATATTCGTACTCCTGAGCCCCAAGATACAAGCTATGCTTAGTTTGAGGCTCACCATAACTCTTGTTCTCTGTTTGTTACTTTTCTGGCAATAAACTATTTGTATTTGTAAATATCATATAGGTGACTTTGAAAACATGCAACGAATCGAAATGTGTGGATCAGAGACCGTTATCTTATCTTATTTTGTGTAGAGCCGAGGTAACAAGGCCTCAGTTCGACCCAATGGGATCATTTGTGCTTCCCCTAATCCTCATCCTCTCCCAGTTCTTCCACAAGCTTTATAATGAGGCCTGGGGTATGAGTATGTAGTCCCCTGGTCTTGGATAACCCTGCCCCAAGAGGCACATTCGCTTTCTAGCCATTGCATGTGACGGTTACTTCTTCTTTAATTTAAGAGCTCAGCTCTTGTCGGTGGAGCAAACGCCACTGTTTTCTATCTTCTGCTTTCCGTTTTACCTCTTGATACGACTCGATCCCCACCCTTTTCTCATTTGTTCCACAAAACTTCGTCGAGGTCTTCCCCATCCTCGTTTTACTTCAATTACGTTTGTTTTTACGCAATTTTAATGATCTAAACTTAACCTTTTTATTTATCCCTTAAATAAAATAAACTGTAAAAAACTGAACCATCTTAACTGAACTTTACTATCTTAGCATACAAAAGTAACTGACAATTTAGTCTAGAAGTCCCAAGTGCTACTGCTATACCTAGGTTCGATTCCCAGGTCGAGCAGTGTTATTGGGGTTTTTTATTAAATTTTCACGAGCTACTTGGAGTAAGGAGTTGTGCTCAACGTTATTGTCAATAGGCTCGCTCCCTATTACCCGCAACCTAATCATAAAGACTAACTTATTGAAATAAAACAACTTTACGGATTATATCGCGTTATATTAGTATTAATGATAAATGATATTTATTTCTGTAAATAGATCTCAAAAAGACACTTTTACAAGTTGTTTTACATAAATTTTTTACTAGATGGCGCCGGCATTTCCTATCTGACGACCTCTGAGAAGAAACGCCGAAACAAACTCAGAGAATCATGGTCTTTTTAAAGTCCAGACAGTAGTAGTAGTATTATAGGATATGTGTTTTACGATGTAGGGCAAAATCTGAACAGGCCTTTTGAAGAAAGAGCCATATCAGTCTTGAGTTGACCTGTCCTATCTGACGGCACGCATGCACCAGTCATCGTGTAGCTCAACCATTATTTAGGGAGCTCAACGACCCGTTGCACGGCAATACCAGATCAGCAGGGCATTTGCGGAGGCCAAATGAATACTCAAGACCGTCAGAAAAATCTTATTGGTTTTATGTGTGTTCTTTCAAATAATATATAATACAATACAAATCAGTATAAAGGCTAACTCTAAGATAAGTCTTGTTATTTTTTTTAAGTCTTACTAAACTAATTCTGATGTCAACGCTTCGCTTCGCGTAGAAAAGATAAAATCACTTCACGAAATACCTGATGAAGATTCGTCTCCCGTGATTATTTGCCTTAGAAACGAAACTGAAACGGAACTGAAACACAATCGCACAAAAGTCAAGTAGAAACAAACAGTAATGTACTCAATGTTTGCAGAAACATCAATTCCCTGTGTCAACAGTGCGGTAATTAACAAAGCTACCTCGGTGTGTGTTTGTGATATTTGTATGGGTGACAGGAAATGTTTTGACTTCGCTATTTATCTTAATTATTTATTTCAATACTAGCGAACGTTATGTAAATTAAAATTACTAGTGCAGGCACCTCATTTCACAAAAAAAATCTACACTCCTTACAGCGTTTACGGCCTAATTTCTCAAATGTCCTGACAAATTATGAACACAATATTAAACCGCCGTTCTCGTTCGGTCAAGTCTTTTTCAAGGGATATTTTTTCATGGTATAGGGGGGTAAACAAGCAGATGGATCACCTGATGGTAAGCGATTACCGCCGCAAATGGACACCCGCAACACCAGAGGATTCACAAGTGCGTTGCCCGCCTTTTCAAAAGGTTTGGGCCTCCGGTGTCCTCACTTGCTCGGCGAAACACAACGTAAGTGTTGTTTACGCCGGTTTTCTGTGAGGCTCTGGTATCACTCCGGTCGAGCCGGCCCATTCGTGCCGAAGCATGGCTCTCCCATATCATATTTTCATATCTTAGCCTTTTCCCAACTTTTTTGAAATCTTGTTAGGCTTGTCCGCCAATTTGCCGGTATCTACGATGAAGCGCGCTTGCGTAGAAACCGATTCTCTCGTGATTTAAAGACACCCAGATTATATCTTTCGGAGAAGACCCACTCGGCAAGCGCATTCATTATTTAAGCAGTACGAATTATAAAAATGGACTTTAAGCGTTCCGTTCGGGTTTCTGGAATGTGATCTTGTCGCGGCATTAGGTGGTGAACTCTTACAGCGTGTCATGGTTGAGGTCAAAGACACGAATCCCATGGCAGTGTCTACAGGACAAAGGAAGATAGGTGCGATGTTCAGTCGACTTACCCTGTCGCTTGACAGGCTGTCAGGCGAGCCATGAGGATTTTCCGTGCTGCAAAGAAAAGGTGTCCGTGGATGGCGATAACTATCACCGTCAGGTGACTCGTCTGCTCTTTAAATCATTATTATTATAGCATACAATAAAAGTGATGATTATTAACGAGTTGTGATAACGGGTGGAGATTTCCCTGTAGTGGGTCATTAATATGCTGTAACTAAGATAGCGTAGCGCTGGGGCCAGGTCCGATTGAGAGCGATTAATAAATTTCCTTTTTTTATCTTATCTTATTCTTCTAAGATATTTGCTTTGCTTTAGAAGTTAGCACTGAGGCCCCACCCTGTGATGTTAGCGAAGGTATCTGTCAAAGTTTAAAAATGGAATGTCTTGTTCGTAATATAACCGCTAGAGGTGTTACGCGTATTTTTTTTTACAAAATACTTGTAAGATGATGATTATATTTGAACTGCCTCATTAGGCAAGTGGTTCGAAACTCGACTGCTACATTAGAGGTGCTGGGTTCGATTCCCAGGTATAGCAACATCAAAATTCTTAGTAGCAGCTCGGAGTTTAGAATTTGTACCCAGTTAATAAAAGAAAGAGAGCTGAATCACTACTCAGATGTGTTCTCGGCAGTAGCAACAGCATTCTTAACATTGTGGCTGGCAAAATGGACTGTCCAATACTTAATGTGGCATTGTGTAAAATTACATGTCGAGAAGACACATTATGGGTTTGTCTGTATTGTTGTGAAAAATATGATTAGTAACATAGAAGAATTACAAACAAATTATTGACAATCATGTCTGAAATAAATGAATAATAGTACTATAGTAATATGCTCACTGCCTTTTACATGGGACCTACATATACTAGCAAACTGTGTGTACATATTAATACACCTCTGCCTAACCAAAGCGGCGGTAGCCTAATGGCTAGGGCTTCGGACTTGCGATCATTTGGTTGCCGGTTCAAAACCCACCCATTGCACTCATACCGACGTGAACCCACTCGTAACACAAGTATTTAGCTTAGCACGAGGGATTACAAGAATACTTGTAATGTGCGACCCACATTGCTAGTAAGCTTTAAAAAACCCTTCGGGGAATTCAGGTATGGTTATATGTTATGTATAAAAAAAAATTACCCTTGCCTCTTCTCGGTGGTCGCTATCACTGGGACCTTACCTTACCGTCAACTTAACATAATATAGTATCCGGGACTGTCGCTCTCCCGAGGGGCGTCGGATGCGCTGACACGACGAGCGGGACAACATGAAATATGAAAACTACGAGATTCGTACTGTTTAACATTAACGCCAACCATCGGGCCCGACCCTGTTTGGGGAAAGCGAATATTATTACTTTTTATTGTTATAAAATTACAGAATACGGGCCGCCTGATGGTAAGCAACAGCAGCCTATAAGAGCCAACAACATCAGTAATATCATTAGTGCAGTTTCATGTGCTTATATACGATTTTTTTATGAGTCAGGGCAAACGAGGAGACGGATCCCCCGATGGTAAGCGATTACGGCCGCCCATGGAAACCCGCAACACCACAGGAGTGTCGAGGAGTGAATGCGTTGCTCGCATTTTAAAAGGATTTGGGCCTCCGGTATCCTCACTCACTCGGTGAAAGACAACGTAAGCGTTCTTGCATGCCGGTTTTCTGTGAGACCGCGGTTTCACTCCGGTCGAGCCAGCCCATTCGTGCCGAAGCATGGCTCTCCCACGATAAAAAAAATATCCGTATGGTTAAAAAAGCATTGTTTGTATTGAGAAGTATATGACTATGCCATGCACGGAACGTCGAAAATTGTCGGCGAAAATATTTTGCTGGCATATATGTAATACGCTGGCAATATACGCTTCGTGCATGGCACGCGGTCTAGTGAGCATATTATCATGCTTCTTAATACATAATCATGCATTATCAACTCTTTATTCTATCCGATTGCTGGGCACGGGTCTTCTCTCAGAATGAATCATCGGCTCTCGGGCATTCGGGCATTCGGGCTGACAGACTTCACAGGTCGTCGAGAAAATCTCTCAGGCGTGCAGTTTTCCTCACGATGTTTTCCTTCACCGTATAAGCGCGTGATAATTAACTATTAATACGCACATTACTTACTTCCAAAGATCAGAGGTGCGTGCCTTGGATTCGAACTCGAGATCTTTGACTTGGCAGTCCAATGGTCATATCACTAGGCTATCACTGCCACTTATCAACACAAATATTTTTTTTTTAAGTAGGTCATGGTATGAGACGCTGTAGTGGGCAGACTCCTTAAGAATTAAGCCCTAATCCTTAAAACCGTGTCGACAATTTCTACCCCTAGTTAGAAATCCTTTTGCAACTTTACATAAAGACGAGCCTTAGTTTGAACTACAAGAGAAAGTAGCCAAACCTACGTTTATTATTCAAAGCCTGATTCCTAAGGCTGTTTGCTCAATAGCGACTTACGATACTGGGTGATTTTTGAAACATTTAAACATTTATTTATTTGTGCAAAAAGAAGTAAGTACAAATCACTTAAAAACTACTAGTACACATTAATAGGTTATTAAATTTTGATGAAAAAAAAATCATCTGTGTCGGAACTTTGAAGCGGCGGTAGCCTAATGGCTTGGGCGTCGGACTTGCGATCATGTGGTTGCCGGTTCGAACCCCACCCATTGCACTACCGACGTGAACCCACTCGTAACACAAGCATTTAGCTTAGCACGAGGGGTTAACAAGAATACTAGTAATGTGTGACCCACATTGCTAGTAAGCTTTTTAAAAAAAAAAACATAAGAAATATCTGTATTTCGGACATCAGCGCTCTTCCCGAAAACATGGGTCACTTAAGCCAAATTGGTTCAGACCTTTGTACAGCGATCAGAGGACGGGAAACAAAAAATACACAAAAATAAAATAAAAATCATAATCATAATTATTTTTATTTTTTTGTTTAGGATTGATTTAAAAAGAGAGAATTTTATTTAAGCGCTCGATTTTGTTTCGGTGTTTCTTCTCACAGAAAATGCCAGTGCTATCTAGTAAAAAAAAACATTATCTGGTAAAAGTGTCGTTAGTAACATGATCAACCTATTATACTGTCCCATTGCTGGCTACGGGTCTCCTCTCAGTATGAGAGGAATTGGGCTATAGTCCACCACGCTAGCCTAATGTAGGTTGATAGACTTCACGCGCCATCGAGAAAATCTCACAGGTATGCAGGTTTTCTCACTCCTCCTTCCGTGCGCACATGACTTGGAAAAGTCAGGCGTTGGTGGAAAAGAGGCAGAAGTATAAGTACTCATGTGTACAGTTTGCCGGTGTCATGTCTTAGAGGGCGAGCCTATTGCCATTAACCGGGCAGAAATCCTCTCTCTCTCTCAGAGCTCTTACTGAAAATTCCATATTAAAACTTTAAATACTTTGCTCGACCTGGGATTCGAACCAAGGACAGCTAGTTTAGCAGTCACGCTTGGGAACACTAGACTAATGAGGCAATTTTGAATATTGGAAGTTTTATTTGTGTTTCATGATTTAATCACAAATGTGTGGTAAGCCTTAACAGAAAATTCACCAACAAGTTCTGTAAGCCACAAAGATAAAATCACGCTTTACATAAAAGTAACGAAAACGTGCCTTTAACAAAAGATTTGACTTAAGATGTAAGTATTTGAATTATTGAGTGCTTTGTTCGTTGAAGAAATAAAAGTATTTGTAAATTATTGGGAGCTAAACTAGCTTCATTTGTAAGCCTTCAGCGTTTTTGTCCGACCCTGATTTCTTATTTAAATATTGCCAGTTAGTGACTTTCTGTTTTTTGGGCGACTTCAAAAGCTGGAGAGGTTTTCGAATTATTATTTATAGAAAAGAATATAATTATTCAATCACATTGTTACATCTTCTCTTCTTCTTCTTCTCTACTATTATAAAATTGTAAAAAAGCTATGTCTGTACATTGGAGATATTAAAAAAAAACAAGTGGGTTAGGGTATATAAACGGCTCTGAACCAAAAAAAATGATTTTTAAAATTCTTGTCTGTTTGTTACGGGTTGGCGCAAAAACTACTGAATAGATTTTAATTTTGTTATCACTGTTAGAAAGTATGTGCTCCAACTTAAAAACTGGTATACTTCTTATCTCAAATAATTAAACGGAACCTTTTTACAGCTTGACCTCTCTAATTTATAGACACTCATATAAAGAAGAGATCATCACTGTTGGTTTTTGAGCTTCAAGTGAGCGAAGCCGCAGGCAGAAGCTATTTTGAAATAAAAACATTTGAGCTTTGAACTGAATTACCATTAACCGGGCACACATTCTAAACTGCTACTGGGAATTTCATAGAACAACCCAAACACGAGTTTTTAAATGACATCGAAATATAGATATCTATACTTAATATATAAAGCTGAAGAGTTTGTTTGTTTGTTTGCTTGAACGCGCTAATCTCAGGAACTACTGGTCCAATTTGAAAAATTCTTTCAGTTTTAGATAGGCCATTTATTGAGGAAGGCTATAGGCTATATATCATCACGCTACGCGGACGAAGTCGCGGGCAGAAGCTAGTGAATTATAAAATAAATCCGGTACCCAATAATAACGTAGGTAGGTATTTGAATATTTTACAATGCGTAAAGTTGAAATAAAATCAAAGTTGCACGAGCCGAAACTGAATATGAATGGGATCGAATGGCAGAAATCCAATCGGTGCGCGTGACCCGATTTACATTGAAATGACGGTTATTGATATCTGTACCGGGTTATAATAACTATGAGCGGGATACGTGTGAAAAATATTTAGCTCGACTGCGTAAAGCTTGGGGTGGGGTAACAAAATCACGGGTCGCAATTTTTATTTCTTTGAATTTTCCCTAAATTCAGTCCAAAACAAATTAAGGTACTGTACCTCAATTTTTTTTATGGGATAGGTGAGCAAACGAGCGAACCGATCACCTGATGGTAAGCGATAACCGCCGCCCATGGACACCCGCACCACCACAGGAATCACAAGTGCGTTGCCCACCTTTTATAAGGGTTTGGGCCTCCGGTAACCTCACTCACTCGGCGAAACACAACGCAAGCGTTGTTTCACGCCGGTTTTTTGTGAGGCCGTGGTATTACTCCGGTCGATTCGTTCCAAAGCATGGCTCTCCCACGTGAAAAATACTTGCATAATATGTAGTAACATCTAAATACTAATTTACCATGCTAAAGTTATCTGACACTCAAGAATATATATCATTCTAATCCCTTATGGGAACATAAAGTATTTTAAAAATGAAACGAGCGTCGTGTAGATCTGAAATAGATGTAAAACTAGAGGGGTTCCTAATGACATCCATAGGGAATACCCTAAGTACAGAACCTCTATAATGATAAATGATTTTTTTACTGAAAATAGATCTTTTAAAGACACGTTTACTAGTAAATGATTTAATTTTATTTAAATAGATGTCGCGCCGGAATCATTTACCTAAATATTAGAGACTAGCTTCTACCCGCGACTTCGTCCGCGTAGCGTGATGATATATAGCCTATAGCCTTCCTCAATAAATGGCCTATCTAACGCTGAAAGAATTTTTCAAATCGGACCAGTAGTTCCTGAGATTAGCGCGTTCAAGTAAACAAACAAATAAACAAACAAACTCTACAGCTTTATATATTAGTATAGATTAGAATAAGAGACTGAAAATTATGGTCGTTTATACTGAGTTAAAAAGAAAGAAAGAGTTCTGAAACTTACGCTAATATTAGACTTCTCTACTATTATAAAATCGTAAAAAGGCTGTGTCTGTAGATTGAAGATACTTATATGAATACAGACCCATACAAAGGAGAGATCATGACTATTGGTTTCTGATTAAATTATTTTCAAGATACATTAAATTTCTAATCCTAATATAGTGTAATCCTTCACGTGAGTTAAGCTGCAGGTAAAACAGATTGTATTACATACATACCATCACGCCTGTATTCCCCGAAGGATTAGGCAGAGGCGTACTAATGTACACCCACAGTTCGCCGGTATGTTTAGGTCCCATGTAATAGGGGGCGAGCCTATTGCCATTAACCGGGCACAAATTCCTAACTCGAAGCTGTTACTGGGAATTTCATAGAAAAACCCAATAACACTTTGCTCGACCTGGGAATCGAACCCAGGACCTCTAGCGTAGCAGCCGCGGTCAGGACCACTTGGCTATTGAGGCAGTTAGGTCAGGCGACGTCGTCCGCGTAGCATGATGATATATAGCCTATAGCCTTCCTCAATAACTGGGCTATCTAACACTGATAGAATTTTTCAAATCGGACCAGTAGTTCCTGAGATTAGCGCGTTCAAGCAAACAAACAAACTCTTCAGCTTTATATATTAGTATAGATTTGACAATTTGAATAGGGGATAAATATAATGACCACCACATTTAGTAAATTGATCACCAAAATGCTTGCCAAAATAGATAATTGGTTTAGGTTAGGTTAGAACTGTGACCACAACGCACGAGCCGAGCGAAGCGAGCGTGCCACAGTAGCGACCGGCGAGAGAGAGCCGAGTTCTACCTATTATACCTACTTAGTTGGTCAATTAATTTCCATTTTTGAATTGGGCAATCAAAATGCATGCATGCGGCCGTCAGCTGGGACTGTCTACTCAAAGCCGCTATGGCTATGTCTTCAAAAGGCCATCTCAGACATTACCCTGCATTGTAACACTCACAAATTGCTACTACTATGTCTGGACTTTAAAAGAGAGCTTGATTCTTTGAGTTTGTTTCGGTGTTTGTTCTCAGAGGTCGTCAGTTAGGAAATGCCGGCGCCATCTAGTTACAAAAAATTTAAAACATTGACATGTAAAGTGATCATAAAATGTGATTGGTTGTCTAATTTTACACTAAAATGGGGATTTATTTTGGTGATCAGTTACTATTTTTGTCAATATAAAGGGATTTTTAGCCATCACATTTTACTAGATCTAGTGATTAGTTAAGCATAAGCCATTTGAAAACGCGATAGAATCTGTAAAGTGGTTTTGTTCAATTTAGGGCTCAAATCAAATCAAATGTTTTTTATTTCAAATAAGCTTTGAGCTTTTAGCTTTTTTCAAATTTTGGCAAGCATTTATAAAACGTTATGATTCTAGTTGCACGGTTCCAAAAGGTCAACCTTTTGGAACCGTGCAACTGTCCATGGAGTTTCTTCCCGGATTCTTCTCCATAGGATCAATCCTATGGAGAAGAATCCGGGAAGAAACTCCATGGACACTCTTTTAAAATAAAATAAGTTACAATCTTCATTGGCACAATATTGCGACTAACAAGATGTGTAACGTTGGAGAATGTCCAAGGTTGACCGAAGTCGACAATATTAAACGAGGATTCACATTATATGAGATGATAATGAAAGGCTGAGATGGTAGTTTCAATAATGTGTTGTATAGGCCAATATTAGCTGAACTCTCATTGTACAGGCTTTTCGTACGATAAGGGGCCAGCTTATACTGTCATATTTTCATATATTGCAAGGGGTGAAGCATGTCTCCGTGAATTGGCATTCGGTTGAAACACGGCTTTGTGCCCGGTTAATGGCGCTCGCCGCCTATTACATGGGATCTAAACATAACGGCTAACTGTGGGTGTACATTAGTACACCTCTGTCTAATGCTTTGGGGAATATAGTAAACTTCTATTGAGTTAACTAAAATTTAAAATGTTGGTTGAGTCTTCAGCGAATGCGTCGACTTTTGAAGTCAAGACACGTTTCGAGATGTTTCTAAGACAAACAGGAAAACTTCACGTGACGTGCTCCGCAAGACATATTGTAACAAGTATCAGTATTGTACCCAATAATTTTGTGAAAAAATTAAGGAACTTGTTTTTTTCATTAAATAGTATAACACGGGCTGTAAAAGAACCTGTAGTTAAGTAATAATTAGCTGATCAACTGATCTGCAAGGTTAAGCTACGCTCGGCGTGGTCAGTGGGTAGATGGGTGACCATTCTGACCACATCGCGACCCCTGTGTCATCGATGTGTTACCTCGGCAAACACATAAATCAGTCCCGGTTGCCATACGAACATCCGTGAGAATCGCCTGATATCTTCCGGATATCGGGTATCATCCAGGTATTGGGTTGCGGAGGTCTGATGACAGTCGCTTCGTGTGAAATACTGATATTCAGCCTTATTTGGATTGATTGCAGTCTATCCAAATACCATAATGTAAATGTACAATAATGTAAATTTGTCCGTCAGTCAGAGCCCAAGAGGTCCTACCCCTTGAGATATAATATCTTACTGGCTCTCTAGCCAATAAAATAGATCTCATCTATTACGAGATTCCTATCAGAATGGCTGTGAAGCAAAAAGCCTAATCATACGGGCCATTTTGAAGTGATGATCTTGTATATATTTAACAGTGGATTTTTATTAACATACATAATTAACGAGTATATCCACTAGATTTTATTCTCAATTATTTAATTGAAAATTGAACTTATCAATTAATTTTTTTTTTTAAGAAAAACCTTACTAGCAATGTGGATCGCACATTACTAGTATTCTTGTTAACCTCTCGTGCTAAGCTAAAATGCTTGTGTTACGAGTGGGTTTACGTCGGTAGTGCAATGGATGGTTTTCGAACCGGCAACTACATGATTGCAAGTCCGGCGCCCTAGCCATTAGGCTACCGCCGCTTCAAATAAATTATTAAACATAGTATTACAAAAACTTAGTATATATAAAAACTTAACTTAGCCAAATTATGTGGGTATCTGACCCACTCAATACACCTATTGAGCGGGTCAGATACCCACATAATTTATTTGGGCCCATCTAGAAATACAAATATGGTATTAAAACGTTCAAAATCGGCTTACATACAAAAACTATTTGATTACCAAAATTACTTAAAAAAAAAATTGGTTCTTTAACAAGAAACAATCCTACTAGTTTCTTACCCGTAAACAACATTAAACTGCGTGGCTTATGGCTATAGGCCCTAAGGGCAATTCAAGTCTATAGTGGATGGCCATATGTTGTTTAATTTATTTAAGTAATTAGCGCTCATTCCACTTTCACTAATTAAACACTCAATTAGTGTATAACGTTCCATTCATCCACGAATATCTACATTACTATTTAGATTAGCTTGATTAACTTTATGTAGGTACTAGCTTCTGCCCGCGACTTTGTCTGCGTCGACTTCAGAAATGGGCCGACCTAGATAAAAAGTAACCCATGTGTTTTTCCAGACTATAATCTATATCTCTGTCAAATTTTATCCAGATCCGTTCTGCCGTTCTGGCGTGAAAGAGTTATAAACATCCATACATACATCCTCACAAACTTTCGCATTTTTAATATTAGTAGGACTACCTGTGCGCGATAAGTTGAGACCTGAGCGCTGTGACGTCCCGAGATACGGGCGAGTACAGCGCACAAAAAATATATTACGGCAAGCTTCCGCCCGCGATTATGTCTGTGTATTTTTTTTTATTTTGCACAGTTTTAATAGAAACCCGGGAACAGCGCTGCTTTATATTATTCATATACACGCAATGCAATCGCGAATCTTTTTATACTGTTTGAATTAGACGATATAAATGTTCCACTACGTACTTACACTTGTAATAAAATTGCCTTGCCAACAGTACGATACGGGCGCCCGAGGGGTAGTGGAAGGTAGCGGGCGGAGAGTCTCATTCCACGCGAGTCTCAACTTATCGCGCATACGGTACACACGAGGACAGTAAGTACGTAAGCCGGTATAGTTGAAGGCCAGTTACTAGCTCGTAAATGAGTGTAAAGAATATTTATTCACGTCTGTTTATTATTCCAGTAACCAAATGAAAACTAACTACACTAAGGCCCACTTGCACCAACTTCTTAAATGTGTTTAAATTGTATTTAAACACGAAATTTCTATGAAAAAAGGTGTTTATATTCGATTTAAACATATTTAAAAAGTTGGTGCAAGTGGCCATAAAAACATGTTATAAGTGTTCTTAAATATGACAACCGAGACCAATGCTGAGAATGGTCACCCATCCATAGACTGACCGCGACAAGCACAGCTTAACCATTATAGATCGATTGATCAGTGTCGTTATTGCATAGCCTCAAGTCACCCTCGAAACAGCAAGAATGATTTAGAATTAAACTTTGGAACAGACTTGGCAAGCCAAAGTTAATTTTTACAACAGTTTTAATAAAAAGCGATACAACTCGCAGACAGTGTAATTGCCGCCATTAAACGCTACCACTGGCGCCCTCTGTGCCGACTAAGAATTATGTAGTACTACGTAACCGGGTACGATTCAAACTTTTAAATATTTTTTATTTAATGACAGACGTCCTGTAAAATGGTAGTCGACTTGTAAAATGATAACAAATCAAAAAGTAAAATGATGTTACACTTATAAAATGACATTACGGTTGATCGGTAAAATTATGGTTAACCCGTAAATTTATGTAACACTTGTAAAATGACGGTGAGCCCGTAAAATTATGGATGACCTGTATAATTATGGTTGACCTGTAATATTATGGTCGAACTGTAAAATTATGGTTGACCTGTAATATTATGGTCGAACTGTAAAATTATGGTTGACCTGTAATATTATGGTCGAACTGTAAAATTATGGTTGACCTGTAATATTATGGTCGAACTGTAAAATTATGGTTGAACTGTAAAATTATCGTCGAACTGTAAAATTATGGTCTAGCTGTAAATAATGGTTAGTTAGTAAAATAATTTTCGACGTGTACTTATTACTCATAAGGCAGTGATGACGAATCCTTTTTTGACGAATATTTTGCCTATATATTTAATTTAAAATTTATTTTATACCTGAAATCGTCTCGGTACTTCTCATATCGCGCTACGTTCTCATGTCGCGCGTGAGTGTGGGTGTAGTTTCATGCACTGGCGTCGCGGCTCAATAAGTGTTGTTCTCGACATTACAGTGGTCGGGTACAGACAGACGACACCGCTCACGCCCACGTATCTACACATTTAAATGCTGAAAATGCACTCGATTTGAACTCGTTTAGTAGTTTGATTTTTTTATCACTACGGAATCTATTAAGTTCGCTATGTATAATTATTTTCCTGTATTGTGTTGTGAGTGCTTTTACAAACACATTCTCACACATGCGAACGCCTATACCCGGAATAACTACCCGTAGGTCATTTATACTTAATTATATCTATCTACTAGCTTCTGCCCGCGACTTCGTCCGCGTAGCGTGATGATATATAGCCTATAGCCTTCCTCAATAAATGGGCTATCTAACAGTGAAAGAATTTTTCAAATCGGACCAGTAGTTCCTGAGATTAGCGCGTTCAAGTAAACAAACAAACAAACAAACTCTTCAGCTTTATATATTAGTATAGATATAGATATATAGACTTATACTTATAATAAAATTGTAACGGGCTGATATCTGTACTGCACATTAAAGATATTGAAGAAAAACTGATATGGGGGGCCTTTATTAGACCAACAGAAGCCAAAACAACAATCTTTAGATTTTTTGTCTGTCTGTCTGTATGTATGTTCGCGCATCACACAAAAACTACTACATAAAATTGAATGCTGTTTTAACAATTGTATTGCTGGGGGTCTAAATTAAAATCTGGTGCATGTTTCATCTTGATAAGCCAACTAGAAGTCGATTTATCTTGGTTTACAATTTCAGCCCTTGAAAAAGTTGGGATTTGGATTTATCAAAAATAAAAATTGAAGTAAATTTCCAATCTAAATATTTCTGTACTAGAGTAGCACAGGTAATATACATAATATATTTGCAGCAGATGCCAATCGAAGAATTTTATTGAAGCTAGAACCTTTGTAATCGTTAGACTGACGAGGCTATTTAATAATGGATTGTAAATCCATAAATTTAAATCGGATCACAATTCAATGCCTATATAGACTCTACATCGTACTATTTAATAAATAAATTATTCTTAGAAATTCAGTTCCAATGGCATTTGTACCGCCTACACAATCGGCATAGCCCGCAAAGTGTGTTCGTTTCGTAGAAAACGACCATAACAGCCATAAAATGGTAATTAACTGTACTGTATTCAGAATTAGCGTTGCCACAGACTTCGAAGTAATGTAATAGATGTGGCTGAAGTGTGTTTAGCCCTAAAGACTTAAGGGTCCAAATTGCCCACAAAAACGTAATCTATATCTATACTAATACATAAAGCTGAAGAGTTTGTTTGTTTACTTGAACGCGCTAATCTCAGGAACTACTGGTCCGATTTGAAAAATTATTTCAGTGTTAGATAGCTCATTTATTGAGGAAGGCTATAGGCTATATATTATCACGCTACGCGGACGAAGTCGCGGGCAGAAGCTAGTATACTAATATATAAAGCTGAAGAGTTTGTTTGTTTGTTTACTTGAACGCGCTAATCTCAGGAACTACTGGTCCGATTTGAAAAATTCTTTCAGTGTTAGATAGCCAGTTTATCGAGGAAGGCTATAGGCTGTATATCATCACACTAAGACTAAGTAACTATTCCACGCGGATGAAGTCGCGGGCGGAAGCTAGTACCAATATAAATCATAATCCGAACAATACTTTATCAAATTCTGTTATCATTTGGATACCGTTTCTTATGTACAACTTCGTCTACTACGTACTACTTCACTGGAAATAAACGACCGAAATACCGAACTTAATTGGTATCTAGCCTGACAACTAATCTACCATTCGAATATCGGCAGATAGAAAGAAAATAAGAAATATTTATTTGTTAGAATATTTTCCGTGGGAGAGCCATGCTTCAGCATGAATGGGCCGGCTCGACCGGAGTGATACCACGGCCTTACAGAAAACCGGCGTGAAACAACACTTACGTTGTGTTTCGCCGCGTGAGTGAGGATACCGGAGGACCAAACTCTTTAATAGGCAACGCACTTGGGACTCTTCTGGTGTTGCGAGTGTCTATGGGCAGCGGGAATCGCTTACCATCAGGTGATACGTCTGCTTGTTTGCGCCTATACCATAAAAAAGACCTAAACAAAGTTGTAGGTGTTATTAGGTAAGTAGTAGTAGTAGATTCTATTGCCAAGAAATGACTAATACTGGAAAACTGTGGATGATAGTACGCTTCTGCCTAACCCTTCAAAAAGCACAGGCGTATGGTAGGTATGTTTTTTTTTATTTTTACAATAAATGTTGCCCCACACTAGGATTTTCTCCTGTGCGTTTAAAAACACAAATTCTCACATACACAAACGCCCAGACCTGGAACAACTGTAGATCATACCCACATCACGTGTCGCTCAACCGCTACGCCAAACGTGTCGTCAGTTAATTTTCTTAAAGGTTAATTTAAGTTGTCGGTCACAGTGAAACTTTCAGCCACATAATTAGAATGTCATGTCTAGTAAGTTCATACATTTCTGTGCCGAGCCAAAACAATACAAATTAACAGAGAATGAATAGATATAAACTTCTGTTATTAAGTACTGTGTTTATTGCCACCTATCATAATGTTAAGGATATACTGGTCAGTACTCCGAAATCTATACTAAAATAACATACCATCACGCCTGTATTCCCCGAAGGGTTAGGCAGAGGCGTACTAATGTACACCCACAGTTCGCCGGTATGTTTAGGTCCCATGTAATAGGGGGCGAGCCTATTGCCATTAACCGGGCACAAATTCCTAACTTCGAGCTGCTACTGGGAATTTCATAGAAAAACCCAATAACACTTTGCTCGACCTGGGAATCGAACCCAGAACCTCTAGCGTAGCAGTCGCGCTCAGGACCACTTAGCTAATGAGGCAGATCTATACTAATATAATTATATATATCTCTTACTTAATAGTAAGAGATATAGAGATTAGTATATTGTAAAAATCTGTGTCTGTACATTGAAGATATTAAAAAAAACCACGTGGGTTATAGTATATAAACGTCTCCGAATCCGAAAATGTGATTTTTTAAATTCTTGTCTGTTTGTCTGTTTGTTACGGGATGGAGCAAAAACTACTGAATAGATTTTAATTTTATTATCACTGTTAGAAAGTATATGCTCCAACTTAAAAACTGGTGAACTTCTTATTTCAAATAATTAAATGAATCCTGAGATACAGCTTGACCTCCCTGATGTATAGAGGCCCATACAAAAAAGAGGTCATCAATGTTGGTTTTCTATTTTCACGTGAGCGAAGCTGCGGGCAGAAGCTAGTACTAATATATAAAGCTGAAGAGTTTGTTTGTTTGTTTGCTTGAACGCGCTAATCTCAGGAACTACTGGTCCGTCTTGAAAAATTATTTCAGTGTTAGATAGCCCATTTATTGAGGAAGGCTATAGGCTATATATCATCACGCTAAGACTAAGTAACTATTCCACGCGGATGAAGTCGCGGGCGAAAGCTATGAATGATAAGCCTAGTGGTTCCGAGTGCGACTATTAAGCTAGAGGTCTTCGTTTATATTGCCAGGTCGAGCAAAGTATTATTAGGATTTTCTATCAAATTCTCAGTAGCAGCTCGGAGTTTGAGATTTGTGGCCGGTTTATGGCAATAGGATTATTGTTCTAGTTCACTATGGACAGGTGGTTCATGGTCAACTAGAAAAGTAATCCTACCATCTTTTGCCATGTCTTTCCTGTACATATAAAGGTTGTGTGGTAGATATCGCTACCGCCAATGTACCCTTAGTTTTATGAGGTCTTTGTTTTGTTTCTTTTATGGTGTACACATGTAACATACCATCACGCCTGTATTCCCCGAAGGGTTAGGCAGAGGCGTACTTACTAATGTACACCCATAGGTCCCATGTAATTGGGGGCGAGCCTAATGACATTAACCGGGCACAAATTCCTAACTCCAAGCTGCTACTGAGTATTTCATAGAAAATCCCAGTAACACTTTGCTCGACCTGGGAATCGAACCCAGGACATCTAGCGTAGCAGTTGCGGACCACTTGGCTAATGAGGGAGTTAAAAGGATTTATTCCATTCTATTTTATTCTATAGGCTCCCCCCTATTACGTGATTTGAACTCGAGACCTTTGACTTGGCAGTCCACTAGGTCATATCACTAGGCTTTCACTTAAGTACTTCGGTTTTTTTTATTGTTTTTCAGTATCCTTCCATGTTTTTCCATTTCATTATAACAAAGTTAGTCTAGTGGTTTCAAGTGCGACCGCTACGCTAGAGGTCTTGGGTTCGATTCCCAGGTCGAGCAAAGTGTTATTGGGTTTTTCTATGAAATTCTCAGTACTCGGAGTTTGGAATTTGTGCCCGGTTAATGGCAATAGGCTCGCCCCCTATTACATGGGACCTAAACATACCGGCGAACTGTGGGTGTACCTTAGTACACATCTGCCTTACCCTTCTGGGAATACAGGCGTGATGGTATGTTATAACAAAGTTACCAGCACAACTTAAAAAAGGATTTCCTTGAACTATAATAGAAAACTTCAAAGTTTCTTAAGCCAGCCATAACAATGGAAACTTATGTTTTATAAATGTTAAAGTCGGTTAAAGTTAAGCGAAATATGTTAATTTGCTTGATAAAACTGGCGACCGAGGTTTAAAAGGGGATTTGTATGAGAAATATTTAATCTCTACTATTATAAGGTTGTAAAAAAGCTGTGTCTGTACATTGAAGATATTTGAAAAAAAAACAAGTGGGTTAGGGTATATAAACGTCCCCGAACCCAAAAATGTGATGCTTAAAATTTTTGTCTGTTAGTTACGGGTTGGAGCAAAAACTACTGAATAGAATTTAATTTTATTATCACTGTTAGAAAGTATGTACTACAACTTAAAAACTGGTATGCTACTTATCTTAAATAATTAAATGGAACTTGAGATATAGCTTGACCTCTCTAATGTATAGAGACCCATACAAAAAAGAGGTCATCACTGTTGGCTTGTGAGCTTCAAGTGAGCGAAGCCGCGGGCCGAAGCTAGTGTTATATATTTTGTGTTACGGTTCTATTAAATATTTAATGGGGCATGGTTATATTCTGTTTCTTATCTGCACTGTAGTAAAAACTCGTTTTTATTGCAAATGTCTGTGCTGATTCTCGATAATATGTAAATTTAATACACAATTGCACACACTAGACACTGTCTATTCTGCTTGATAAGTGCATAAGAAATAGAGAAAAAATAATTTAATGCGATTGATGATGCGATGCAGTCTCATTAGCCTTGTGGTTCTGAGTGCGACTGTTGCGCTAAAGGTCTTGGGTTCGATTCCCAGGTCGAGCAAAGTGTTATTGGGTTTTCTATAAAATTCCCAGTAGTAGCTCGGAGTTTGGAATTTATGCCCGGTTAATGGCAATAGGCTCGCCCCCTATTACATGGGACCTAAACATACCGGCGAACTGTGAGTGAACATTAGTATGCGTCTGCCTAACCCTTCGAGGAATACAGGCGTGATGGTATGTTAAAGCGATAATCACTGGAACTACTAGTCCAATTTGAAAAATTGATTGTGCATTTGATAGCCTAATTCTTAATTTAAAAATGAAGAACCTACCAAAATAAACCATAATCCAAACATTATAATAATTGGTCGAATTTAACCCTGCAACGACACAAGTTTGCGTGTTCACCGCAAAAAATCTGCCGTTCTTCGTATTTCCTCGTTTTGAGATCACCCACTTAATTGCCTCAGCCAATATTGGAATACTTGGTGTCGACATATCAAATCATTAAATTATATTGACAGCTATCAAGCAGTAGGACCTATATTATCGACACTTTCACATCACTACACGCGAGTTCATAATTATTGATACAGGCAAATATGTAACGCACTGAGCTGGATTGCTGCGGCAGGGAAAATTATTTAATAAATTAACGTCATTGAATACAATAAATCCAAACATATTATAAAATAACGCGTCTGTCTGTCTGCAATAAACTCAAAAACTACTGAACGGATTTTCCTGCGGTTTTTACTAATGGACGGAGTTATTTGTGAGGAAGATTTTAAGCTATTTAACATCACGCTACGACTCTTAGGGCCACTTGCACCAACTTCTTAAATATGTTTAAATTGGATTTAAACACAAATTTACTATGAAATATTGTGTTTAAATATTATTTAAATAGATTTAAGAAGTTGGTGCAAGTGGCCGTTAGAAACGAGTCAGCGCATGTAATACAGTGGGCGGGCCGCTAGTAGGTACCTAATATAATTTAACCAAATGACAAATAAATTAAACAAACAAATAAATGAAAAGAATAACCGAAATTTTAGAGGAGTTTATTTCTAAGTAATTACTATGTTTATTTATTATGTATCCGCAAGATTAAGGTGTTTATTTTCTAATTGGACCAGCTCGCTCATAGTAGGTATCGCTTTTTGAACCTAGTGCGAATTATTCAGTTAATGTATAGTAATCAATGCGAAGATATTTGTGTTCAAGTTCCAATTTGTGACGCGTGAATGATTTGATTTGTAATGCGAATTCTGAAGCTGGCTGTGATTATAGACAACATTGTTACATAATATCTCATATTTTGTGACATGTCACACGTTTAACTATTTTTTCTTAGCTCACTTCTTCCTACTGCTACGCAAAATGCTCTTTTCCTTCTTTCCGAGTCACACTGTCTGTTGTTTTGTCGTCCCAATCTCTCTCGTAAGATAAATGATAAATGATGTAAATATTTCTGTAAATAGATCGTATTTAACCCCAAAAGTTTGACTACTTTTAACATTCATAGAATTTAACAAAGCATAAATATTTTTGCGATTCCTTACAAGTAAAACCAAGAAGTTGACTTCGACAACCGTTTATGGTAAACAGCAAAAAGTGTTGAATGGTGCAAAAATGGTATCTCCTCATTTAAACGATTCCGCTTTCTAGAAAAGTGCTACCGAATGGTTCCTTATGCAATAAAGCTTTAAGGGTTCTCTCTTAAAACATTTAAGAGTCTAAGTAGTCTATTAAGCTGCAGAGTACGATATAAAATTTATATACGATTCGATCTTCCCAAAAGTGCAAGATCATTAAGTTTAATTTGTAAGAGGCTGTCAGAGATGGTAGTCAAATGTGGCCCATAATGTACAGTCGGCAAAGATTACGTAATAATTTATTTATTTATTTCATTGGGAAACCAACAGCGTTAAAGGAAATCGCTTTCAATAATAGAACAACTGAAACGGTCTCAATGCTTGCGGAAAAAAAATTGAATAATTCAAAACATTATGCAACATACAGCCAATTACAGGTCTTCACTGATAGGAATTATATTATAATATCAATTGTGTATGAACGAATATTACATAAAACTTACAAATACATGAATACATATTTATAAAGAAACACTACATAATATATATTACACAATATGCGTCAAAACGCAGGTGGTGTTAGCTATTATGTAGAAAGCACCCTGTCCTCTTGGCTTGTCGCAACCAGCTTCCGCCAGCACCCTTTCGCAATTCACCACTCCATCTGTCCTATGCTACGTTTGCTGAGTCGTGGTCTACACTAAGGAACACGTATGTCTCCAGCGGTTGACAGTGCATCAGCATATACTCTGAACAAAATGCGAAAACTTCATCACGAGACAAAATTGAAACTTTAAAATGTCTACGGAACTTCAGCTGAGCTGAGCTCAAAATGTGTTAACTAAAGCTATTTTACAGTGTCTAGCGGCGGTAAGTTGGTGTAGGGTTCGCATGCATAATACATGGCACAAAGATAATATGTTAGGAGGACTGCCAGCCCGGGATCTGTTTACACTTTGAGATATTCTGTGCCACTTAGTGGCATATGCTGTGAGGCTAGTGTTAGAAAATTCAAAAAAAGAAGATTACGGTTAGAAGGAGTGATTTTTACCCACCATTTGGACAGTGGCAGGCGGATTACTATTCTTGAATGATAAGTTTAGTCATTTTTACGTTCGATCAATATTGGTGGGTGACCAATTTTAGATTTTATATTAAGACTAGCTTCTGCCGGCGGCTTCGCTCACGTGAAGCTATATCAGGAGTAAAAATGGAAAACCAACATTGATGACCTCTTTTTCGTATGGGCCTATACATCAGGGAGGTCAAGCTGTATCTCTGGATTCATTTAATTAATTGACATAAGAAGTTCACCAGTTTTTAAGTTGGAGCATATACTTTCTAACAGTGATAATAAAATTAAAATCTATTCAGTAGTTTTTGCTCCAACCCGTAACAAACAGACAAGAATTTTAAAAATCACATTTTCGGATTCGGAGACGTTTAGATACCATAACCCACGGGTTTTTTTTTAATATCTTCAATGTACAGACACAGCTTTTTTACAATTTTATAATAGTAGAGATTATAATAGTAGAGAAGAAGATAAGATAAAATATGAAGTCGAAAATTGGATGCCTTGACTGTTTGCCATTTTTATCGTTAATGTTACTAACGAAAAAAATGGCAAACAGTCAAGGTCTATGGTACAGTAAAAAATTTACTGTGACGTTCTTATGAAAAAGATTTGCACTTGTATTACTTACGTTGTAAAAATAAGACAGGTAAGGTGCTTATCCAGACTCCAAAGTCTCGAGGGCTTGCTTTTCCCTTACAATGTAAAAGGGGTTAACAAGAATACTAGTAATGTGTGACCCACATTGCTAGAAAACTTAAAAAAAAAAATGTTATCCAAAATATTATTTATTAAGTCACACGTCCATTTCTTGGATTTGATAAATGATATTTATTTCTGTAAATAGATCTTTCAAAGATACTTTTACAAGTCAATGTTTTACATTTTTTAAATCTAGATGGCGCATATTTGTACTGAATACCTACGACTTGTCAGTCGGTCATGTCACTCATTCATCACTGAAAACGATTCTGACAGGTTTCATAATTTTTTTATGATAAAAAAATATTATATGGGCCGCCTGATGGTAAGCGGCAACCTCAGCTTAAAGACGCCAGCAACACCAGAACCTGTTGATAAACTCCATTAATTTACACTGACCACATTACTCTTCAAACCGGAACAAAATGTTAGCATATTATTGATTGAATATTTTGCAATGCGGTGCTACCAACCTAAACGAATTCAGCACTTATGTTCTAGAAACTAAATGTTTCTTCATCATGATATATGCAAAAAGACGACCACTGCTGAACAAAGGTCTTCCTCAAAGACTCCTAAATCATCATCTTCCGAGTGTTTCCCAACTATCTTGGGGTCGGCTTCCAGTCTAACCAGATGCAGTGAATATCTGGACATGCGGTAGCGTGTCAAGCCATCAGTATTTTACACAAAGCGCTTGCAACAGACCTTCGCAACCCAATTTCTGGGCTTTTTTTGGGCTTCTGACTACCATTAACGTTGTTTTTTCGTTCGTATTATAACCAGGATCGACGGCTTTACGTGCTTTCCGATGCACGGAAGGGTCTCGATGTGTTAATAATGGTCACCCATCCACATACTGACCGCGGCGAGCGCAGCTTAACCTTGCAGATCAGTTGGTCAGCGTAGTTATACTTAGCCACGAGCCCCCTCAAAAGACTCCTCCAAGACTTCCACATGGAGCCCATTATTATGTCGCCTGCATCAGCGACTTGTGAAATATTCAGTGTGACATTATTTAGGACACTAGCTCCTGCAACACAGTTTTTATTAGTGCAGGAGTTAGGGAAATTAAATATCCTCATTAGCCAAGTGGTCCCGAGTGCGAATGCTAAGCTAGAGGTCCTGGGTTCGATTCCCAGGTCGAGCAAAGTGTTATTGGGTTTTTCTATGAAATTCCCAGTAGCAGCTCGGAGTTAGGAATTTGTGCCCGGTTAATGGCAATAGGCTCGCCACCTATTACATGGGACCTAAACATACCGGCGAACTGTGGGTGTACATTAGTACGCCTCTGCCTAACCCTTCGGGGAATACAGGCGTAATGGTATGTATGTATGTATGTATCTATGTTTGTGTCCAATAAAGAATTTATTTATTTATTATTTAATCTGTGTCTTCAGTCACTAGGGCTGTGTACACAACTGCATCGGCACCACAAGCTAATTTGAGAGAGACATTTCGAGAACAGACTCAACCTTATCAAATATTTATCCACACACGAACAACAAATGGAAAAACAAAGTTAAAATTAGTTTTTACTGTTATCCAGAGTCCGTTCCCGATAAAGTTTAATTGAAACTAACACAGATTTCATGTTACATAATACTAACAATGTGAGTGATAGCCTGATAAATACACTGGCCTGCAAAACTAGGAATCATTTTTTTTAAATTGGCCATGTTTACTATCTGTTATATCTTTTTTTGAAGTTAGAAATGTTATTAATGTATAGTTTCAAAGAAAACTGATTTTATTTGCCACTAGCTTCTGCCCGCGACTCCGTCCGCGTAGCGTGATGATATATAGCCTATAGCCTTCCTCAGTGAATGGGCTATAGAACACTTTCAGTGTTAGAACACTGAAAGAATTTTTCAAATCTGACCAGTAGTTCCTGAGATTAGCGCGTTCAAGCAAACAAACAAACAAACAAACTCTTCAGCTTTATATATTAGTATAGAGTATAGATAAAACTTTTGTATTTTAAAACTCTAGCTATGGTTTAGAAAAAAAAATGTAATTTTTAGTTTTGCAGTCCCGGGTAGTTTTAATGGCAGTGGTTTTTGAAAATCTAGAAATACGTACCTACACGTATTCTTCGAAAGAGCTCAGATAAGCTTTTGCAAGCATTCATAAAATGCCTCTGCGACTGCTATAGTACTGCTGAGTTTGATTACCAGGTCGAGAAACCCTGTGCTCGACCTGAGAATCGAACCCAGGACCCTTTTTTATGGGATAGGGGAGCAACCGAGCAGACGGATCACGGCCTGATGGTAAGCGATAACTGCCGCCCATAGACACCTACAACACCGGAGGAGTTACAAGCGCGTAGCCCTCCTTTTAAAAGGGTGTGGGCCTCCGGTAACCTCACTCACTCGGCGAAACAGAACGCAACGCAAAACCTGTAACATAACAATCGCCCTCAAGACCGCAAGGCTAATTAATGAAGCAACCATATATCCTAACTTACCTATAAAATCAATCATAACCCTACTATAAAATTAATAAATCATCCTCCGAGTACGTTTCGCATTGAATTAAACTATTGAGCTAAGTACTTAGGCACAATCGCCAATTACTTTATGATTGATGAGTACTTCGTGAATCGTCTGATAGTAGGCCTAAGGGTAATGTTTGGCTAAATCGACCAAGTTTGCAAGGTGGATGTGACCTACAAGGGTTATTAGAAGGGTTAAGACCTTCAGGCTGAAGGATTTTCATACCCATGAAAAGTATGGTATCCAGCGAGTTTTAACCCATTTTTCGGATGGGTAAATGTGTTTTCATAGTCGAAGTCAAAGATATTTATTGCTTAAAACTTTGTACAATTTTTGTAGGAATCAATAGTGTACCAAATCGGGTGTAGGTAATATAAAAATCTTAAAGGGTAACAAACTTAAAGACAATAAGTGATAAGAATACTAACTTATAAATATTTAATACTAGCTTTTGCCCGCGGCTTCGCTCACCTGAAGCTATATAAGGATTAGAAATGGATCTCAACGATAATTTAATAAAAAACCAACAGTGATGATCTCTTCTTTGTATGGGCCTCTATACATCAGAGAGGTCAAGTTGTATCTCAGGATCCATTCAATTAATTGAGATAAGATGTATACCAGTTTTTAAGTTGGAGTATATACTTTTTAACAATGATAGCAAAATTACAATCTATTCGGTAGTTTTTTCTCCAAACCGTAACAAACAGACAAAGAGACAAGAATTTTAAAAATCTATTTTTTTGATTCGGAGACGTTTATATTTATAGCCTAACCTACTTGTATTTTTTTTATAATTATCTTCAATGTACAGGCACAGCTTTTTTTTAAATTCTATAATAGTAGAGATTATGTTCTGGCAAAATAATCATGCATTTATACGTCATCCTTATGTATGCCATGCTCGGGGATGCGGGGCGGTTATACCAGACTCTCCGGCCAGCATGACGATTAAAATGTGTGTTTGTCCTGGGTATGGTCGGATATTATGAACTGACGGTCAGGAGGGAACTCGCACTCGTAACTTATATCTTTAGGATAATTAGGGGGGGGGGGGGTACATAATGCTGATATATTGGAGAGGGTAGGTCTTTGTGTCCCGGACGGATACACGGGGCGGCGGCGGCGGCCGCGACTGCTGTTGGTGCCGCGCGCGCGCACAAAATTACAAAGCGAAACGCCTCTGACGCGCGCACTGCGCACGCTCAACCTCATAGCTGAAAACGTGCATATATTTTACTGTCCTCTGAGTGAATTCACAAAGATAGCACTTTTTAAAATTTCTTACTGTTATAGTAAATATAGTTAGTCTATAATTGTAGAAATTAAGATACCTCAATATCGAATTGGATTTAGTCTGTAAGGATATTGTTGGGAATAAATAAATAAAAAATAAAATCAAAACCACCGCCACTACCAACTTCCGCATTAGGGTGGAATCACGGGAATCGCTCACGCTTGATCCGCGATCCCAACACGGACGTGCAAAATCGGACCATCTCCGAGGGCCAAGTTCAATGGACGACTGCCAACCCCGAGTCCGCTCCCCAAGGGGCCTCTTAGCGGTCATATCACTGCTCTCTGTTTTTTGAGATTAGTACCTATCTTTAAACTACGATACTGGAAAAATCGGGGTAAAGCTTAAAAAAGAGTTCACAGTTTCGAAAGACTTACTTATTACGTATAAGTAGGTCCATTTGCTGACGTCACCGTATTAAAACTTTATCTGAATACGTGCCTGGAATCTCGGCCTAGGAACACACGATGCTCCTAACACTTTATGAGTCCCTGGTAGCTTTGTCTGTTCGCAATTACATTTTGTTAATATTGGCTAAATAAAAAAAAACCTTACTACTATACTAGCCAAAGTATAATATCGCCTGAATTAAAGAAAGAATTCTCGCCATTATTTCCCAAAAGGATAGGTAGAAGTGTACTGCTGTCCACCCACAGTTCACTGGCACAAAGTCGGATAATGAATATTCGAATAACCCGTTTCTTGACCTGTGAATCCAATCCAAACCTCTGTCATAGCAGTCACACTTGCAACCACTACACTAATGAGGCAGTTCATACAATATCGTATTTTTTTGCACTCACATTGACGCACACGATGAAATAAAATTAGAATTAAAATTATTTATTTATTGGTTTATAATTAGAATCTTTTCTTTATTATTTATTTTTTTAGGTATTTATTGGTTACTAGTTATTGATTAAATTATTTTTGGGATCCATTTCTAATCCTTTTATACCTATGCATGCGCTCACGATGAAATAAAATTAGAATTAGAATTATTTATTTATTGGTTTAGAATTAGAAATATTGTCTTTATTATTTATTTATTTAAGTATTTATTGGTTACTGGTTATTGATTAAATTTTTTTTTGGGATCAATTTCTTATCCTTCTATACCTAGCTTCACGTGAGCTAAGCCACGGGCAAAAGCTAGTATGTAAGTTATATTTTTATAGATTAATCATAAATCTACTCAAAATTGCTGTGAATAATAATGTTGATTAATAGATATTTAAAATATTTGATTTGTTGTTTTCTTTTTAATCGATAATTAATTAAAATGAAAATTAAATGAATAAGTAACGGTGACTAAACCTCCCATTTCGAATTGTCGCATGTTTTCAAAGTCACCTTGTATATTTAACTGACAGGTGTCAGGAACGCATTCTCTGGGCGGCCATGTTTTAATTCCATAAAATACCTCTTCACCATTATAATTATGTGAACGCATATGACATTATCATTCCCTATACGAATCGTAGATTTTATCATAAGCGCTTTTTAACGATGCTAATACACATATACTTCCCTTTTACCTACGTGTACCAGGTATCAATTTTTAAAGTACTTCAAGGGATTGAAACATTAGTGAGCCATTGTGTATAAACATACCGTTACGCTTCTGAGGTTTGTTAGAGGTGTACCTACTGATGTACCTATAACCACAGTTCGAGATTTTTTTGGTTCCCTATTATGTGGGGCGATATATTAATATTTCTTAATGATATCTGAATATAATTTACTTTAAGTTGTGTTTGGATCAAGTAATCTAATAATAGTTTTACTTAACCTGAGAATCGAACATTTCCTGTCGATCAGCACCCACACTTGACCAATGAGGATTCTGATAAAATCAGTATTTTACAACCTCTTTTGTATAATACAAGAAAATCCTCATGAATCGTCTGTCACATGATGATGGACCTTATAGTCATGGTCATAAGATTCATATCATTCGCCACGATCATGTCACCCCATCAAGGCTGAGACCTCGCCTCATTTCCTACGTGGAAAATACACATGCTCCAATCTCCTAGGTACCATATATAGCCTGTTTTTCTTTCACAATCAAATAAGCAAGAATTTTCTAGAATGTTCGAGAACAATCTAGCTAGTTACAACTAATTCTCGGGTAACAGCGTGAGTGATGCCGTTCTGAGTCTGATTGCAACATCGGCAATTGTGTTTAATGGCACGTCGACGCAGGGTTGTCAATAATGAAGAACTATCTATCGTACGGAATATAACGGCAAAAAATATATTGCCAAAAATAGTAAACGATCATCAAAACAAATCCCTATTTTAGCGTTTTTTTGTATAGGATAGGGGAGCAAATGAGCAGACGGATCACGATCAAGCTAGTAAATTAAATAATTATGCATAGCAAATAAATTAAGACCGGCGTCAACGAAATTGAAAAATTCTAAGCAGCTAAAATTGAATTGTCTACTAGTAAGAAGACAAAACCTTATGTCACAGTTGTCACAGTATAGCGGTATCTTTACCGCCATCTTTGAAAATGCCACCTTAAGTCACTCACATACGTGCCAACCCTGTAAGCATGTAACATTTTATCGTAAGCAACCTTATGAGGCGGCCGTCATGCGAAAATTTACGGCCATGTCTTACTGTTCTTTTATTTCGCGCCAAATAAGTGTTTTATTGAGTACTAGCTTCTGCCAGCGGCTTCGCTCACGTAGGATACCTAAATAAGAAAGTATCTGAGGGTTAAAACTATAAAAAGTACCTTAAATCTTCGTGGGAGAGCGATGCTTCGTCACGAATGGGACTGATAATTTAATCAAAAACCAACAGTGACGACCTCTGTGGTTTAGTGGTTCGAGTACCAGACTGCTGATCATGAGGTCGTGGGTTCGATTCCCACAGGACACAAAAAATTATGTGATGAATATAAGTGTTTGTGTTCGTCTGGGTGTGTTTCTTATCTATTATAAGTATGTATTTACAAAAAAAAAGTATATAAGTATTATATCCATTGTCTAGTACCCATAGTACAAGCTCTGCTTAGTTTGGGACTAGATGGTGCTGTGTGAAAAATGTCCCAGAATATTTATTATTAATATTATTATTATTATCTCTTCTTTGTAGAGTCATCACTATTGGTTTTTGATTAAATTATTATTAGGATCCATTTTTTATCGTAATATAGCTTCAGGTGAGTGAAGCCGCAGGTAACAGATAGTTGTATATAAAACAAAGTCGTGTTGTTGGGGTCTCTATACATATGAGAAGTCAAGCCGTTTTCACAATCAGTTCAATTATTTGAGGTAAGGAGTTCATCAGTTTTCAACAATATCAGTTTGTAAACATTGTAAAGTAGGTGATTTGTAATCTCTACTATTATAAAATTGTAAAAAAAGCTGTGTCTGTACATTGAAGATATTAAAAAAAACAAGTGGGTTAGACTTAAAATTTGATAAACGTCTCCGAACCCAAAAATGAGATTTTAAAAATTCTAGTCTTTTTGTCTGTTTGTTACGGGTTGGCGTAACTACTGAATAGATTTTAATTTTGTTATCACTGTTAGAAAGCATGTGCTCCAACTTAAAAACTGGTATACTGGTATGGTTCCTGAGATTAGCGCGTTCAAGCAAACAAACTGTTCAGCTTTATATATTATAGCTTCTGCCCGCGGCTCCGCCCCCGTGGAATTCGGTCTGTCATCACGGCCCTCGGGAACGGGATTCTGCCCGCGGCTTTGCCCCGGTGGAATTCGGTCTGTCATCACATCCCACGGGAACCGGATAAAAAGATAAAAGATATCCTATGTCCGTCTCCTGGTTCTAAGCTACCTCTCCACCAATTTTCAGCCAAATCGGTTCAGCCGTTCTTGAGTTATAAATGGAGTAACTAACACGACTTTCTTTTATATATATAAGAAAGTATAGATTATTATAACTTTTATTGTTATACAAAAAAAGGATGGACGCTCGAGGGACCTTTGTCGCGGTCCAGTAAAAACTGTTTCTACTAGTTCTAGAATATTATGTTCTAGTTTATTATGGACTGTTCTACAAAATTGTTCCTTTGTAGGTTTTCACAAAGGCTTCCGTTTGAGAGACAAAGCAGTTTTATCAACTTTAACTAGTCTGTGTGACACTGCCTCGGCAACGTAATGTGGATATATTATATTACTAGCTTCTGCTCGCGGCTTGATGCTCAAAAACCAATAGTGATGATCTCTTCTTTGTATGGGTATCTATACATTAGAGAGGTCAAGCTGTATCTCAGGTTCCGTTTAATTATTTAAAATAAAAAGTACACCAGTTTTTTTTAATACCAAATAAGAATCAATTCAGTAGTTTTTGCGCCAACCCGTAAAAACACAAGAATTTTAAAAATCACATTTTTGGATTCGGAGACGTCTATATACCCTACCTTACTTGGTTTTTTTAAATATCTCCAATGTACACAGCTTTTTTACAATATTATAATACTAGAGATAAGATAAGATACATACATGCATATACTCACGCTTTTTCTCACATGGGTAAGCAGAAATCGCCAATTGCCATTATATTGAAAGAATTACTTTTAAGGGTCCGTTGGAGCTTGAATTGCCCACAAAAACTTTTTTTTATAATAGTTATTGCACTATTCAATATGGAGACAAATCCAACAAATTTGATATCATAAAAATCGGTTCTGCCGTTCTTGAGTTATAAATGGTGTAACTAACTCGAATTTGTTTTTTTTATAGCATACCAGCTTCTGCCCGCGACTTCTTCTGCGTGGACTTCAGATAAAAAGTAGCCCATGTGTTATTCCAGACTATAATCTATCTCTGTGCCAAATTTTATCCAGATCCGTTCAGTCGTTCTGGCGTGAAAGAGTAAGAAACATCCATCCATTCATCCCTTCATCCTTCCATCCTCACAAACTTTCGCATTTATAATATTAGTACGAAGTAGGATAATAGGATGGTGACAAACTAGCAGCCGGATTGCCTGATGGCAAGCGATACCGCGGCCCATGGACACCCGCAGCACCAACGGAGTCGCAAGTGCGTTGCCGGCCTTTTAAAAGGGTTTGGGCCTCCGGTATCCTCACTCACTCAGCGAAACACAACGTAAGCGTTGTTTCACGCCGGTTTTCTGTGAGGCCGTGTTATCACTCTGGTCGAACTGGCCCATTCGTGCCGAAGCATGGCTCACCCACCGTAAAATGGTGTTAATAACCCAACTTTGTTTTATAAGGTATAGATTTATTCGCGCTTATTATATTTCCTTAGATGATCATCTGCATATTAATATAAACGTGTGTATTAGCGATTCGCTTTTCTCCAGAAGGTGAAGCGAAGAACGCGTTTCATTAACCTCTTCACAATACCTCTGCCTAACCCTGAATGGACACAGACATATGTGATACTATATTATTATGATAAAAATAGTATTGCACATAAAATGTGTTGATTTCACAATAAATGTAGAGCACTGAGAAAGATACGCTCTGAATTTATAAACGAGTAAACCATCCCAAAGTTAAATAACACAGTTATAATAACTTAACTTGACCCCTTTTAACTTTACGACCAAATATTTAATTAGTTTAACCGCTTTAGGTACCTCGACACTGGTTTCCCGGCGAACATCCAAGTTATATGATGGAATCTATCTAAAAAGGTTTTCAATAACCTTTGTCTCGTAACCGGTGAATTAAAACTTTTAATAGATGAATTAACTGCATCAAGAGATAACTGCCTCATTAGCCTAGTGGTCCAGAGCGCGACTGCTACGCTAGAGGTCCTGGGTTCGATTTCCAGGTCGAGCGAAGTGTTATTGGGTTTTTCTATGAAATTCCCAGTAGCAGCTCGGAGTTTGGAAGTTGTGCCCAGTTAATGGCAATAGGCTCGCTTCCTATTACATGGGACCTAAACATACCGGCGAACTGTGGGTGTACACTAGTACGCCTCTGCCTTTCGAGGAATATCGGCGTGATGGTATGTTATCTACATCAAGAGGTTGTTGCTCGCAAGCGTGGTCGCTGAACTAGAGGTCCTGGATTAGATTCACAAGTGGAGCAGTGTTTTTTCAATTCTATTTCTTTTAAAAGCAATGTGGGTCAAGCTGCACGTTGTCGAACTTGCATTTATAGCGAAAAAAAATGGATTCCCAGCGAAGCGGGGGGCGCGATGAATTGGACTATAGAGATTGGGTGGCTAAAACCATAGACAGAGTGATTTGGAAAGAGGGAAGGGAAGCCTTTGCCCCGTAGTGGGAGGAATAGACCAGAAAACAAAATGAACGAAACGGCTGTCAACCCATATTAGATCAACTTGGTGGAATATGTGATATGATCAAGCTAACCTTTGCTTATTCTTTCATAAACCCATTTACTGACCCACTGGTAGGGGTTCTACTCTCAGAATGACACGAATTAGGCTATAGTCCAACACAGTAGCCTAATGCAAATTGGCAGGCATTACATGTTTTTTTTTTTTGGATGAATGAATTTTATTTTGCATTTTCCACGCTAAGATTATAAAGTTATTTTAGTGAAGGAAAATTACTTAGTGGTCATAGCGTCTGGTGTATTTAATCAGAAGACGCAGGTTCGAATTTGGCCCGCAATCGATTTTTTCCTTCGCTAAAATAACTTTATAATCTTAGCATGGAAAATGTAAAAAAACCCCTCTTAATTTGTTTACTATTGTGTCTTGTATTAAGAATAGTTAAAAGTGTAGTGGACAGAAAAACTCTTATTACAATCATGGTTATAAATATATTACTTATTCATTTCTCTTACAAATCGGTACTCTCTCTATTCCAAGCTTGAAAAACAATTGTCAAAACCAGCCCTCTTTTGTTCTCTTTTTCAGGCAACTTAGCTATTAAAAAGGCATTTTGTTTTAAACTATTTTAAAATGATCAATAAATTGTTAATAACATTTTAAATCTTACAAAAGCAACTTGAACATAATATTATTATTATTCACTTTTTGTGATTTTTTTGCATTTTTATGCTAATTTTTATAAAGTTATTTAGTGAAGGAAAAATTCGACTCGCAGGCAGGATTCGAACCTGCATCTTCTGGCAAGGTACGCCAGACGCTATGACCACTAAGCCACCGCGAGTCCCTTATGTCGAAATTATTTATAATTATTTGCCGGTATGTTTAGGTCCCATGTAATTGGGGGCGAGCCTATTGCCATTAACCGGGCATTCATTCCTAACTCCGAGCTGCTACTGGGAATTTCATAGAAAAACCCAATAACACTTTGGTCGACCTGGGAATCGAACCCAGGACTTCTAGCGTAGCAGTCGCGCTCAGGACCACTTGGCTAATTAGACAGACATATGTGATACTATATTATTATGATAAAAATAGTATTGCACATAAAATGTGTTGATTTCACAATAAATGTAGAGCACTGAGAAAGATACGCTCTGAATTTATAAACGAGTAAACGATCCCAAAGTTAAATAACACAGTTATAATAACTTAACTTGACCCCTTTTAACTTTACGACCAAATATTAAATTTGTTAAACTGCTATAAGTACCTCGACACTGTTTTCCCGAAGAACTTCCAAGTTATATGATGGAATCTATCTAAAAAGGTTTTCAATAACCTTTGTCTCGTAACCGGTGAATTAAAACTTTTAATAGATGAATTAACTGCATCAAGAGATAACTGCCTCATTAGCCTAGTGGTCCAGAGCGCGACTGCTACGCTAGAGGTCTTGGGTTCGATTTCCAGGTCGAGCGAAGTGTTATTGGGTTTTTCTATGAAATTCCCAGTAGCAGCTCGAAGTTTGAAATTTGTGCCCGGTAAATGGCAATAGGCTCGCCCCCTATTACATGGGACCTAAACATACCGGCGAACTGTGGGTGTACACTAGTACGCCTCTGCCTTTCGAGGAATATCGGCGTGATGGTATGTTATCTACATCAAGAGGTTGGTGCTCGCAAGCGTGGTCGCTGAACTAGAGGTCCTGGATTAGATTCACAAGTGGAGCACTGTTTTTTCAATTCTATTTCTTTTAAAAGCAATGTTTCTAGTTGTACGTTGTCGAACTTGCAATTATAAGAGAAAAAATGGATTACCAGCGAAGCGACAGCTTTTTCGGCCCAGACGGAGACGGCGCGATGAATAGGGCTCGAGATTGGGTGGCTAAAACCACAGACAGAGTGATTTGGAAAGACGGATGGGAAGCCTTTGCCCCGCAGTGGGAGGAATAGGCCAGAAAAAAAATGAACGAAGCGGCTGTCAACCCATATTAGGCCAAGTTGTTGGACTATGGTGCTATATGACCACGCGACCATATGCTTGTTTATTAACATCGTCATCATAAACCCATTTACTCGACGATCTCTTTGGTTTAGTGATTCGAGTACCGGACTGCTGACCACGAGGTCGTGGGTTCGATTCCCACAGGACACAAAAAAATATGTGATGAATATAAGTTTTTGTGTTCGTCTGGGTGTTTCTTATGTATCATAATATATATGTATATACAAAAAAAAGAATATAAGTATTATATCCATTGTCAAGTACCCATAGTACAAGCTCTGCTTAGTTTGGGACTAGATGGTGCTTTGTAAAATGTCGCAGAATATTTTTATTTATTTACTGACCCACTGGAAGGTATGGGTGTCCTCTCAAAATGAGGGGGATTTAGGCTATAGTCCACCACCAAAAAAGTCCCCTCGTATTTTGTTTAGTATTGTGTCGTGTATTAAGAAGAGTTAAAAGTGTAGCGGACAGAAAAACTCTAGTTACAATGGTAATAAATATATTATACATTTCTCTTACAAATCAATACTCTTTCTAATCCATGCTTGAAAAACAATTGTCAAAACCAGCTCTCGTTTTTTCCCTTTTTCAGGCAATATGGCTATTGAAATAAGCATTTTGTTTTAAACTATTTTAAAATGATTAATAAATTGTTAATAACATTGTAAATCTTACAAAAGCAACTCTAACATAATATTATTATAATTCACTTTTTGTGATTTTTTTTGCATTTTTATGCTAATTTTTATATAGTTATTTAGTGAAGGAAAAAATCGACTCGCAGGCAGGATTCGAACCTGCGTCTTCTGGCTAGGTACGCCAGACGCTATGACCACTAAGCCACCGCGAGTCCCACCATCTATGTCGAAATTATTTATAACTAGCTTCTGCCCGCGGCTTCGCCCCCGTGGAATAAAAAGTATCAGGAACGGGATAAAATATCCTATGTCCGTCTCCTGGTTCTAAGCTACCTCTCCACCAATTTTCAGCCAAATCGGTTCAGCCGTTCTTGAGTTATAAATGGAGTAACTAACACGACTTTCTTTTATATATATAGATATATAGATTATTTAAATTATTATAATTGTTATACATATTAATTAAATTATTATAATTGTTTTATTACTCAAGCAAAATAATGAACACTTAAGAATTACGAGATTGTAGACTGTCGGGAAATCCGACACTACTTAGTTTTGTTCTCGAAGAGCCGACAAGTTCTTACGTCTACGAGTTAAGTTCATAGCGACGTAAATAAGTTCTACTTAAGGCAAGGCATTATGTTGCCTTTCTCTACTATAAAAAAGCTGTCTGTATATTTAAGACTAGCTTCTGCCCGCGACTTCGACCGCGTAGCGTGATGATATATAGCCTATATAGCCTTCCTCGATAAATGGGCTATCTAACACTGAAAGAATTTTTCAAATCGGACCAGTGGTTCCTGAGATTAGCGCGTTCAAGCAAACAAACAAACAAACTCTTCAGCTTTATATATTAGTCTATAGATATAAAAAAAACAAGTAGGTTTGGGTTTATCAACGTCTCCGAACCCAAAAATGAGATTTTTTAAATTCTTGTTAAAAATAAATACAATTTTAATTTATAATGTATTTGTAATGTCAAAATAAGATTTATGTCATTTTTTTCTGTATCTAACTGCCTCATTAGCCTCGTGGTCCTGAGCGTGACTGCTACGCTAGAGGTCTTGGGTTCGATTCCCAGGTCGAGCAAAGTGTTATTGGGTTTTTCTATGAAATACCCAGTAGCAGCTCGGAGTTTGGAAGTTGTGCCATAGGCTCGCCCCCTATTACATGGGACCTTAACATACCGGCGAACTGTAAATAAATAAAGGTGTGATGGTATGTTATGTTTGTTTTCTGTATCTTTTGGTTGCGTTGACTACTGTTAGAAGTTTGTTTTTTCACTGCTTCAAGGGACTGCAGACCTGAGTATTTGAAGTTCCACGTGTTTCTGAGATAAACGTTCTTGATTGACAGACAGACGGTCAACAGTGATCCTCTATGGGTTCCGTTTTTGAGGATCTCCCTTCCCCTAGTCTTGTTCCTCATTGCTGAGGGTAGTGATTTTCTCATGGAATCTTGTTATGGACAATGTTGCGCCTATCTTTGGCGACATAAAGTGCCTCGTAGTATTCAGAGATCTGGTCAGAAGATCTTAAAGGACTTCAACTTCTAGAGCGTTTGCCGTCGATTTTGCCAGTAACCAACAGCTGTCCGAGGTTTTAACCATCTTTTCTGACAATGTGGCTGAAGTACTCTAGTATTCTTCGAAGGCAAATGGTAGAATAATCTTTATTTTCAGGTACGCAACCCTAGAAGTGCACAATAAATCATAAAAGTCATACCATCTGTTAGTAAGGTAATAAACACGAAAAGAAACATACATAAAGCAACGCATCGCGGGTCAAGCAACTCAACAGGGACGTATTTAGAGCTATAAAAATATTCCCGCTATAAAGTATTTTTTATGGCATAGGTTGGCAAACTAGCAGAAGGATTACCTGATGGTAAGCGATTCCACCGCCCATAGACACCCGCAATACCAGTTTTATAGTTTGGGCCTCCGGTATCCTAACTTCCTCGGCGAAACACAACGTAAGCGTTGATTCACGCCGATTTTCTGTGAAGCCGTGGTATCCCTCGGGCCGGCTCATTGGAGCCGAAACATGGCTCTTTGTGTTATTGTGACGTATGAGTTTCATTAAGATCCATACAGTAGCTTTTTTATTAACATCCATACATGCAATCATCCTCATAATGTTTATAATAGAAGAAGGATGCTGTTAAGTATGTTATATATGTAAGAACTGAGGAAGTAGTAGTGTAATAGTGTTGCCATAAAATTAACCCATTTACTGTCTCACTGCTGGGCACGAGTCTCCTCTCAAATGAGAGAGATGAGGCTATAGTCCACCACGCTAGCCTAATGCAGGTTGGCAAGCTTCACATGCCGTCGAGAAAATCTCTCAGGCATGCAGGTTTCCTCACGATGTTTTCCTTCACCGTTGCGTTGTAAGCGAGTGATAATTAATTATTACGAGAGTCAGAGGTGCGTGCCTTGGGTTCGAACTCGAGACCTACGACATGGACCTACTCCCATATGAATAGAATAGAATAGGATATTCTTTATTGCACACCAAAACGAAAGTAAAGTAGGTAATTAGTTAAATCATAGAATGGAACAATGTGCGGTCTTATCGCTAACAGCGATCTCTTCCAGACAACCAATGCCTAATTTTTATTTAATAAGTTTATGAATATTTAGGTATTGTAGGGGGTTATATTTGAGAATAGAATTTTCGCAAAAATTAGTGTGATAGGTATAAAAAGTTGTCACACTTATAGATATTTAGTTTATATATAAAAACGCGAGTACACTATACTGTACACAACATAAGGTGCTAAAATGTAGCATACTAGTAGTTAAGCTTATCTTGTGTTTCTTCGAAACTTAGCACTAATCTCTCCTTACATACTCGCGTAGAATTTCTAGTATTCAACAACAGTACCTAGACTGAATTTCAAGGATAATATAGCATTAAACTCTGGAGGAAAGTGAAGTTGAAGCTTGAGCCATGCTTGAGACTGGGTGTAATGCCCTTATGTGAAGCACACAACACAACTGAATTAGCTCGTTAAATATGGCATCATACCTGTGTTTCACGAAGGGTTAGGCAGAGAGCTAATAAGGTCTCGCAAGAAAAAAATACAGTAGGTATTAGTTTTTCAGTGTATTGTAAGAGTTTAGAACAAGGAGTATTTATTGTGCGCGCCCCGGCACTTAGAACATTTGAACAAAAAAGTAAGTAGATTTTGTAATTTTTCTTATAAAAGATTTTATTATAAATGCCATTCGATTAAGAATTTTCCCTTGAACAAATAAAGAAGTCGTGATTTCCCTGATTGTGCATTTTTTTTATTAGAGTCATAAACCCTCACAATCCTATGATTGTATGACAAAACAGGCGTGATAAGTACGGAACCCTCGATGCGCGAGTCCCACTCGCACTTGGCTGGTTTTTTTATCATCATCAGCCTAGAACAATTCACTGCTGGACGTAGCCAATGTCCGCCACTATAAATGTAAATGTAAAATGGCGCGCATTTTTTTTATAATACGTGTAGAATCGCGGGCAACATCTAGTACATAAAGTAGGTACTTCAAACATCTTATTACATCAATGGAATCCTCATAAAAAAGTAACAGGTGGCTAGGGTTGTCACTTTTGACATATACCCAGTTGATAAGATGATTGACAGTCTATTAAAGATTGTCGTGACAAGGGAAAGAAGGGTGCGACGTGGGTACTTAATCTTTCGGAGCTTTTTAACCCCCATATTGTAAGGGAGACAATTCTAAAGAGTTACAAATACACGACTGAAGAAAAGTGTGAGATGTTTTGTCGTTTAACTCTTAATTTTGAATGCTTTGATGGATTTTTTACCAAATACAAAGAGGAGTTTCGGATTTTTCGTTGTTCTCTATTACTTAGAACCTGGTGTTTTATATTTTATAATGATAGTCTAGTGATATGATCTTTGGACTGCCAAATCTTATGACTTTTCGAAATCATGTGCGTACCTACTAAAAGAAGTCGCAAGTGCGTTGCCGGCATTTTAACAGGGATTGGGCCTCCGGTATCCTCACTCACTCAGCGAAACACAACGTAAGCGTTGTTTCACGCCGGTTTTCGGTGAGGCCGTGGTATCACTCCGGTCGAGCCGGCCCATTCGTGCCGAAGCATGGCTCTCACACTATGAATTTCACTAATAATCACTCGCTTAAGGAAGACATCGTGAGGAAACCAGGACGCCTGAAAGATTTTCTCGACTGCGGCGTATGAAATCTTCCAACACGTAATGATGTGGCAGGTGTTCATGGGCGGCGATAACTACTTACCATTCAGTGGCTCGTGTGTTCGTTTACCGTCAAAAACAAAAAGAAACTAAATCCGGCCCATGATGTTGGTTAACTCATTATGGGTCGTGAACCTGTGGAAACAATCACGCTATTTTGTCGTGATTAGCGTGTTGAGTGGTGTTTTTGAGATTACCATTCTAATGAAGAGTTGGGTTGTCAATTAAATCCTTACATACCTATTATAAAGCAAAGTCCTCCGCCGCGTCTGTCTGTCCGCGATAAACTCAAAAACTACTGAACGAAATTTCACGCAGCCTTCAGATAATCATATTGTTGTCCCCAAGGTTTATCTCCTGTAGGTACTATGTGATAATAATTAATTCCCACATACACAGAGAACCCAACTCCGAAAACCTCTACCCCACTGTGGGGGAATCAAACCCATGACTCTTAGCTCAGAATCCGATGACTCTGCTACGGCCCTAATCTAGCCATCACAAAAAAGGTAAGTCACACACAATAACATAACATCACATCTATATTCCCCAAAGGGTTAGGCAGAGGCGTGCTAATACACCTATACTGTACACCCATCGTTCGCCGGTATGTTTAGGTCCCATGTAATAGGGGGTGAGCCTATTGCTATTAACCATTAAAAAATACCAAACTCCGAAATGTTACTGAGTATTTCATAGAAAAACACAATAACATTTTGCTCGGCATGGGAATCGAACCCATGTCCTTACCGTAGAACTCGCGCTCAGGCCAAATAGACTAATAAAGTAGATAAGTCACAATTTATTCTTAGATGAACTAACTTCAAACCTCTTTACCTTTAGAATAGATAAAGAGACTTGAAGTTAGTTGTGACAGAAAGCATTAGGGTTAAGACTTGGTTCTACTCTTTCAGAACTTTTTAAGAAGAGAAAGACTTGTCTATTTATCTACACCAAATGTTTTTGATGCAAGCTCATTCCGTTGTTGTCGTTTCATCATAGTTTGAAACAGAAACTATTTAATAGAAGAATATTTAATAATAGAAGAAGCGGCGGTAGCCTAATGGCTAGGGCGTCGGACTTGCGATCATGTGGTTGTCGGTTCGAAACCCACCCATTGCACTGCCGACGTGAACCCACTCGTATCACAAGCATTTAGCTTAGCACGAGGGGTTAACAAGAATACTAGTAATGTGCGACCAACATTGCTAGTAAGTTTTTTTATAAAAAATTCAAGAATTAGCCAACTACCTCATAGCGTATTGTATATGTGACAGCTGAGCGAGATGCCCTGGGTTCGATTCCCAGGTCGAGCAGTGTTATTGGGTTTTTCTATGAAATTCCCAGCAGCAGCTCGGAGTTAGGAATTTGCGCCCGGTTAATGGCAATAGGCTCGCCCCCTATTACATGGGACCTAAACATACCGGCGAACTGTGGGTGTACATTAGTACGCCTCTGTCTAACCCTTCTGGGAATACAGGCGTGATGGTATGTTTTATTACCAGTCAGACTCCCAGCAACACACCTGGAACTAGACACTCAACCAGTATTTTTGTATTAACAAGTTATGTTTTAAGAAGTATAAAAGTATGATTATCTTTTATTTTCCAACATTTTTCATTCTACGTAATATAAGTCCCTCCCGGTTTTCAGTCTGAAATACAGGTAAGCGCTTTATTTAAGATTGGCAGCCTTTGTTAGCGCTGTCACTCTGCCACACAATGGTAAAAAATACGCTTCCTTTTCTTTTAAAAGACTTTTTTGATAAAATTGTCTAAAACTGGGTAAAACTACGATTATCAGGTGAGAGTGAGAGAAAATTCCATCATCATATTATCACGCCTGTATTTCCTGATGGGTTAGCCAGAGGCGTACTAATGTCCACCACAATTCGTGGGTATGTTTAGGTCCTACGAGAATGTAAATTAACCGGGCACAAATCCTAAATTACGAGCTGTTACAGAGAAAAACTCAATAACACTTTGAACACTCGTACTGAGAATCGAACCCAGAAAATCTAGCGTAACAGTCACGCTCAGGACCACTAGGCTAATGAGGCAGTAATATTTAAAAAGTAACGGTTTTATTGGTTCTAGCTTGTTCCCCGCATTTCCATTCGCTTCGTTACTTACTATAACTCGGTTTTAGGCATTGCATCAAGATGAAACATTTACGTGATTTTAGGTTAGATCTCTAGCTATACAATTGTGAAAACGGCATCCCATATCGTTGAATTGTTTGTGTGTAATGCTCGTACAAACATACAGACAGACAAACGAAAGTTCTTCAAAAGGCCCTTCCTTTTTTTCTTAAATATCTCCTACATACACACACGTGTGTTGTGTGTTTTCTTTTTTCTTGTTGTGTGTTTTCTTTAAATAGAAATACCCTGTTTGAAATTAAAATATAAAACATCTTTTTATTTTTTATAAAAAAATAACAAAAAAATCGATTTTTCAGTGATCGCAAACTTTTTTTGATGTGTGTATATACAGAGATCGGCCCGTTACATTTTTACAAAACATTAAGAAACACTTTAATTCCAGAAAAAGGAAGTTTATAAGGCACCGACTTGACGCCATGTTTATTTGTTCACTTAGGGTTGTCTCACAAAATTTTTAAAAAACTGATGGATAGAGGCGAGCAAAGTCAGATAAAAAGTTTTATTTCAATTAGACGACTAAAATATATACTTTATTTAAAAGTAAAAACGCATTATTCAATTCTTACCAAATAAATTAATTTATTCCCCTTCTTGTTATTTTATTGTTATCACTCCAATTATGTAATTAGGTTCATCATAAACAAAAAACACAACAAGGTTTACTGGAACATTTGAAGTCACAAATTGTTAACACTGACTCCTAAGTCACAGGTTTACCCTAGTTTAGGAGGCAGGGTTTTATTTATTTAAGCTACCTTATTTAACTTGTAACCTAATTAATAAGTAGGTACTTTAAAAAAGGTTATTTGCAACAATAAAGAATATTTTAATTTAATTTTAATTTTTTAAAGTCAAAACTAGGTGCACGGTTCCAAAAAAATCTCTTATGGAGAAGAGCCGGCAAGACACTCCATAGATATTATACTGCTTCACTACATAGTATAAAACAAAGTCGCTTCCCGCTGTCTGTCTGTCCGTATATATGCTCAGATCTCTTAAACTACGCAACGATTTTTCATGCGTTTTTTTTATAGATAGAGTGATTCAAGAGGAAGGTTTTAAGCTATTTAACATAACCCTACGACTCTTAGGAACGGGGCAGCGTGGGAGAAGCAGCGGGCGGGTCGCTAGTAGAAAATAAAACATGATACAACTGTGTTTTAATTAGTTTTTAACGTGGGAGCCATGCTTCAGCTCGAATGGGCCGGCTCGACCGGGGTGATACTACGGCCTCACAGAAAACTGTGAAGCAGCGCTTGCGTTGTGTTTCGCTAGGTGAGTAAGGTTACCGGAGGTTAGTTACCTAACCTTTTTAAAAGGCGGGGAACGCACTCGTGACTCCTCTGGTGTTATGGGTGTCCATGGGCGGCGGTTATCACGGATCAGGTGATCCGTCTGCTCGTTAGCCTGCTATCCCATAAAAAAAGTTATGTCAAATAATACACAGTGTTTATCGGACGACGTGTTTCATGATAGACTTTCCGAAACGCCGAATGAAACGCTTCATCCACTTTAATCATGCGCACCGCCGAAATATGGAATGCGCTTTCTCCTTAATCTTCTTCCCAGATATATATAATCTGGGTGTCTTTAAATCTCGAGTAAATCGGTTTCTTCTAGGCAAGCGCGCTCCATTGTAGGATGCAGCGTCGCTTAACATAAGGCGAACTGGCGATGAAGCGTAAACCAAACAAGAATAAAAAAAAGATTGCTGACATTTTATAGCTATAAACTGTAGTTCAACACGCGTTGAAAAAATCTCTCAGCCATTGAGGTATCCTCGCGCTGTTTTCCTTCACCGTTGAAGCGCGTGATAATCAACTATTAATACGCACATGACTTCGAAAGTCAGAGGTGCCTTGCCTTGGATTCGAACTGGGACTTGACTCGTATTGCTAGGCTATCACTGCTCTCAAGTTTAATATCCTCATGTTTAAATCTATCTTGACAACCCTAAAAAGACACTAAAACATTTTCTTCGCTAGAATTTTCTTTGATAATGCTTTTATTTGTCACCTGCAAAATAAAGAAATATACAGTTTTATATAACAAAATTTTGTACTACGTGAGACGAGGTAACAATGACACAGACTTTATAGAATGATGGTAGGTAAGATTGAAATGAAGGCATCCAACAAAACTGTAATAAAAAAACTAAATTTTCTTTTTCTATCATTTTTACTGACTCTGTTTAAGTGGCTGTTATTAATGACTAATGAATGACGCTAGTCAAAGTCAAAGTCAAAATATTTGATTTTGATTTAAATTAGACCAGTATTACAGGTACTTTTGAATTGTCAAAAACTAGGTGCGCGGTTCCAAATAGTGGGTCTTATGGAGAAGAACCGGCAAGAAACTCCATAAATAATTACTTCTTTAAACAAAATTATAATATTAACATGTTTTACAATGTAGTTCTTATAATGTGATAATCATGCAGCTTGACGTGCATGATAATAATTGAATTTAATAAACTATGATCACTTGCCTTCCAAAAGAAAAAAAAGTGATTACCATCATAGCATATCAAGAGCCGACCAGTCCCGACAGACGGCGCCCGTTCACGAGCATGACGTGTGTGTCAGCGTCGTCTGACTCAACCATGTTCCAGGGAATAAATATTTGTAGGTAATCAATTTCTGGAGGCTCGAACCCTTTTAAAAGGCCGGCAACGCACTTGCGACTCCTCTGGTGTTGCATGTCCATCTCGTGATCCGTCTACTCATTTGCCGCGATAGCCTATAAAAAAATAATCATAAAAGTCTTGTTTCACACTTTTCAGTTTATTTTGTTCGTTGTCGGATTTTAGGTTTCGAAGTTTCGTTTTATTCAACCATAATTTTGCTCACAGATTTCCATTTTATTTTAAAAGTTTTTAATATTAATTAAATTTCACATTTCATATTTAGAGCAGACAGACTATTCACCTCAAAACTCATTCATTGTCCCGGATTATCCATACTAAAACAATACCTATATATCATCATTATCATATTATGCATGTACCTAAGTCTCTTCATATCCATGTTTTATGAATCATAATTTATTATGACTAGTCCAATTTAGACAGACGCCGGTTATAAAATTGTGTAAATTTAGTCTTTATTAGCCGGGCTGTTTTGACGTTAAAAAGGGTTACAATCACACTTGTTTTTTATGAAGAGTTAGGCAGAGGTGTACAGCTGTACACTTACTGATAGGTAGCTGTTGTTATTAGGTTTCACGTAAGCGAGCCTATTGCTATTACCCAAAAACAGGAGCTTCTATTGAGAATGTCAAAGTCAAAATCATTAGTTTGTGCGTAGTGCGTGCGTGACTTCTATAATTATTATAGATAGTTTATCTCAACACCGCTTTTTGACACCTCCTCGTACTTTAGCTGGAAAGGAAAAACGGTGCAACAAACTCCCCAGTAATATACAGGGTCAAAATATTTATCAGTTTACCCCTTAGTATCTTAAGAAGACGCTGGCAGAAGCTAGTACAATGTAGCACCGAAAATATCAATTATATTTTCATCCTGGTACCCTTTCTCGTAACCTGGTTTCAGCCATTGAAGAAAGCAGAGTAATGAAGAATCATATTCATTCAAAACTTAGTCATATTAATGACAAATTTTATTATTACAATTATGCCACAAATTACACCAAATGCACTAGAATTTATGCAAAGTTACTAAGTATAATTTATAGTAATTTACACCATACTTAACTGTGAAGTAATGTGATTCACAAATCTTATTCTGCGGTCGTTTAGTGCATGTTTGCTACTTGCGAAATGGGCTGCTTTGCTGCTAACATTTGGTTTTGAAGGTACCTACATTTCTGTAACTTCTGCTCCATACGAAATACTGTTTCACTAGCTTCTGCCCGCCACTTCGTCGGCGTGGACTTCAGATAAAAAGTAGCCCATGTGTTATTCCAGACTATAATGGTTTAAATAATTTAGACAAACAAGTCACTCACATGAAAATATTAATTAAAATTTTAGTAAACTTATTGTAATGGTCACCGAGCACACAATCAGTGTCCTCATAGTCTCAATCGGGAGGTGAAAAGTGTTCAACTATTTATTGAGAGTGAGATAATCTATCTCTGCAAATTTTTATCCAGATACGTTCAGCCGTTCTGGCGTGAAAGAGTAACAAATATCCATCCATCTATCCACACAAACTTTCGCATTTATAATATTAGTAGGATTTACGCAGTATTCACAAGGACGCTACAAATGGCGAAAATCGAAGCGAAGCGTGTTTTTTTCTGAGACTCTATCTAGATTGAACCATATTCAAAATGCTCGTCCAGGGAACCGCTTTTTTCAGGATTGTGGTAGGACCTCTTGGGTGTAAGTAAATAGCAACTACCCATAGGGTTGCTGCTGACGATACGAGAGACTTCATGCGGCCACCGCATCCAGAACTTTCCATTTCATGCTTTCTCGTTACGTTGAAGTCTGTATGTTAATATTAATGAATATGCAATAAATGTAAGAAAAATATGCAAGAAAAAGTTACCTTTAAGTATACATACATACCATCATGCCTGTATTCCCCAAAGGGATAGGCAGAGGCATACCAGAGTAGTACCCATGTAATAGGGGGCGAGCCTATTGAATTCGAAACTCCGAGCTGCTACTAGCAATTTAATAGAAAAATCCAATAACAATTCGCTCGACCTGGGAATCGAACCCAGGACCTCTAGCGTAGCAGTCGCGCTCAGGACTATTAGGCTAGTGAGGCCTATAAGTATCCTACAGATTTAGATCAGATTTATAGAACTTATGTAAGAACGAGCGTCGAAAATTTATTGGTAACACTCCTAAAACGAGCCGTAGCATCTATTTACGAGTTTCGTTTAGAATTTAAAACCGTGTGCTAACCAAATAAATTCTCTTGGTTTTTAAATTCTTTTGTGGTAAATACAACGTAATCTAAATCTTCTCTACTATTATAAAATTGTAACAAAGCTGTGTCTGTACATTGAAGATATTTAAAAAAAATACAAGTGGGTTATGGTATATAAACGTCTCCGAACCATAAATGTGATTTTTAAAATTCTTGTCTGTCTGTTTGTTACGGGTTGGCGCAAAAACAACTGAATAGATTTTAATTTTGTTATTACTGTTAGAAAGTATGTGCTCCAAATTAAAAACTGGCATACTTCTTATCTCCAATTATTAAACGAAACCTGAGATACAGCTTGACCTCTCTAATGTATAGCGACCCATACAAAGAAGAGATCATCACTGTTGGTTTTTGAGCTTCAAGTGAGCGAACCCGCGGGCAGAGGCTAGTATATTATATAATTATTCTGTACGTGTGTTGACAGTGAACTCCTCCTAAACGGCTGGACCGATTTGAATGTTATTTTTTGTTTGTGTTCAAGTGGATTCGAGGATGATTTAGATTCACAAATAAGCCCGGCAGATGGCGCTGCAGTCGGTATCTAGGTTATTTATCTATACTGCAAGTAAACTGCTGAATCGTTACTTTGTTTAATATCCTAATCGCTTGGTATATCATGCAGGACAACGTCTGTCGGGTCCGCTAATATATTATAAATTTAAAAAACGGGTCATCATATCATCCTATTGCCGTCCACTGCTGAACGTAGGCCTCCCCCAAAGAGCGCCAATCATCCTGGTCTTGGGCGGGTCGCATCCATCCGCTGCCAGCCACCTTCTTCAAATCGTCGGTCCATCGTGTCGCAGGTCGTTCCACACTACGCTTGCCCAAACGCGGTCTCCACTCTAGCACTTATCTGCTCCATCGATCGTCTCTCCGTCTGAAGACATGACCGGCCCACTTCCACTACAGCGTGCTTATTCTTCGCGCAATGTCGGCAACTTTAGTCCTTTGGTGAATGACTTCGTTGCAATTCTATCCAACAAAGAAACTCCAAGCATTGGTCTCCTGCCGCATGCTGAGCAACCTTAAATTTGAGGACCAGTCCTACGGTGAGATACACGTTTTAAAAAGAATGGGTAATTGATGATATTTAGCTTCTTGCATCAGAACTCCTTAAATGGTCTAATGATCTCTTTCCCTCTTCTTTCTATGAAGAATGTTATAATAGAGGTGTTGAAGATCCTTAAGTCTTCCGGTATTTGTATTTTCCCATGTTCTTTTCTCCCTTTCTCGTTCCTTACAAGAGAATGCGATAATAGCTTTTCCCAAAAGACTACAGCGTTCAGAAAAGGAGTGAAAAGGTTATTACGGGGTTGACAATGGGCGACACCTCTGGTTTTGCTGACGTTCATAGGCTAAGATAACTGCTTACCATCAGGCGGGCCGTAGCTTGCTTGCCACCTCATGGTATAAAAATAGAGATTTTGAAGATAGCATCATCTTTGAGTTATTCGCTCTTAACATTGTCTATCAAAGTCAAAGTCAAAATCATTTATTCAATATAGACTACTAGGCTGTACTTTTTGAACGTCATTTTTACATTATAGACAGCCCCCAAAACGCCCGCCCTTCTCAGCCTCCTAATATTTTGTTGGGAAGAAGAAGCAGCGCAACAAACTCCCCAGCAACACATTTCTGTCTGTTAAGCTACTAAGGCGTTGCAGCCAGGCTCAGATCGTATTAAACAACAATCAAACTGATTTCTGACACTTACGCGAATATTAGACATTGAAATGAAACTACTTTTTACGGATTTTATCGCGGTATATTGATATTATTTAGTTCCCGACGTTTCGGATCCTTTACAGCATCCATGGTCACGGGCAGACTGAGGTGTTGGACGTCTTGATGTTAAAATTACTAACAGCTACCTTACATTTTTGTTAATTATTAGCGATCCGATTCACGCAGAACGAGCTCACCGTATCCTTTGGTCTCGCAGTTTTAGGCTTGGATTTAGATTTTATAGATTCTATAATGGGATTCCAAGCAGCTGGTAAGACCCAACCATCTTCTCTATTGAAATTTGGGTGTTTTTTGATTTCAATAGCCTCACGAATCATCCTGGGTAGGAATCGGTTTTCTTTTGCGAGGACTTGTGGTTTATCAAATCTGATGTAGTGCTGGGTCTTGTCTAGGGTATGTTCACAAACTGCTGACTTTCTGGAACGGCGGTGTTTCACATCGGCAATGTGTTCTTTTACGCGGGTCCCTATGCTTCTTTTAGTTTGGCCTATGTATGAGAGTCCGCAATCACAATCAAGCTTGTATACTCCTGCATCTTGAAGAGGGATGTGGCACTTGACAGGTGGTAAGAACTGACTAATCTTCTTCAGCGGCTTGAAGTATGTTTTGATTGAAGCTCGCTTCAAGATATAGCCAATCTTGTCTGTGACTCCTCTAACATATGGCAATACAGCAGGTAGACGCTCAACTGTGGCACGTTTCACGCGGTTTCTGTGACGAGGGCGCGGTATTCGGAGCTTGTTGTCATGCAGCACTTGCTTGACATGTTGAAGCTCTGCAGCCAGGTGTTGCTCATCACAGATCCCACGCGCTCTCTGAAACAAAGATTTACCGACGGTAGATAACTGTGTTGGGTGGTGGTGCGATTCACCATTTAAATATTTGTCTGTATGGGTTTTCTTTCGATACACAGTGTGACTCAAGGTGTTATTGGGGGTATCTATAAAATCTAAATCCAAGCCTAAAACTGCGAGACCAAAGGATACGGTGAGCTCGTTCTGCGTGAATCGGATCGCTAATAATTAACAAAAATGTAAGGTAGCTGTTAGTAATTTTAACATCAAGACGTCCAACACCTCAGTCTGCCCGTGACCATGGATGCTGTAAAGGATCCGAAACGTCGGGAACTAAATAATATCAATATACCGCGATAAAATCCGTAAAAAGTAGTTTCATTTCAAAACAACAATCAAGTTGAACTGTTTGCCGAGGCCACTAGTAATCGCTTTAAATAAAGTATCGCTGTGGTCCCTCTTTTGGGCCAATAAAGTTGAGAATGTCATAATAGACGCGTTGAAGTTATAATTGTCTTTGGGTCTTCCGTCCTTTATAATGTCTAATACTCTCTTTCCGTCTCCTGTCTTTGAGAAAGAGACAGTGAAGCAGAATTTTCCATAATTTTTAACGGGACGCTAAAATAATAATAAAAAAACAAAGTTATTTAACAGAAACATTGAGCAAACATCGAAGCTAATAAAAGCTAACAGCGCTTTCCGATGTTTAACGTAACTTTTTAATTTCTATTGTCGGCGCAACTTCCGGTACCTGCTGAAAGCGCTGAAATAAATCGACGCTAGGTCCGATTTATTGACTGAAGCGAGCAGTTAGTCGCTGAAAGCCATGCTATTATTAAACGTGCAATAGCGAGGGTATTTATAGTTTTTTCGCTATTGTTCCTGAAAATAAAATCTAAAAATACAATGGACTCTGCACCGTATACTTTTAAAAGGCACTACCTTCTGCCCGCGACTTCGTCCGCGTAGCGTGATGATATATAGCCTATAGCTTTCCTGAACAAATGGGCTATCTAACAATGAAAGAATTTTTCAAATCGGACCAGTAGTTCCTGAGATTAGCGCGTTTAAGCAAACAAACAAACATACAAACGAACTCTTCAGCTTTATATATTAGTACTAGCTTCTGCCCGCGACTTCGTCCGCGTAGCGTGATGATATATAGCCTTCCTCAATAAATGGGCTATCTAACACTGAAAGAATTTTTCAAATCGGACCAGTAGTTCCTGAGATTAGCGCGTTCAAGCAAACAAACAAACAAACAAACTCTTCAGCTTTATATATTAGTATAGATAGATTAATACTTCTTTGACTATATGGCATTAATTCAAATTCAAATTCTTTTTTATGCATAAATGTGGTAACATAATTATGTCTTACACATAGGCATTAAGGTTCAGTCCAGCACACTTTTTTAGTTAATCTAAAGAAGACTTACAGTTAGGTATAAAAATGTATTTCGTGGATTTACAAAATGGTGCAATTGAGCTAAGAGTAATTTATAAGCATTATACAGTTCATAACAGAAAAATATCGATAGTTGTTGTTTCATTTTGCATTTTAGAGTTCAAATTTAACTACATACTTTTGCATTTACTGTGAAATAATGGTCCAGCTAAGTTCAGCATGTGAAGGCAAATTTCGACATGGCAGGTGGGACTCGCGGTGGCTTAGAGGTCTGGTGTTCCTAACCAGAAGACGCAGGTTCGATCCTGCCTGCGATTGAAAGTCAAAGTCAAATGTTTATTGACGACCTCTGTGGATCAGTGGTCCGAGTACCGGACTGCTAACTACGAGGTCGTGGGTTCGATTCCCACAGGACACAAATATTTATGAATAAAGTGTTTGTGTTCATCTGGGTGTTTCTTATGTATTATTATGTATGTATTAACAAAAAAAAAAGTATTATATCCATTGTCTAGTACCTACCCATAGTAGAAACTCTGCTTAGTTTGGGACTAGATGGTGTGTAAAAATGTCGCAGAATATTTATTTATATTTATTTAGAACTAGTGACCCGCCCGCGGTTTCACCCGCGCTGCCCCGGTCCTAAGAGGCATAGCGTGATGTTAAATAGCTTAAAACCTTCCTCTTAAATCACTCTATCTATTAAAAAAAACCGCATCAAAATCCGTTGTGTAGTTTAAAAGATCTAAGCATACATAGGGACAGACAGCGGGAAACGACTTTGTTTTATAATAAGTAGTGATTAGACCAGTATTACTTACAGGTACTTTTGAATTGTCATAAACTAGGGTCGCCCCTATATATAAAACTTAAACATACCTTAGTGTGGGTGTACATTAGTACATCTCTGCTTATCCCTTTAGGAGTACAAGCGTAATGGTATGTATAGTAAAATATTTTTACCCAGCATTTTTGAGCCGGCCTAGTCAATATTTTACTTCTACTACATCGGGCGTGCGCGCCGTTACGAGAGCTAGGCAAGCAACGCCGGAGCGCAAACATTAGCTTATGATGGCGCACGCGTTAATGTGTAGTGTAAGCGGCCATTTTTGTTATTTACTCCTGTTTATAGTTGAGGCGTAAGCAGAAATTGTAAACATAGTTGCTTTTTTTTTTTTTTTATGGGATAGGGGGGCAAACGAGCAAACGGATCACCTGATGGTAAGTGATAACCGCCGCCCATGGACAACAACAACAGAGGAGTCGCAAGTGCGCTGCCCGCCTTTAAAAGGGTTTGGGCCTCCGGTAACCTCAACTCACTCGGCGAAACACAAGGCAAGCGTTGTTTCACGCCGGTTTTCTGTGAGGCCGTGGTATCACTCCGGTATACCTTATGTCAAAACCATATCTTTAGTAAGCAAATCCACCAACTGATTTGTTAGTGGGAACCGGCTTTAATCAATAAAAAAGTCACCTCTAACCTCAAACACTCTACTCTCACCGCTTTTTATTAATTGCATTTGGATTGTATAAAGTACTAGCTTCTGCCCGCGACTTCGTCCGCGTAGCGTGATGATATATAGCCTATAGCCTTCCTCAATAAATGGGCTATCTAACACTGAAAGAATTTTTCAAATCGGACCAATAGTTCCTGAGATTAGCGCGTTCAAGTAAACAAACAAACAAACAAACAAACTCTTCAGCTTTATATATTAGTATAGATATACCAAAACAATTTTTATTTCAATTTTTGTTTATCTGTCTGTTTGTTCTGGCGGATATTTGAAATGGCTGAGCCGATTTTGACGGGACTTTCACTGGCAGATAGCTGATGTAACAAGGAGTAACAGGTTACTTTATTTAAATACCACTCAGGCGAAGTCGCGGGTTACACAGCTAGTTAATTACTATAATTACAGACCTAATTTCATTAATGTGAACTAACACTAGTCTAGATATGTAAGGTGTTTACACAGACATATTTAATTACTTAGAGTGGAGTTAAGCTGTTGAGTTTGGGAAGGGATAAGTCGTCGTTATCTCTGCTTTGGAATTCATGGCTTCCGTAAATGGGTGGGTTATACGAGAGAAAATTTGGATGAGGTATTATTAACCGCTGAGAAATTATTGTATTTTTTTAATCTCTAGTATAATAGTCTAGTAATCTAGTAATTATTCATATCAAATATAAAAGTATTATTTCCATACCACGATATTATAGTGAATATTGTTACAAAAATACAAGCAAATATGAGGTTCAAAAAAGAAAACAATATATTTTTTAAATTATAATATATGCTTGAAATAACAAAGAACTTATTAACTTTAAAAATAATTAATAATTGCGGCAAAAACATTATTTCAAATTGCTTTTAATAATTTAACTTCATATCACAAAGTTGAGGTATTAAATAGTGTCTACGAGAGAGGACGACAGCGAAATGAATTATTGAATTATGTTATTGAACATGAATGAAGTTCAGGAATTTCGTGGATGTTGATTGTGACACTTTTCACCTTATTATTTTATATTTATTGAGATTCATCCAGAAAAATCTGCTTATGTTATAATTTGTACAAATACCTAAAAGTTTATAGCACTCAAGGTTTTTTTGAGTCGGACTCTAGTACGGCCCGGTAATTAATGCCTCAATTCAAATTACAGAAAATTGTTTTAATTAATACATTAATGTGAAAGTTGCGGTGAAATGCACCACAACTCATGCAGCTGCTATTCGGTTTCGCACGACACCGTCATACTACATCAATAATGTAAATAAATACACAATAACTAAAATTAAAAAGTAATGACAATAGAAACTCGTTCGAATTTTAAAAATCCTTAATCAATCCTTTCTTTAATATTCTAAAATTAAATATTAATGTTACAGGCAGTACCGCTCTAATTTTAAAAACCCTGTGGGGTATATCAATGTTGAGGGGTTGTGAATGAAGGTCGTCACTTTACATATATACTTTTACTGGTACCAGATACATATTGGACTGATAACTATGAACGACCTAACTGCCTGAGTGCGGGGAGACGACTGCTGCGCCGCGCTAACACAGTAATGCGCCTGTATGCAAATCAGATGCGTCAGCAGTGTCCCTACAACCCATTAGATATCGATTATTTTTTTTACATCACAGTAGTCCTTCAAATTAAATCAAACTTATCATACCGTCGCGCCTGTGACACGCTGTGCTAATTTACACACAAAGTCCCATGTTAACCATCAAAACTCCAATAACATTTTGATTTCTGACACTTACGCGAATATAAGACATTGAAATAAAACTACTTTTTACGAATTTTATCGCGTTGTACTTTTGATAAAATAATTTCTGACGTTTCCGATCCTTTACAGGCTTCCATAGTTTACAGCACTCTATAGTTCGCGCAAAATAACTTGACCCAAAACTAACGGAGAGGGGGAAAGTTTGCGCAGTACATTTGCGAGCAAAATGTACTAAAAACTACGCATACTACACGACTACTGCGCATCCGCCATTTTGGTTCAAGTTATTTTGCTCCAACTGTACCTACCGTGTCTACCCGTGAACCATAGATGCTGTAAAAGATCCGAAATCAAAATAAATTACCCTTATTTCTTTACTCCATGTTCCTCTGTAGTGAGGCGCGCCTCCCCCAAACTTATTTAATTAGTATTCTGTAAATGAGTGCCAGGGTGGCGACAATCTAAATACAAGCTGTGTAATTTTTCGTTAATCGCCAGTAAAGTCGGGAAGTTATGCGGATTCACGTTCCGAGTTTAAATTTACGGGTTTGTCTTACTAGCTTGGGCACGACTTAAACTCGTATTAACTAAAAAAAAAATTTTAGGCAGTTTGGAGGAATTCCCTTGCAAGAAACTGCCTCGTTAGTCTAGTGGTTCTAAGCGTGACTGCTACGCTAGAGCTTCTGTGTTCGATGGCCAAGTCGAGCAGTATTTTTGGGGGTTTTCTATGAAATTCTCAGCAGCCGCTTGGAGTTCGGATTCGGAGTTGGCAATAGGCTCTCCCCCTATTACATGAGACCTAAACATACCGGCGAATACGCCTCTGCCTAACTCGTCGGGGAATACAGGCGCGATAGGTATATTATATCATGTTTTTTCGCCTTGGGTTCGAAATTAAGACCTTTGACTTGGCACTCTAATGGTCATATTACTAGGATCTCGACGAAGTAATATAAGACGGTCATGTTATCATACGATCCTCTGCCTCTAAAAGATTCTGTTTTTTTTTTATTTCTATGTACGGAACCTAAAATATAAAAAAAGGTTATTTTGCCCCACATTCGATTTATAAAACACAATTAGTCTGACATTCGTTCGATTTACAAAAAGGAAAACGTCATTTGAAACTTATTTTTTGACTTTGTAAATGGAAAATTCGCGCCATTAGGCCGAGGTTTGATAAAAAAGTTTTAATGACATGGTATTGTAAAAACTGTGGGTGGTATTTGAAATTCTGATATTGGTTTCTTTTGTATGTTGATTTATAAATCATGCCTCAGTGATGCTATTGGGTAATTATATCTAATATACCATTAACCTATAATTAAGTTTTTCTTTCCTAACTCATTAATGTAGTAGTTTTTTTAAAAAATGTTGCTGCTCACCAGGTTTTCCTCCTGTATCGTGGGTGCGTATACAAACACAAATTCTTACATACACAAACGCCCTGACTCGGAACAGCTACCTGTAGATCATACAAATAATTTGCTCCGTGTGTGGATCGAACGCGCACCACGTGTCGTAGAAGCCGATCGCTCAGCCGCTACGCCAAACGTGTCGTCAAGCTCACAAGCTGTCCCAAGCTCGACTGTCACGTTAGAGGTCCCGAGTTCAATTTCCGGGTCGAGTAATATGTTATTAATTTTTCTATGAAATTCTTAGCTGCAGCTTGGGCTTTGGGATTTGTGCCCACTTAATAGCAATGACAATATTACATGGGACCTTTATATACCAGCTAGCTCTGGATGTACAATGTGTATCCTCATAATATGTAAGTAGGCCTCTGTCTTTCTTTCCTTTACTCCTAGTGTTTTTACACATTTAGACTTTACTCCATGCAAAGCCAAAGTCAAAGTTAAAATTATTTATTCAATATAGACTACTACTAAACCTAATTTTTACATTATAGACAGCCCCGAAAAAGCCCGCCCTTCAATCAGTACACATTTTATTTAATAACTGTTATTAAGTACAGTCGAGTGCAATTAATCCACAATACATGTGATGTTACTGGGAGCGCATTAATCACCGTCCGGCTGCAGCTGACGTCAGCTTGTCTTTCTGTCTGTCACATAGATATTAACGGCTTAATAATGCAGGCTTCCTACGTTATTACAAAAAAAATTTTTTTTAAGATGTCTACCTGATCTTACAGCTAATTTCTGAACGCGACCGTATTGACAGTTGATGAATAACACGTTCAGAAATTTATAAACATTCTAAAATCAAATTAAAATGAGTTTAATTCGGGATGCTAAAAATATTTTAAATGTCGAATGTTATTCTTTAGTGTTTTTTTTTTAATTTAACGAACCACAATTCTACTTATTTTATGCCTAAATTAAATAATAATACAACTATGATTGTAACTGAAAAAACTGAAATGGCAATTTATAGGAAAGAGTTGAACGTTATTTTTTCTATGGTTGCCTACGTGCATAAAATTGTGTGTGAATGCCTATTTTTATTTTTTCTTTTGTGCTTAATTTATTCCAACTATAAAAAAACATATTTTTGTATGTAAGCATATTTTTTATACAGACCCACTTACTAGAAATATGAAATTTAGGTGTCTTCATTTATAAACAAGTCCTCAGATCCCGAGTCGTCTGATGTAATGTCTCCGTCTGATGTGAGTAATAGCCGGCCGTAAAGCATCATGAATATGAGTCTCACGAAAGTTATAACACAAAAAATCGCCTTCAATAGGTAATTTTGTGATGGACATTCAAAGCTGTTATATTACCTACTAGCTTCTGCCTGCGGCTTCGCCCCCGTGGAATACGGTCTGTCATCACATCCCACAGGAACGGGATATAAAGTATCCTATGCCCGTCTCCTGGTTCTAAGCTACCTCTCCACCGATTTTCAGCGAAATCGGTTCAGCCGTTCTTAAGTTATAAATAGTGTAACTAACACGACTTTCTTTTATATATATATAAGATATAGCTTCTACCCGCGGCTTCGCCCCCGTGGAATTCGGTCTGTCATCACATCCTAGCATTCGCGCTTGGAACCACTAGACGAGACTAATAAGGCAGTCAGTCAGTTTTGGTTACTATATATATATAGATATAATACCTACATACCAATACGGGATGTATTGGTATGTAGGTATTATATCTATAAATCCGTAAAACGTAATTTTATATCAATATTATACATACCATCACGCTTTTATTCCCCGAAGGGTTAGGCAGAGGCGTACTAGTGTACCCCCACAGTTCGCCGGTATGTTTAGGTCCCATGTAATAGGAGGCGAGCCTATTCCCATTAACCGGGCACAAATTCCAAACTCCGAGCTGCACTGGGTATTGCATAGAACAACAAAAAAACATTTTGCTCGACCTGGGATTCGAACTCTGGACAGCAGACACAAATATTATACATACCATCACGCTTGTATTCCCCGAAGGGTAAGGCAGAGGCGTACTAATGTACACCCACAGTTCGCCGGTATGTTTGGGTCCCATGTAATAGGAGGCGAGCCTATTCCCATTAACACGCTCACTGCGTTAGTCAAATTTGATGACTTTCAGTTGGTGCGGCATAGGGTCTATTATATCTGGAGCACGATTAGTTCCTGGTGCGTTGCTGGGTCGAAAAGACCCGTTCGACTTCCATCTGTTAGAAGGACGTATCTTTATAGGTATCATGATTAGAGCATATTCCTATAAAGCAATATGTTGACTAATAAACACTCAATAAAAGGCTAAAATCGTAGGTACCTGCACTGAATGGTTTGTTAGTAAATAAAGGAATTCCTTGTCGGATCCTTACGACCCGTTATCCGCACTGGTTAGTAAAAGTGTCGATACATTTTTAGTGTTGTGGATGATAAAAAAACATCGATAGCGATAAAATTATAGCGATAACCTATAATTATATTTTTGAGATCTGTTAATTAAATATAATAACTTAAAAAAAAAGGTAATCCGACTTCAAAATTACAAAATTTAGTAAACTAAAAAGCTAAAAATAAATGCTTTATACTAGATAATTAGAATTATGAAGTCGGTGCCAAGTTTCAAGTTCGCTGTCTTATATCGTATTTACTTGACACCGACTTCATCATTCTAATTTATTTATTTGGTATTTATTTGATGAATGAATATAAGTGTTTGTGTTTGTCTGGGTGTTTCCTATGTATTTTTTTTTGTAAATAGATATATACTTATAATACATAGGAAACACCTACTAAACACATACTAGAAAATGGATATATACCTAAGTATTATAAGACATACATTGACATTTTCCTAGATCGCTCGCGATCTTCTCAATAGAGTCAAAACTCATCTAAATACAAAGACCTCACTAGCTCAACTAGCACGTAAACTAGTGCGGCTATCGGGTCATCGGGCATCGGGTCGTTTAGTACCGATAAACGCACTAGATGTTGAAAATTTTGCTTCAGTCGGCATCGGGTCGTAAGAACCCGATGCATTTTTTTCTTACCTATATTATTTATTTAACGAGGCAATTCCAAAACACTAACTGTCTCATTCATATTCATAGGGAGGCCAAATATATCTGTCCCGCACCAGCGGTTAGAACGGTAATTTTTACCCCGCACCGGAGGAAAGTTGGGCATCGGATATAATCAACCCGATACCGCACCGAACGTGTTAACCAGGCACAAATTCCAAACTCCGAGCTGCACTGGGTATTGCATAGAACAACAAAAATCACTTTGCTCGACCTGGGACTCGAACTCAGGACCTCTGGCGTAGAAGTCGCACTCAGGTCCCCTAGGCTAATGAGGCAGTTGAATATTAAAAACCTTGATAATAATGTAGAACTTGTTCTTCTATTCCGAAGTACTAAATTTATTCATGTGTAAGCGCCATGCTTCGGCACGAATGGGCCGGCTCGACCAGAGTGATACCACGGCCTCACAGAAAACCGGCGTGAAACAACGCTTGCCTCGTGTTTGGCCGAGTGAGTGAGGTTACCGGAATCCCAAGCCCTTTTAAAAGGCGGGCAACGCTCTTGTGACTCCTCTGGTGTTGCGGGTGTTCATGAGCGGCGGTTATCGCTTACCATCAGGTGATCCATCTGCTCGTTTGCTCCCCTATCCCATATAAAAAAAGAATGAATCTAGGCCTTTGTTCTAGTAAAAGCTGGGACGATAAAGTACAATAAATACAAACGAGACTTTACGGGTTGAGCCGCCGGGGACAAATTATTTTGTAGCCATATTCTGCTAGATAAAAGTACTTTTAGGCTAGCTTACTGCCTAGTTTATCAGGAAGTTAATAGGATGGCTTCTCTGGGAATAATATATTCATAGTAGCTGCTGTTCACGTAATGTAGTTAAATTTTGATAAGATTCCGTACTATTATAAAACTATATAATTTATATTAACGTTAGATAACTACTGGCGAACTGTGGGTGTAAATTAGTATGTACGTACACATCTCTGCCTACCCCATAAGAGAGAACAGGTGTGATAATACGTTACCTAACCTTTCATATCATCTTTTTGAATTTTTTTAGCATTTTCCATGTTAAGATTATAAAATTATTTTGGTGAAGGAAAAATTCGCCAGTCTGAATTGACGTGTGAAAGACTCGCGGTGGCTTAGAGGTCATAGTGTCTGGTGTATCTTACCAGAAGACGCAGGTTCGAATCCTGCCCTCAAGTCGAATTTCACTGCACTAAAATAATTGTCATATAATTACAAAAAAAAATGTCACATAACTCAGTTTGCCACCTGGCTCTAACCCTCTCCACTGCAAGCTCTGTCCCTTGCTACTCTTCTCCAGTGCGGTCCCGCTGTCAATTGTACATCTTCCCATCTACAGTGCTGACTGACTGCCTTTGCTTCTTTTTGAGTCACCTATATACTCTCTTTATGTTATTTAAATAATGGTTGAGCTTAACGATGACTGGTGTATGCGTGCCGTCAGTTAGGACAGGTCAACTCAAGGCTGCTATGGCTCTTTCTTCAAAAGGCCTGTAAAGATTCGTAACACTCACCTATCTTATAATACTACTACTACTGTCTGGACTTTAAAATAGACCATGATTCTCTGAGTTTGTTTCGGCGTTTCTTCTCAGAGGTCGTAAGCAAGGCAATACAGGCGCCATCTAGTTAAAAAAAATTAAAACATGGACTTGTAAAAATGTCTTTAAAAGATATATTTACAGAAATAAATTTCATTTAATTAATAACCTGTGAATAAATGTATTTGTCTGTGTTTAGCACTCATGTGTCAAAATGGCCGCCACTTCTGTGAGCTTATCACGAATTTACGCATGAATTAAGCCATAAATTAGAATCCTAGGACAGACAAACTGAAGTTTACATTACATTGAAACACGAATAGGAATTCAACTACGGACCACAATTCTGCCTATTTTAAACCTAAATTGAAGAACAATACAACTACGATTGTAACTGTAAAAGGTTTTCTTATGGGATACGAGTTGACGGATTACCTGATGGTAAGCGATTACCGCAGTCCATGGACACCCGCAACACCAGAGGAGTCGTAAGTGTATCGCCTGCCTTTTAAAAGCATTTGGGCCTCCGGTATTTAACTCACTCGGCGAAACACAACGTAGGTAAGTGTTTTTTTCACGCTGGCTTTCTGTGAGGCCGTGGTATCACTCCGGTCGGTTTTTTTTTCTATGGTTAAGTGTTTAGTTTTTAATGAGACAAAGTCAGTGTTTAGTGCACTTCGCCCCATAGGATCTTTTGTGCTTCCCCTAGACCCCTAATCCTCATCCTTTTCCAGTTCTTCAAACAGTTTTTATATTCTGCAGTCCTCTGGTCTTGGATAAACCTGCCTTCAGATTTAATTCATCCATCACCGATTGGCTGTGCCACGGCTGGGTATGGCTCTCCTCCCAAAATCAAAGGTTTTCCTTGAGCGAGTGATAATTAGTCACATGATTTAGAAAAGAGAGAGCTGCATGCCTTGTATTTGAACACGAGAACTACATATGACTTGATAAATATTGTCTTAGGCTTTGAAAACGTTCAAAAAGACTACGTTATCTTACAATAATATTTTGAGTATATTTTGAGTTCCTCGTATGAAGATGGTTTAGTACTCTGTTCCTTTCAGATAGGCATGTCGTAAGAGGCGAGACAATATCTGACATGCTCGGTGGTAGGACCTCTTGGGGTCTGCCTGGCTGGCGACCACCCTTACGTCGGAGTCTGTCGTAAGGCACCTTGTTGTGTGTTTCGACATTTGCGCGTAAGAGCCAGTTCCCCCTCGGTTGCTGCGGCTCTGGCAGTCTGCAGTCCATAGGGGTCTTAAGGGTTGGTAATGCATCAGTAATCAATTGGTGCTGCAGGTGTCCATGGGCGACGAAGAGTATTTACCACCAGGTGTCTCGTCATCTATTTTGCCGAATTACATAACATACCATCACGCCTGTATTCCCCGAAGGGTTAGGCAGAGGCGTACTAATGTACACCCACAGTTCGCCGGTATGTTTAGGTCCCATGTAATAGGGGGCGAGCCTATTGCCATTAACCGGGCACAAATTCCTAACTCCGAGCTGCTACTGGGAATTTCATAGAAAAACCCAATAACACTTTGCTCGACCTGGGAATCGAACCCAGGACCTCTAGCGTAGCAGTCGCGCTCAGGACCACTTGGCTAATGAGGCAGTTGCAGGCAGTATTTTGCCGAATTAATCCATACTTTTCCAACATATATATTTACGAGCTATGGTTTTATCAGTCTGACAACAAGCGGATATCTCCTTAACGTAATGTAAATGCTGTAACATCGTATTTAAATAAGGCTCCATTGTGTCTTCATTGTATATAAAACGACCCTGAAATATCACACGCACACATGCAAGTACGGACAAACACATATACCTACTCACACGCATACACAGGCAACTAAACCTCCAACGCGAATAGCAGCAACAATATCTATCAACGTAGTAACGATACCAATTTGAAAGAACGGCAGACGTCTTCATTTACTCGCCGTACCAAATTCAATTTATGTGACAACCTGTCTACGGGCAGAAATTCCATTTCCATTCCGGAGAATACGACTGTTTTCTGGCGTAAGGCATAGGTGCGGCGGTTGGGGGGTTACGTCAAAAACAAACGAACAATGAGGTTGTTTATTTTTTATTATTTATTTAAACGAACGGCCCGTATCAACTGATGGTAAGTGGCAACACCGGTGGTATTACCGCGTGATCTTGAAACATAACCTTTTTTTTGTTAAAACGTTGTCCCACACTAGGATGTTTTCCTGTATCGTGGATGCGTTAGCATCCACAAAAACCGAGACCTGGATCAACTACTTATAGATCATACAAATATTTGCTCCGTGTGGGGTTCAAATCCACAACACGTGTCGCAGAAACCGATCGCTCAGCCGTTACGCCAAACGTGTCGTCGAACTCCTAAGTCAAGTAAAAATGCTTTTACATAACATACCATCACGCCTGTATTCCCCGAAGGTTTAGGCAGAGGCGTACTATTGTGCACCCACAGTTCGCCGGTATGTTTATGTCCCATGTAAAAGGGGGCGAGCCTATTGCCATTAACCGAGCAAGAAATTCCTAACTCTGAGGTCCGAGCTGCTACTGGGAATTTCATAGAAAAACCCAATAACACTGCTCGACCTGGGAATCGAACCCAGGACCTCTAGCGTAAAACCTTCCGCTCAGGACCACTTGGCTAATGAGGCAGTTTTCAGTTTCACAGTTTTTTTTATATCCCACTAAGGAGGCAAACAAGCATACGTTCCACCTGAAGGTAAGCGGTTACCGTAGCCTATGGACGCTTGCAACACCAGGGGTATCACTCGCGCGTTGCCGACCCTGTAAAAATCTTTTCCCACCCTTTTGAGAGGGTAGGGTAAAGGAGGAATAGTTGGGCTGGCAGCATAGGAGACAATAAGTGTGATGCTTAAACAGCACCGGTCCCTCCCACTACCAACACAACGCTTCCTCGCGGAGCTCTGGCGACCTTGCTCGCTGTTCAGAACACAATATAGCAAGGAGCTAGGTTATTTGGCTACGATTTTCTGCAAGGTGGAGGTACTTCCCCAGTCGGGTAGCTCCAATTGTGAGTGGAATCATTCAATTCCACTGACCTCTCTTAAAAATATTAGCAATTTATTATTAGCAAGTCTCCTTTCTAATGATTTACATGACAATTTTAATTTTTAAAACAAAGATTTAGGAACGCGTTTAATACGAGCCTAAGCACAAGTTTCGAAAACCTATTCGTATCGAAATCGAGAATAATTTGTATGAGACGGAGGTTAATGAACGTAGATGAAGCGAAAGTGGTGTGGCAGGATCGCAGCAAGTGTAGTCTCTGCCTACCCCAATGGAAGACAGATGTGAAAATATGTATGCTATGAGATTTATATTACAGAAAAAAAGTTATTCATTTCGAATACGATAGTAGTTCGTGTTTGGGCTAGTTACTAAGACCTACAAGACGATTTTGTCAACTTTTTAAGAGGCAATAGATTTTTTAAGAAACCAACATGTTAGCATTTTTATAAAATTCGCTATCTCTTATAACATAATACCATATACAGTCTTTAGTATGTCTTTTTGTTCTAAATGGAATGGCTAATTTCATGTATACAGGGTTTGAAAATGTCAAGAAATTGTACCTATATCTATTCTAAAGATGATTATAATAGTACTTATATATATTATGATGAAACACAATTTTTATCACACTAGTTTCCTATTTCCGCAATAGTTAGCAATTTACCAAAAATCTATATAACACTGCTCGACATGGGTATCAAACCGACAACCTCTCGCTCAGACTGCCTCATTAGCCCAACAGTCCTGAACGCGACTTCGGTGCTAGAGGTCCTATGTTCGATTCCCAGGTCGAGCAAAAGTGTTATTAGGTTTTTCTATGAAATTCTCAGTAGCAGCTCGGAGTTTGCGATTTGTGCCCGGTTAATAGCAATAGGCTTGCCCCCTATTATATGGAACCTAAACATATCGTCGAACTGTGGGTGTATATTAGTACGCCTCTGCCATACCTTTCGCGGAATACAGGCGTGATGTTATGTATATATTTTTTTATATTTGGGATTTGTGCCCGGTTAATGGCAATAGGCTCGCCCCCTATTACAAGGGAGAAAGGCCTTTGCCTACGGCTGGATAATAATAAAAACGTGTTTCGGTACAAACGACTCGACCACGGCCTCACAGAAAACCGGCGTGAAACAACGCTTATGTTGTGTTTCGCCGAGTGAGTGAGGATACCTTAGGCCCAAACTGTTTTAAAAGGACGTCAACGCACGTGTGACACTTTTGGTGTACCGGGTGTCCATGGGCGGCTATAATCGCTTACCATCAGGCGATCCGTCTGCTAGTTTGCCCCCCTATGCCTTTAAAAAGTCTTTAAGGTTATCTTTTGTATAACAGTATACCATTTCAGAAATATACTAAGCACAATAGGTAGGCATTTATTAGGTATCTTTGATATCCATATCCTCATTGTGATTTGCTAAAAATAATATTTTCCCACGACTGTGTAATGACAACAGTAGTAGCCCATTTGAAAAAAATATTGCATGTAACCATTTCCACCTACAGAGAAGCAAGAAATGAACAAAAAACTACAATATTAATGCCGACAAAATGACCTTTCCGGACCAATATGACCTTCAAACCTTCAAGAAAAGACCGTACTCCCTTTTAAAAGGCCGCCCGGCAACGCATTTGTGACTCTGTTGCGGGTGTCCATATGCGGTGGTGATCGCTTACCATCAGGCGATCCGACAGCTCGTTTGCCCCCTATCCCATAAAAAAAATTAATAGTATATGAAATTTCTCGTTATAATTCCCTGTGAATATATGTAGGCATACTAGGCTTATTGGCAATATTGGTCACATACAAAATACGAAGCAAGCTTGCAGTGCCAATAATAATTTTGTGATATTTATGTCTGCAACGTAAGCATGAACGTAAAGTTTCCTTAATCCTCTCGACCACAGATAAAGAAGAAATGGAACTTTAAGAAATGGCTACGATAAAATGGTATATAATTCTTTACTGCGTCGTAAGAAGCGAGGGTATATATCTTGCTCGGAGGTAGGACCTCCTGGGTTTTAACTGGCTGGCGACCACCTGTAAGTTGGAGTCTATCGCAAAACACCTTGGTGTGTGTTTAGAATGTTGCATGTGAGAGCCAGTTTCTTCACGATTTCTTCGACTCTGGCACGCTACAGTCCACAGGGCTCTCAGAAACACCCAATAACACTTTGCTTGACCTGAGAATCGAATACAGGACCACTAGCGTAGCAGTCACGCTCAGTAGCGGTCAATTTGAATTATGAGCTCCCTTTTGACTATGTCTGTGTTTTCTGCAAACTTACCACATTCTGCAATTAATTAATAACTACCTTCATAATATCAGGCGATAGAAAACCACTGCCGAACAAAAGCCTCCCCCAAAGTCTTAATATTAATATTTACGTAGTATCATATTTATAATCCATAGTACGTTATTTCTTAAAAATTGCTATTTTAGGCTCCATAATCTATGGATAGTAACCGTATAGTATCTCTCTTTGCGCGTGCCACCAATGTGGATGCTCTCTTTTCTTGAGACGAGACTTCTGACTTTACCATGGAGTACGTTTGACAGTTTTGACAGAAGGCTCCGTTCCAAGGATTCGTGCGGCTTTCAAATAAATCTTAGCACTCCATTTTTATTAATCCGTACCAAGACGGTACATAAACAAGGATAAGCATGAGATACAGACATGCACGGATGTACTGACAACTATTTATTATTATGGCATCTGAAATGGGGCCGAGAAGGAAGAAATATATCTATGGAAACTATTCAATGAATTTACTTACTCAATTTGTATATGGCATAGGAGGGCAAACGAGCAGACAGATTGCCTGATGGTAAACGATTACCGCCGCTCATGGACACAACACCGGAGGTGTTGCAAGTGCGTTGCCCGCCTTTTAAAAGGGTTTGGGCCTCCGGTATCCTCACTTACTCGGCGAAACACAACAACACGATAATTATTTTAATAATTATGTCAAAAATGGTACCTATGCATAGTAACGATGAAAAAATGTTTTTAACTCCATAAACAATAGTAGGGTTGGTAAATTAATGAGGATTCTATCGATATTAAATAACTAAATTTAACTTATTGTAACTATTTATGCTAGAGTTTACTCAATTATTTTTGGATCGATTTATTTAAAGAGTTTACAGAAATATTCTCGAGTGGAGACTACGGATAATAAATCATTATCCGATTTAGTATTAAATTTAAAGTAGCAAGTTCAATTCTCCAGACTTAAAATCGATTTCACAACGGTCACAACTGCAATCGCAATCCGATTTCAAATAGAATAAATCTTCAATTTATCGATACCGTTCCCCTCTCTATACTCATCAGTGGCCAGCCCGGGGCTGAAAGTTGTCGACGCCATTATTATAGCGGAAAATTTCCCGGATTTGCCCGGGGCAGAGAGCAGGCGAGCTGTGATATTCTGTGTTAGATCTACAGTCAGGGCCGGACCGTGAGTTTAGGGGGCCCTGGGCTAATACTACTTAGGGGCCCACCTAATTACTCAAAGTATAGAAATAAATAAGACAGTAAAATATTTGATTTATATTATAATATCCATATAACTCACGGGGCCCTGGGCTGAAGCCCAAAAAGCTATAATTATGGTAGATCCGGCCCTGTCTACAGTTGTCACTAACTACAGATTTGACTCTGTTTTATTAGACAGCAGAGATGTGTTGATCATGTTCATGATGTTGTTTGACCGTGTTTATCTTTTTGTCAACCAACAATGATGATCTCTTCGGTATATATTAGAAAGGTCAAGCTGTATCTCAGGATCCGTTTAATTAATTAAGGTCACCAGTTTTTAAGTTGGAGCATATACTTTCTAACAGTGATAACAAAATTAAAATCTATATATATATATAGATAACAAACAGACAAACGTACAAGAATTTAAAAATCACATTTTTGGGTTCGGAGACATTTATATTATTTTTTATTGCAAATATACATAATAACATTACAGCCGAAGCCAATGCGAATGCAAAAAAAATACATTTCTTACTGTTAAATTAAAAATAAAATAAGACACAAGACAACAAAAACAATGCATGGTAAGTATACTTACTGACCACTATTATTCATATCTTATCTTATTATATCTTATCCAACTTGTTTTTTTTTATATCATCAATGTACAGACACAGCTTTATTACAATTTTAGAGATGAATATTTGTAAAAATATCATTTTCTCAATTAAGATGCGTCTTTTGAGGACTCACAAAGTGTTTACCACTGGTACAGTCGCGGCGATAAGCTTTACGAGGATGAAGGGTGCGGTGTAACCGGGAGCTAAGCGAGAGATGAGCGCGGAAAGTGAAATGTCTAGGAAATCGTACTTGCGTATAAGTACTTTAAGAAATATCGGTTGTCTCTTGTGCCGTTATTTGTAAGTTATTTATGAATGTCGTAAAATGAAAAGGATGCGTTAAGATGTCTATAAACGATCTAAAATAGATACAAGTAAATGCAAGTTAATAAAAATATAGGTACCTACGCTTTTACGAACTTATCATTGAAATTGCTTTCTGTAATGTACATTGCTGTACCCGACGGGGTCCTTAATGAACTAAATTATTGTAAAATGTACCATCTCTGTAAACTACCTCGTGGATCGCAATACATATTGGGTATTGAGTATTGAAAATATGAAAATGATCTTTATAATTTGTTGTTCCTTTACGAAAATGGTACTTATTTGAATTATTTCTCAATGTTCGTCCAATGATATCCAATGACACAAGGATTAACAGACAGATATCAACAATTCTTAAGCTATTTATTTAATGAAGGTTTTAACACAATAGTTCTGGCATATTTGCGGGGGCTGCTAGCGTACTAAAATCTTAAGCGATAGACATGTCATCCTCTCTGACCTCTTTACCGCTTCGCTCATCTATATTTGTAACCGCGTCTTTACAATCTATCTATACACAGCGAGGCCACAGTTCTTTTACGAAAGTTGTATCGAGCGATGAGCTGTAAAAAACTCTTAGCCTTATTAAAAAATGCATGCGGGAGTGAAGAGGTCCTAAAACTTTTAGTCTAGAAATTGTTTTTTTTTTAAATAAGGGCTTTTAGGCGCGTAACTTGTGGGTTCTTTTTTGAAATTAAATATCAAAGATGACAGATGTCTGATTTTTTTTAAAAGCTTACTAACAATGTGGGACGCACATTACTAGTATTCTTGTTAACCCCTCGTGCTAAGCTAAAATGCTTGTGTTACGAGTGGGTTCACGTCGGTAGTGCAATGGGTGGGTTTCGAACCGGCAACCACATGATCGCAAGTCCGACGCCCTAGCCATTAGGCTACCGCCGCTTTTTCGTAGTGTTGTATTAATGTTTTTACAATGGTAAAATAATAACAAAAAAATAATATACATGTTCATGTATTTAGTTCACTTCTTGAGTCGGGCAGTTTTATTGCGTTTTTTACATACACACCTCAAGGGAGGGCTCTCAATTACATATTATGGGGCTTGTTTTTTTTAACTTTTAGGAAGACTAGAAATAACAATTAAGTAGGAACATATAGCTATTTAAGTCTCCACAGGTAGAAGATAATGTTGGATAATGGCGCGTCCTCGGTACCTCTGCCTAAGCCTTCAGGATAAAGGCGAGGTAGTATATTTTTTAATATATTTGTACACGAAAACTGCCCAACAATGAGTTAATTCATTTGTTAAGTAAGGTCTATTTTTTTAAGTTTATGATTTTTTTATATATATCATAAACTTCGTTTATCCTCACTTTTATAACTTACCTCAGATTGCGTGAGACTCAAAATTGCTCATTGGCCTTCTATGTAAGTAATGAAATATTGATGCCAATCATAAAAACGTAAGACTAAAAATTAATAAAAAATGTTTTAGATAGAACCTTTTAAGACGTTATATAGTGAAGGACCACTAAGCCACCGCGAGTCCCACCTGCCATGTCGAAATTTGCCTTCACATTCTGAACTTACGTCTTAAAGGTGACGTCATGGCAGGTGGGACTCGCGGTGGCTTAGTGGTCATAGCGTCTGGCGTACCTAGCCAGAAGACGCAGGTTCGAATCCTGCCTGCGAGTCGAATTTTTCCTTCACTATATAACTTTATAAAAATTAGCATAAAAAATGCAAAAAATCACAAAAAGTTACTTTTAAGACGTTTTTATATTTTGGACCTCGAAAACTATTTTCGAGAAAATCATAATTAACTTCGCATTTCTTGGGATTTGTGCCCGGTATTTTTTATGGGATAGGGGAGCAAACGAGCAAACGGATCACCTGATGGTAAGTGATAACCGCCGCCCATGGACACCCACAATAATAGAGGCGTCACAAGTGCGTTGCCGTTTTAAAAGGGTTTGGGCCTCCGGTATCCTCACTCGATCGGCGAAACACAACGTAAGCGTTTCACGCCAGTTTTCTATGATGTCTATCTAAATGGCAGTAAGGGACAGTATTGTAACCCATCCCCGCCCTGTAATAGTTAATTTACGTCATGTTTAACGTTGTGGGTAAGCTAACAGCTTCTACATTACGAGTTTTGCCTTCGATCTCCACACGGGACTAATTTCGACGTCAAAGGAAAATAATTAGGTATTGTTTTTAGCATTTAAAAAAAATCTTGGTAAGATCTCTTGCGCTGCTTCTGCTACTTTTGTTATAAAAAGAAAAACAATAGACAAATGATCGTAGGATCAAAGTGTTGCCATGTTTCACGTAGTAACTATCTGCCTACCTAAAGATAATAGCTTAAAGCCTTAGCCTAAACCCTTTAGCCTAAAGAAATACCATTTTAAAATGAATAAATAACGGAAACCGTTCAAATAGCACAAGATCGTGATAGATGGAGACATGAGGGAGAGCTCTTTGCCCAGCAGTGGGACACAATAGGCTAATCGTAATCGTAACGGAAACCGGTACCTCCCATTTCAATTTGCCGCTTGTTATTGAAGGCACCCTGTATAAACACACATAGTCTTTTCCATTTATAGTGCTAAAAAGTAAAACTCCATATCCCACAATTAATAATTAATTACACGATTTTAATTGGAATGAAGTCCATCAAGATCTCAATGGAAGCGCCGAAAAACATTCAATTTGATGTGTCGGGAGGCGTTGGCTACATTGATGGATGGCTCGAACTCGCTAGTGTGGACACGGTTGAATTTAATTTTTTTCAGACTGCACGCTTTCAACATTCTTTTTCATGATGGATGACGATTTACTACGATGGACGTATCAGGGTAATAGAAGATAGCCTAGTAGCCGTGAAAGCCTAGTGATATGATCATTGGACTGCCAAGTCAAAGGTCTCGAGTTCAAATCCAGTCACGCACCTCTGACTTTTCGAAGTTATGTGCGTATTAATAGTTAATTATCACGTGCTTAAACGGTGAAGGTAAACATCGTGAGGAAACCTGCATGTCTGAGAGATTTTCTCGACGGCGTGTGAATTCTGCCAACCCGCATTAGGCAAGCGTGGTGGACTATAGCCTTATCCCTCTCATTGTGAGAGGAGACCCGTGCCCAGCAGTGGGACATATGTAAGTTGTTTCGCCGATTTTCTGTCATGTCTATCTAAATGGTAGTAGGTAAGGAACAGTATTGTAACCCTTCACTGTCTCCGTAATAGTTAATTTGCGTCATGTTTAACGTTGTGGGTACGATATCAGCTTCTGCACTACAAGTTTTGGGTTCGATGTCCCCACGGGACAAATATTAATATTTAAATGTTTCGGGTAACATGTGATAATTGGTGTTCAAATACATAAAACAAAGTTTGCGATCACTTTGAAAAATCTAAATCTTTATAGTTATTTTTTCTTAAAAAAAAAGTAGTTTTATTTTTTTTATTTCAGCTTAAGCTAGTGATCGCAAACTTTTTTTGATGTGTGTATATAAAAGTTCATGTAAGTTATACATATAATTTGCCCCTGAACCTTGCTCGAGCCGAGCCAGTAGCTTTAAATTAGTCCCTAAATAATTTAAACCAGATCCAGCCGTCCCTAGCTGCCCCCCAGCAACGCCCTAAGCCGAAGCCCGAGTCCCGTTAGAGGACGCCCTTAGCTGCTGTTGCTTAGATTATTAGTTGCTCCTGGCTGGATGCATTCGGTGCCTTGCCACCAAATCCGGTTACGCTGTCAAGATTCCCTGATTCAACAGCTATAGACATATAGAAAAAAAATGTTACAATAATCTGAACCTCCTCTTCGAAATTACTAATCAATTATTTCGTGCACAAATCATTGTAACCATCGGGTAAGCGGACCCCTCAATGCATAAAAGATATCGACAAAGTACCACAAAGCATCAAATATTGTTCCCACAAGTTCTCGACAGGGGAAAGAACATACAAAATACTTTGCTCTCGTATGTTAAAGTACAAAGTTCTCGAAGTTGTTCGACAGTTTATGTAAATTCCCCAATATGCAAAAACAAATTTTGTCGGTATAACATTTTCACGAATTGAATTTTGAGAGTAAACATACCTTCACGCTTGTATACTTCACAAGGTTAGGCGGAGATGTACAAATATACATCCAGGGCATCATTGGTAGGTATATCTAGGTCCCATGCAATAGGGGAAGAGCCTAGTTTTGCTGTGCCCGACAGGGTCCATAATGATCAAACATTAAGACCACCTTTGTAATACCTACATTAATGAATGCAATAAAATATTGAGTATTGAGCCAATTTCATAGAAAATGAAACTGTTGCTGCTGACAATTTTGTAGAAAAAAACCCAAAACCAGGCAAATATCAGTATTTTACACGAAGCGACTACCCTCAGACCTCCGCAACCTAATTTCGGGGCAATACCGATATACGGAGGATACACTGGCTGTCAGACTCTTTGGGCTTCTGACTACCACTAACAATTGTCACAGATGTTCATATGATAGCCGGGACTGATGGCTTTACGTGCTCTCCGAGGCATGAAGAAGTCTCGATGTGTTAAGAGTGGTCAACCAGCCAAACACTGACCGCAACTTAACCTTGCAGATCATTGCCTCTAGACACGTGGTAAAAACGCTAATCGAATAGAAAAGAATTCTCAGTGCATGCAAATGAAGTCATCTCCATACATTTTGTTTGTATTCATTTGTCTATTCGAACTTCAGATTGCCACTTGTCTACGGGCCCAGTTGATTGGCTTAGTTAATACTTAGCCATACGCCCCTCAGATAAAATATTTTATCTAATTCATGATCATCCCTTGCCCTTATCCCAAGTTACTTGGGGTTGGCGCAGTATAGCTTCCATATATCTCTATCAGCCGTCATCTCATCATTCACTTCTTTTGCAGCCGTATCATCTCTCACACGGTCCATCCATCTTTTATTTAGTCTTGTACGTCCTCTACCCTCATATACATCCACGTTCATGCTCAAAACCTTTCTGGTAACATTCTCTTTACTTCTACGCATTATATGCCCATACCACGACAAAAGTTTACTGCACAGCTTTTCCGTAATTAGTGCCACTTTCAAACTGCCTCTTACACACTGATTCCTTATCCTATCCTTCTTCTCAGTCGGTCCGTCACTGCTGAGGATCATGACTCTGTTTCAGTCTGTAGATTATGTGCCTCCATTTGTTACGATTAGCGGCTTGATGGAGTGCGGCGTAGCCGGGTTATCTCCAGCTGTTCGGATATCTGATCCGTCCAACGCTTTGGGCTCCGGCCTCGATATCTTTTGCCCTCGACTCTTCCCTCATAAATTATATCCTACAACATACATAATCAACCCAATATATGTCCCACGGGCACGGGTCTCCTCTCACTTTGGCTATAGTCCACCACTCTAGCCTAATGCGGTTTGGCAGATTTCACACGCCGTCGAGAAAATCTCTCAGACGTGCAGGTTTCCTCACAATGTTTTCCTTCACCGTTTAAGCGCGTGATAATTAACTATTAATACGCACATAACTTTGAAAAGTCAGAGGTGCGTGCCTTGGCTATCGCCAGCTTTCACTACTACTCCTAAAGTCTCTTTCCTACACAAGTTATTTTAAAAAAATGGCTGCCGTAATCACGTATTAACAGTAGTTCGCTAGGGTCACTACGACCCACATAAATACAGCCAAGTATGTGCCAGTAATTGACCTAAATTTTTAAAGGTGTTTTACTAGGGGATCAGACGTGACCAAGCTACTTCTTATCTCTCGCTATTAGCAATTTGGGGGAAGAATTTCTGTGTTTTTATTTGTGAAAGTTTATACGTGATTGTAATATTGTAAACGGCATTATTTTTTGTTTTTTTATTTTAATTAGGTATGGTAAAATGTTAACTACCTCATTTGTACGCTAAAGGCCTTCAGTTCGATTCCCACGTCGCGTTCGTTCCCAGTGTTATTCAGTTTTTCTATAAAATGCCGGCAATAAGATGATCAGGGCTAATTTTTTTTAAATGATTCAATTCAAGATGGCTACGTACTGGCTACCAGCGCGTGTGTATGAAGACATTTATGATTGTGGCCGAAGCAAAACAAGGATGCAAAAATCGTAGCGAGGGGCGGTCTGTATAGTTACTGCCCACGCCATATTACTAAAGGCGTGAGTGTATGATGTATGTTTAAATTAAGAAAACACAGAAAGCAATAAAAAAACCCAAGAAAATTGCCAAGTATTTTTCGAAATTATTCAGATGCATGCCTTAAATGAAGTTGGGTAGAACTCACTGTGGTTCAATGTTCGAAGCAAAGTCATTTACATAATAATCCCCAGAGCACTCCGAGATTCCTGAAATTCATGGCCCTGCAATCCTGTAAAACCGCCTATGAAATTGGGGAATGATAATTAAAAATGCTTGAAAGTTCGTCTTAAAATTCTATGTGTTGTTTATTACGCGATTGTGGATGTTCAAAAGGTACCTATTCATACAATCACCAGAATTTGGCATTAAGGCATGCTAAAAAAATGCTGCTAATGAGAATTTTATAGAAAAACCTGGGAATCGAACCAAGAACTCAGTTGTACGACTTTTTAAAATCGAAGTTATTGGATTTGATTCAATATCAAAAACTCACACTAACTTCACAAAGATAGTTATGCACAACATTTACGAAGGGCACAAAATATGAGCAATCCAATTTGAAACTTGTGGAGAGCTACCAAACTACAATTTACGGTCGAGATAACATTCGGCTCGTTAATTATAAACATCTGTAGCTAATAAGTGACAAAACTAATAAATAGGTCATCCTTAACCAATTTATATTTGGGATCCCTTTGTACATCTATATTTTGGAGAACGATTCAAGGTCCATCAAGCACCAAGTTATAAAGCTTGCTCGGTGTGTTCAGCGCCATCTGACCGCAGCCGTGGGTAACACTGCAAAATCTCCATTATACATTTCGTCTTGATGTGCGCGGAAGCCACTAGATGGCGCCACGATGTATGAAACTATTATAAAAATTATGGTCTAGCGTCTATAATGGTTTGTAAAAAGATTTTTTCACACGATCGAACGAACATTGTTTTATTTCATTATCAAATACAAATTGAACGTACAAAGAAATATATTATATACACGATGGTAGGACCTCTTGGGGTCTGGCTAGCTGGTGACCACCCTCACGTTGGAGTCTGTCGTAAAGCACCGCGGGGTATGTTCCGACTTTTGCGCGTAAGAGCCAGTTCCCGCTCGGTTGCTGCGACTCTGGCAGACTGCAGTTCGTAGGGGCTCTGAAGCGTCGGCAACGCATCAGCAACTCCTCTGTTGTTGCAGGTGTCCATGGGCGACGATGCATACTTACTACTACTTTGGGAATTGTGCCCCGTTAATAGCAATAAGCTCACCCCCTATTACAGAGGACCTAAACATACCGACGATTTGTCAGTGTACAATCCTACACCACTATCTAACTTTGCAGGCGTGATGGTTCAAAAATGTCTTACCATCAGGTGATCCGTCCTATACTATAAAAAAGTATGTAAAAATATAAATTTAAGAAAATTCTGTTGTAAATTAATATTTCCCCTTTTCCTTATAAAACTGAAACAATTATTTCATGAAAATACGACTAATTTATAAAACCAACAAGAAAACTTTGACCACTTTTTCTCAAGAATAATATTATATTACTTAAGAATTAAATAAATAAACGACTTCCTGAAAAACCACAAATTGAATTATTTTCTTTGTAATATCAATTTAACTTTTTCACAAGTTTCCAGAGTAGCTAAACGTAATTATTTAATTTTGTTAAGAGAATAATTGCGTGAAGGAAAACATAATGAGGAAACCTGCATGCCTGAGAGATTTTCTCGACGGCGTGTGAAGTCTGTCAACCCGCATTAGGCCAGCGTGGTGGACTATAGCCTAATCCCTCTCATTTTGAGAGGAGACCCGTGCCCAGCAGTGGTACATTATAATGGGTTGGTGATGATTAAACATACACTAAAATAACCACCACGGGGACACACACTATAATATTATAATATAACATAGGCACCATTAGATACGTCGGTATCCCCGAAGGGTTAGTCAAAGTCAAAGTTTTTTTATTTGTGATTCACAGGTATTAGGTACTTAGGTCTTATTATACTGTTTACATCATTTCATTCTGTGATCAGCCACATAAGCATACACATATATCAAAGAAATAATAAACATTATTTTGTTAATTAATTTTAATTTCGTAAGTTAAATAATGGAGATGGAGTGATGATTTGCGAAAGGTTGCTGGCGGAAGCTGGATGCGACGAGCCGAAGACAGGGTGAAATGGCGCACATTGGGGGAGGCCTACGTCCAGCAGTGGACTAGTATGGGCTGATGATGATGATGATGAAGTTAAATCATTAAAAGCGGCGGTAGCCTAATGGCTAGGGCATCGGACTTGTGATCATAGGTGCCGGGTCGAAACCCACCCATTGTACTACCGACGTGAACCCACTCGTAACACAAGCATTTTAGCTTAGCACGAGGGGTTAACAAGATGTATATACTAGTAATGTGCGATCCACATTGCTAGTAAGCTTCTAAAAAAAAAGACAATGTCAGATGACAATGTCAGATGTCATTAAATATTCATTTAAATAGAAATAGCAAACGGTCAAACGGACAAAAACACGGATACTTAACATTTTATCATACTCTTTAACTAATTTAAAAATTCGCCAACAGTGTAGAATTAATATTCAATGAGGTACGCCAGAGATGTGTCAATGTATACCCACAGTTTGCTGGTATGTCTAGATACTATGTAATAGGGAATGAACCTATTATCTTATCTTGTGTAGGGCCGAGGCAGCAAGGCCTCAGTGCAGTTCGATCCAATGGGATCTTTTGTGCTTCCCCTAGATAACTTATTCCTCATCCCCTCCCAGTTCTACAAACAGCTCTTCCATGAGCTTTATAATGAGGCCTGGGGGAATGAGTCTGTAGTCCTCTGGTCTTGGATATCTTGACCCAAGAGGCACATTCGCTTTCTAGCCTTTGCATCGCATGTACACAGAAGGTGTTCCATTGAGCGAACCTATTACCACCGGGCACAAAATAATACGAGCTGTTACTCACAAAGCCATTGAAAAAAATACCAGTAAAATATAGTTCTACCTGAAATTCGAACCCAGAGCTTTTACCGTAGCAGACAAGGGAAGACATGTGAGGTTTTATGGTAAGTACGAGGCTGAGATACCATTTTTTTGTGCATATGGAAATCGTCATGGACTTCCATCGCCCAGGGAAGGTGACACGGCGTGTCGGACTCCGGTGACATACTGACTAAAACCACACGGGTGTTTTGCCTCACCCTTTTTTGCTGGGTTTACAGGAGCAAGGTTTTATTCGACGAGTCCGACATACCCCGCCGCCTCCCTTGGGGGCAGACGATCCTTTACCATTCTCTGCTACCAAAAAAGGATGATAAAGGTTCTCTCTTAATTCCTTCTCCGCTACGAGCTCATCACGAACACCATATTATAGCCTATAGACCTAGATTCTAAAACCAGTGCCAATAACTCATCAGACGGCGATAAGCTACATTTGATGTGGGCCCAGATAAGCGCAGTTTAAATTGAGTTCAGATTGGAGTGTTATCGATCGTGTGACGTCATAAACAGCTGTGATTGGGGGAAAGAGACAAAATAATAAATCAATTTATATTTAAACAAATATACCAACACGCCTATATTCTATAAGGGTTAGGCAGAGGCGTACTCATATACACCCACAGTATGTTTAAATCCGATGTAATACGGAGCGAGTCAATTGCCAGTAGCTGGGCACAAATCCCAAACTCCGAGCTGTTACAGAGGATTTCATAGAAAAACTAAATAACACTATCTCGACCTGGGAATCGAACATAGGACCTCTAGCGTAAGAGACACCTGAAAGACTGACTGACTTATTACTGATTTAAAAAAAGAGTATCTATGGAGTTTCTTGCTGGCTATTCTCCATAAGGCCCACTTTTTGGAAGCGTGCAACTAGTTTTGACTTTTCAAATGTACCCTCTCTGTTTCTAATTTAAATAAAACATTTTGACTTTGACTTTGACTTTGATCTATCAACGCATAGTCAAAAGTAGTGAATCTTTGTGTGGCAGTATCAGCTTTTTAAAGGAAGGATGGCAATGTTTAAAATTTGTCTTTAAAAACTACCCAGACTCGAAATAAAAATCTTTGGATATAGGGACGCATTTAGCATAACAGAAATAATTTGTCCTGAACCCTGAAACCCCATGATATTAAGAGAAAAATAAGAGACTAATGAACAGTCTTATCGCTAAGTGTGATCTCATATATTTATAGACATTTCTCTTGCAACCAAAAGGAAGCTTTAAGATCGATATCAAGCTATTATTAACACACGGGTTACGTAATATTTTTTTCTTTTTTTTCTTTTATTTCCAATCTCGTGGCAATTTTCCGAAACCTCGTTTACGCCATATACGTGCTTAATTGGTGTTTACTGCGTTTCTAAGTAGCTATGTGCATAATCGCACTTTTACACACTACTACGTCGTAGTCACGATACCCTAAATGGCTACGTGCTTAATCGCTTTTTCCACAAGCTACATTGTAGTCACGCTGCCCTACAGGGTTGCGTCGTAGTTACACTTTTCCACACGGCTACGTCGTAGTCACGCTGCCCTATAAGGCTACTTCGTAGTCACACTTTTCCACACGGCTACATCGTAGTCATACTGCCCTATAAGGCTACTTCGTAGTCACACTTTTTCACACGGCTACATCGTAGTCACGCTGCTCTACAGGGTTGTGTCTAAGTCACACTTTTCCACACGGCTACATCGTAGTCATAATGCTCTACAGGGTTGCGTCGTAGTCATACTTTTCCAAACGGCTACATCGTAGTCACGTTGCCCTACAGGGTTGGGTCGTAGTCACACTTTTCCACAAAGCTACATCGTAGTCACGCTGCTCTACAGGATTGCGTCGTAGTCACATTAACCTACAGAGCTACGTCGTAGTCACACTTTTGTATGCGGCTACGTCGTAGCCATACTGCCCTACAGGATGGCGTCGTAGTCACACTTTTCCACAAAGCTACGTCGTAGTTACGCTGCCCTACAGCGCTACGTCGTAGTACACTGCCCTACAGGGTTGCGTCGTAGTCACACTTTTCCGCACGGCTGTTTCATCGTGAAACTTTTCTGCACGGCTACATAGTCGTTTGTAGTCGTTGTTTTCTACAGAACTACGTCGTAGTCGCGCTTCCCTACATGATAGTGGGTTTTTCTTCTTTAATTTAGTAAGTTTTTATTGAATTTTCAGTAACAGCTCGGGGTTTGGAATCTGTGCCCAGCTGATGGCGATAAGCTCGCCTCCCATGGAACCTAAACATACCGGCAAACTGTAGGTAACACTACTCCCTTTCTGACTAACCCTTCCAGGATTACAGGCGTGATGGTATAATGTATAATTATCGTGCCTATCTGCAGTGGCTTTAATCAACACGGCTCATTCATTTTCAACGTTCACCATTTATATATGTACACAATAATCCCGCATCGCAATAATTACGAATTAAAAACATCAAAATTATGCTGAATAGCCCTCGACTCAGACATGGATTAATTTTAAGTGAATGGACAGGATTTAACCAGGTTTACGTTTCATTATTTATATTTAAAATTGTAAATTAAAGCTATAAGTATATAATATTATGTTTATGTAGATACTTTTTGTATAACATGGTAAATAGCCTATGCGAGATACTTAAACATAATTCATGGTTAGACTATGCTGTGCAACGCATGAAGGCATTGTTAGGTATTGAAATCTTTAATCAATCTATATTTTTTTGTACTGTAATGAAAAACACCTACACATCAAACTGCATAATTCTCAGCAACTATTTAAAACAAAGTTGTAAAACAATTGCGATTATTTTATTTTACTCAAAAATGCATGTAATGTGGTCATTATTTTGACAACCTTGTTTGAGCAAAGACGACCTTGCCGTTCTGTTTCAAGGAGCGGCCGGCAAAGTTTTGCTGGCCGCTCTAACAGGCCGGCAATGTTTTGTAGGCCGCTATTTTGACGTTTCAACGTTTTAAAAAATCAAATCCAAAAAGATTTTATTTAAAACACAGCTGTTTGTATCTATAGAGATAGGTAAAAAAAGATTTTATTCCATATTAGGCTGTATAGTTCCAACTACCATTGCTAAAAAAAAAACAAAGAAGTAAAAGAGCGCGGTTCAGCGAAAATTTTGTTTTTATTTATTGAAATTTTTGCTAAAAATGAGCTCTCAAAGCGAAAATTCTTCCGATTCAATGTGTTTAACACCGCCAGACATTAAAGATGAAGCTAAATTAGTGGTTGAAAATTTGATACCGCGAAACTCAAAGGAAAAATATAAGCTTGCATATGAAAAATTTGTGCAGTGGAAAATCAGTAGGAAATCTCTTGCTGGTTTTATTTAGATTAGGTACTTGCATTTTTGAGTAAAGCACTATATAAACCTTGGCCCACAATGACTGCTTCGCTGGTCACGCTATGATTGATTATCTATATATATTGCTATGATATGAGCTAGCCTAGCTGCGCTCTAGGCCTTTCAGCGCGACCAGCAAAGTAGTCATTACAGACCGCGGCAGTAATGTACTATTAAAAAGAGTATCTATGGAGTTTCTTGCCGGCTCTTCTCCATAAGACCCACTTTTTGGAACCGTGCAACTAGTTTTGACTTTTGAAAAGTACCTTCTATATTGGTCTAATTGAAATAAAACATTTTGACATTGACTTTGACTTTACAAGTAATAAAAAACATTCACCCATTTTTTTTAATTATAAATCTGAACTGCACGTACCTGTTATTTCAAACCTGGGTATCAGACATACTGAGACATAATAATATGACGGTTATATCACATAAAAAAAAAACTAGATTTTTAGTAATTGCTGACAGAGCAGAGCAGAGCTTGCTTTTGACAATAGGCTCGCCTCCTAATGGACATGGGACTTAAACATATCGGCGAACTAGAAGTGTAGTATAATATGTAATAGTACACCTCGCCTTACCCTTCGGGGAACACAAGTGTGAAGATATATTATGTATATGAAATATGTCATAGGCTTCAGCTCAATTTTTTTCCTGATATTAAAAAAACCATCCAGTATACAAAATGCTATTTACCTGCCTCCTAATTACATACATGAACACTCCTCAGACATGGTCGCTTTGTCTTCCAATAAGTATTCTCTTTGCATTACAGCCCAGACAGACATTATCGAAAATGATCGAATAGTTGCGATGTCAAAAATACATTAATATGTCAGATCTCCGAAATGAGCGAGTGTGACAGATAGATAGACAAGTCCAGAAATAGATGTGTTGAGACAATTCTGAACTAACTGTAGAGTAAGTAATGTCATGTTAAAAAAACCGGCCAAGCGCGAGTAGGACTCGCGCACGGAGGGTTCCGTACTTAAAAATAGTTTTATTATTTATGTAACTAAAAATTTATGTTTTTCGCAATTTTTCCATTATCTGTGCTTTATGATGTTGCGTCGTACCAAATTTCAAGATTCTGAGTTCACGGGAAGTACTCTGTAGATTTTGATTTCCTTGCGAGTGTCGAAAATTTGCAGTATAAACGGCTGTATCTTTTGATTGCGTTGGCTTAGAAGTTTGATTTTTTCACAGCTCCAAGGTACAGTAGACTTGAGTATTTAATATGGATTTCAGCTTGATTCCTCCACGCGGTCCTGAGAAAAAGGGTCTTGACAGACCGACAGACAAACAACAAGATGATACTATAAGGATTCTATTTTTTCCTTTTGAGGTATGGAACCCTAAAAAACATCTTACCTAAATTGAACTCTGAACAAGTATTAGTTTTGAAAGGAGTCTTTCAACTGAAATATTATTTATATTAAAACTAGCTCACACGACTGAACTAATTAACTTTTTCACAACAAAATCAAGTAACAAACAACACGCCAATGTTTTTAATATGCTTGTCCGCTAATAATCTATCCTTGTCCGAGCAAATTAAAACTTGGGTGGACTGACTGAAAGTTCTTTTAATGGAAATTAATTACGGTCGGATTATTTTGTATAGAATTTGTATGCTAGCAACACCTACGTAAGGATTTATATGAAAACTTTGCATTTAAATGTGTTTAGAAAGAAATAATTAACATTACTAGTCGCTACCCGCAGGTTTGCTCAATTTTTTTAAAGAAAACATAGCCTATGGCCTTCTGCAAGATTCAGTCTATCTCTATGCCGAAATTCAGCATAATTGGTTTAGCGGTTTAGACGTGAAAACGATACAAACAGTAGTTACTTTACGTTGTTACAAATTTAATGTATTTTAATACCGCCTCATTGGGGTAGTGGCTTTAAGCACGGCTTCAGAACGAGAGGGCTTGGGTTAGATTCCCAAATTCATGAAACTGCTATTGTTTTCTATGAAACACTCAGTAGCTTTTCGGAGTTTGGATTTATATTTCAGATTTGTTCTTCCCCTATTAGACGGTACCTTTCCCTAACCCATCGGGGAATACAAGCAGGCAGGTGAAACCACGGGCAAGACTTAGTATAATATCAAAGCTTAAAAATAATGCCAAGACCTTCAATAAGTTCGAAATTAAAAGCATCACAAAACATGTATACCTAATGAAACCATTCGCTGACTTGCAATTTATTATCAAACTTGCTTTTTCCCATGACTTCGGTCGCGAAGAGATTTTAATTATTTAATAACACAAGCAATTAAACAGTAATTGAATGATACTTACTGTAAATAAATCTCTTAATAATAATAATTATTATAATAATAATAATAAATCATTTATTAAAGTAACCAAGACTCAATAATGTTAGTATTACTTAAAACTATGTTAGTAACATTTCATAATCTAAGTAGTTATATATAATCATTTGTTTGATCTCACCGCTGCTTCATCCCATGGGAGACGGAACAACAATGACTCACGTATGAGCAATCCAGACGCCCAGCAATCATACTCAGGACACTGTTGGAGCTGGCCCACACCCTGCGCACCAGAGAAGCACACCTCTTTCGCATGGTCGCATAAAAGCAATCTACGTGTGCGTCAGCACCGTACCGTAATAAATCCCCGATGCGCTACAGAAGCGAGGCAGCCCCACCAGTATCCTAAACGCGTTATTGTATTGAACGCGGAGAGCGCTTTTGAGTATATCTGGCCCAAAGGCTGCACGTATAGAAAGAAGTACAGTAAGCTCGGAAGAGTGTGATCTTTACCTGAAGGGAACAACGTGCAAACCTCCGGGCCAGCATGTTCGCTCTAATCGACAACGCTCTCCGCTCCCGTTCAATGTCGTCATCGTCTTGGAGGCTGGTGGTCAATAAGTGGCCCAGATATTTAAACTTAAAAACTCTCTGTAATGGTATTCCATTGAGTGCAACAGGTGGTACAGCACTAGTGTTTTTACCCCCAGCCTCGAAAACCATGATTTCCGACTTTTTACAATTATATGTCAGGCCATGTTGTTCTGCGTATCCTTCACAATGGGCCACAAGTTTTCTCAACCCACAGACCGACGCACTTAACAGCACCATATCGTCTGCGTAACTAATATTATTGACGCAGACACCATCTACATGGCAACCGACTCTGATGCTGCTAAGCTCCTCAATCAGCTCATTAACATAAAGGTTGAAGAGCGTAGGTGAACTTAACCCCCCCTGCCTCACCCCGCACTCCAATTTATATGGTTCAGACAGCTCTCCATTCCATCGTACATTGTTGACCTGGCTTCCATACCAATATTTAAAAATGTTAAGGAGTTCTTTTGGCAGGTTAGTGTTTTCTAATTTTTGCCACAACTTATTGTAGGAAACCAGATCAAATGCCCTAGAAAGGTCCTTTCACAAGTTTCACATTTTTTTAAATATATAGAGCGTGCATATGCTAACTGATAACCTTTGGAAAGGAACACCAGTCAGTTGATTTCACGAACGTAGTTTTTACTTAGCCAAGAAAATAATATTTTGCCGTCCTGATAAACAGACGCACGATCTGTTTTATATATTATATCATTCACCTCTATCACTTTAAAAGTATTAACCTAAATTTGTTTTGAATACGCTTTTAAGTCACGTATTGTCCTTGCCTCGTCTGAAGGTGAAACGACATCGATTTGATAAGAAACTTAAATATAAGACTCTTGGGTGACCGTGTAACAACCGCCATTCTCTAAGATATTAAACAATTTATATGCAAAACATATCATTTCTTTAATACCTTCAGAACTTCACGAGACTAGAAATTTGCCTTGGCTTTTGCAAAACATTTAAATATCCATAATACTGGCTTATTGAGCCTTCCATACTAAGTAATATCTCTTATCTCATCTCTACTATTATAAAATTGTAAAAAAGCTGTGTCTGTACATTGAAGATATAACATACCATCACGCCTGTATTCCCCGAAGGTTAAGGCAGAGGCGTACTAATATACACCCACAGTTCGCCGGTATGTTTAGGTCCCATGTAATAGAGGGCGAGCCTATTGCCATTAACCGGGCACAAATTCCTAACTCCGAGCTGCTACTGGGAATTTCATAGAAAAACCCAATAACACTTTGCTCGACCTGGGAATCGAACCCAGGACCTCTAGCGTAGCAGTCGCGGTCAGGACCAGTTGGCTATTGAGGCAGTTGAAGATATTTAAAAAAAACAAGTGGGTTAGGGTATATAAACGCCTCCGAAACCAAAAATGTGATTTTTTAAATTCTTGTCTGTTTGTTACGGGTTGGCGCAAAAACTACTGAATAGATTTAAATTTTGTTTTCACTGTTAGAAAGTATGTGCTTCAAATTAAAAACTGGTATACTTCTTATCTCATATAATTAAACGGAACCTGAGATACAGCTTGACCTCTAAAATGTATAGAGACCCATACAAAGAAGAGATCATCACTGTTGGTTTTTGAGCTTCAAGTGAGCGAAGCCGCGGGCAGAGGCTAGTAATATTATAAATGCGAAAGTTTGTGAGTATGGATGTTTGTTACTCTTTTACGCTAGAACGGCTGAACGGATCTACATAAAATTTGACACAGGGATAGATTACAGCCTGAAATAACACATAGGCTACTTTTTATTGAAGGCCGGACGCAATTCTGAATTCCACGCAGACGAAGTCGCGGGTAGAAGCTAGTGTTATATAATATAATTTATAGAACACGTGTTCCTGAAAATATATATCATTATAACGAGTCCATTGGATAACTTATCATATTGAATTGCTTCTACCATCATAAAAGTAAACCTTAGAAGCCTTAATAGCGCTGAAAATGGGTATCGAATATATGAGATATTTAGATATTGGATCTAAGAATACATCTTGTGCGAAATATGGTTCAAATTATTTTGTAAACATATCATTACGCCTGTATTCTCCGAAGGTTTAGGCAGAGGCGTACTAATGTACACCCAGAACTCGCCAGTATGTTTAGATCCCATGTAAGAGGAGGCGAGCCTATTGCTATTAACCGGGCACAAATTTCAAACTCCGAGTTGCTATTGAGAATTTCCTAAAAAACCCAATAACATTTTGATCGCCCTGGGAATCAAGCCCAGAACTTTTAGTAAGTATATAGCTGTTATGCTTATGACCAATGAGGCAGCTGCATTATTTAACCGACTTAAAAAAAGTGTACCTACACAATTTAATTCTTGTGTGTATGTTATAAAATATCTTGGCCGATTGTGAACATGTGAAAAATATAATAATTTCCATAAATGTTGTTTAAATTTTCTTATTAGTCCAGTAGTCCTAAGTGCGACTGCTACGCTAGAGGTTCTAGGTTGAACTCCTAGTTCGAGCAAATACTATTTGATTTTTCTATGAAATTCTCAGTAGCACAGGTTACTCGTAATAAGCTAACCCTCTGCTACCTGGAACTTACACTTACCAGTATATCTATGGATATACATTAGTACACCTCTACCGACCTTTCTCTGCCGAGATTTTTTTTAATAGGATAGGGAGGCAAACGTGCAGACGGATCGCCTGATGGTAAGCGATTACCGCCGCCCACGGACACCCGCAACACCGGAGGAGTTACAAGAGCGTTGCGTTGTTTAAAAGGGTTTGGGCCTCCGGTATCCTCACTTACTCAGCGAAACACAACGTAAGCGTTGTTTCACACCGGTTTTCTGTAAGGGCATGGTATCACTCCGGTCGAGCCGGCCCATTCATGCCGAAGCATGGCTCTTTCACGGTATTTTTTTTAGAATTATTCAAGAAAAGGTATACACACTCGTTAGTTTTGTATGAGGAGTTATTTTGGTACATATTTCTAACTTACGTTGGTTTTTTATCGATAAAAAAACATGCTACGTTCTTTATAAGAAGTTATTAATGAAAATATCAGTAAGTAATCATAATGAAATAATTAAAACAAAATAAAAAATATACAAAAAGTAATTTCCCGTACCGGGAATCGAACCCGAGCCTCCTGGGTGAAAGCCAGGTATCCTAGCCACTAGACCATACGGGAGATGATAGTCCTGGCGAAATAGCGATTCAATTACCAAAATATCAAGAATACACGTGATAATAGCTGTTTTTGTCACGATTTCAAATCATTCAAGGGCATTCAACAATCGCGTTCGTTTGGAAGTCTCATTGCTTACGTATTGATGACGTCATGATGGCGATGGAATGTCTGTTATAGATATTCTATTTCACGAAGGCCGTTAAATTATTGAAATTTGAACTTTATTTCAATTACATAAAGGTCATCATACAGGACTTCGTGAGATAGAATGACTATACCGTATTTTAGAAGGTATAAGTATTCGATATTAGGTATGGTTTTGTATGACAGTTAAAAAAATAATCAGAATGGAGTTTTGAACGAATTGAAATGTCGATTGCCTTTCTAAATCACTGTAAATCTTGGCCACTTCAACTAAAATAAAAAATAAATACTTACTTAGTTCTATTTATTAAGTAGGTATATTTTACATTATTATTCTTCTAGTTTATGATGTTATAACGCCTGTATTTCCTAAAGGGTTAGTGACAGGTGTCTTACTGTAACTAAAGTTCGTTGGTAAGTATGTTTTAGGTCCTAAGTAATAGGAACCTATTTGCATCAACAACAAAATATAATTTCCGAGAAATTCATTAACACTTGATTAACCTGAGACTCAAACAGATCTGGATAAAATTGGTAGGTACAGAGATAGATTACAGTCTGGAATAACACATAGTCGACGCAGACGAAGTCGCGGGCAGAAGCTAGTTTCATTATGAATCTTAAATCTCGTTTCCTTCTTGTTATATTACATAATGTTTACCTGTTGATTAGATAACTCTGCATGCTGTGTCATTACCGCTGAAATGTATTTTTTTTTTACTGAAATCTAAACCTTGGTATAAGTGAACTGAAATGGAACGTTCTTTTGAGAACAAAGATTATTTGAACCTAAAAAAAACTTGAGATCTATCGTATTTTTACTAAAGAAAAATAATTTGCAGTAAAAAAATCTCGATAACCTAATTTTTCATCCAGCTTGCGGGAGTTTCTGGAATTTAGATATTCCACCAGCGAAGCCGCCATTCGTGTACCATATGGAAACGGCCACAAACACGAAAAGAATACCCAAAAGGAGCCTTAGGTATAGCATAACATAACATAATAAACCCATTACATGTCCTAGCAGGTAGGTATAACGATACAAAAAAAATTAAGAAATAAAATTTACCAGAGACTATAGAAAAGCAATATTAGCGGCCCTCTAGAGGGGTACTTCCCTTTAATCAATTATTCATAGTTTGACGAAAGTCCTTATCCCAAAAAATAGCCTAGTATATACTAGTATTCTATTATCTGAGGTATAGCCGAAAAAAAAATAAAGCTAAATTAGTACAGGTCCATATAGACCGTACAAGTTATACGAGTATGCAATCTTCATAAAATCCCAACTGTAATCTATTCAGGCCCTAAGTAAACCAGTGTTAATGGTCCTTGGCTTCGCGGTCCTAAAATAACAACATCCACCAGTGATTTGTGTGGGAATTGCATTTTTTTACCAAAGAAAAAAAAAGATTTGCAAATTTTTGAGATAGGTAATTTTTTGGGACTTGTTTTTTTTTAATTTATTTGACGTCGGTGTAGAGAAGGTTGCTGTGCTTATGTGTTATAAAAAAAAGGGCAAAAATTGGCCTAGTGGTTCTGAGCACGAGTGCTGCGCTAAAAGTCCGGGGGCGATTCCCAAGTCGAGCAAAGTGTTAAGTATTGGACCTCGAAATCGTCGGCTCGCTGATAGCGCGTAGATACCACTTGCAACTTCAAAGTTCAAATGTTTTTGTTTCATATAAGCTTTTACAAGCGTATATGAAACGTTATGATTCTAGTTGCACGGTTGGTTGATCACAAAAGGTTGATCCTATGGAGAAGAATCCGACAAGAAACTCCATCGACATACTTTTAAAATAAATTATGTCACAATCTTCACTGGTACAATATTGCGATAACAAGATGTGTGGACGTTGAATGATGACGATTAAACAAAGCATACCCTGACGATCGATGAGGATTTTCCGTTCTAAACAAAAAAGGAAGATAGAATGATACCTACTCATTATCTTCCTTACCATAGTTTTTTTTAAGGGATAGGGAGGCAAACGAGCAAACGGATCCCCTGATGGTAAGTGATAACTTCCGCCCATGGACACCCGCAACACCAGAGGAGTCGCAAGTGCGTTGCCCGCCTTTAAAAGGGTTTGGGCCTCCGGTAACCTCAACTCACTCGGCGAAACACAACGCAAGCGTTGTTTCACGCCGGTTTTCTGTGGGGCCGTGGTATCACTCCGGTCGAGCCGGCCCATTCGTGCCAAAGCATGGCTCTCCCACGTGAAATCCATAGTGATAATCTTCCTTAGATAATGAGTAGGTATTTTCTTTTTAATCCCAATCCCTAATGTATCTCCATTACCCATCAACAAAACCTTAAACAAATGAACCCAAACCTCAGTCATAATCAATCCATCATCCCTGAAATCGTAAAGATAAATGATGGTGCCGTTGTGGAGGAAGCGGGGAGTCGTTTTACAGAATTCCATTTGAAACAAACGCTTCAGTTATCTCGAGACGAAATACTTATTATCGAAAATCCTTAACGTCTCGCATTCGAGCCGACACCTATTTAATGGGGCATCGTTTCGACGATCGCCCTTCATTTCCTTCGGCCGATGAGATCATTTCGACCTACTTAAGGGTGGGCGCGCGTTATAAATCATAAGTTTAATTTGTAAATTATTGTGACAGCATTTAATTTACAAATACCATGACTTATTAGTCAGAGCGGCGGTAGCTAATGGCTAGGGCGTCGGACTTGCGTCATGTGGTTGCCGGTTCGAAACCCAGCCATTGCACTACCGACGTGAACCCACTCGTAACACAAGCATTTAGCTTAGCACGAGGGGTTAACAAGAATACTAGTAATGTGCGACCCACATTGCTAGTAAGCTTTTAAAAAAAAAAGGAGTAGGTATTGTCTCGGGATAATTTTGTAATGTAAGAGGAACGATAAAACCTTATAAACTGTTGCTGTATTTTGAAATATTTACAATTAAAAAATTATGAGCGAACAAAAACCAGTGGATAAGCGTAAATGGCGTCTGACTCAGTTACCACATACACAAAAAATAAATTTTAAAAAAGTATAACGAATTGACGATCGTGCGTTCGATTCCGACATAACACAAATATTTATATGATGAATAAAGTGTTTGTGTTCGTCTGGGTGTTTCTTATTATAAGTTGCATTTACAAAAAAAAAGTATGTAAGTATTATATCCATTGTCTAGTACCTACCCATAGTACAAGCTCTGCTTAGTTTGGGACTAGATGGTGATGTGTAAAATGACGCAGAAAAAAATCTTAAGCTCGGATTATACGATCAGGTGACCCGCTTGCTCGTTTGCCCTCCTATCCCATAAAAAAACCACCTGCCTTGTAAACTGAAAACAACAGTTTACAATATAGTCTGTAATCCCAAATCTCAATACCGAACTCAAGCGCGCGTTCGCTCTTACGTTAAAATGACGAAGTTACCAAGTTTTAAGAACAAGTTTTTTCTGCTGGCAATTAAGACACAACTTTATACCGGGATGAAGCAGATTGTTTTTAAATATCTTCAGTTTCTTAGCTTAGCCTTAAGCGATAGTAAGTTTTAGTTTGAAAATCTAGGTCTTTAATGTCTTTGGAACTAAAGGAGTTAGATTTAGAGATTAGCTTTATTTACGAAAAGTATTTAGCTAGCAGACTTTTCCATTGAGACATTTTCTTGTATAGTTAAACCTGCATTCTCTAAAGGGTTAAGAATATAATAGAATACAAGAAAACACCAAAAACTAATGTCAAGTATAAGTTGTCAATCATAGAATATGGTACAATGGATGGTCTTATCGCTAAAAGCGATCTCTTACAGAAAACCTTAGGATGGACTCAAGAGAAAGGAAAGGCGAAAAATAGCTAGTCACACAGTACACAGAAGCAACTAAACACTTGAATAAAATAATACAGAAATTTCAAATATATAAAAAATACACATACATAATCATACAAATAGAGTAAATTAATCTATAGGTACTTAATATATAAAGCTGAAGAGTCTGTTTGCTTGAACGCGCTAATCTCAGGAACTACTGGTCCGATTTGAAAAAATCTTTCTATGTTAGATAGCCCATTTATTGACGAAGGCTATAGGCTAAATATCATCACGCTACGCGGACGAAGTCGCGGGCAGACGCTATATAATATATACAAGCTTCTACCCGCGGCTTCGCTCGCATGAAGCTCAAAAACCAACAGTGATGATCTCTTCTTTGTGTGGGTCTCTATACATTTGAGATCAAGCTCAAGTCAAGCTGTATCTTAGGTTCCATGTAATTATATGAGTAGCGTGATGATATATAGCCTATAGCCTTTCTCAATCAATGGGCTATCTAACACTGAAAGAATTTTTCAAATCGGACCAGTAGTTCCTGAGATTAGCGCGTTCAAGTAAACAAACAAACAAACAAACTCTTCAGCTTTATATATTAAGTATAGATACACACATTTCAAATATAGAAAATTCACATACATAATATACATATAATCATACAAATAGTGTAAATATATATTATCTTCTTTATAATATATATAATTCTTCTGTACCTACGTGTGTTGACAGTGAACTCCTCCTAAACGGCCGGCTGCACCGATTTGAATGATTTTTTTTTTTGTGTGTTCAAGTGGATTCGAGGATGGTTTAGAGTATCTAGGTTATTTATCTATACTGAAAGTAAACTGCTGAATCGTTACTTTGCTTAATATCCTAATCGCTTGGTATATCATGCAGGACAACGTCTGGCGGGTCCGCTAGTTATATAATATAAATATATAGTACCTATAGTCATAATTTATTATAGCATAATGGATATAAAAACAATTGAAGAGTTAGATCTTTATAAAAGCAAGGCATTCCAAAGCCACAGCTTGTACAGAAAAGGAGTTATCAAGGAAACTCGCGGAATGTGGTTAGGCAAGTTACACAGTAGATATCTTTTGCGTAACATATTTGGCGAGCCTATTACGCATTTGCCATTATCAGCATTGCCATTAAGCGAGCACCAATCCAAACTGTGTGCTGCTAAGATAATCTTAGTGGCAACTAAAAACACGCCTCGATCCTATTGGCAACTTTTTTTAACTTCACAGAGAGTGGTGTTATTCGGTTGTTCACTCATTTTTCACCTGGAAATCAGCAATGGATACACCATAACTAAATCCTTAAAAAATAATTTCATTTTACCACAATCTTCTGCTGCTGATTGCATGTCACGGTAAAATCAGAAGCAATTGTATAAAATCTTAACAATTTACAATAAAAACCGTCAAAAATTTAAAAATAAAACCAAAATAAAAATTTCGACGCAAATGAAAGTATTTTCTTTCTTACAAAAAAAAACAAAAGAGAACAAGCCAAACACAAAAAAAAGAAAAATTATTTATTGTTGTTTATTTTTTTTTGGCCCTTTTAAAAGGTGGACAACGCATTTGCGACTCCTCTGCTTTGGTGTTGTCAGTGTCCATGGGCGACATTAATTGCTTACCAGGTGATCCGTCTGCTCGTTTGCACTGCTATCCTATCGATAATAAGACATTAACAAACTATCCATTAATACGTTATCGATCAATCAAAACGATAAAATACGATATTATATCCACGATATCCATTCCACACCCACGTACCACGTCGTAATGTATAGTAATTTAAACTAAGGTTCCAAGTACCTTTTACGGGCAGCAATCTAATCAGCATTGGTTCCTCGATAGCCCATCTTGAGTGCAAGCTTCACTAGTTCTTGCATTTAGCTCTGGCTTGAGCTGGACGCCTCATAGACCGCATCTGTCCCACATGAACGCTTTGAGGCGATAATTTTGTATGAACTGATTGTATTTTGTTTGAACAGGGCCTACGCTATTTTAATATATAAAAAAATCGTCACGTCAGCTCCAGAATTGTTCTATTCTATTCTATTCTATTTTTTAATTAATGGCAATTAAAGCCGATGTCGACTATTCTGCCAATGACCAGAGAGTTGGAAAAACAAGTGTGCAGAAAAAAATAAAATTATACGCGAATGTAATGTTAGTTAAACTAAAACCAAGGTCGCAAATTACATTCTTCGACACCACGTGTAACTTGTCGGGTTAGTACGGGACTGAAACAAACAAAAAATTGAAATAAATAAATATTAAAATTGTTAAAACATGGAATATACGCATACCACACCCGCACAGGCAGATTTATAATTTTATGTTATTGTGACGGATGAAAGTCATCAGCACCACAAGCAGTTCGGGGGAGGAATATGTTAGCAGGGAGGAGAAATTAGTCGGAAGAGGAATTTTAAATTTAGGAAGACGTTTATACAGATCTAGAGGAGGAATGTTGTTTGAGCATTCAAAGAAGATGTGATCCAGAGTACCCTCTTCCAACCCGCACTCGCAAAGAGAAGTGTCTCTAACCCGGATTTTTCGCAAGAAAACAGGAGTACTACAGAAGCCTAAACGAATACGGCATATGGTGGATATAACAGGTTTCGAAACTTTTTTGTAGCCATAGAACCAAGGTTTCGGTTTTATAGTTGGTTGTATTGCGTAATAAAACCTGCCTTTTTTCCTTCCAGTGTCACTCCATTGAACCTGCCACGATGATTGGAGGATAGTTCGTGGAAGATTCAATAAGTCACACCCCTGAAGACGGTTGTGAGAAAGATCAGCTACTGACGATGAGCAAGCATCCTTGGCCAATGCATCCACGTACTCATTTCCCTTGATATCGCAATGACCAGGAATCCAAACTAGCTGAACCTCTCTTTGATTGAGAGCACAAGATAATAATGCCTCTTTAATTTCTAATACAAGGGAATTGTGCAATTTACTTTGAAAGGGGTTTTGTATTAAGGCTTGCAGGCAGCTAAGAGAGTCTGTGAAGATTACGGCTTTGTGTATATTATGGTGTGACTTTATAAAAAGACAAGCTTCCAATATAGCCACACATTCACCCGTGAATACAGAAGACTCCTTAGGACACTTAAACTGCAGGATTATTCTAGAGCTCTGATAATAGACCGCAGCTCCAGTGTGGTTAAGTTCAGTTAATTTCGAAGCATCTGTAAAAAATAGTTGGAAACCATTCCATCGCTCGCCGACCACCGCATTGAATGTTGAGTTCGCTGACGGGGATTTTTTGGATATACCAATGTTAAAGACAATTTTTGGTACATAACATAAAACTTCATAGGCAAAATTAAAAAGGGGCAATCTAGGGAACTGAACAATCGGACATACTAAATTTAAAATTTGGCGAAAAGACTTCAGAATTAGGGGTATTTCTTTATTTTTCCAATAATTTGAATTTGTGCATGTGGCATCTAACTCGTACAATTTTTCTATAAGGGGATGTGAGGTTCTGCATATAAGCCTAGACAAAAAACGGGAGGCCAGATATTGCCGTCTTAGGGCCAGAGGGGGTTCCGTACACTCAACCTGCAATGCATTAATGGGGGAGGATTTCATACAACCTAAGATGATTCGGAGGCATTTAGACTGAATCTTATCCAGTCCAACTAAGGCACCTTTGTTGCACGGTATCAGAAGATGCGTTCCGTAGTCCAAAACACTACGGACTAAGGCATTGTAGACTAATTTCATGGTGTAGGGGTGAGCACCCCACCAAACGCCTGCAAGAACTTTTAAAATTGAGATAACTCTTTCACATTTTCTAATAAGGAAGTTGATGTGATCTTTGCCAGTTAATTTTGTGTCTAAAATGACACCTAAAAATTTTACTTTATTTACTATTGGGATATTTTGGCCTAAAATGTCAATGGTTACATGGGGAGTGCGTCTTTTACGAGAGAAGATTACTGCCGAGCTTTTCGGCGCAGATAGCGACAGGCCATGACTTAAAAGCCACTGATTCAAAGAATCCATAGAGAGGTTCAAAGATGACGCGGCATCGACTATAGAAGAATCTGTCACGTACAAGGCAATATCATCGGCATATTGTAATATCTGACAATTGCTATTTAAGCAGGACCCAATATCAGCCGTATACAAGTTGTACAGTATGGGACTGAGGGGAGAACCTTGTGGAAGACCCCTCCATATCTGCCTATCATCGAACTCCTCTCCCTGGACTCTAAGGACCAGCGAGCGGGACATCAGTAACTCACATATACATCGTATCATCTTAGCCGGTAGACTCAGCTGTTGCAGTTTTTGCCTGAGTACGGGAAGAAGTACGTTGTCATACGCAGAGGAAATGTCCAGGAAGGTAGCTACAACCGATTCATTTCTTGAAAAAGCTAAACGGATGTCCGTAACTAAAGTACCAACACTGTCCATAGTACCAAGTCCTTTCCTAAAGCCAAATTGGTAATTCGGCAGTATATCCTTAGACTCAACAAACCACTCGAGACGGTTTTTAATTAGGTGCTCCAGTAATTTGGCTAAGACTGACGACAAAGCAATTGGCCTAAGGCCATTTGGATCATCTGCATGTTTACCTGGTTTCAAAAGTGGAATAATTATTTGCCGTTTCCATTGATCTGGGACCCAACCTTGAATATAGGCAAAATTTAAAATGGTCAAGAAATAAGATTTAGCCTTGTTACCAGAATGGGATATAAAAGAATATGGCACGCCGTCAATACCCGGGGCTGAGTCCCGGACATAACTGAGTACCACATTCAGTTCCTCCAAAGTAAATTGCGCATCCAAAGGATCCTCTGATACATTTTGATGGGCCATGTTTACACATTCCGAAAAAAGTGGGACATATGGTGGAGCAATTTTATCAAAAAACAGTTCCGCTGTTTCTCTAGTGATTGGAGAAGAAACTGATGGAGAGCATCCTCGTCTAAACCTATTGATGTTCTTCCAAACTTCCGACATAGGAGTAGAGGGAGACAAAGAAGTGCAAAATTTAACCCAACCTGCTCGTTTCTTTTTACGCAGGTGACGTTTGGTTCTGTTATTAATCTGACAATACACTAACAGATTTTCGGGGCTCATATCTACATTGTAGCGAACCTCAGCTTCGTTCCTGTCCCTAACTGCCAAGGTGCACTCACGATCCCACCACGGGGGTGAAGGAATTTTATCGCGGGCACTGTTTTTCAACGGGAAGCAGGAATCAGCACTGGAGGTGATGGCAGTAACAAATCCCTCATAGCAGCTCTTCGCATGGTGATGACCAGGAGGATCAAATAAACTTGAATTTAAATTTGGCAGAACTTCAATTTTCTCCTCCACTAATGATGCAAACTTTGCCCAATCTGGTTTGGACAAGTTATATTTCAGAAGTGGGGGAGAACTTTTCTCTATATAAGTCTTATTAATCAAAGATATTACGATAGGGTAGTGGTCACTACCATGCGACAAGGACGTACATTCCCAATGGGACGAAGCTGCTAACTCAACTGAGCAAAATGTCAGATCAACACAACTCTTTTGTTGTCCAGGGGGAGATCTGCGAGTCGGGCAACCATTGTTAAGAATACAGAGATTCAGATCATCCAATATATCAACCAAAGTCACACCAAAGGCATCACAGCGTTCGGACCCCCATCTATAATGATGACAGTTAAAATCACCCATGACCATAATTGGTCCTTGAGTATTTGAAAAAGTGGTTTTTAAAATATCCAAAAATTCAGGTCGAGGGTGAGCAATGTATATTGAAAACACTGTAATGCCCTCCACCCTTCCCGCCACAATACTCATTTCGCCCGTGAGTGAAGGCAAAGGAAGGGGTAGAAGTGGGACCTGATTATTGACAAGGAGAGCCGAACCTCCATATCCATCGGATCTGTCGCATCTGAGAATGTTGAAGTGTGGCATGCGGAAGCTAAGACTGGGCGTAAGCCAAGTCTCAGCTATGGAACAAGCCAAAGGCTTGTATTTATTTAAAAGAAATATGAGGTCGTGCTTTTTATGCCACACGCTCCTCACATTCCACTGAAGGAATACTAGGCGGGACGCCATTTTTAATTGATAGTAGTAAAGAAACAAGTTGATCGGCAACGTTGGACGGTGATTGTGAGTTGGAAGAAGAAGAAGAAATAAGAGTAGGTAGAAGTTTTATAAGAAGTTCAATGATAGAATCAATGTTGTTAGGTACATGTTTGTTACTAAGCGCACAGCCATTGGGCTGTGAGGGTTGGGGAGAACTGACTATACGCTGATGAGCAATTTTGTCATACGATGGAGAAAGGGGGGCATGAGTCCTGGGTTTAAGAGTTACTGTTTTACGATATGACTGGGATGTAGGAGAGGATTTGACCATATTGGCATAGTTGCGGGAAACTGTTGGGATAATTTTGCACGCCTCAGCATAAGGGATTATTTTCTCAGCCATGACTGTCTTAATTGCCTTCTGCCTGCCATACTCAGGACATGACTGGCTATCGGCAAAGTGGTTCCCTGAACAAAGCACACAGAAGGCCTCGCCCTCTGAAATATTACAGCCATCACCCGGGTGATCGTGGCCACACTTGTTACAGCGTGGTTTAGACCTGCACAGGTTTGCCACATGTCCAAATCTACAACACTTGCGGCATTGGATTGTTGGGTATATGTATTGTTTAACAGGGAGAGATGTGTAGCAACAGTATATCCAACTTGGCAGCACCTGTCCATCAAAGGTCAGGACACATGTTTCGGTGGGTTTCCACTCATTAACCCCGTCTCTTTGTATTTTACGGTTAATACGTCGCACTTTCAAGATTTGTCCACATCCAAAGGGTACAGACACATCAGACATAACTTCTTCTTCTGTAAGTTCGGAAGGAATGCCAGTAACAACACCCATTCTTGTGATATTGAATGTAGGGATTGATGCACTATAACAATACTTTGGTAATAAACTATTTACTAAGAAGGAGTTAGCATCCTGAGGGGAAGCAAACTCCACTGAGACCCTGTTTCTGCCCACTCTTTTGACACCACCACGAACAATGTTAGCAATGTTGTTGTTCATAAGGAACTTTCCAAAATTAACTGGGTGAAGGGTAGTGCCAGCATTTGGTTGTGTCTCTATGCGTGAAACATGGACAATGTAAGGGGCCTTATCCATAACGGAGTACTTGATTCGACCGACTTGGTTTTTTTGTTGTTTGCTTGGCAAAGAAGGAGACAAGATTACATCTTCAACAGGACGTTTGCGTGGGTTTTGTTGGGATCGGGAACTTACTGATACATCCATCGCTGAAACGTTACAAACAACATCCGCTAATTGCGATAGTGGGCTGAGTGAGGACTGAAGTTCTAAAGAAGAACATGGAATATCGGGAGGGACCTTATCAGGGGGTTTATTTTTGTCCATATTGGGTAAAAGGGAACTTAAAGTAGAACAATCACAATACCAACCTGTTTACGAACACAAAGACAACACAATTAGGAAGTGACAAGTCGCTAAAATATCGAAAAACACTTAAAACAGCAAAAGAATTCTAAACACACGTGCTATCCAACCAGCTGTCAAAACAGAAACTCCAGAATTGTTAATTTTTGACAGTTTTGTCTACGAAATCTGTCAATCCTTCTAATGTCATTTTTGCAATTTAACAAACATTATGATAAAGAACTCTCAAGTCTGCTATTACAATAGTGTCAGAATGGTCTATCATTGATTTCATAATTGTTGATTTTGACAAGTTTCGTAATCTACTAATTTAATGGCGTCATTATGACTTTCCAATGGTCGACCACTGACACTCCATTGAAAGAAATGGCAGAATGGTAATCTCGTAAATAGTGACAAATCAATGACTGACGTATGCGGTAATCTGCTAAAATTTTGACAGTTCCTTTGACCAGTGATCTACCATTACGACATCATTGTGCAGTCATTGCATTTAATTCATTACGCGGTAATAAAGTGTTTATTCGCGGCTTGTAAAAAGTGTTTATTTATCGTGTTTGTGGAATTACGGTCATGTATTATTCACTATGAGTTAATATTCTTGAGCTAGCTAACGCAGTGGATGCTAGAGAAACAAGGATTATTATTTATTATTTTCTTCAGTGTTTTACTCTTGTACTCATTGTAGAACTAAAATAAGTGCAAAAATTACATTAATGATACATTTTATGATGCATACCTAATTATGCTGTATTCAGGTACTTACTGTGCGCCACTCTGTCGTGGTTTTATAGGGGCAGTCCACTGAAACACTACCTATTTAAAATTTGGGCGCACTCCACCCAGTATCTTTTGGACAAACTTCGCCCTTCACTTGTACGTCACAGTAGCCAAGCGCCAGGGCCCCAAGTCTGCTAATTTTTATAAACTCGTCATTCCAATACGACCCCATTGTCATTTTGCCAAAAATTCGTAATCTGCTAATTCATAATGGTCGATCATTGGTCGGTCAGTGGTCTCGTAATAGAATTGTAGTAGAATGACATTGTCGTGTTGCCATTATTATAAAACCCGTTAGTAGAAATGATTTTCGAAAAACTACTATTAAACTTGAACATTTATTCATGCCAGATTTTAATAAGATATATTTATACATATTATTTATTAGTGTTATAAGCAATCTGAAGTAGTAAGAAGTCCGTAAATAGCAATTAACATGTACGATAAACCACTCAATAATATTTTATTAGCTATCAGTGAGTAGTATTTGACAATATGTGACAGTAATGTCACATTTGACTTTGACACTACTGTTGCCGTTTGACTGTTTTGATATTCTTTTGTACATAGGTACCATCACGCCTGTATTCCCCAAGGGTTAGGCAGAGGCGTACTAATGTAGACCCACAGTTCGCCGGTATGTTTAGGTCCCATGTAATAGGGGCGAGCCTATTGCCATTAACCGGGCACAAATTCCTAACTCCGAGCTGCTACTGGGAATTTCATAGAAAAACCCGATAACACTGCTCGACCTGGGAATCGAACCCAGGACCTCTAGCGTAGAAGTCGCGCTGAGGACCACTTGGCTAATGAGGCAGTTAGAATTATTTTGTGTATTTAAAAAAATATATTCTTTTGTGTATTTTTCAAAATAAAAAAATCAAATCTCGGCGCTTATTCTTGAAAACCACCAAGATCTGGCGCTTGGCTACTGTGACGTACAAGTGAAGGGCGAAGTTTGTCCAAAAGATACTGGGTGGAGTGCGCCCAAATTTTAAAAAGGTAGTGTTTCAGTGGACTGCCCCTATAAAACTCCGACAGAGTGGCGCACAGTAAGTACCTGAATACAGCATAATTAGGTATACATCATAAAATGTATCATTAATGTAATTTTTGCACTTATGTTAGTTCTACAATGAGTACAAGAGTAAAACACTGAAGAAAATAATAAATAATAATCCTTGTTTCTCTAGCATCCACTGCGTTAGCTAGCTCAAGAATATTAACTCATAGTGAATAATACATGACCGTAATTCCACAAACACGATAAATAAACACTTTTTACAAGCCGCGAATAAACACTTTATTACCGCGTAATGAATTAAATGCAATAACTGCACAATGATGTCGTAATGGTAGATCACTGATCAAAGGAACTGTCAAAATTTTAGCAGATTACCGCATACGTCAGTCATTGATTTGTCATTATTTACGAGATTACCATTCTGCCATTTCTTTCAATGGAGTGTCAGTGGTCGACCATTGGAAAGTCATAATGACGCCATTAATTTAGTAGATTACGAAACTTGTCAAAATCAACAATTATGAAATCAATGATAGACCATTCTGACACTATTGTAATAGCAGACTTGAGGCCCAGGTCTTGGTGGTTTTCAAGAATAAGCGCCGGGGGTTTTTTTTTTTGAAAAATACACAAAAGAGTATTTTTTTTTTAATACACAAAATAATTCTAACTGCCTCATTAGCCAAGTGGTCCTGAGGTCCTGGGTTCGATTCCCAGGTCGAGCAGTGTTATTGGGTTTTTCTATGAAATTCCCAGTAGCAGCTCGGAGTTAGGAATTTGTGCCCGGTTAATGGCAATAGGCTCGCCCCCTATTACATGGGACCTAAACATACCGGCGAACTGTGGGCCTACATTAGTACGCCTCTGCCTAACCCTTGGGGAATACCGGCGTGATGGTACTGTACGAAAGAATATCAAAACAGTCAAACGGCAACAGTAGTGTCAAAGTCAAATGTGACATTACTGTCACATATTGTCAAATACTAGGTACTTACTGATAGCTAATAAAATATTATTGAGTGGTTTTTCTTACATGTTAATTTCTATTTACGGACTTCTTACTACTTCAGATTGCTTATAACACTAATAAATAATATGTATAAATATATCTTATTAAAATCTGGCAAGAATAAATGTTCAAGTTTAATAGTAGTTTTTCGAAAATCATTTCTACTAACGGGTTTTATAATAATGGCAACACGACAATGTCATTCTACTACAATTCTATTACGAGACCACTGACCGACCAATGATCGACCATTATGAATTAGCAGATTACGATTTTTTGGCAAAATGACAATGGGGTCGTATTGGAATGACGAGTTTATAAAAATTAGCAGACTTGGGGCCCGATGGATTTCGTAGAGAAAATTCTGAAGCCATTGAGTTGACTGATTTTACAGAAACAAAACATGGATGAAAATCAACATGGCCACTACGCTGGTTTTGGCAATGCCAGTAGATGGCGTTGTGTGCGCTATCCTTTGACAGTTGTTTTTTACTTTTTTGTTATATGTTTAAGGAAAGGACCACGTCAGCCGTCTTTAGCAAAATCGTGTCGCAATTTTTATGATCTTTGATGTATTGGATTTGCATTTAACCCGAATAGCAGAATAACTATAAAAAACTCAGAAAAAGTCACGAAAATAAAATTAAAAAGAAAATTGAGCTCCTTCAGCGGCTGGTGCGATTTTGATTAAAGTTTTTTTATTCCAAAAAGTTTAATTTATCCAATCTTCTACAGTACCTATTTACGTTTATATCTTGAATATTTAAGATTAGTTTGCTTACAAAAACCTCTTTCGCCGAAACCATTTAAAGTTTCATCAAGTTTTCTCCAATTTCCGAGTACACAAATCAATCCTGTGAGACGCCACTATATTGAGGCTCACGAGTACTTGTGAAGACGTTTGCGGGTAGATAAGCGGTATCGGCAGGCCATTTGCCGCATAGCTGATAATTTCCGCTGCGCGATGGCGTCATTTACCCTTCGGGGACTTTAGGGTAGGGCTCCAGTATCTCCGGAGTGGACGTTTTAAATTCTTGTATTTAACCATCCGTAAATACGTAAAGACGTTGGTTCCAGGTGACACATTGAACATCTATGACAATTATTGTCAAAAAGCCTAGTAACTAGTTTATCCTCAATACTGATAGTTTTAGTATGTACTTAGTAGGAGAAATTAGTTTGCACGGTTGTGATTCGATTCATGTAATTATGTTCAGCGATAGTTTCGTAATTGTCACACTGCTGCTATACTGGGAAATTTGGGAGCCTTGTTGGGAGCTCGAAGAGAAAATAAAATGATCCCAACAAAGTCATAATTAAAAAACCTATGCAAGCAGTGAACAGCTACTTAAAAAATCTAATGAGAGTATTGAAAAATGGTTAGGAAATTATTTTATTATTCAACCAAGTTACTGACCCACACTTGTATTCTCATCTTTGTATTATGGATTCATTTATTAACGCAATTTCTCACTTATAGGTAACCAAACCAGAAAAAAATACCTGTAGGTCATAATAAAATGAAATTAAATGATGATGAAATGAAATAAAATAAGCGTCGGTAGCCTAATGGTTAGGGCGTTGGACTTGCGATCATGTGGTTGCCGGTTCGATACCCACCCATTGCACTACCAACGTGAACCCACTCGTAACACAAGCATTTTAGCTTAGCACGAGGGGTTAACAAGAATACTAGTAATGTGCGATCCACATTGCTAGTAAGCTTTTTTTTTTAAAAAAAAAAAAAATGATGATGAAATTAAATTAAATGATGATGAAATGAAATTAAATGATGATGAAATGAAATTAAATGATGATGAAATGAAATGAAATGATGATGAAATTAAATTAAATTATGAAAAAATTAAATTAAAGATGATGAAATGAAATTAAATTAAATGAGATGATTTTTAGATCTGTAAGATGATCTTTAGAGACACTTTTACAAGACAATGGTTTGGTTTTTTTTATAGCTAGATATATATTCGCATTAGCTTCGGCATTTCCTAACTGACAATCTCTGAGAAGAAACACCGAAATAAACTCAGAGAATCATGGTCTCTTTTAAAGTTCAGACATAGAATAATGCAAATGATAATGTGAGTAGGACAATGCAGGGCAATTGCTGAAAACATGTCTTTAAATATTTCTTCCATTTGGAAATCGAACTCACATCAGTATCATAAGCTGATCGAACAATGGGTATAAAGATTGGAGCTTTCAAAAATTTAAAAAAACATCTCTTAAAATTAAATATGATTCGCGTCCACTGGCACCACACCTTATGTCTTTAAAGCCACCACACGTTTTACACTCATGCTTTAACGTGTGAAATCATTTTGAGCCTTCAACCCTCGCAATAAGAACTTCAAAACTTAAACCTTAAAGTCTACAGACGAAATATTATATAAGTTAATATCTAGAACTGTCTTCCACCATTACTGACTGTCAAAGTCATCTGAGACAGTCCCGATATTTGAAAAAGATAGTGGCATTGATAAAATTCTTGGTTAAATTCAAAATACCGACTCGTCGGTCCAGTTTTCGCAAGGAGGGCTGCTGCACTTGAAGTTTCGGGTTCCATTCCCAGGTCGAGCAAAGTGTTATTGGGTTTTTCTATGAAATTCTCAATAGCAACTCGTGATTTATATTTTTAGTGAAAGGCCTTACCTTTTTTGGCACACAAACTCCTAACACAATCGTTAATGGTAAAGCCTGATAGATAGACATATAAGACCAGCCTTTCCTATGATCACATCCGTGTGCGTATTAATACCCGCTTAAATGGTGAAGGAAAACATCGTGAGGAAACCTGCATGCCTGAGATATTTTCTCGACGGCGTGTGAAGTCTGCCAACTCGCACGAGGCCAGCGTGTGCCTAATCCCTCTCATTTCTAATCTTCTCATTCCAAGAGGAGACCTGTGCCCAGCAGTGGGACGGAATAATTGCTTGTTTTTTATGGGGTAGAGGGGCAAACGAGGTGACGGATCACCTGATGGTAAGCGATTACCGCCGCCCATTGACTCCCGCAACACCAGAGGAGCCTTTTAAAATCCGGTATCCTCACTAACTATGCGAAATACAACGTAAATGTTGTTTTTCGCCGATTTTCTGTGAGGTCGTGGTATCACTCCGGTCGAGCCGGCCCTTTCGTGCCGAAGCATGGCTCTCCCACTTCAAATATATGATAGTACTTATATAATAATACCTACCTAACTAACCTATCTAACTGCCTCATTAGCCAAGTGGTCCTGAGCGCGACTGCTACGCTAAAGGTCCTGGGTTCGATTCCCAGGTCGATTAAAGTGTTATTGGATTTTTCTATGAAATTCCCATTAACAGCTCGGAGTTTGGAATTTGTGCCCGGTTAATGGCAATAGGCTCGCCACCTATTACATGGGACCTAAACATACCAGCGAACTGTGGATGTACATTAGTACGCCTCTACCTAACCCTTCGGGGAATAAAGGCGTGATGGTATGTTATGTAATAATACCTACCTAATAATAAACGACCTCAGCCGTAGTCTTCAGGCGGATGTCATGTTTAAATTCAAAACAGAGCACCCATCCATATTGTGGTTAAATGCATCTCATATAGATGGGTATCTCGTAAATTGTGGGCCTATATTTCATGTATATTGGCACTTTTAGTGAGAGATAGGGAGGATTACTTAATGCGATATTGAGTCGATAATTTTCATTTTCGAAGTGTTTAGGGAAATTCGTGCAAGAATATAGTACCTTCTTGTTGTAAACATACCATCACGCCCTATTCCCCGAAGGGTAAGACAGAGGCAAACCAATTAACACCCACTTAAAGGGGGCAAGTCTATTACCACTTACCGGAAACAGCCGAAATTTTTATGTCCCATGTAAGCGAGCCTATTGCCATTAACCGGGCACAAATCCCAAACTCCGAGCTGCTACTGAGAATTTCATGAAAAACTCAATAACACAATGATCGACCTGTTAATCGAACCCAGGACTTCTAGTGTTGTAGTCGCGCTTATTTATTTATTTATTTATTAGATAATAAGGTACAAAGTAATAAATATAAAGTATAATGGTGTCCAACAAAACTATTCGCTTAGTTTGTCTGTTGGATCACTTATTCTAATCATTACTAATACTAAAACTTACAATTATTATAAGTATTTATATATGTATGTTCAGTATATATTAGGTAGGATATCATAGTATAAGGTAAATGCTAGTATAGAAAAAATATATGTATCTAATAGTAACATAGTGGTAAGTTATTTAAGTCAACATTATGGTAGTGTACTAAATAGATATTTTTTTAGCCTTTTATTTTTTTCATCCCGGATTTCGTCGGGTAAATAGTTAAGTAAATAAGGGATACGCTTATTTAATGATCGGTCACCATACACATTATTAACTTTTGGTACCTCATATTTACCAGACGACATCGTTCGGGTGTTGTATTTGTTGCATACTGATATCAATCGTGAATTAAACTCCTGTTTGCTATGGTTATTGGATGCGAGAATGTATTTGGCACTAATATACTAACATGGCAGTTTAATGTTATTAAATGCTAAAACAAAACTGCATACGGTTAACGCTTAAATCCCAAACTCCGAACTGCTACTAAGAATTTCATAGAAAGTCCAATTCTTCAACAATTTGCTCGACATGGGACTCGAACGCAGGATCTCAAGTGTAGCAGTCGCTTTCAGAACCACTAGGCCATTGAGGCAGTTGATATTTAATTAAGTATATAAATAAACTAGCTGCCCGGCCCGGCTTCGCCCATTTTCCCGCGGTAAAAAGTAGCCTATGTTCATCAAGGATAATGTCGGCTTCTAATATAAGGTGGCGAAAGCCTAATGGTTAGGGCTTCGGACTTGCGATCATGTGGTTGCGGTTCGAAACCCACCAATTGCACTACCGACGTGAACCCACTCGTAACACAAGCATTTAGTTTAGCGCGAGGGGTTAACAAGAATACTAGTAATGTGCGACCCACAATGCTAGTAAGCATAAAAAAAAATTGTTAAATGACTTTTCAAATCGGTCCAGTAGTTTCGGAGCCTATTCAATACAAACAAACATTCAAATCTTTCCTCTTTATAATATAAGTGTAGATGAATCTTTTGAAGACACTTTTACATGCACGACCTGCGTCTTTTCTCCATTTTGAGGCATTCAACCCAGTTTGCCATACAATTAAAATATTTGGCTAGATGCAAAGAGCGATTCTAGAAAATCCTTTATAATTTGCGACATAATTAACAGCTGTGCTTTTAATAAATCGCCCACCCTCAGCTCGTCTGCTGACTGCTTCACTAAATCATCGGAAGGCTTAATTAAGCGTAAGTATATTTATTTAAATAACAAGGTTTTGCCCGCGAGTTCGCTCAACTGAAGCTATATTAGGATTAGAAATGGATTCCAAAAATCTATACTTATCTATACTTTAATATATAAAGCTGAAGCTTTGTTTGTTTGTTTGCTTGAACGCGCTAACCTCAGGAACTACTGGTCGGATTTGGAAAAATCTTTCAGTGTTAGATAGCCCATTTATTGAGGAAGGCTATAGGCTATATATCATCACTCTACGACCAAGCGACTATTCGACTCGGAAGAAGTCGCGGGCAGAAGCTAGTAATTTAATAAAAAACCAGCAGTGAAGATCTCTTCTTTGTATGGGTCTCTATACATCAGAGAGGTCAAGCTGTTTAACTAATTGAAATAAGAAGTTCACCAGTTTTTAAGTTGTAGCGTATACTTTCTAACAGTAATAACAAAATTAAAATCTATTCCGTAGTTTTTGCTCCAACCCGTAACAAACAGACAAGAATTTTAAAAATATCATTTTTTGATTCGGAGACGTTTATAAATACCCTAACCAACTTGTTTTTTTTTAATATCTTCAATTTACAGATACAGCTTTTTTCAATTTTATAATAGTGGAGAAGAAGAAGAGATGAAAGTGAAATAGGGTTAAATAATTAACTGCCTCATAGGTCTAGCGGCCGGCAGTGTGGATACTGGGCGTGGGTTCGATTAACAAGAGTAGGTACTACTGTTGAATGTTGTTTAAGTTAAGCCCGATAGATGGCGTTGTTAGGTTTTAGGCCATTCCTGAATCGCGGTGTTAAGTTTCTCCGCGATTTGACTAGGCTCGCGATGTCTGTTATTTTAGACAGACAAGTACTCAGTAAACAGACATAAAACATATGTCGTTGTTTTATTTGTATATCCTCTCCCTTGTTACGGTCGCGAGTGCTGCAGAAAAGTGCGGGATGTGAACGCTTGTTCAACTACAATAGGCATGATGACTGATTTTCAAAAACTGTCCTAAAATATTCTAATGTATATACTATTTCCGAAAAATAAATTATTTCTGCAATAAAACATGGTTTTTGATACAAAAATGCGATTTTAATTCAATGTTTTTCAATTAGCGCGAAAACGGTCGGTGGTGTCATGGCGTCTGCTTAGGACGTCACTTCAATGTTTTGGCATCGTACACAATAGGAGATTAAACAACTTATCAGATGATATTTTTGTTAATTTTTATTTAGACATGACTTCGCAAGTGTATAAGTGGTGTGCTGTTCCCCAGTGTGATAATACGTCAAAAAAATACCCTGATAAATTATTTGTTTACGTGCCACACAACAAAACAATAAGATATAAGTGGCTTAATCTTGCACGGCGAGATTAAGCCACACAGTTTTCCAGCTTCCTTTTCTTTCCTTCCTTAATAAACTTTTCAAATACTCCAGTATTTAATTGCAAACTAGGTTTACTATTGGATAAATATTTTGTTGTAATATATTTCAATGTAGTCCAAACCCGAGATAGCTTTGATTTCATCCAGTAGCATTCAATGGATGTATCGGACGGTTCTTCACACCTACGATGGACCCACATGAGAAATGCAATGGCATTTTTGCAGCCCCCTTGTGAGGCAACACTGTCATGGCATTCTACCGATACAACTTCTTCCTTTACTTCGTCAACTATTAACCTTACTGCATATAATTTCGCGTGGACCTTGTGTTCTGCACAGATTTTTGATCAAACTATACACAGATTTCCATCGCGTTTTAACTGAACGTAGCTAATCGCGTCGTCCCCATAAGATGGCCTGGAGGATCTAAAACAAAGAAATCGATAGGTAAGCATATTTTATAAAATAAAAACATTATTAAAACTAAACATAATTATGAAGCTGTGCTTTTTAAAAGTGATATTATTTTTTTAACTATTGTAACGTATACATACAGTAATTTTAATATAGTTTTTATTTAATAATAAATAATACTTACATTGTAGTTTTAACATTTCTAAATTCTGCTGAACAGAAGTCTTTGTTTGATGCCAGGAACTGCCCCAGCATGCATTAACAAATCAACTCTGGGCAAATTAGAGCTGTTTGCCTTGGTAAACCCTTGTTCCATTACTTAATAAGTTCTTAACAAGTCGTAGAACAAAAAACTAAGTAGTATACAATTAGGTAATACATAATAAACAATTTTTAAGCGCGGAGATCGTCGAAATTCGTACGAAATTTACGTGACGGTGACAGTTCAACAAAGATGTGACGTAATTGAATCTGATTGGTGTTCAACTGAACATGGCGGACTTGTGTATTTTGGAGTTTTATTTTATCAAATAAATTAATAATCCCGTCTTATAAATAAAAATAAATATTTTTTTCTAAACATATTAATTATATTTCAGTATATGAACATATTATTTTAGTAATTCTTGCTAACCGTCATCATGCCTATTATCGTGTCAAAATTTTTATTCAGTAACTTTAGAATTGTGGAGTTTTGACCAAAAGGTTCATATGTATTTTAGCACAGTCTGGTTAAAAACTGCCTCATTAGCCTAGACGGCCTGAGCGCGACTGCTACGCCAGACGTCTTGCGTTAGATTCCCAGATCAAGCAAAGTGTTATTAGGTTTTTCTTTGAAATCCCCAGTAGCAGCTCGGAGTTTGGAATTTGTGCCCGGTTAATGGCAATAGGCTCGCTCTCTATTACATGGTACCTAAACATTCTGGCGAACTGTGGGTGTACATTAGTACAACTCTGCCTTACCCTTCGGGGAATACAGGCGTGATAGTATGGTTAAAAAGCAGCGCTAGGCATTTCGTCTGTCATACGCTGAACCGGCGCCGTTTCAGCTCAATCGTAGGCGGTAATTTAATATAGGTACTGTACTATAATAAATAGGTACGTAATAATTACGTAATAATAAGGACCTACACCGATCTTATTGGCGAAGTCCTTCAAAAAGGTCAGGTGCGTAGTACTCGCAACCGGCGCGTATGTATGAGAAGATGTATGAATGTCGCAGAAGCAAAAGAGGCATTCAAGAATCGTAGCAAGTGGCAGTCTATAGTTTCTGCCTACCCCTTTGGGAGAAGGGCGTGAGTATGTATGTATGTAAATTTATGTTGTCAGAACAATGTCATGAATCATGTGGCTGTGTATAAGACCCATAAGGTCATAAGTCAGGCCGGGTCATTACTCCTGGTTTGTACCCGGAGTAATGACCTGGCCTTATCATATGACAAGGAACGACAAATACAGGTACACCCAACATTAAATATTGTAAGTTCATAACATACCATCACGCCTGTATTTCCCGAAGGGTTAGGCAGAGGCGTACTAGTGTACATCCACTTATAGCGGGCGAGTCTATTACCACTAATCGGACACAAATCTAAACTCTGAGCTTCTACTGAAAATTTCATAGAAAAATACTTTGGCCCTCCCGAGAATCGATGCCAGGACTTCTAGCGTCGGTACCAATCTCAAATTAATTGAAATTCTGTTAATTGTATTATTATGTAATATTCTCTTCTAATTAGAATGTCTTCACTGTCAGTTCTAAGCACTTTATTTATTGTTCAATTTAAACGTAAATTGGTGAATGTTTTGGTGCGAACGAAATTGATTTGGAACTTTTTTATAGGAATTGATTTAGGTTCTGTTAGAGAAACGATTAAAATATCCCAGTTCTAGACAATATTCACGTCACGACGTGAGGGTTTGTGGCTACGTAATATCTAAGATAATCAACTTATCTGCAAGGTTAAGCTGCGCTAGCTGCGTTCAGTGAGTGGATGGGTGACTATTTTACACATCAAGACTGTTCCGTGTCTCGGAAAGCACGTAATGCCGTCGGTACCGATTGTCATGCGAGCATTTATGACAACTGTTAGTCATAGTTTATCTTCCGAATATCGATATTATCCAAATAGGGTTGCGGAAGTCTAATTTTCACGCATCTGGGTGGACTGAGAAATATGCATGTACGGTTGAATATATCTATACTAATATATAAAACTTAACAGTTTGTTTGTTTGTTTGCTTGAACGCGCTAATCTCAGGAATTACTGGTCCTAAGTACTATGGTGGTGAAAAATTATTTCAGTGTTAGATAGCCAATTTATTGAGGAAGGCTATAGTCTATATATCATCACGCTAAGACTAAGTAACTATTCCACGTGGACGAAGTCGCGTGCGGAAGCTATATTTAAATAAAGGCCTAGTAAATCTATCTACAGCTTACCAGTATGTAGATAGATTTCAATGCAACCTTAGCATTTGCATTGCATTGCAGTTTTGTACCAGGATGAACTTTTTTGATACTTGCTTCTTTCTTTATGTGAGGCAGCAATTTTTTTTTATGGAATAGGGGAGCAAACGAGCAGACGGATCACCTGAAGATAAGCGATAACCGCCGCCATGGACACCCGCAATACCAGAGGAGTCACAAGTGCGTTGCCCGCCTTTTAAAAGGGTTTGGGCCTCCGGTGGTTACCGGAGGCCAAACCCTTTTCCCCAAACGCTTACGTGGTGTTTCGCCGAGTGCGTGAGGATTCACGCACTCGGCGAAACACAACGCAAGCGTTGTTTCACGCCGGTTTTCTGTGAGACCGTAGTATCACTCCGGTCGAACCGGCACATTCGTGCCGAAGCATGGCTCACCGACGTGAAAAAAATACTTTTCTCGAGGCAGAAAAACGTTTAAGAAAAAGATATAGGTATGCGTGTAAATTGAATATGATGTCAATATTTGAAGTAAAATTAACCATTATTAGGTCGCACTTTTTAATTATTAATCATATTATGTGCCTTCATATACCAATTTTGATATCAAATGGTCATCAGTTACAACAACAGACCTAAAGGGGCGTAATTAATTCCGTTAGGACGTCTGCAACATGTCACGCCAAATGCATTGCATTGTAACTTGTTGAATACTGCGACTTATATTCTTGATACTTGGTACTTTTTTATGAAGCAGTGTTGTTGAGTTGCTCTTGACTCGTTAAACTTGTTGCTTTTTGAAATATTTCTAGCTAGTAAACTGAGTTTTTGTTTTTTTATTTTCCACTGCTCTTGACTACACTGATGAATCTATATATAAGAAAGTATAAAATCGCTACTTTTGATTAATCATAATATGAATTAAAGGCTAGAATGATGACAATGATGATGTTATATTGTATTTTGGCAAGCAGGTTTGTCAATAGAAAGCATCCATGATTAAAGGCTGGATTGGTGAAGCGATTAATTGTTTGGCTTCTACATAACAAGACCCGTGTTCCATTATAACTAGTATTTTATTAAGATTCCTAATAAAGATTAATCATATCATTGTCAATATACAAAATAGAATAAGTATAGGTACAACTAAAATAACTTTGATGAAAATGTAGGTATAGGTAGGAAGTATGCGATCAATTTTATAGCTGAATAGAATCCTTCACCTTTCATAATCCATCTAACCTTCAAAAAGAAAAACAAAAGTATCAAAAACGCTTGATCCGTACATTTCACGTCATGGAACGCGAAATCCCCAAAGCCTAATCGCTTCATTTGGCTGACATGTCATAATTTATGATATAAATGAGTGCTATCTTCAAGGTAATACATTAGGGCGGCAATTAAAGCCTTATTCTGACTGCTAATGAGTTTAAATTGCGTTTAAGCTCACGATAGGGCGTTAAAAAGGCGATAAAAAATACCATTGTGAATGCATACTCCGACGATTTTAACGTTTGGTCGCGAGCTTAAATTTACGTCTGTGAATTATGGTATTATATTATGGTTCTATAACGGCCCTTATGATTTAGCATATAATTAACAAATTTTTCAAAAATTAAAAAAAATAGCATAATTAAATTACCTAATGCTAAATTAGATTAATATACTTAATTAAAATAACTGCCTCGTTAGTCTAGTGGTCACAAGTGCGACTTCTACGCTAGAGGTCCTGGGTTCGATTCCCAGGTCGAGCAAAGTGTTACTGGGATTTTCTATGAAATTCTCAGTAGCAGCTCGGAGTTTGGAATTTGTGCCCGGTTAGTGGCAATAGGATCGCCCCCTATTACATGGGACCTAAACATACCAGCGAACTGTGGGTATACCTAAGTACACCTCTGCCTAACCCTTCGGGGAATACAGGCGTGATGGTATGTTAATGCTAAATTAATTTTGGGGAAAATTCTAAATATGAGAGATCGAATACTTACAGTGGCTGCTTCAGCCGAGTATATACAAAAAAAATATCTTCAACCGATCTGTATACCATAAACCTAGCTAGCTTAACCTTCCAAGTAAAGTTTCACTAGGTATGCAGTTTAATTATTTATTTTTGTAAATTAAAACAATAATAAAGATAAACAGTTGAAAGATACACATCGCAGCTTAGTGGAAATAAAAAAGGACCAAAATCAGTGGTCCTTTGATCCGCGATTCTCTGTCAAAGCGTTGTGTCAAACTTCCACTGTCTAATTTAGGCAATGTAGGCCCAAACGAGGACAATTAAGTGTGTGGCGTCCATAACCAGCTGGGTGCGGTGGACGCGGGTGCAGCGCGTGAACACACGGCAGCGGAATTAATACTGGTATGGATTTACGGAGAGGATTAAGTTATAATCAGAAGCGAGTTTAAAATTATGACGCAAATTTGCGTTTTTTTTTCTAACCTATGCAATCCCAAAATGTAAATAAGTTAAAAATCGTCGAGTTCGTTTTATTGTTAAACTCTTTAGATCAATCTAGGAATCCCTGAAAAGGTTTCAGTTCGACTGAGTTGGCCGAAGCAAAGATATAAATATTTACCCAGTAACGATTTTGCAGTTTTTCTTTACTTTACTGTAAACTGTAAATAAATACAATAACTATAAATATGAAACATCCTCCAGGATTTACATTAGACTTCCAGCAATATAACTGTGAAAGCAGCATCAAATTTCGTGCATTCCTTTTGTTCATGATACGCGTATAGACAGAAAGATAATTGTTTTGACTTTTACAATTGCTCTTCTATGGATCTTTTTTAATATTCTTACTTTCTTAAATAAGTCCTTCTAGCTTACACCCACAGTTTCACTTGCATACCAAATGCTTTTTGAGACTAAAGATTCATCAACGCCAAAATTTCTTCAGCGGTTTATGGGTAAAAATATACCTCATAAACAAATAGACAGGCAGAGTTACTTTCGCAATTATAGTAATTATTAGTATTGATAGACAGACATCAGTCAATGTCTTAGCATACGCCTGATGTATTAAAACAAACATGAAAATAATGTTATTTATGTTTAATCAATGGTATCCACGACACAAGCTTGCTTAGTGTGGAAACATCGATCAATCCTAATTTTTTAATGACTAGAAAAACTTTAGGAGTCTTTGTATCGCCATTTTACGTTTAGTTTCTTTTTGGTGAAATAAATTATTTGTATTGATACATATTAGCTTAAATCGCTCAACGCTCATAACTTGTTCTAGCAGTTTCACAGTAAGTATTTAAAGCTGAGCAGAGACAAGCTTGGCACAACTTGCACAATGCTATATCCATGTACTGCTGTTTTGAATAGATAGGGTTTCGGTATTTTTGTAAATGACATGACATAACATATAATAGCGCCTGTATTTCCTTAAGGTTAGGCAGAGTTGTACTAATATACTATACTAATAGACTAATACAGTATAATATCGTTTATATCCTCAAAGGTTAGGCAGAGTTCTACTAATACGAGTATACCTACTATAATAATGTACTGTAACCTAACCAGAGGGCGAGCTTACCAGGGGAAAACACTTTACTGGAGACAGATCCGAAACCCCCAAGCGACTACTGAGAAATTCAGAAAATCCTTGACTGGATCTGGGAATCGAATTTATTAGGCGATCAGTCCCGCTTAGGACCAGGACTAGTTCGGTAGATTTGTTAGTGGTTTTATTAAAATCGAGTTACATGCATACCATCACGCCTGTATTCCCCGAAGGGTTAGGCAGAGGTGTTACTTATGTACACCCACAGTTCGCCGGTATGTTTAGGTCCCATGCAATAGGGGGCGAGCCTATTGCCATTAACCGGGCACAAATTCCTAATACCGAGCTGCTACTGGGAATTTCATAGAAAACCCCAATAACACTTTGCTCGACCTGGGAATCGAACCCAGGACCTCTAGCGTAGCAGTCTCGCGCAGGACCACTCTTGGCTAATGAGGCAGTTAAATCTTAAGTTTAAAATCGAGTTTCTTTTAACAATTACCTACCTCAGGTCATGTTATAGGTATTGAGTCGTTAGAACTAAAAAAAAACTCCGAGTTGCTACTGAGAGAGATTTCAAAACACTTTGCTCGACCTGGGAATCGAACCAGCCGCGCTTACGACCACTAGCCTCAAGACGGTAGTCACTAAACAGACGTAATACTCAATACAATATTCTAGGCTAAGCATGTAGGGACGCGCCACTAAATCGGCTCAGCCATTTACCTACGCTTGTATTGATAAGGGCGATGGTTGTTTTAAGCAAGCAAGGACCAAGTTTTCATTGATCATGCTCACTAAAAACTGGTCCTTGCTCGCATATACAAAATATTCTTCAAGAAACTTAGACAAGAATTCTTGTCTAAGAAAATAATTATTTTTAATAATAATAATAAATATTCTGGGACATTTTTTACACAGCACCATCTAGTCCCAAACTAAGCAGAGCTTGTACTATGGGTACTAGACAATGGATATAATACTTATATACTTTTTTTTTGTAAATACATACTTATAATACTTAACAAACACCCAGACGAACACAAACACTTATATTCATCACATCAATTTTTGTGTTCTGTGGTAATCGAACCCACGACCTCATGGTCAGCAGTCCGGTCGGTACTCGAACCACTAAACCACAGTCGTCGTCTTATGTATGTCTTATATATAATTTTGTTGTTTTTAAATCTTTTATTTGATGCTTTTTGATTTTTAAAGTTGTTGAATTTTAGTATGGAATAAGATTTAACCGTGAGGAAGGATGCAAGCTACCTATTGTCTTAAAATATCGTTTATTTATATGATTTTCTTTGCCATTTTTTGTCAAATAATGATGGGAATAGATTTAACATACCATCATGCCTGTATTCCCCGAAGGGTTAGGCAGAGGCGTACTAATGTACACCCACAGTTCGCCGGTATGTTTAGGTCCCATGTAATAGAGGGCGAGCCTACTGCCATTAACCGGGCACTCCGAGCTGCTACTGGGAATTTCATAGAAAAACCCTATAACACTTTGCTCGACCTGGGAATCGAACCCAG